>CM045456.1:13422097-14622097 GCA_024666655.1 Dascyllus trimaculatus | reverse complement strand
ACCAGACATCCCTACAGAGGAGTCCTTTGTGTAATAAAAACAATGAAAATATGACTGGAGCTTGTGCAGCATTTTGTTTCTGTCTTCATGAACAGTTTGAGTTCAGCTCTTCAGAAAGTTAAAAACTCTCTGATGTTTTTATTACAACTTTAGTCAGTACCATCCACTGACTCCAGTGGAGACAACAGACGCTATAAGATGCTTTGAGAGGGGACAGCATTCTTTAAAGCTCATATTACTCAACCAAAACTGGCCACACCTGTTTGAGCCACAACGGGTACGAGTCTGTGTTTGGACTTTGCAAGCTGCCACCTCTTCCACTCAGCAAACCACCACCGTTTCTGTCCTGCAGCTATTAGTAAAACAAATACAACCGCCTTTCCAGCTCTCTGAAGGTCACCATTGTTCCTTAGAAAGACGTCTCATGACAGCAAAGAGCTCCCGTCTATTTTGAAAGGCACCAACACTGTATTACAGTTAGTAATTTAATTGTCAAATAAATAAAATAGGCAAGATGTTGATAAATGCAATGATGCTGAAGTGAGATGAGTTTAATGAGGTCGCATTTCACCAGAAGCTCGAGCAAAAAGCACATAGCATCACGGACAGAAGCTGACATAGAGTTCAAGTGTGAAAGACGGAACAATAAATATGTGAAGAGAGACTTGAAAAGAGGGGTTATTAAGATAATCAGATAAACTGCCAGCTCAAGCACAGAAGCACATGCTGCCTGTTTGTCTACACATCAAAGCGTCTATAAAGGGTGATGTCATGTCACTAATGGAAAAGTACTGCCAGCCACAGTCTGTGGCTATGCAAAACAGCACTGCTTGAAAAACACATCACTGTAAATATGTACTAATTTGACTTTCGTGTCGAATGTGGATGAAAAAAACATTACCATTTATTTAGGTTTATCAGATTTCTTTATGTGGAAGAATTTGGTGCTTTGTCTTTTTAAGCTTTTCCCACATTTTCACATAAAACTTAAAGAAGCGCAGCTGCATGTGGCTTCATTCAAGAAGTGGGATAAATTGTAAAATCGCTGAGTATATAAGAAACTCGGACTCCTGAGGCTGAAACCATGCAGCAGGCAAAACAAACTGAAGTTCAAATTTCATACTAGGTGTACCTTAAGCTGCTGAAAGTTTACTACAACAACATTTAAAATGCAAATGCAGAAAACCTGGTGGTAGCCTCCTGTGTTTCCTTAGAGGTTGTAGTCTTTACATACTGTTTGCCGTGTAGTCAAAACTTCTAAATAGTCATGGCAGAAGAACTCATATCCTTAACTAAAGTGAACACAATAAAAATTCTGATTTTGTAAAAGTACTCTAGTATTAGCAGCAAAGTTTACTTTAAGTATTAGAAGTAACAAAAAACTGCTTTAAAATCCAAGAACCCTGTGACTGATATATTTTTGTATATTAGATTGTTAATATTTCTGCATCAGTGTACAGGCAGCAAGATAAAGCTGCAACAGTTTGAGGAGGAACAACTTTTAATTATGTTATTTATTGTTTCCCAACCTAGGGGTCCGGGTCCCTCTAAAGGGCCATATGCAAAATCTGAGACGTTGTGAGATGATTTATTAGACAGGAAAGAAGGAAAGACAGGCTTTTCATACAAAAATTTAGAGTAATTTTTAGACTTTTCTCTTATTTTTCCTTGTTTTTTGCCAAATACTGATCATTTTAC
The DNA here is from genome assembly GCA_024666655.1 of Dascyllus trimaculatus. NCBI lineage: Eukaryota > Metazoa > Chordata > Actinopteri > Pomacentridae > Dascyllus > Dascyllus trimaculatus. The sequence continues at coordinate 14,620,399 of CM045456.1, read as the reverse complement.
TTCTTTGGGCGTCAAACGATAATTAAAATGAGACAATCTTTGAGGGTAAATGTTACTCTAGTGGAACTACTTACAACATCTTGAACGTGAACGGCTCTCCCAACTAGACACTGCCTTTTTTATGAGAGTTAGCCACGAATTGAAGGTCGTTTAATCTTTTACAGTGGATGGTATTTTATAGGCTTTTTGTTTTTATGTAAAATCACATAAACGTACTTTACTACACTGAAATGTAGAGAAGTAGAAGTATAAGGTAGGTAAGGTAAAGGTAGGGTAAGGTAAGACAAATGCCTCAAAACTGTACATGAGGGTAGTCCGTGAATAAATCTGTGATTATTTTCCACCACTGTGGTGAAAAGCAGAATGCTGAGCACACAGCTGCAAATTTATCTTTAATCTCACCCTTTGTCGTATCTTGTACATGTTCTTGGACAGGATGTCGTGCATGTTCCTCAGATCAGCAGCTAAGAACTTCTTCTTAGGTTTAGCAGAGCTCTTCTTTTCCTCACTAGAAAACAAAACAAATTTGTTTAGTTACTCTACAGTTGATCTGAACAGACAGTAAAGAGGTTGTGTGATGTTTAGAGTTACACAGAGACAGAATCACGGTTTCATACTAGAGCGAGACGATGGATGGAGCAGCACTGATGTCTCCGGACACCGTGTCCAGGATCTCCATGGCGTTCTGCAGCTCCAGCTTCTTGTACAGCGCCACGATGCTGGACTCGGCCCTGCTGTCTCTGATGAGGATCCTACGCAGGACGCGATTGTTGAACTTCATAAACCTGAGAAAAGAGATTCCATTGATTAGGGTTTACAGTTTTTGTGAAACAGAGATGTCTGTGTTGTAGTACCATCCTATCTCCTCAACACTTGGCACACGCACACTGTACAGTCTCAAAACATCAAGACAAGGACACACATTATTCTACATGTTCTTTATAGTCAACAAATCCCACAAAAAGACAAAAGACAACTACATTTTATTTTTAATCTTTCAGTACTTTCCTAACCTGTCTGCGGCACTCAGCCCCTCTCCCAATCAATTCTATTGAGACAGATCCATAAAACAGTTTACAAATGTTTATATCCACAGTTGGTTTTTGTGTTTTCATGGCCCATGTCAGCAATCACCAGCCTTATCATTTAAGTGGTGTCTATGTTGAAAAAAGACTTGATGCTAAAGGCGTAATCTTCAGTCAGATATTGGGGGAGATCCAGGTTTATTTGAGCTGCTAGAGCATTCACTTCTTTGACTGCAGTTCCATTTAACACAATTAAAACACTGAAATGTGTAATAATGCACATAATGGCAGGTTTGTCTTAACAAAAATGTCCTGACAGCTCTGATGGAGCTCTGGATTCATTCAGAGAAGCTTTAATACAAATAACTGCAGTGTATAAACCTGGAATCTGTGTGGAACAGCTGACCTAGAATGCAAATTACTGTCTGATCCTGCGTTTATAAAGTTACCAGTGCTGTGCCACGTGTGGAGATGTGCACATCACTCTAAATTTAAAGAAGCACTTGTCATTTTTGCTGCTGTGTGATGCTGCAGGTATTTTTAAAAAATCAAAGGAATAAATCTGACACACAACCAGCTGTGGATAACAAATAAGATGTCAGTAGGTCTGTTAAAAATTTAAATAATTGAAAATATATAGGAAATAACAACAAATATATACATTTGCATGGCTCATAAAAGGAAGAGATATCGAACTTTTGTAACAGCTCCTGTTACTTACATTCCCAACATGTAGTCAGTCAAATTAAGGTATTTTTAATCCTTTGTAGTTGGTGTCTGGATAATATCTCTGACCTAAAGACATCAGCAGACACTTGATATGTTCCCTGATGATAATCTGATACGTCTGCACTGCAGCCATCTGCACTTCCTGTTTGTTTACGAGGCTTTTTGGTTTCAGTCTGATTGTGTCATGCTAACGTGGTTCGTCACTGAATCACAAGTAGAGCAAAAGTGAGGCCAGGTGATTGATATGGTGAGATGTATTCTAGTGTTTTGCTGTTTGAAGTTGAAGATCAGCATCCAGCAGGATTGTCCTAAAAGTGACAAAAACTTAACACCTAAAGTCAGAAAACCTAAAAGTCACATTTCCTTCATTCCTGCAAAATCAAACATCTTGCTGTCGTAGCAGACCCTGACTGCTCTTTATGATGACTTCATGTTCCCAGCATGTTTTGACTAGTTAAATCAAACTTAAAAGGTTCTACAGTTAGAGACTTGAGGAACCCGTCTCACAAGACAGACATGATGAATGTCAATAAAACCGGGAGGAGGAGGAGAAGGAAGAGGGAAGAGGTATGGGATACAGGGAGACATGAAGGCAGTGAAGAATAAAGTCACCGTTAAATGTGAAATTAAATACAGCAGTGAAAAAGTAGAATTTAAAAGCTTTGTATGCAAACACACAACGTTCAGAGTGTTTCGATCTCACATGACTATTGCCACTGTGATGCAAATTTCATGCAAGAATACAGGAAACTATGTTCAGTGTATGTTTATTTTGTATGCCCTATACTGTATGTATTTTCAAATAATGTAGATGATACTAAACTAGTATATAGCGGATATGAATTGTACAGCATATAACGCTAGATGTTCAAAATATAAATGTTTAAATCCTACATCGGGAAACATATGACTGTTACGGAAGCTGCTGTAAAGATATAATTCTACAAACTGACATTGCTTCTTGTACATATAAAAACTGCAACAATAAGAAACAGTTAACTTGTTGTAAGTTACTATAAAATAAACACTGACTGAGTAATGCATTACCGAGTACATGACATACTGCAGTTCATTTGAAATAAATGATGTTTGTGTTTATAATGATTACAGAAAATGCATTCAAACCAAATAAATTAGTTACAGAAGGTGGAAGTAATGTTAATTTTCTATTATAAGTAATGGTCAAAAATACTGTTTTGGAAAATTCAATGTGGACCTAAGGCTAATTAGAACATCCTCTAACCAAAGTATGCAGGTATTAGTCGCTGCAAACCATGTTGACTGTTGTTGTTGAAATATGTCTTTGTAAAGTCTCTCTGTGTTCAGCTCTCAGCATTTGTGTAGAATCTGACTGCATTTCTGAGGTTAGGAGTTTATATTTTTACTCATGTATCCCTGTTTGCTCATTTGCCCTTTTTTGCTGTGATAATCTGATTGTTTTCAATTGATTCGATTGTTGTAATCTGAACCTTCCCTGCTCTTGCTGCTTTATGCCAGTAAGCCACTGGAAGCTTTCGCTCTGAATAAGAAATGTAATGCGACAAACAAACAGTCAGCAGAGTTAGTGAAGCTCTTCGTTCTGTGTGGGGCAGCAGGAAAACACCTGCAGCAAACCAACACGGCTCGACTGATCGCAGATGTTAATGACACAGTTACCCCCATGGTGGCAAATTCCACAAAAAGGTAATAATATTAGCATTTTAAGTCAGTTTAGATAACAAAAAAACATGTCAAAGTTATAAATGAGGCCACAGCTGGAGGAGTAGAGCAGCCATAAAGATCTATGATTATGTCAAGACCTTTTGGTGGCAGGTAACTATGCACCAAATGTATTTTAACATTAAAATACTGAATGTTAATGCATTTAGAATAAAATTTCAAGCGCTGAAAAAATGTCACTGGCATGGAAACTGGTCGTCAAGTCAAATGAGACAATGAGGAACTGCAAAAGCAAAACATTTCACAGCTTTAAGAAGAAAAAAATCAGTGCTGCTGTTGAGGGCGGAAGCTGAACATGACACCCAAGTCTGTTTAGCCGTCAACATTCCCACACAGTCACCCTGTGAACAATAGCACGGTCAAACAAAACCTCATAGGAGGAAACAGAGAGCAGGTAAACTAAAACCTCCACTTCACTTCCAGTTCAACTGCAGGCTTTTTTTTAGTTTTGTTCGTAGGACTAGTCGGAGATGTACGGTCTGAAGTGTACAATTTCCAGGTTGCTCAATTTCCAGGTTGAGTGTTCGTAAGCAACATCTGTTAACTCAGTGACTCTTGTTGAGCAGAATTAGCAGCTAATAAGTGAAGAAAATTCCTTACTTGTCTTTCCAGTAGAAGTGGCTCCACTGTCCACAGAGATCCTCTATTCCCGCTATGGTGTGTTCCATTAGCTGAGAACAAACTGAGATCTGTTAGCGCTTTGTCTCGAAACACACCGTCCACTACATTTACGTCAGTCACGGTCGGTTTCGTACCCTGCAGTGAATCTCCACATTGATGGTGCTGAGGTTGCGGTTGGTTCTGCGGACGTTGATGAACTCAATCAAAGGTCGGATGCTGATGCCCTGTGGAGAGGAGAAAAAAATATCACAGATTACAGCAAAGCGTCAGTCGGGTTAAGCTGACCTGTCTCATGACAATCTAAATCCAGTTCATGTTCTATATTTTTGAGAGAACAATCGAACATTTGGGGAAACCGGCTTTACAACTGGCTTGACTGGAGTTGTAGATGACAGAAACCTTTTAAAAACAAGTAAGTTTCATTTTACTTAGCTCTAATGGTCAAAGTTTGTTGAAGTTTGTGCTGATATTTTTTCTTTAAATCGGCAGTGCAAAACTTGATGCGTCACCATACAAGATGCAAGGGTTACAAATTAAGAGACATAAGAGTTCTTAATGCAGCAAATCTGTTCTTAAACCAGGTTGTCCATGTGGACAAAGACCTGCCTGTACATCCTTATGTCACCTCAGACTGGTTTGACATTAAGCTGGAATGTAAGAACATTAAATTCAAAACCCACATGACTTACAGGATAATGACATCAGTTCTGATCTGCTCTTTACATCATGTGGTGTGTTTAGAGCCTCAAGAAGATCATGACATAACACAGGCCATCAGTCTGTTTCAAGACTACTGATTCTGTCTGACCTCTGATGGTTCTGTGGACTTCAGTAAAAGTTCTTTTTTACATACCACCAATCAGCCACAACATTAAAACCTCTGACAGTTGAAGTAAATAACATTGATCAAGCTCTAATAATGCAAAGTTTTTCTTGGAAACTTTGGATCCTGCATTCATGACGGTGCTACATTGACACGTACATAGAGAGAAGCCTCCAGCCACACTGCAAAAATTGTTCAGGAACAGCTGATAAAGAGCCGAAGGTGCTGACTTGGCCTCCCCAGATTTCAATCCAATAAGCATCTGCGGGATGCACTGGAACAAGCCTGATCCACGTAGGCCTCCACCCTAAAATCCACACCTCAGGACATCCTCACAGGTCCCATGTTAAGATGCATTTTTTGGTAACACATGTTGACCCGACACAACATCAGGCAGGTGGTTTCAATGCTGTGGCTTATAGTGCAAGTTAATCCAAGGTAGAAAGACAAACTAGAGGAACAATAGGGTCCTACGCACTGTAGTGCTTCGGGCCCTCATTATTCTCAGGGAGCAACAATGCAAACACAACCACACAGACACTCCCTTACCTGGAGAAAAACAGTGAAGAGGATGATAGCAATGGTGGCTGTGACGAAGAGCTGCTTGCGGCCGATGTTGTCAGGAAGTGTGAAGGCCAAGGCGAAAGAAACTGCACCTCGCAGACCCCCGTAGGCCAAACCAAACTGATCTTTCAAGTTGAATGGGATGGTGCGGAAAGGGTTAATGATCTGAGTCAGCACCAGGACACCTGGGAGGATGGAGCAGAAAAAAGTCAGATTTCACTGTTAGCAAAGTTAAAGTTGCACTAAATTGTATTTTACATTAACAACAAATTAAGTGACTGTGTAAATTGGAGAAAGGCACTTACAGTGATGGACCAAGAGAGATTTATCATCCAACTCTGTAGGTTCCCTCAACTAAAACAAGCATTTTAGCAACTTTAGGCTCTTTGTTTTGGTTTTGTGGCCTGCAACTTTAATGTTTTGGTTCAGTTCAGTTTCCAGCTCCAGCAGGGAGCCATTTTTAGCAAAAAGGAGCCGTAAAAGCCAACTATACACTGCCTTACACTAAACAGTAAGCATATTAAGATGCCACACCCAATTCATAGTTAATAATAGCATTTAGCTGCTTAGCCAGGACTTAGTGAGACCAAAACAGAGACAGAAGTTGACTGGATATTGTCAATGTTGTGTTTACAGCTTATGTCAACTTAACTCAATGAATGCAACTTTAAAATTTGATTCACTGTTTAACTGACTCTCAGTTCACGGTTACAGAAGGAAGCATTCACCCCTTTGAACCCAAGAACCCACCAGTGGGTTTGAAAGGCACATTATCCTTTAAACATCACCAACATTACGGAATTCATTAGAGTCAGAAAGTGTAAAAACAGAAAAAAATCTTCAGATATTCATCTTCCCAATAGTCACTGAACTAATAATGTGTAACACATAGTTCCACCAGTAAAACTGACCAATACTAAGCTTAAAATCTTGATATCCTTGGCGAAACTGAGAAGCTATTAGTGACTCAGCTATGACCAACAGTCACATGACAAAAATTTAGGGACTTTTCAGCTGAGTTAGGATGAACTGCAGGCAGAGTTTAAACAGAGCAAACAGGAGACAAGTATAGAAAGAAATAAAAACTACTAACACCTGTGGGAAATTGGAAAAATGTTGTACATGTTGTTCCAAGTTTTTCATACTTTTGGAAAATAAATGTTTAGAGGTATTCAAATTTAATTTTTAATTTTTTTTATTTGTCATTCTGACTATGTTATACGGCACAAAAGACACATCTGAGTTATCTCTACCTTTATCTATGGTTGTGCTGTTTCCACAGAGGTGCAGGACTTTATATTGTAGTAAAAAAAATTAGTCCACAGTGAGTAATAAAAATGTGGCGCAAGCAAAAAAAAAGCCCAGCTACTGTTTAGTGTTCAAAAGGTTAAACTTAAAGTTGACCAGATAACCATGCCCTCTGCTTACCCAGACCTCTCCAAACAAAAGCAAACAGCAGTGTGAAGAGGATGTAGCCCCAGTTCCATTCATGCTCCGTCGTTATGGTGACGACCCCCAGGAAGAAGAAGATGAGGGTCTCTGAGATGGCGCCAAGCATCTTGACAACGTGTCGGATGGTTGTGCAGGAACGCTGGGAGACGTTTTCCTCCACGTAGTACTTCATGGTGAGGGCGCAGGTTACAATGCTGTGGGGAGCACGTGAACACAGCAGGTGTTTTAGTAGCTGCGACTCAACCGTCTGCTGGTCAAATATTTGATCTTGTAAACAACTTTCAATCTACTCACGCCATGATGGATGAGATGGCAAAGAGCTCAGCGACCAGATAAGCCAGGTAGCTGTACATGAATATGAAGAGCGGCTCGATTTCTCGAACCTTGGAGGTGAATCTTGTGGTGAAGGCGGCCACGAAGCCAAACAGGATGCCGAAGCCCATGCCGCCGAGCCCGACCACGAAGAACCTCGCCACTCCCAGGAACACATCCACGGGCTCCACCACCGGCATCTCCGCCACAAAGCTGAACATGTTGTACAACACCTGGGAACGGGCACACATATGTTTTTTTTTGTTTTTTTTAGCATGCGTGCACAAAAACCCCCACACATCCCAGTCAGAGGTCATGGGTGGTGTCAAGGGCTGTGGCCTGTAATGAGACTGTTGCAGATAAGAGTGATTTATTTAAATATTGACTCTGCACTGTTTGCAATTTGATAATCTCATTTCACCAAGCACTTCGAGTGAGTCATGGAAAAGGAGCCTTTACTAAGCAGCCATTTACTCCTGTTGTATCCTGCTGCTGACAATAGATGAAATCAGATTTCTCTTTACATGTTGCTGCTGCTTTATGAGTAAACTGGACTGCAAACATCCACTAATATTAACTAACAAACTTTTTTTGAGGAGAATCAAAGAAAGACAGACACTGGAAGAGAGTGGAAATAATGTGAAACCCCAAAGCAAAGATACAGAAAGCATACTCCAAATTCTACAAAGATAAAAGTCATGCATGAATTGAAGCTGCTAACAAGTGTTGTCTGTGCAACCAATAGCTGATAAATAAGTCAGCCTATCACAGATATATATGCTGTCTGACATGAAATTTTTTTTAGACAACATTAAGCAGAAAAAGATGCTTGCAGTAGTTCATTTAGAAATAGCACCTTTGTGTAAATTGTGCAGCAGGGCAGCTCTAACTCCATTATTGCAGCACATGTAGCAGAGTAATGAACACAGCTGAGCAGACGGTGGTGCGGAGTCAAGTGGTGTCTTAATGTTAATAAATAACTAGTTTGTGAAATATATTGCGGGGAATTTAATAAACAATTACCCCATTATTCTCCCTTTTAATATAATTCAAATATATTCCTTGTGGATATATAATTTTTTCATAAAACGACAAATATATTAGCTGATATCTGACTGTTTTTAGCCCCTATAAATCGGTTAAAAAATCCAGCATCAGTTGGGCTCTACCTGTATGATAAATGTTTTCTAAAAACTGTTGTACCCAGCTGGTTAAAGACATTATTTGGCATTTTTTTGAATATTAAAATATGTCTTTCATATTGACTTGCATCTATTTATGGTTTTGGTCTTTTAGTGGGATTTCAGGAAATTAAACAAAAACTAGAAAACTGCTTGCGTCATCCTTTAAAGCTTTCATCATTTGGTCACAAACATATATCATAGTGTGAGATATGATATGTCTTTATATAATACTTCTCAACTTAGCGTATTTAGATTTTTTATATTTATCAGAACTCTAGATTTAGATTTTTATATTTACTGCTTGCTAACTCTGCTGCTATCTTGTTGTCTAACTAACTTTTTTATGAGTACTTTAAGTTTCAGGTTCCAAGACAAATTCCTTGCGTGTGTGAGCTCACTTGGCAATTAAGCTTTTTCTGATTCTGAGGTGCAACTTGGTTCAAGATGGTGCCTTTACGTTTATTAGCAAATTTCTGCTACGCTGAAATGAAATTTTCCCAGCAACAATTTCAACTAGGTCCGAAATGTGCTCATTTATCCTTAAACTTAAAAGCTTAAACTTTCCTCTTTGCTCTGGGACAAGAAAGTAAAAGACAAGAAAGATCAAAACAAACAGAAAAGCTTTTTGCACTTATTTAGAGCAGATCTGTGTGTAGTGAGACAGTATCGGCTGGCAGTTTCTATTTGCATATCGACGGCAGTTATTCATCGGATCAACCTAGGACTCTCAGTCTAGAGAACTGGGTTACCTGAAACAGTTTAAATAATATTATTAAACTGTCATCGTCTTCGACCTCACTGATGAATGATTGCTGGTCTTACTTGTAAATCAAACGTATTAGCGTTCTTGTTTTATGGGTGCAATTCTGTAACACAAAGGTTCCTCCTGAACTTTCCCACTCTCCTGGTTGAATGTTTATCTTCACTTTCTGCATTAGCTCCACTACTGTGTACTAAACAAAAGGGGTCACCGCCCAAATGCCAAGAGCCGGTTTATGTAGGTGGGTGGGACGGCTGGCGAGTTTGAGGACAATACAAAGAGGATGAGGTGGGGGGACATTTGAGCACGAGTGTATGCTAACTCCTCCTCTGCAACCAAATTTAACACTGACCTCAGAAACTGGTTTGGCAGCATCTGAGCAAACAGACCCTGAATGGATCTACGCTGTGGACACGTTTGCTTAATGCCTCTAACATTCTCTCAGATTCATTTTTGTTATCGGCTCAGACATCCTGCCAGCGCACAGACGATTCTCTCCCACACATTATGTTCTCATACATGCATGTTAGCCAAGACAAGAGAAATAACAAATTGTACAGTATCTAATTAAATGTGAGCTGAGCCTTTTGAGCGCGGAAGAATGGAAAAGCTTCAGGCGACACAATAGTGGACATCTATTGGTAATTTTGACATTAAGGTCCACAAGAGAGAATTAAATGGTAGGTGGGGATACAATGGCCTCCATAATAAAGTAAGTGTGCTTGATTGGTGGGGTATAAAGAACAATGATGAACTTTGTGGGAAACATACTGTTCAGGAAATTAGTTTTTTAAAGTTATTTGTATGTGGTTGTATGTGTCACTTCTGTTGCAATTAACTTTTATCTTCTCTTTGCATATATGAGGGCCAATTAGGTCCCTGAGAATGCCCTATATTGTATATTAGTAATGTACCCCACAATCCGGATTTAACACACAAGACCAGTTTGTAATGGCACCTTCCTCTTGTTTTCATACCAAATAGTAGCCCTGAGGCATCCAAAGCAGGCCAGCATGTTGCAGCAGGTCTCAGCTTAGTGTAAAACACACTCTTAAGTGCTTAAAATCTGCAGAAATTAAAACAAACTCTGGTAATCCCTGCCAGCACCAACTCACCACAGTGACAGCATCATTGAAGAGGCATTCCCCAAACACCACGATGTAGAGCTGCTCGTTCACGCTCACATCCTCAAACACATTGAGCACAGCCACGGGGTCCACGGCCGAGATGATGCTGGCAAACAGCAGGTTCTCCTGCAGGTTGATGTCCTGCACACCGAATGCCTCAATCTGGCAGATGGCGAACAGAGACATGCCGATGCCGATGCTGTTCCACAGAGTCCCCACCACTGCGAACCACAGCACCTGCACAAACGGAGAGAAAATGTTGAGTTGAACAGGAATCAGAGCAGGATTTTGCACTTGTTCGAGCTGATTTCTAACAGACCGTGCCGATGTTCTCAAAGAAAGGCCTGGTGGGCATGAAGTAGCCGGAGTCGAGGACAATCGGGGGCAGCATGTAGAGGAAGAACACATTGCTGGTGAGAACAGCAGGGGGCTCCTCGTGAACAGAGTGCATGATGGCGCCTACTATCAGACCAATGCTGATGAGGAGGCATGACTCAGGCACCCAGATGGTGATCTTGTGGTACACATGGAAACCTTGGAGGAGGGAAAATATTCAAAAACAGTAAGAACAAAGATGAAAAAGGAGCCTGCATGCATCATTCACAAAAGGGCCACACCTAATATTGACAATATAACCACCCAGATTTAAACATATGTTACCGTACTCACCAATTTTGGCGAATGAAGCCAGCAGCATCCACAGAGTGATCTCAAAGGGTATCTGTATTCTTGGATAATTCATTGTAAACACTGGTAAATTAGCCTTTTCATCCTCTGGATAGGCCTGGGGTCCATGATCAGGCTTAATAGGGGGAACAATCGTGACAACGCCGGTTGGTTTAGGAGGGATTTCTCCTCTGCAGCCATATAGGAGACTTAAAACTGTGCAAAAAACTAGCAAAGCTCCTGCTCGTCTGGAAATGCCCAAATCCATGACGCACAAATATCACACCGTTAATCCAAACCGATGAATGTCGAGGTCGTTGAGGTTCAATCACTCCATCCAACTTCTCAAAATTTAAAAAAAAAATCTACTGAGGTGAGAACAAACTCAGCTTATCTGTTAAAAAAAACGTTAACTTTGCGCCATCATCGGTGCCATAATCTTCGGTTGCACTTTAACAGCTGATCCGGATGAGTCTCTTTGTGGCACCAGCTCACCTGTGGTTTACCTGCGGCGCGTCCGTGAGTTCCGATACTGGCTGGGCGCGGCCCCGAGCCCCGCTCTGATTGGGCGTCACCTGCAGCAGATAAAAAAAAAAGGTGGAACGAGGTGTTGGTGCGCCATTCAGGGGCCCTCTGCGGAGTTTCGGTGACACCAAACGACAAACGACTCCAGTTTCAACTCAGTTTTCATTTCCTCAAATTGTCTCAGCAATGACTAATGGCTTTTGTCTGCTCTTAATGATCTTAATATTTCGTTTTTATCTTTATCATAAGAAACTGATCTCATCGGTTGCTATCCACTTTTGCCTATTTAATATTATTTTATTAGATTTTACTAATTGGTTTTACAAATTCAATCCTGTGTGGATGTTGGAGCACATTTTCTTGCTGCCTCTATAAATAAATTGGGATTTGATTGGATAAACTAGTTTTTAAAAGGTTGATGAAAACGTAAACATATCTAATGAATCTGGCTCATATGCCAAAGTTTCTCTCTTTAAAATGCAATCATGTAAATCTAATATTGATGACTGCATTAAAAAGTGAATTATTCCAACAAAGAACATGTTTTTCAGCATTATTGGACAGATGGTTAAATCTGTTATTCTCTGATTTAGTTTGTTTTCAGCAACAAAGCCAGACTACACCAAGAAACAGATGAAAGGGGAAATGCAAAATGTTTTTTCTAATAAATAATTGAACTTCTCTTGAGGTAAACAATCTCCTGAAGCCAGAGTTCACTTATTCTACAACATTCTCTAATGCAGCACTAAAAACACAAACCTTATGAAACATGTTTTATTAACGGTAAGAGTGAGGATAAATCAGGATAGTCGGTTAAAATCATTGTTTTGGATGTGCACAGCAGGGGAATGCAGTAGATGCGGATGCCCTCCTCATGTTTTGCCCTCCGGCCTCCGTCACATCTGGAGTCGGTGTCGCAGTGCAGCAGAAAAAGATGGCTGGCCTCCAGAGTTCCTTTGCAGCAACATCGGAAGCCTTTGTTTCTTCTGTTTCACAACAGAAACTAAAAATAAAATGCCACTAGGAGGACAGCAAACCTAAATTAAACCACCAGCAACAATACATACTTTCAATGGTGTGCCAGAACTCAAAGAAATGCGTTTCCTTTGAACATCACTTGACACCCTAGAGCAGTGGTTCTCAACTGGTCCAGCCTCAAGACCCACTATGTCTCTATTAATCAGGGTCGCGACCCAAATTTTTGAAGTCTGCTGTTCCTGTTAACAAATGAAGGTTTATTTGGGTGTAGTCTCAACGCATTTTGATACAACTTGGGACAACTTTTTGCTCATTTTGGTAGATTTGGACGTTTTTGCTAAGTTTTGGGGCATATTATGGCCCATTTTGACAGATTCTGAGCACATTTTGGTTTATTTTTGGGACATTTTTAGCATAAATGTCTCCAATTAGCTGGCAGAACCAAATCTAGAGGTTAATTTTGGGCAACTACTGGTGTCACCATCACTAAATATCCTACTATTGAAAGCAAACTGTGTCATAAGAAACCTTTAAAATAAAAGACTTTATACCACTACTTTTGGGGGGGGGCATGCTTCTGCGACCCTCTAAAAAAGGCTTCGCGACCCACTTTTGGGTCCCGACCCACCAGTTGAGAACCACTGCCCTAGAGTGCAATAGGCACTCAGGTAATAAAACATACTCCCAGATGTGACCCTTTATCAGCACTGATTGTGTGTCTAAATAAGTATATGTGTGTCTTTACATACTGATTCTGGTTGTTTACATTTTCAGAGTTTGTTGTAATGTTTGGTTTTTGTGTGCATTACTGAATACATATTCTGGTTTGGCATCTAAAAATGTTTCAATTAAATCATGTTGAACTTAACAGAACCCAGAGACTAACATGTGAACAGCATTAGTTATTATTGTGTTCATGAGTTTGTGTTAAAAATGCTTTGTAATTTTAATTTTATTTCATTTTAAGTTGCAGCTCTTGTTTTATTTTATCACTGCACAGCAGATTTTAAACACTATCCAAACATGTCATTTCATTGATTGTGTTGGACATTAGCTTTAGCTGTATACGCATGACTAGTTCTCTGGACACTCCCTGCTTTTGTGCTTTACTCTTTTACTGCACAAACACTGGACACAGGGAACACGCTGCTCCAGTCCTGTCTGAGTCACACTGGCTCCACAGTCGTTACAGAATTCAATTTAACTGTCTCTTGATTGCTTTTAAATCTCTGCATGGCCTGGCTATGCTCTACATCTGGAAAAAAAATAACCACTTATTCTCCACAAAAACCCATCAGATCAGAGAATCAGCTGCTGTCAAAAGTTCCACAATCCAGACTTAAATCAAAGGGGGACCAGGCCCTTACTGTCTTAGACCTAACACTGTGGAACAAGAGGGCCCTTTGACTTTCTGTCTCATAACTATGATCAGTTCATGGTTTTATCTTACAGGCCTCCACTTTAAAATGTAATTCAGGGAACTCTGCATGGCTATAAGATAAAAAATTCAAATTTAGGAATTTAGATAAAAGTTTCAAGTTTCCAACATGACTTTAATGAGTTGGGTTGGCATAATAATGTTTTTGTAAATGCATCGACTTCACACTGAACATCATTTAAACTCAGATTGTTTTTCTATTTTTAAGAGTGCAGTTTAAAGCTGCAGTTAAAAAGAGAGGTTAATAAGACAAGATGCTGCTTAATGAATTCATTTCTTAAAAGCTACACCATAACTGAAAAGATGTGGAGCAACTTAATTTGAAAATGCTTGTCAACTTTAAAACTTGCATCCATAATTAGGGCAATTAAATACATAACCCTTAGTAAACAGCTGTAAAATAATGTGGAAATCTTTTATGAGTAATCAACTATATACTTAGGGTTGCTGACTTAACCTAAGTTTTTAACAAGCTGTCACAACTCAAAAAGACTGATGCAAACTGCTGTGTTATCTGTTTGTTTGTTTATTGAGCCCAAAGACTATTTTTGGAAGGTAATTCTGATATAACCTCTTATGTCTCCAGAACTGCCAGGTTTTAATGTACTGATGTATGAATGTATTTGTTGTTTTATGTTGTAACTCTGTCTGCTGCTGCCATGCCAGGTCCCTCTTGAAAGAGAGATTTCAAATCTCAATGAGGCTTTTATCTGGTTAAATAAAGGATATAACAATTTTCCACTTCATACTTTTTTGCCCAGTCAAAATTCACATTCTGTATCCCCATGATCTGGATTTTTCTCAAGAGTTTGCTTTTTTATCCCCTAACTTTTCATTTGTTTTGCAGTTTTTGCTCTATTTTCCAGGTGAATTGTCCTCTGGATGGCTCCCTCCAGCCACCATCCACCTGCAGCAGCATGTGTGTTTTTATTACAGTTTGCAGATCAGACCTGCAGCGCCCCCCAGTGGCCGGAGGAGGATCTGCACACAGTGGAGGCTTTATTACGTCTGGATGTGTCAGAGGGAGTCAGGGCGAGTCTTGACTGCAGGCATCGTCGATGGAACCAGGATGCGCATCATTATGAGAAGAAACCATCGCTTCTTTTCTCCAAACGGTACGAGGCTTTTCTAATTCAGTTCCTGTTTTTTTCACATTTCACACCTCATCATTTGGCGGCTTGTCGAGGGCGTTCGAGAGAAATGCAGGCAGAAAGCGACGAGCAGCAGCTCCTCGCAGCAGGATCGGAATAAGACGTGTTTACAGCCACAGCAAGATCTCAGATGTCCCTGTTTAGTTTGTGTTCGTGGCATTTTTTTTAGTAAGAAATTGTGCCGAACAAAGTGTCCATCCTGCAGCAGCATCACTGGAGGAGCAGCAGACACCATGACGCAATATTTGTTATTATCAGTGGATCAGCATCCATCCACACTTCACTGTAACGATAATAGCATTTCCTAATGCTGCCATAAATAGACTTCCACTGGGGAACCTTTGGCCTCTGTTCATTTCCTCTGTTTATTTCAGCCAATCTGGTGAAAACAGACACTGACACCCAGTTTTGCTGCAGGTTCACTGAAGCCCAGTAGAGTGTGGATGTAGGATTATGTTGAATATGTTGAATATGTTGCATCTTTTGTTTTTTTTCCTTTAACATCCAGTACAGGATATGCTGCTTTAAGCAACGTGTCACGCCACTGCAGGCCTCCTGATGTTCCCAACAGAGCGCAAAGGATTAAATTTGATCTGTTGAATCACTGTTTTCATAACAGAGGGAGTTCTTTTGTGATCCACTTCTGGTCTCAGTCTTGCATTTGGGTGTGTTTTTGTGGAAGAAACTGAACAAATTGTTAGTTTCACTGAACCATTTCTCCTCATTGCTCCTCTTGATGCCTTAGAATCCACTTAAATGCAACTTAATCATCATAATCAGAGGTTTCATTCTAATGCTCCGTCCTCCTTCATGCACCTCCCCTCTGTTTTAGTGAGTGTGGGTACATTTTCTCCCCTTGAGAGTAAAGTCGTTTGCATTTTCTCCCCCTCCTTCGATCAGTCGCATCAGAAAGCAGTTTATGACTCAGTCTGGGAGCTGGTTAACAATGCATCCATGTGGCCATGGTTACGACAGACGTTCGTATGACCGTAGATCAGGCTGGAGGGACGGCAGGTCGGCACAGAGCAGCTCTGGACTGGATCAGAATCAATACAGTGAAATGGAGAAGAACATCGGGGTTACAGGGGGACACGGGGAAGGGAGGTGGCTGGAGGGGAAAAAAAGGAAAAGGATGATGACAGAGCAGAAGAAGAAGAAGAAGGGGGGAACATGAGGCGTCTGGGAGAGATTTAAAGGGATGAGTTAGAGAGGGACATCTGAGAGAGAAGCACTGCAGTGCAGCCGGTGCTGACAGCATCTGCAGGGGTCCAGCTGTGAGCCGCCAGCCGGGAAAACTGGGTCATTTTATCTCCAGACCGTCTGTCCCACAGGACTGAGGACCACCTGAACCTAAATACACTCTTTCTCTTGCTTCCCTTTTCATTTCTCGCCTTACCTTAAAATTAAAAAAACCAAAACAGGGTCCCAGGGTGATGTTTTATTGGGTGATTGAAGTCAGAGGTCACCTGCAGGGCAGCAGCTGGGAGCTGGTCAGGATTTAGTGATGCTTCATCAGTCTGGTTGTTTTCTGTTGTTGGGGCTTGAACCCGGAAATGTGTCATTCCAGGCAATGTGAATGGAGCTGTTATTTGAAGAAAATTAACCTGCAGGCATTTTGATCTTTAATTACAGGCAAAATACCAAATTGTTTAATCCCCCAGCTTTTCAAATGCCTCTCAAATCTCAAAACACCTTTGTTCACCTCACTTTTCTATCGTTACAAAAGCTGCAACACGGAGTATTTTTGTCTTCTGGCTTGTTTTTTTCCAGACAAAACAAGCACCTTAAAGACATCAGGTTTTATGTAACTGTGACAAGCATTAGAAAATAATCAGTAAGTTATCTGTCATTGAAAATAAACTTTATCTGTAGATAGGGATAGAATGAGCGAGGAACAGGGAGACACACTGAAGAGGAGCATTTGTTGGCAAAAATGAAAGCAACATCAGTTGTATGATGGTATTTTTGCCTTTAGGAGGAGGATATTAAACCAAACGCGGATACTCTGTTGAAAGGGTCTTGCAATTGTTAGATATTTAAGTCATCTGGTGAAATGTATTTTTTCATAGTGCAATATGCGTCACTAAAAGACCACTGAGTAATTGATTCATGGGTTTAGTCATTTCATCAAGCAACAATGGAAAATATTTCTCTCGTTCAAGCTTTCCAAAGGTGAAACTATACTGCTCTTAATGGTTTTATATGTGTTTGAATAGTGTGTGTGCAGTTTTATATATTCAGTTGGTCTTTAAAGGAAGGCACCTTTGACTTTAGGTAGCTGTAATGTTCATTTCACAATTTTCTTACAGTTGACAGGCCAGGAGAAAATAATCAGGACATCAGTAATAATCATTAGCTGTAGAGCTGAAATGATTAGTCCATTTACTGGCTGGTTGGACAACAGCAAGTTGACTAGTAACTGTTTTGTTGATTGATTTATTGGTTAGCTATCTTATCAAGCAGAAATACCAACGATTCTCTGGTTACAGCCTTTTAGATGTGAGTTATTTTTATGATTAACTGATTAGTCCTTTATTTAATAAAACATGAAGGATGCATTGGTTAGCTGATATTATGAGCTGATATTGGTCTACCACATAAAATATATGCTAAATAGGCATCACTGCAAATGTCTCCTGATATGACAGCTTTCTTTTACAGAACATAACAGAGAAAAACATGCTTGGAGTAATTTAGAAATGTGTCATCACTTAGTTCGCCTGTACTTAGCCTGTCTGCAGCGCATGTAGCAGAGCACGTATCACGGCTTGAGCAGATGGCAGTGTGGAGTCAAGCTTTGTCTTAATGGTAAAACTAGTTGGTGAAACACACTGCTGGGAAGTCAACGCAATGATCCTATAATTTTCCCTTTTCAGTATAACTCCAACATATAAACAATACTGGCTGATGTATCGATTTTAGAGTTTCTTACTCCCTAAAACTAGTATCGGCCCCTAAAAACCCATCAGTCAAGCTCTGATAAAATGGCAGAAATTTGTGGAAAATGTTCATCCCAGGTTATCACAAAACAGCTAATTTTTTTCCACCATCCATGAAAATGGAAAAAATGGAGCTTGAAAAAAGACTAATTATCCAAAGAGTCATTCATCAGTTCCAGTGATCAGCTGTTAAATGAGGGAATTGTTGCTTCTGCTGCAGGAGTTTTGTTTCCTTCAAGCAGACTGCATGTCGCTGATGACTGTCACACGGATGAGATGAAGATGATCCGTTGCTCCCTGTGGCTTTGCATTGATCTGATGTGGGTTTCCTAGAGAGCTCCAAACTCTGCCCCCAGGCTGTGGTGCTTACAGCGTGTTAAAAGGCAGCTCCCACTGACAATAACTCCCACATAGTCTAATGAGGCAGAGCCTCCACGCTGTAATTGTCATCTGTTTTGGTCTCACATGAAGGTGCCAGAAGAGAGATTAAACTGGCGACGAGCACCACGCTGAGTGTTGTGTGTGTGTGTGTGTGTGTGTGTGTGTGTGTTTGTGTGTGTGACTATGCAGATGAGTCTGAGTGTTGTATGTGTGTCACTGGGAGACAGCGTTTTCATTTGCACGTGTTGTGTGACGTCAGAAGAGGTTCATGTGTAAAAATAGACCTATTACAGAGGTCTTCACACATGAATGGACACACACACAAACACACACACACATCCAGTTGTTCTGTCTTTGTCAGCATAGCATCCAATAAAAAGCTGCACACAGGGCAGATAAACACAGTGTCAGATCCGTCATTCTCTGTGGATTAGAGCAGAGAAGGAAGTGAAAATTATTCCAGTTGATCAGACCCAGCAAGGACAGGTGGATGTTTGTGTGGCTCACAAATGCTGTACCAAAGACGAAATGTCAACTGACTCTGTACTCTGTAAACATTTGAACCATCTTTTAGCTGAGGTTAGTCATCAGACCAGTTGCGACATTCTTTTTTCTTCTTGACATTTGACATGTTGTTCATGCATCATTTTCTTCTTCTGGGTTTGTTCTCTGCTCACACTTTGTTCATTTTTTGCTTTTGCGCACTTTTGTGCTTAGTTGAACTCTGTAACAAAACTAGAGGAAGAAATGTATAAAATAAATATATAGAGAGTAAAATATAGAATAATACTTAGTAGCAAAGGTGCCATACTGTAAGAATTGTTTAAAAAACTGAAATATCCGTAAATAAAAATATTTTTGTGAACCTATATAGAGTAAAACAGTGTAATTTTACAGTCACACATTGTGAAAGAACAAATTACTATTTGTACAAATGCACTGCACAGGGATAATCTGAAAAACAACAGCTCAATTTTTTTGTATGTTTAAAACCCTAATATACATATTTTTTCTTTCAAATAATGGCAAATGCCTGCAAAATAATAATGTTTTTAAAATTTAAATACAATAAACTGTAACTCTAGAGTCAAATGTCATAAAAGAATGAGTTACTATTGTAAAAATACAGATTTTTTTGATGTGGACGTTATTTACAATTTGGCCTAGATTTTTAATGGTTAACGTGTAAATTAATGTTTTTTCTGTGATTTTACTAGTTACCAGCTTTAACAGAACAGTAAAAATCTGTAAAATAACTGTAAACTGTTAAGAGAATTACAGTTAAAAACATTCATTCTTTACATTATGCTGTACAGACGGTGGATCCATCCATCTTACATCAGTGTTTTGATGTCGTGTGACATATTTCTTTGCACTTTTCTCATGCATTACTCAGTGAATAACGGCATTGCCTACTGGAACATGTTATATTTAAAGGTGTATTGCTTCCTCTTTCACATCTTCTCTTCCCTCTGTTTGCTGAAATAAGAATGTTTTTCTTTCTTCTGGTAACTCCTGTGAAGCTACAGAAAAATGAGAACAAGAGAGTGAGAGTGTGGCACCTGACAGAGTAAAAATAAAAACAGAAGAAGAACAGTTGTTTCTCTTTTACAATTTAGAAAGAAAAAATGAGCCATTTAGTCAACTGACATTAAGGCTTTTAAAAATGTTTTGTAAGTCATTGTTTGGAACGTGTTTACATGCACTGTTTCTGACTGTTGATATATGATATTTGCTGGTTTGTGTTAAGCCTTTAAATTGAATATTTTCATTTGGGATGGTTGGTTGGACAAAACAAGCAATGCAGTAGTCCTCAGTTTCAGCACCGTGTCTCTGAGTAAAGGCTTTGAAAATGGCAGAAGAGGACATGGAGGTGAGGATTCAATAGTGTCTCTTCCTGTTAGTGTGAAAAGATCGAAGCCAAATGTGACTGCGGAGGATACAAACATAATGAGGAGAGCTTGTGAACGTTTCAGAGGCGTTTCAGATCTCCTGTGCTGGCACACTTGGCACAGCTTTAGTTTCCTGCTTCCTCACTGCTGCTTCTTATTTTGGCAGGTGGAGCGTTAGGAAGGTATGAAGGTATGATATCTACTGTGCTGTTATCAGCACCTCAAGTTGTTAAAGGAACGATATCTGTGCAAATGATAGTAGTTGTTTTGAGGTTAAGAGTGTTTGTGCATCATCGGATTGCAGTAAATGTCCTTATGGTGTTTTTAATGTGCTGAAAGACACATCATGAGCAAAGCAGCTTACGCTGTGGCTGAGCATTTCCATTTTCAAACTGCAGAATGACAGTCTCAAAAATATGAAATTAGACTTCCAAGGTTTTATACATAACAAACTTAAGGAACCAACCCAGTCTGCATGCATGACAGGACTTTCCTCATCATTATATTCCCTTAGAATGGTTTCCAGTTTGAACATGTATGGCTGTATTATATTACTACTAGCTTTGTGTCATGTAGAGAGCCCTAAAAAGAACGGGCAAATAGTGTCCTTATTACTAAATCTGTATTTTTACAAATAGTAAAAAAATGCTTTTTACAGTGTTTGACTGGAGACTGTAAAATTACACAATTTTTTTGCTGTATTTAATTAAGCAAGAAATGTTATTTTGCAGATATTTGTCATTACATGTAAAAAATAAAAATAAAGTTTCAAACTTTACATATTGTCCACCACAAAAGTTAGATTCTTTTTTACAGATAGTTATTTAAACATTATAGTATTCCACCTTTTTCTTAATTTTTTTTGGCACAATGCTACCAGATTTTCACAGAATATATTTTTACAGTGCAGTTTTACGGTGTTTGAGCAGAGTCGTAGGTGAGCTGGTGTGCTCAAGCTGCAGCGAGTTGTGTAGAAGTGGGTGGAGAAAGAGGCGGGAACTTCACAAAAGACAAAAGTCTGCAGATGTGTAAAGGAGGCAACAGTGAGGAGTTGCATCTAATCCAGTTTAAGGCAGAAAGAGATTATTTTCGTGAAAAAAACTTCCTCACGTGTCATTGTGGTTCATAGAGATGAGTTTTAAGGTGGTTAATCATCCCTGGAGAAAGACTTTAGACATTCTTTTTGCACTTATGAATACATGGAACATTACAAGTTATCTTGGAAAATATTGGACAAACTTTTTTTCATCGTTGATGATGCTGTTAAT
This sequence comes from Dascyllus trimaculatus, assembly GCA_024666655.1. Taxonomy (NCBI): domain Eukaryota; kingdom Metazoa; phylum Chordata; class Actinopteri; family Pomacentridae; genus Dascyllus; species Dascyllus trimaculatus. The sequence continues at coordinate 14,598,845 of CM045456.1, read as the reverse complement.
TTCACCAAGTCACCATGTGCATTTATGTTTAAGTATTATGGAAAAGCCAGTGTACATATGACCATGACATGTACACAGAAAGTCATGGTCCTCAGAGGATGAACCCTTTTAGACTCCCTGGACACAAATGCAAATTTTTCCAAAACACTTTTGTTATTAGTACTGTTCAGACACAGATGAATATATAAATTGTACACTATATGAGAAGAAATTACGTCAAGTCGAGGACTGATAAGTTTAGTTTGGTGAAAAATAACTGTGACAAGCTGTTAGTGAAAGAATTGGTGGGTTTCGTGCAGTAATATTTTACAGTTTTATCATTTATACTAGTCAGGTAAATTTGTAATGTTAAACCTATATCTCCATTGGGATGCACTTTGGGTTGATGTATGTTGTTGTAAATGTGCTATAGCAATAATGGTAACTTGACTTATCTTTGTGATCAAAGGCTGCTGCATTTACTTCTTTAAGTCAAGTCTATGCCTGTGTGCTGATCTTCAATCTATCTAGAAGCACAACTCTGTTATCAAAAAACACCAGGCAAGCACAAATAGCATCTGGAGACTGAAGATGTCGATCCAGCCTGCTGCAGTGCAGTGCTTCTTACCCTACAGCTGTGTGAAAAGTCTCACTTTTCCCTCTCAGAAATTTTTCCCACTGCTTATATTAGCACTTTAACATGGGGGGAGAAATAATTCAAGTGCTGCCAAGAAACTACAAAACCTCTTTAAGGCTCTTCATCTCAGAACGAAGCATCAAAGGAAGCACTATTTTTAATATCCAGCTAATATGAGCTATTAACCTTGTGAAGAGTGTAATGTGATGCTGAGCGTATGTGCAGCCTTTACAGGATGTGACTAATTACAAACAGCATTCAGATGCTGAGCTCATCTGCCATCTTGATTAAAGGATGACATCAGTATGAAAATGTTGAAGACGTCCAGTCTGTTTGATTCTTTGTTTTCTTCTGTATTTCTTTCAGGTTTATTACTGACAAGCGTGTGAAAGCTCAGATCAACACAGAAGGGAAACCGACATACGCAAAGAAAGAAGACGAGTTTTGATTTTGCCTCAGCTTGACATCGTTCTGCCCTTCAGGCCTTTTGTTCTAAATCCCATCCTCAGCCCAGACGTGAAGCTGCCATGTCCGGGAAGGAGCGCAGCCCCCGTCACCGGCCGTGGTCAGTCTACCGGGCCAACACGTTTGATCTCTCGGCTGAGATGATGGGGCTGGCTCTGTCAGGTAACCAAGTAACTGCTGCCATAGTAACCAGTTTAGTGATGATGGAAAAGCAGGGATTTTTTTTTTTAAAGGAGCATCTCCTCCTCTTTTCTCTCTATCTCACAGGCAGCAGTCAGGATCCAGATGAGCCAGTGCTGGAATTTAGCGTGGGTAAGTTCAGGAATTTCATAGATGCTGCAGATAAATCAGACATTCTTCTGTGATTAATCACTTGATGGCCAACATATTCTAGTTTGAGAGATCCATCTTTTATTCAGAAGCTTGTTGTATTTACACTAATAAATCACTGATAGCTGCACTTTAACAAATCTCATGAAAAAATACTGAATACACAAGCAAGTATTGTCTGTGTAGCTAGAAATATGGTTGTTTTATTTCCATCGCTGTCCAAAAACACACTAATGAGCTGCACAGTTGCATTGCGTAGCATCTTCCTTAATATTATGTACTCATGCACTTTGTTGCAAATGCACTACCTGTATGAAAAGTGCTACAAATTAAAATTCAGCTTGATTTAATTTCAGTAAATCCCACGTACATTCATAAAATAGCACACACCATATCCTTTAAAGCTGCACTAATCATATTTTTATGAACAAATTACTAGGTGGAATAATGTGTTGCTCGCTCGTAATGACTCAGAGAATTATCACCCAGCTCTGCACTTCCCCTCAGCTCTGTTGCAGCATGTGAGCATCTTTTACAGTAGATCATTATTGGTTTTACAGCCCACATGTGTGGTTTCTGTCTCTCTGGTCTCCTGAGTCTCCTTTTCAGCTGCAGCAGGAGGTTTTCAGCGGAAAAAGCGCTGATAAACCGACTGTACGCTCCCTGCCCAGCAGACGAAGTTATCATCGAGTTAGTGATTGTAGTGGAGAATTTATCAGCTAAAGAGCCTGGTTTTTCCCTCGGGGGAAGATTGAGAGCAAAATTGCTAAAACAAAAGTAAATATTGGGCTTCCTGCATGTAGACAGAAACATGAATTCAAATGAATTCTAGTGATTCCTCTGTGTTTGCTGGATGTGTCAATAAATGTATGTCAACCTTGTAAGTTGGTAAGATGTAAGATGATGTGTTTACACCTTGCTCTGTTGTCTTCAACTGGACCAAAAATAGGTAAATTCTGCTTTAAGGGATGACAGTTGCACTGTGGCACACTGCTTTAATATTTAATAGCTAGACTGGATTGCAGATTGCAGATATTCATAATTCAGTTCTTCCTGGTCAAAAAGAACATTCTACATATCCATTCTTCCTATCCACAGTTGTTATTTCAGATATTCATGTCGTCAGTCTTCCAAGGACAAATAACATCACCTTCACCATTCATGTGTTTGGGGTTTCTCATTACAGACATCTACACTTCAGTTCCAGAGCATTGTGTATATCAGCAACTTAATTATAACCAGTATTAATTCTAGTTTCAGATATCTATAGCTTACTTCTTACTTGTCATAATTCTAGTTCAATCTTAGTTCCTATCAATCCAGGATATCTACATTGTCCTTTTCAGATATCTTGAAGTAAGTTTGAACTAGTCAGAATGATGTTGTAGATATCTCAAACTGGAATTCTGCCATGTTGAAACATATTTACAAGGTATGTCACCCTAACTGATCTCAAAGATTGAAATTAGGGTTGATTGTGCAATTTTTTCTCTATTTTTCAGTATTAGCTTTTTCCTAAGCCCAATCCTTTGCTTACATCTGCTGTCACACGTGTCAGAAACGGAGCGCAAAAGCTGTGTCAGGAGGAATTGTTCAAAGTGTATCAGCTCTGGTTGGAGGACATTAAGCATCATATAAGTCTCTGTCATGGTGCCTGTTGCTAGCTAAACTCTCACAATGCTCGCTGTTTGCTAACAGTCTTGCCTGCAGTCCATGGGACATCATTCTCAGGTCACTACAGTGGTAAACAGTAAGAGGCTCCACCTGGTGGTGCAACCAGGCCCAGGCTATCTTTTAAAGCTTTTGAAACCGGTGCAGGAATGCAGTGTTTTTCTTAATGCATTGCAGAGCTGTTTAGCATGTGCATTGGATTCATTTTAACAAGTTTAACATGCTTGAAGTTGGTATTATGTAGGACAATGGTATATAAGATTAGGAGTCGGTATCGGCAGACACTAATTATTACGTAACTCGGATCTTATCTGGGGCGATAAAAACTTGAATGTGACATCCCTACTAGTTGCAGATATCTGAAATTAAGGTTTTAACTAGGCAAAATGATGTCTGTGGCGAGGTCAGAAGCTACTGCGAGGTGGAGACAAGGGAGGGTTTGGCTTGGTTTTTTAACTTACTATGATAGTGCAGTAATAACTGCATATGACAAGTCATTTTTACAGCCATGTCAGAACTGCTTTATAGTTAATTCTGACCACAAGTCTGTATTAAATGAAGCTCTCAGTCTCTGATAAGCTCTTTCTATTTCATTGGGTTTTTTTTTTTGTAACAATCTTATCCCCCACAGCAGCTGCCTGTACTTCTACTGACTTTTCTGAAACAATGTCTGACTAGTTGTGTTGACATCTGAGAAATCTGCAGCTATTATTTTGACAAGTCAAAACTGATTTTTTAGGTATCTCTAACTGTAGTTTTAACAAGGATTGTCAAACAGCTTTTAAAAATATAGCAGCTTGCTATAGTGGTGCTACCTTCAATAGTGAAAACATCATTTGTAGGAAAGCCATGTTAAATTTCTATCCGCTGCTCAAACTAAAAGAATCACTCAACAACTGCTGCTTATCAAGTGCAAATAACTTTGGTATGCTGCATTACATTCATCCCAGGGCCGGGGATTACAGACCATCCCACTATTAAATCTCACAGTTTGTAATCTCCTGTGTTTATATGTTGCTGTAGCCTGCAGCGAGCTGGTTACTCCCTCTCAGGACCGTAAGCCAACCAGCTTTGTGGCCGTCAGCTGCACCACCCCTCCCCAGGCCTTCTGGACCAAACACGCTCAAACTGAAATCATAGAGGTAGACTATTTCCTGCTCGCCTTTCCTTATTTCCTGCTGTTGGAGACTTTTAAAACACTTTTCTCTCTGTGTGTTCAGGGCACCAGTAATCCCATCTTCCTGAGCAGTGTAGCCTTCTTTCAGGACTCTCTCATCACTCAGCAGACTCAAGTCAAACTTTCTGTGTACGATGTAAAGGACCGCACACAGGGCACGGTAATCCCTGATCTAAAAATACGTTCTTTGTTTAACATTTCTTTTTACGAAGAGAATAACGCCCCGATTTGCAAAATCCTCTATAGTCTACTCTTATCTGGGTGAAATCCTCTAAATCCTTTGGGTGCTTGTGCTTTTACGTGACAGATGTACATGCTGGGCTCATCCATGTTTTCTGTGAAGGAGCTGCTGCAGGACAAACACCACAGACTGCACCTGACACTCAGGTAAGCGGCAGACATAACACACTGCGGGTTTTCCGCTGTCGACTGCAAAATTATATTCTGTGCATGCCAAGTTTGGGTTAAGCACCACTGACCTGCCTTGATGTGGATGTTTGTCAGGTCAGCGGAGAACGAGCGTGTGGGCAACATCACCGTCATTGCCTGGCAGATAGAGGAGAAGCGCGAGCAGAGAGCTCCTGTTGCAAGATTACAGAGAGGAGACACTGTGAATGGAAGGGTAAGTGATACTTTTATTTTGAAAAACTGGAGGAAAAATGTTAAACTGATAGTATAAACCTTTATATAAAGAATATCCACATATTAAACTACAGATAATTCTTGTCATTTTAAATAAATATCAAGTTATTTTAGGAAAGCAGAGACAGTACTGTATAATAGTGTAGTACATTGAGCAAAATAAATGTAATTTGGTATTATTGACATAATGCTTTAAATAACTGTTGACTTTGCTAAACAGTTTAACCAAAACAGTACGTTTTTTAATGAAATTTAGAGTTATTTTCATGTAAAGTTTTTTTGCAGCATAAACAAAACAAGCAGTGTAATGTTAATATCAATGGCTTGTGATTAATTGATAATAAAACAGATGGTTTGAAAACCCTGATTTGTGATTAACTGATAATTGAAAATAATGGTTTTAGCTTTAGAAAATGTATTTATCTTATTTTTTCCTGACTTCTTGTTTCCCCCCACAGTCTGTTTCTGGTTGTATTATTTTATTGATCCCAGTGTCTCAGCTCTATTAATCTGAAGGCTGGACATGTGAAGGTCTGATTGATTTCCTTTCAGATGGTTCTTCCTGTTGATGAAAGTCTGACTGAATCGATGGGCATCAAATCCAAGTCTTCATCTTTATGTAAAGATCCTCTGCTGAAGGCCGGTGAGTGTATTTCCATGTAAACTAATTATTACAGTAAGCAGTTGTTACAACTACAAGCTGGGAGACAGTTTAGTAGCATCTGAATTACTGCTTATATCATAGTGTGTGGTTTGGTCTGTTTCAGTGTTTGGAGGTGTCATGTCTCGGACGTACCGTTTCCCCACCACGGATGGAAACCACCTGCGGATCCTGGAGCAGATGGCGGAGAGCGTCCTCTCCCTGCACATTCCCCGACAGTTTGTCAAACTGCTGCTGGAGGAGGACGCTGTCAGGTACTATCTGAAAAACAGGTTTATTTATTAATCAGAACATGACGAGCAGCAGGGTGTTGGAGTGTAGTGATCCCCAACCGTTTAGGCTCACGAGGCATGTAGACTTAAGTGAGTCAGATATAAGCTGTAAACCTTGTATCTGGTCTCACTAAGTCTAGTCTTGGCACAATATCATGTCCTAGATATTGCTATTCAAGAATAAGGTGTTATACACCGATCAGCTGCAACATCATGACCACTGACAGGTGAGGTGAATAACATTGATCATATTGGTACTATGTGGTGTTCTCCTGGAAAACCTTGGATTTTAACATCCATGTTGATGAGACTTAGACACCCAAATAAACATTGTCCCAGAACAAGCACACTCCCTCATGCAAATGGAAATCCCAAATGTCACTATCCTACCCCTGCAGGAAAATGCACCCCACCACATGGAAAAAACATCAACCAATCAGGAACATGTTGAGGAACATGACAATGGCCCAACATGTTGATTTGACCTCCAAACTTCCTACACCCCATTCTGATCAAGCATCAACAGGATGCAGTGGAACAAGTTTGATTGACAGAGGCCCCACTGCACAAGCCAGAGTACCCAAAGGATCCAGTGCCAAGATCCTGGTTCCAGACCCCATAGGACACCCTGAGAGGTCCTCTTGTCTATGCCCAATGGTTCAGAGCATTTTTGAGCACATAAGGGAGATCAACACATATCAGGCCGGTGGTGATAATGTGATGCTTGATCGGTGTAGATAAAAACATTTCAGCCATGTTTGAACTGATGTAGTTTAGGTCGTGGTTTAGCCACATGCTAAACACACACATTTTCAGAAGTTAGAAAAGGTGATCTTTTAAATGAGGTATCATTCATGCATTCTGGCCTTTCAGTTCTTCTGTTATAAGCTTTTCTAGTTGGTATATCTCTTCATAATTACAACAATTTAACAATTTACAAATGCAGGCAATTTTCCATAAAGTGTCTTATAAAAAGCAAGAATCAACAATTTTTTAGTGTGCGGAAAATATGATACTCTCAAAAACTACAAAACTATGAAAGAACATTTAGTTTCTAATATATTTTTGGCATTTGAAGTCACCCTTTGCTTGATCTTGACACTACTGGCCTTGACTCCAGACGATTCCCTGTCTCAGGTTTCAAATATGTGATTTGTGAGTAGTTTAACCAAACGGTGAAGTCCACTTCTCAGATTATCTCATATAGTTTGTAGCTGTCTAAAGAAACAAAACTGCTCAGTAAAAAGCAAAGATCATAAAACAAATACAAAAAAACAACCACACTAATAAACACAATTTGCTCTGTATTTTATGTACATCCTATTTATATTGTCACTTAATGAATAAGAGACATTAACTTGGTTTAAGTCATAAAAGTATGACATCAGTATTATGGCTATTTTATTCTAAGGAATGTATTGAAAGGAAAAGCTTTTTAATGTCTCCTTTGGGGCATTAAACTGAAACAAATGCATGTTTTATTACCTGAAAGTGTGTTATGTTTTTAAATGTACTCTATTATGATGTGACTGGTATTACGACTCCGACTGCTGGTGTTTTCTTTGTGGTTGCTTGTAATTTATTCATTGCTAAGTCTGTAAATGAGCACGTAGCACAAAACGCCAGCTGTCACACCATCAGTCCCTCAGCTGGATGCCATGATTGTCACCACATGTGTGTGATTTGCAGGGTGTGCGAGCTGGAAGAACTGGGTGAGCTGTCTCCATGCTGGGAGAACCTCCGGAGGCAGATCATCACTCAGTACCAGACCATCATCCTCACCTACCAGGAGACCATCAGCGACCTGCACGAGTACAAAGGTCAGAACCACAAAGTATTTACAACATATCAAATTTTACAAAATAAGAGCAAATTAGAGTGATATGGCCAAAAAGGAAGACATATACATACTGCAGTATGACTTAAAAGGTATATTTTTAGGGCTTCCTGTGCAACACAGTTTTACAAGAACTGTCACTGCTGTACATTTTCAGAAAATTCATTTTACCCCAAGTTGCCATGGTCTGCCCATTAGCTTCCCCGTGATCCAAATATAGCATGGACATTCAGTTTAACCCTATCACATTCTGCCTCACTGTGGACTCATTTTCCACTGCAATATAAAGTCCTGCATATCTATGGAAACAGCTCAGCCATGACTAGAAGTAGAGGAAGTTTTCTGTGCAGTATTTCAGTTTTAGTGCCATAAATCATTTAAAAAATACAGCATGTACAACATATTTACAAAGTGCTTACAAATGACAACAACACTAGAAAAAAAAGAAGCAAAAAGCTCCCCAAAAATTGAAAAAATAAGTAGATAATTTTCTATTACCTCCCGCACTGCCTGTAGGCCCCGAGGTCCCATCTCACTTGAACTTGTTTTATGACACTATCTAGGTTGTTTTCTCCTGACTAGATCCTTACTTGTGTTCTATCTACTCTCAGATGTACGTCGCTTTGGATGAAACTGTCTGCTAAATTGAATTTTTGTAAATTGTACAATTGTAGAAAAAAACAATAAAGACTGTACATATTATAGATATTTTACTGCTTATATTTTTAATTTGTTTCTATACCTGTTTCTTAGCAGCTCTGTGTAAACACAGCCTGCAGTTCAGCCCAGTTCAGGTTAAAAGTCCCTGAGTTTTTGTCATGTGATCATAGCTTAGTGAATACTGGCTTCTTGTTTGTGTCAAGGACCACAGAATTTTTATATTCTGGTTATTGTTAAAGCTTTATTTGTGCAAATGTTTAAATGATTCATGTAGAATATATCACAGTAGTAATAATAACACAAATTTAAGGCTAAGTGAATCAACTTGTCACAGATAAACAGTTCAAAAAGCTAACAGTGATAATCTGAAAGTTCTTTCTGTTTTGACAGTTCTGGCTGTATAGTTCTACCTTACATGCAAAATATCACTTTAGCCGTATTATGTATATTATCTATACCCCTCTTTTATATATAAATACACTCTTTCTCTTGTTTCTGCTCCCTCCCAGGCCCTTCATTTAAGTCCAGCACCTTGAAAGCTGAGAGGAAGCTGGAGTTCATTCCCACTAATCTGCATATCCAGAGGATGAGAGTCCAGGGAGAGTCTGGTTATGGTACGTATTTGTAGACAGTGTTGTGTTCAGTGAACGGCGCTCACTCTCGCAAGAATGAGCGGCACGCACCGTTCACGTTCATTTGACAACTCTCGCGAGAGAAAGTGGTCTTCAGGTTTTAGGAAAGTTTATGGCAAACACTGATGACAGTCCAGCATGGCTAGTGCCGCAGCAGTTTTAATGGAAGACCTAGCAGAGTTTTGTGAATTAACAAATGAAGACACAGACAGCAAGAACCTCACATTTTCATGCAAACTGTGTCCATCTGGTCTGAAAAAACGCTGTTGCACTTGCTTCTATTGAGTAACATAGTGTCTTATCTATTTAAAAAATGCAACAAACAAACGTGAACTAGTTCATTTTTTTAAAAGTGAACTATGAACGTCAACTAGTTCATTTTCATATTTGTGAACTGAACTCTGAGCTAGTTCTTCCCAAGCATGAACTGGCACAGCACTGTTTGTAGACATTCTGTATCTTCACTGCACTGCTGTAACTTTTGACGACAATGTTTAGTCATTATCTGCTCTGTTGTTACTATCTGTCATCCATCAGACCGGACATACGATGTTGTGACTATCGGTGCTCCTGCAGCCCATCATCAAGGCTTTAAAGGCTGTGGCCTCCGAAAACTTCTGCACAAACTTGAAGAAGCCAGAAAACAGTGAGTAGTTTAGTTTAGTAGAGTTGTTCTTCAAGTTTCATGATTGTGTTTGACTTGACGTTAATAAGAAATCTTTTTTGTGGTTATCTTTTTATCGCCTTCCTCAATCAGCACTTATGAGGAGGAGAGGTGAGATTACGTGAAGTTGTTTGTTGCATGTTTTTTGTCATTTCAAGAGTTTACACTACACTGGTTCCTCTATTTATTTTCTCTCTTATGTCTTTGTTTTTCACACATCTCTGCATGCCTGAAGCTCTGCTGGCCCCGGCTCTAAAGCGATGGCATACCAGCCTCAGGATGTTGTGAAAGCAAAGGAGCTGATCGGTCAAATTAACACTCTGAAGACGCAAGTGTGTTACTACACCGAGCGTTTGTCCCGAGCTGCCAAGGAACGCTCAGCCAACGCTCTGGAGAGAACTCTGGCAATCCTAACAGAGAAGGTAAGAGGAAACGGAGGGATCTTTACTGTGTGTTCTGTAGTTTCTTCTGTGTTTTATCTCACGGCTTCCTATACTCGTTCTTTTGCTTGGGATATTTTATCTTCAACTCATAGTTTTCGTGATCAAAATGTGTTTTTAGTTGTTTTTTTTAAACTTTTCCCTCAAGTTACTGTTAATTTCACTTAATCTCATTCCCACAGTGTCATATTTGTCAGTAAAACGTATCCATCTCTGTTTATCTTCCTCCTCTCCTCTCCAGACTCGTCAGTTGGTGACCGTATGCGACTCCAAGCTGCTGTCTTCGGCCATCGTCGCTTTGGCAGCCGCCCGCCCCGAGTTCTCTCATCACAGCACCCCGTCCCCGTCCTCCTCCTCCCTCTCGCCATCTTCTCGCTCTCCATCCCGCTCCCCCTCACGTCACCCCACCTCTCCGTCCCGCGCTGCCACCTCGCCCTCCCGGCACACAGCTCCTCCGGACGGCGGCGACAGGAGTAGAAACAAGCGCACCTCCCTGCAGGCAGATTTGCACGAGGAGGAGTGGGTAAGAGACGAGCCCATCTGCCTCTTTCTGTTCAAATGGTGTTTTTATTACATTGCGTTCACTTGCAATTTGTGTTTGTGTGCAGGAGAAGGTTTGGCTAAATGTGGACAAAAGCCTGGAGTGTGTGATCCAGAGAGTGGACAGGCTGCTGCAGCGAGACAAACTCCAAAGCGACAGCAGCTCGGAGGACGTCTTCCTGCTGGCCAACGAGGAGCCGAGTAGCACTAAGAAAGGTATTTACACACAAAGGGTTTCTGCTGTTTGGTGTCGAAACAGTTACAGAGTCATGTTGTGAATGATCTCACTCTTTTGGAAAAAGTCAGAGTTAATATAACTGTGTCATTAACCAAGACATTTTCAGGATTCATCCTGAGCATAAAGACAAGGATTTACCATTATCAGTATCACTGACTGTTTAAGATGTGGAATATAGTTTTGAGTTACATTTAGAAAAGGGATTCTCTCCACAAATAAATGTTCTTTACTTTCTTTTACTTGTAGATGGCAGCCCAGAGGTTGAAAAGACGTCTCCAGGTGAGAACAATATTTCCCTATCAGTCAATAGGTACATTAATGAGTATCAAACCCAGGTAGTTAACACAATAAAAAACACATCCACTGCTGCAGTTTGATTCTAAGTGTGAAAATGAAAGTTAGTCTGATGTTGATTGTGTATGTAGCAGTCAAGTAAAAGTGCCATTTTGTGAAGAAACTACAGACTTAAAGGGCTTTAACTTTGCATGTCATACCACGCTCTCTAAATGCTCCTGTTTTCTGTCCCTATCTCGACTCTTAACTAGTAAGTAAGTAAGTAAATTTTATTTGTATAGCGCCTTTCGCAGACCAGGGTCACAAGGCGCTTTACAGTTACAATAAAAACAATAACAATAAAACAATAATAACAATAAAAACAATAAAAGCAATAAAAACAACTATCATCAAAAAAGCAAAATGAAAAAATACCCTAAAAAAACCCCCGTAAAACATTTGAAACTGAATTTGAAATTGCCATTTAGCACTCACCAGTGTACTGTATACACGGTAATATGCAATAATACAATATACTGTAACCATCAAAAAGATGGGAAATTCAACTTTGAAGCCTAAAAAAAGATAAATCTCTGACTTTTATGGTGACGTTTTATTAATACACTGTATATACTTGATTTTGAGCATTTACATGTAATCTTAATTTGAAAATAGATTTAAAGAAATGCAAATAATATGACAAAATAACTGCTTTTTAATCCTGCCTACAACAAACCGCAGTCAAACTAAAGTAAACAAAATTTAAAAGAAGTTTAAATGAAAAAGCTTCAGCCATTTTACATTTGTAGATACTGTCTGTATATTTGTTTTACCTGCATTTAGCCTCAAACATGTGTGAAGTCAGATTAGACAATCAAATCATATGTTTAAATGTGTAAGTCCTGATTTTCAGATTTAAAGTTGTGCTGTCAGAACTGTCTTGTTTTCCTTTGTTTTAATGTTAATACTTTTGATGAAATCTCACCTCATGTGCCTGCAGGTGAGTGGAGCGACGCCCTGTATCCTCTCCTCACCACGCTGACAGACTGTGCATCTCTGATGAGCGACAAAGCCAAGAAAGCCATGGTGTTTCTGCTGATGCAGGACAGCGCCCCCACGATCGCCATGAGCCTCACCCTGCAGTACCGCCGCGACGTCGTCTTCTGTCAGACGGTCTGTGAGCTGCTGCCACCAACTATTCAGACATTTGCACACATATGTCAAACTCATACGAGCGTAGTTTTGGATAACACAGTGTGTCAGTGTATTAAAACGTGATGCACTAATGTGAGCCGTGCTGCTTACAGCTGACGGCTCTGATCTGCGGCTTCGTTCTCAAGCTGAGGAACAGTCTGTGTGACTCAGGCTTCCTCAAGCAGCTGCACACCATCGGCTTACTGGTGCAGTACGAAGGCCTCCTCAGCACCTACGGTAAGTTTGTGTGTGGATGTGTGGATGCATGTGGGCTTGTTTAAAAATTACACAAAGGACTATGAAAGCACTTCGATAGGCTGAAAATGTGTCTTGATCAAAATCTGCATCAAATTTCACATATGTTTTAATCATCAGTTTATAAATTCTGTTTTTAAGACGGATGAATTCCAAAATTTTGCCACATTTGAAATTTAAAATAATATTTATATGTATCATGTTGCTGGAGTGCCTCACATAGCTAAAATTAAAATCACAATAGTTAATATGTAAACATACAAATTTGATAGTAGTTGGACAGAGCAGTTGCAATTACTTAAAAGCTTGATCGTTTTTATCAAATAGACCACATGTTTAGTTAGTTATAGTAAAAAAAAAGTACAGCAAGGACCAAAAAAAGTTTGGATTAGATCTGTAAGAAAGCTGTGTACATTTTTTTATAGTTTTATACTGAAGGGGTTATGTGTTGAATCAAAGAGTGGTTAATAAAACAGTATAAATCAATGCTATAAAACCTTCCTCAGCTCATGGACATTTTACTAAAATTATTTTATCTGTTTTATTTAGTGCCTTGATATCCTTGTCGGAGGTAAGGATGTGTTTATTCTTCTGCCATTAAATTCTACGTGCACTTCTTGTTTCTTTAAAGGGGAGGAGTTGGCCATGTTGGAGGACATGAGCGTCGGAGTGATGGACCTCAGAAACGTCACCTTTAAAGTCACCCAGGCAACTTCAGCTTTCAGCCCCGACATGCTGCCGGTGATCACAGGAAACAGGAACGGCTTCAACGTCAGGGTTCCGATGCCTGGAGTCATGTTCGACTCGCTGCCACGAGAGATCCAGAACGGGATGCTGCTCCGAGTGCAGCCCGTCCTGTTCAACGTGGGGATCAACGAGCAGCAGACGCTGGCTGAGAAGTGAGTCACCGAGATCAAGCAACAGGGAAGGTTCAGAGATTTAACAGAAAAATGTTAGAGAATGGTTACCTTAAATACCCACGATGTTACTGGAGGTTTAACAGCTTTAAAAAACCACTAAAGCTCTACTGTTTTAAACATATTTCAAATAATGCACCAAAATGTCAACAAATAGTTTAAAACTCTGTTACATTTTTTGTACCTGTTGACCTTAATGGGCCTTAGAAGGAAAAAATTGATCCATACATGGCTTCTAAAAAATGTTTAAACTTTGTGTTGTATAAATATCTAACTAACTGAATAACTAACTAACATTTGTTTTAATTTCGTTTTACATTCATTTTGAATTCTCTTTAAATCTGTAAATCATCAATTATTAACTTGATCCTGAGGTTTAAATAGGAAAATGAAAAGTACTTGCACAAGGTAATAACAGCAAATGTAATATTGTAAATAACAACAATGATGGACGTTATAATAGTTTGTTATATGTGCTTAACCATAAGGTCTCATTGTGTTTAGATGGTGGAGTTTCATTCATTATCAATGTGGTATTCCACATAAATCTCTTCTCAGAGGGAGAGAAAACAAGAAAATGGTTGAATTAAACAGAATTAAGAAGAGATTTTAAGGTAGTAACTTGAAAATTGTTGTGAAGCATGCATGCTCAGTTTCCTGTATAATAGACCAAACGATCACAAGTTGTTCAGTAGAACTTAAAATAATAACTACACTACTTAAAAAATATAAGGGAACACTTAATCATCACAGTATAACAGCAATTCATATAAACTTCAGGGATATCAGGGATATGTTTTGTTCTCAATAAATTACACAGTGTACGTCAGTGATTTAAGTTTTCCCTTAATTTTTTTTAACAATGTACTTTGAAAATAATCCTCGTGTAGTAGCGAGCGGCAGAACAGTGACAAGTTGGTCTAAGGGAAGGGGGAATAGCATAAATCTGAAAGAAAGTAAGAATTTAAGGAGACCAAGATTGGAGGATTTAGTTAACAGATGAGAGGAGAAGACCAAAAGCAGAAACGCAGGGTCAACATAACACACATAAATACATTTACACATACACCAATGGGGAAATGTGACATAAAGTCATGGAAGCTGAAAGATTTCTGCTCTGACATCATACCTGTGTCCAGGTTCGGAGACACGTCACTGCAAGAAGTCATCAACACAGAGAGCATGACTCGCCTCAGCTCCTACTACGACCAGTTCAAAGAAGTCCTTCCTGAAGACTGTGAGTTACGCACGTACAGTTCATTTTTATCAGACGGTAAAATATGTACTTTCTCATTAATATATTTCGCCAACCTCATCATTCCTCCGCTGCTGTCTCCTCAGGCCTCCCCCGCTCTCGCAGCACCACCGGCCTGCCTGATCTGCTCAAACTGCTGAGCCAGAATGTGAACGCCAAGAAGAGCAAGAACGTGGAGATCCTGTGGCAAGCGGCCGAGGTAGACTTGCTTATCGTGTCTTCTCTAAAACATTAAAAGCTCCATCTTTTTCCACTAATCTCGTTCTCCACACCCTAAAGATATGTCGGCGGCTGAACGGGGTGCGTTTCACCAGCTGTAAGAGCGCCAAGGACCGCACGGCCATGTCTCTGACCCTGGAGCAGTGTCAGATCCTGCAGCAGGAGCACGCCTTGGCTCCACAGGTCTTCTACCAGGCCTTGGACTGTATGCGCAGGTTAGTAACTGCACCAGCAGCTCGTCAGGGAAAGAATCTAGTATTGAAAATTAACAACGCATCACTTCTGTCTCTCCACAGTGAGGGCTGCAGGAGAGAGAACACCATGAAGAATGTGGGATGTCGTAAATATGCCTTTAACTCTCTCCAGCTCAAGGCCTTCCCCAAACAATATCGCCCTCCGGAGGGGACGTATGGGAAAGTTGAAACCTAAAGTGGACTCCTCTGTCTGGTGGAAAACCAAAAAAAACAAGAACAAAAGAAAAAAACTGAAGGGGATAATGATGATGGCACCACACAAAGAAAAATACAAACTGAAACAACAGCCCTTTGTTTTGTGCTTAGTCACTGTTAAGATGTCCAAGTGCCAGTGCTACTGTAGATTGTTTTCTAGCGGTTCCCCCTCCTCCCTGTCTCTCTTGCCTCTCAGTAGTACTAGAACCACACACATTTTCACAGCCACTCCACAGCCAAAATCAGTAAAAGATATGGCTTTGTGTGTTGACATTGTAGCCGGTGTGCAGACAGTGTTGGCTGCTGTGCCAGTTGTAGCATCAGGACGCGAACAGCCACTCTGGATTCAAGTCATTTTAACTTTCTAGGAATAAGAGGCTTTAGCAAGATGATGTGGCTCATATATATATATACACACTTATTTGTACTCACTCAAGCAGGTTTTATTTGATGTTAGTCTGTATTTTTCTTATTGTCAACCAATCCAATGCAAAAAACAATTATTTTCTTCTATCTGTGTATCCAAAGCCTTATTTAGCTTTTTTCCGTCTGTACCACAGAGCAAAAAGCGCTCTAATGAACAACACTGAGTTTTAGGACCACAAACAGAGCAACTGTGGTTCATATTGAGTGAATCCCGTATAAATAACTCACAGCTGCACAATAAAAAATCCACTGCTTGAATTATTCCCCAACTATTACTATATTTACTCATCTCTGGGTAACATTAATTAGAAACTAAGGTGCCCACTGTTTTTTTAAATTACTTGGAAATGAAACAGTGCACTGATCAGCTGCAACATCGTGACCACTGACAGGTGAAGTGAATAACATTGATCATATTGGTACTATGTGGTGTTCTGCTGGAAAACCTTGGGTTTTGGCATCCATGTTGATGAGACTTAGACACCCAAATAAACATTGTCCCACAACAAACACACTCCCTCATGCAAATGGAAATCCCAAATGTCACTGGCCTACCCCTGCAGGAAAATGCACCCCACCACATGGAAAAAACATCAAACAATCAGGAACATGTTGAGGAACATGACAATGGCCCAACATGTTGATTTGACCTCCAAATTCTCTGCACCCCAATTCTGATCAAGCATCAACAGGATGCAGTGGAACAAGTTTGATTGACAGAGGCCCCACTGGACAATCCAGAGTATCCAAAGGATTCAGTGCTGACGTCCTGGTTCCAGACCTCACAGGACACCCTGAGAGGTCCTCTTGTCCATGCCCAATGGTTCAGAGCATTTTTGAGCACATAAGGGGGACCAACACAATATTAGGCAGGTGGTGATAATGTTATGTCTGATCAGTGTAGATTTGGGACCAGTTTTTAAGATTTACATCCTCAGTAGGATTCCTTAGGCTTGAGGCAGAGAGCAGCAGAAAGTTAGAAATGCAGCATCACATTGTTTTTAGTCTTTTTGTGGAATTTGTTCACAATGAAAAAATATAAAATAAAACCAGCTTAACTTTTTAAGGCAACACAAGGCAAAACCTATATGTAGAATTCATAATTTTTTTTATTAAAATCAGCAAAATTCCACGTTATTCATCAAATATTGGGTCAAACAAGAGTTTTTTGAAGCGTCCTACACTTAACGTTGCCTTGTGTTGCTTTAAATCTAGCGTAGGCAACACAGCTCCATCCAAACGCATGCATCTTTACCTGTGAGAGATATTTCTCTGGACCTAAACTTTCTCATTAAGTTTATTTTAAGGTGCTTTTAGGCTGTTGTCTGTCTTTCCCCATTGTCTCATGTTTCTTCTATCACCTAAATAATCAACACCTTATCGCTCTCTACAACAAGCACAGATCTTTAAGAAGTACATATATATCTGACACTTCACCCTGACATTTGTATTATCTGCTGTGATTCCTGAGGTCCTTCTGATGCTTCGCTGAAAGCATCAGCGGGGAACTGATTCACAAATCACGGGCTTCAGAGTGGTGCATCACATTATTCTATAGTTCTAACATATCTACAGATATTTAGGATGTTTCTGCAGGATCACATGCAGCATTATAGTGGTTTGATAGCCCTTCAGACTTGGGTTTGTATTTGTTATTCTCAGTTTTACAGCACTCAGTTGAATTATGCAGAACTTTGCGATTAAAGTTTTAGTAATTTAACCTGCATGAAGACTTCTGCTTGATACTATTGCAACTGTACACATTTGCAGTTAAGAGTACTTGATAAAGGTTTTTAGAACGAAGTGAAATAATGCATATTGCATTATTGCACCAACCATCAACAACTTTTCTGTTGTCAGTTTAACAGCTCCAGGCTCTGATGTACCCTATTGTACAATATTTACAGAGACAGGGGATTTTATTTTGAAAATGTTATTTTGCTTAAAGGTGTTTATGTTAATATGGCTGGTGCTGCCAGATGCTGTTCTAGTTTTATTCATTGTTATTAGTAAGTTATGACCTTGTTCTGATCAGTTGTACATGCACACAGGTTGAACGGGGTGTCCGGCAGATGCCTGCACCCAAAGTGGGATGAACCAAACCTGGATAACGAATAAAGGCTTGTCGATGCCAAATTGGTGTGTCTGTGAATTAGATTGGACATAATGGTTTGTAAATGTAGCAGCAAATATTTTCTCCTCTTAAAGTTGCCCTTCACTCAAAAGTGTTTCATTAATAGGCACTCTTCCTTGATGTTCAACCCTCACTGTGCAGAATGATGTTGGCTCTAAGTTTGAAACAGTTTAGGTAGTGTTTATACCTATGTAAACACCACCAAACTTATACCAAACTTAAAGCTTCCATTGCACAAACACTGAAAATGGACTTTGAGTGATATAAAAGACATCACCTATTCAGTAGTTAAACTTTGATAATGAAAAAAAATTGCATATTCATAGATTTTTTTTTCTCAATGAGACAGGCGCATATATATTGTTTAAATAGCACATATAATGCAAAATGTAGTTTTTAAGTGTTTCTAAACATTTTTTACGTGTTGCTTTGTGTCCAGTGACCCACAATATATGAGAAAAGATTATACCCATACTTTTTTTTTCATTCTTCAAAGATCAGAAAGTCCTGAGGACAAGTGATATCTAAATTAACTGATAAGAAGGGTTTAAGAATATGGGAACTTTAAGAATTTTAGACCAAGTTGCTGAATCCTTCTTTGTTTTTTTACACACAATATTTTTACACATCTCCAAACTGACTGGAGGAAATCTGTCTTGGAATTTGTTTTATCTAAATGGTTTTACAAAGATTCCAAACATTTAAATATAAGAGGCATCTTTAATCTGTTGTGCAAAATTGTCTGGTTCTTGAAAGTTTAAGTACATCTAATCTAATTAGAAATGAACTCTAGGTAAATGTAACCATTCAAACTAAGACACATGCCTGTCAGAGTGACATCATCAAACTGCTCTGCTCTCTGCAGAATTATCTTCCCTCTAGAAAAAATGTTTCTGACAAGAATAGTTTAGTGAAAAAAGATTATTTTGAAAACCTGAAGTTCAGTAACGTGCAGAACTGCAGCAGAGATTCTGTGGCTTCTCAGTGTAGCATGGATCAGTGCTAATGCATCAGTCAGGCTGCTAATTAATATTGCTTTAAATAAAACAGTGTTTATATTTGTTAAACTGTCAAACTTGCATTAGACTAGAAAATTAAGAGTAAACCCCAGGTCTCTGAACTAGACTAGCTCCTGCATAATTATCTAATCTCACCCCCACAGATGTTGTCACTTACTGTGGTTGATTATACCTCTGCTCAGGTTGTAATTAGTAATCAGAATGAGGCAAGGGTTTTCACCATAAAACGGGCATCAAAGTTTCAACTGAAGATGAGAAATGTCAGTGACCGGCCAGACTGGTCAAATGCACACAGTCCTGATTTTCACAGCAGACAATTTGATTTGTCAAAAGAAGAAAGGCGCTTGTGTTACTAATAACATCAGGGATGGATCTGGTGTCTTCAAAATCGCGATAGTGGGCCATTACACACAATGTCAGGATACTAAAACTGAAGCACATGGAATGAAATTAAGACCATCATTAATTTGATTTTTTGCAGCTGTGCTTTTCTTGCTGTCACATGTTTCAGTGTCTTCAGAGAAAATCAACATAATTCAAATCACCTGAGTAGGTTATTACTGGTGTACAGGGCCTGTCTAGAAGGATGATACAGTGTCACTTATATTTATTTCTTTTGTTATTTGAGTTTCTATTGTGTGCAGTTTCTGTTTTAGTTGGATGTAAGTGGTGTACTTTACATGTTAGCATGCATGTGATGCCAGGAATTTGTAAATGGATCAGTCTGGCCATATTTCTGATGCAACCCTACAGCAACTTCTGCTTGTTTGTTTTAACTGAAGCTGACCTTTCTAAACGTAATTTTAAAAGCTGAAACAGGAAATGAAAGTGGATTGATAACAAAAATAATAATAAGCATAATAATAATAATAAAATAAAAAAAAACACATTTAAAGTAAGAAATAAGAGTGACTGTCCCTTTAACACGTTCACGTTCAAATTCTCGCGCATGCGCACACTGTTTCCGGGGTTGAAGTTCACATTCAAGCTAGCATAGTGGGCAAAAATAAAGTAAGTTTTACGACGTTTTCTCCCGACAAACTCCTCCTACATTTACCGGAACCAGGCCTCTAATTTATCAGCATGTAAAATCTCTAATTACTCCCTCTAAACTGTCGTTTAGAGCTGCTTACACAACAGCAAACTTTGATACACATTCTATGATTTATCTACATAGCACCGGGATAATCCCATGTGTTGCAGCAACGGCTCTCTGCAGTTCATTGAGGAGGTGAGGCTGTCCTGTTTGTCTGTAGTGTTGCTCTTGTCCACAAATCAGTCTTTGTGTTATATTATGCTATTTACTGCACTGGATTTAGCTGATATTATAGAAGAGCTTTCACATTAACATGCTACTTACACGTTAGTACACATAAAATATAACAATGAATAAAAAAATAAACATGCTTAACATTTTGCAGCTGATACTAATGTAGATTTTAAATGGTGTACTTCCTTGTGTAAATAAAGATTTTTGAATCTCTTTTGTTTTACAAAGCTGAGAAGACAGTTTGTGTGTTTACTCCATAGCAGATTACACATTAGTTTTGTTCACTGGTGGAGGAGGTGGATTGAATATTAACTAACTAGCTTCTTGTTTTTTTTAAACTCCTCCCACGTTTCATTCAGCTTTCTTTCTGTCTTTCTCCATGAAGGTTGTCAGCTGACCATCGTTGGTTCCAGTCAGTGAGACGAAACCACAACGGTTTGTCTTTCTCACACTCGGTTACAGGTTGGTACTATTCTTTGATTCTTGTTCATATAAGTTCTTTAAATCTCTGTGTATCTAACTATAACTTTCTTTATGTAAGAGAGCGGTTACATTCATACAGCTTAATCATAAACTAACTGTATTACACATTAACCCAACAGTTAACGTGTGTCTGTTTTATTGAACTACCGTCTGTGCTCCACAGGGTCCAGGATGACTAAGAAGCTGCTGGTGGATGTGGACTGTGGCGTGGATGACGCTCAGGCCATCATGTTGGCACTGGCCATCCCCAGTGTGAAGCTCCTGGGCATCACCTGTGTGCATGGAAACACCATGGTGGAAAACGTGTGCAAGAACGTACTGCGAGTTCTGCAAGCCTGCAATAAACTCGAGGTGGGTGCTGCTGGGGTTTTCTGTCCAATGTAGATACTCATTTGTGTTCTTCTTTAGAGTCAGCAATGGGGAGTGACATTAATAGGAATTATCTGCCATCTGGTAGCAAATGGGAGGCTGTTTAGAAAACTGCACAATAAGGAGTTGTTGTTCCTTAAGCCACATGACTTGATACAGGAACTTAACAAGCAGAAGGAGCTCAGTCAGCTTTAATAGACAAGTTGGAGCTGCATGAATGCATGTCAAAATGAATATATTTTTAATTTTGTGTTAGCCAAAATTACAATGCTGATTAATAAATGTACAGTTTTAAACATAAAGCACATTGTTTTGCTCACTGGAAAAAATTCTGAACCAGATTTGCCAACATGAACATTAGTGTCATCATACTAGTGAATAAACATCACAAAGATAACACTTCATCATCGTCATCTCTGTGTTGCCAGGTGTCTTATTTAGGTATCACATTTCTTAACAAGTACTTAAGATACTTCATTGGTTGAGGTTGATGGAACAAAAAGTGCATTTGTGTTTTTAAGAAACGTAAGGAGAACCTGAAGTGTTCAGGACTATGGTTGTGGTTTATTAATGCAGAAAAATACTAATTTGCAAAATGCTTAATCAAATTTGGAACGTGTCTGCTTAAGCTTTAGCTGTAAAATTAAGTATCTGTTTAAACATATAGAACACAAATATGTGCACTTTGCTTCTTTTTATGTCAAAACTAATATAATAGGGTCTACATTAAATCTTTTGGTAGGCGTGCTAAGGCAAGCAAAGAGAATTTAATTTCCAATGTATCATTGTCATTTATCAACATATATTTCAAAGTCGTGTCTTTTCGGGAACATCAAAAGTTAATAGGTAAAGTTCAAAAGTATCAGTGCTTTCTGATTCTCCATAGTCTCTTATTTATACAGCCCAAAGTTGTTCATTTGGCATTAGAGCTGTGAAGTTGCTGTGTTTTTTCAGGCAGCATTTAGGGTTTAATTAGTCGATATAAGACCATCACATTTAACACTTTAACCATCTTGTGAACCCAGTGTTGCCATAAAATAGTCTGACATATTTCCATTCTCACCATCTTGCCCAACATTATCTTGTAGATTGTAACATTATTTGTAACTTTGAATGTTTGCATTCCATATAAACTGAAATATGTTTGGAAGTCAAGATAAAACAATAATAATAATAATTCTAATTTGTCTTTCATATGATGTCCCTCTTTTCATGGACCAGATTCCAGTGTTTAAAGGCGCTGCTAAGCCTATCCTTGGGAACTGCATCAGTGCGGGAGAATTCCACGGACACGACGGCCTGGGAGACGCTCCCGACCCCAACGCTCCCAGCCTGGACCTGGTTCAGAAGGAGGGCGCTGTGTCAGCTATGATCAGGATTGTTAATGAGAACCCAGGAGAGGTGAGACACTGAAAAGAGATATTAGTGTATGAACTGTATGTGCTCCTTTTTGTATGTGCTAAGTCTTTGTGTCCTTCCCAGGTATCTCTGGTTGCCACGGCACCTCTGACCAACTTGGCTCTGGCTGTGAGGCTGGATCCATCTCTACCGAGCAAACTCAGAGGGCTCTACATCATGGGAGGCAACACTGACTGTGAGTAAAACAACATCAACTTCTGTTTGCATGGAGGTGACCATGTGCAGCACACAAGGGCTAGAGAAAATAGCTCAAACAGTACAAGCAGACACATTTCTAAATATATTTTCCTTTGTTTTTTTTATAACATCCCTCCAGTGGGCACAGAAATGACTTGGTCTTTTTTAAAACTCTGCTGTTAGTCTCTCATCTCATCTCATGTCTGAGAAGTTGAAAAGTCAAACAAATAAATGCTGGATATTTTCTAGAGAATGACAATCGTTGATGTCGTTAAACCTACTACGACAAGAGCTGAAACAGTGATCTGATTATTTGATTGATTTAAAATATTTACTTCGATTAATCATTCACCATTTAAGCTATTTTTCACTGCAAACATGCTGCTTTTCCCAGTTTTCTGTCATTTTAAATGTAATATGTTTGGATTTTAAGACAGTTGGCCATATGACATGTTCGCTACAGATGAACATGTCATATGGCCATAATAAATTGTGAGCATAGTGTTCATAATCGTAGTCGAATTAATCTAATCCCCGGCTATCAGAAGTTCTCATTATTCTGTCTCCCTTCTATAATGCAGCTCGAGGAAACACTACAGTATGCGGTGAATTCAATTTTACTGCTGATCCAGAAGCTGCATACATTGTACTGAACGACTACCACTGTCCCACATACTTGGCCTGCTGGGAGTTCACGTGCTACAGCAAGCTGCCATGGGTAATGCTCTTTTACACATTCCAGCATATGCGTGTAGACTCATGAGACTCTTACCAACTTGTCGGTACATTTTTCATGCATCTATAAGACAACACAAAATGCTGTATGTTTATATTTCTCCAGGAATTCTGTGACGACTGGTTGGCGCAGGACACTGATAAAGCTCGCTTCATGGCGCGGATCTTCCGCCACAGCATCGAAGCGTCACAGACTGAACGCTTCAAAAAGGAGTTCATAGCTGGCACTGGCTTCATTTCCTGCGACTCGTATGCCATGGCGGCCGCTGTGGACGATACATTCATTCTAGAAAGCGACCAATACCCAGTTAGTGTAGAGCTGACGGGCACACACACCAGAGGCATGATGGTAGTAGACACTGTGGGTTTCATGAAGAAGACTCACAAAGCTTTTATCATGAAGAAGGTGGATATGAAAAAATTCGAGCAGATGATGATGGATGCTCTGAAATGACAAATCTGAATGAGAGACTGTGTTTCTTTTACTGTCAACATGTTTGGGCTCAGTCTAAAGGTTTTTTTTTGTGCTTTTCTAGAATCTGTGGTTTTACAATTTGTACTGTATGAAATTATCATAAAAATAATTTTTTAATAATACACTGAAAATGTTTTTTTTTTTTATGATACCACCTCAATAAAAAAAAAATTTATAGAAATTCTTATTTTACATTTTATTCATTATTTGCTATTACAAGCATTTGTTTGTCATTACACTCAGTATAATCATTCATCCAACATAGCACGTTTTTCTCTCAGAAATCAAGATGCACAAAGCTACAACCCATCAATATCTGTTGGTAATCCTGTTTTGTGTCAGGGTGAATTTTTCTTTCATATTTTGTAGTCCTTGGTATCCACTTTCCTGACACATGTCCATCAGGTGGGGTGTTTATAGTGCTGAATGTACACTGACACATGATTCAAGTATTTACAGCTGCTCATCCAGCATTCACTCAGCCACATGGCCGCATTGGCGCTCAGTTGGTTCCTCAGTTTCCTTTCCTTCCTCTGAATCTCGACCTTGCGTCCAGCTGTAGACAGAGGACAGACATCGGTCAGACTATGTGGCATGTCGTAACACATGACTCAAGTTTTCACTGATTTAATTCAAAGATCAGTCATGTGTTTTCAATAAAATGTCTGTTTCGTTATGCTTATGGTCACTTTGGAAAACACGGATTGCAGGAACAAATGAAACATTCTCTGATTTATCCACTTATCACTGAATGTTTTGTACATAATCAGCTTAAAATGACTGTCTCAATTTCCCTCTATATCTTTGATGTCTGATAGGCAAGTTTACAGTTGCACCAGTTCTTTCATGATTGCAAGGTACATAATTGCAGTAGACTTACCATAGACCTCTTGCACTCAAAGAACGATGTCTGCAGTGCTTTGCAGTGGCCTTCCTTCAGACACTCGCTGGGCATCTTTCCCTCCTGATAAATGAATAAACCAGTTAGAATGCATTGGGTCTATCCTGTGCATTCCAGTAGTATAGTCACAACAAGAGCAGTAACAATGACCTCTCAAATATGACAGATTCATTCATTGAGGAATTTCTGGTGCACCCCTGGGGGAAAAAAATCACAGAATTGAGACAGAACAAAACAGAATCGAATAAAATAGAATGCTTTATTGTCATCATACATGGAGCATGATGAAATTTAAGATAGCTGCCATAGTAAGGTGCGTTGAGAATATAAACATAATAAACACAGCAATAAAAACAATATACAAGAATAGAAACATAATAAAAACAATATAGAAGTAAATACAGCAGAAGAAGCAGTAAACCAGTAAAATATTTTAAAGCAAGAGCAGAAGACCGATATTGCACATGAGACAGATAATGCTTAGATTTTTTTAAAAGGGTTTTATTTACTTAAACATTTATGAAAATGTGAGAAATACCAAGACAACGCACAAAGTACTGGCAATAAGGTAACATCGACTCATTTCCCATTTTGTTGCTCTGCTGGAGCAAATTTGCAAAGTGCTTCGACCAAAAAGTGTTGCTAAATAACAGCAGTGAAACACTTAACAAGGACTCCTTTAGTAAATTATCAAGTGTTGCAAATTAATCTGAAATACTTTGTTTTATATGCAAAATTTCTTTAATGAACATTATCTAAAACTTAGTTAAATGGTGTTAAATGTTTGTTTACATCAGGAAAAGGTTTATATCTTTATGATCTGTGAGAAACACAAAACCTCATTTTATACTACATTAGATTTCACTTTAGAATTAAAAAAAAAAAACGTTTGAACCGTTATTCTCAAACTTCTCAGAACTAGACTACAGTGAATGGAAACAGATTCTGTTAGCGGGAGGAACATACAGCTTATCTAGCTGCACAATGTGTGACTATATGGCTGAGGGAAGCATCATTAATACATCACTGAATATCATCATTACCTTGATATATCCGATCGTGCATATTGCATAAAGCTTTTTGCCATTCTCTTGTTTTTTTATCATTTTTATTTGACTTAATAATTGTTTGTTTTTTCTGACCTATTTTCTCTCTCTCTCTCTCTTTTTAATTGACACTCTCCGCCATATCTTTGATGCTTTGGCAATGATATTCATGCCAATAAAGCATATTCAACTGAACTGAAACTGAATACACCCCTTAAACTTTTAACTAGCATTTGTAATTGAACATTTGATGTTTTGTCTTCTGTGTCTGCAGATAAAAGAGGGGTAAAAATGGACTAGATTAAAGTAAAACAACAGCTGGAAGTAAAATCTGCTTTTGTCTGTAAGTCATTATTTTCAACTGTAAGAGAGGGTAATGTGGCTCAACGATTACAAACATTTGTGGTAACAAACTGGACAAAAGTTTGCAGTCCAATGTCTTATCCACCGTACATTATATCCTCCTTACAGTGTTTGTCAGTAAAGTGGAAACCCGTGAGGGAAACTTTACAGTCGAAAAACAGTGTCTTTTGAGAACAAAAGTAATTTCGCTAGGCTAGGACTAGTTCTCTCTATTAGCTAAAGTTCTTATACTAGCTAACATACCGTTAGCAAGTAAGCTAACACACATCATGTGAAACTGTACATGTACATTGACGCCGAACTGAAAAGCATTGTCTGTCGATTCAAAAAACAGTCATATGTAATATCATTCAAAGTACATAACTGATACAAAATAAAACTGGCAGTTTTTAATGGAGTTTGACGTGCCGTCGAATGTCAGACTAGCTAGGTGCACAGCTAACCCCGTTTCTGACCTCAGCACTGGTTAGCAAAATACTAGCTAGCTTTTACTTTCGAAAAGCGCTTTCCATTGCGCTTCCCTCCCAAGCAGAGATCTGGGTTATCGCAAACTGTGGTTATTTATGACAATATTTTTTAAGGGGGGATGGGGGGGTTGGATAAACATGTTCAGCCAGAGTATGTTAACTTACCTTAATAACACAGTCGTGCTGAAGGAGACAAGTCTTGAAGTCTTCTCTGATTCCGGCGCATGCTCTGTGATCCTCCTCTTTATCCTCGTAATATTTCGGCATTGTTCGGATTTCACGTTAACACCAATAATGCCTCAATAATAAACTCTCAAGTGCAAGAATCTTCTCGTTACCACCAGTGACATCGATGTTGTTATGAAAACTGTAAGCCACCATGTTTCTTAAACGGCATGATGGGAAAACGGATGTGGTGGCCGAAACGAAGTGCATGCCGGGAAGACTTGTAGTTTTTCTGGTATGTTCAGAACGTAACATATAATCCATTTGTAAAACGTGAAGCGGCTGTTTCAGCTTCGTTTTCTGTTTGTTTCTGGTGACATTTGAAAAGTGAGCTACTTTGAAATCAAATCTGGTGATGCAGATGACATGAGTGATGCAAGTAGAACAAAAACACAACACAAAATGGCCATGACTTCTAACAACTTTTATCATTTATTTTGAAGATGTCCATGAAAAACGATGCCAAAATCATCAGAGTCAGGCATACACACGTACACGATGAAGGCACATGAACAGATGAGTGTCTAGGGTTGTTTCTTTTGTTGTCTACTGTCCACTTTGTACAAATGCAGTAGGGGAAATCCAAGGATCACATGACCATTTCATGCCATTTTCATGCATTCAGAGTCTTTATGTAGATGCAGGAAAGGGGCATAAGTAAGTCCTGCTAGCACTGCTAAAATCGTCCTTCCCCTTTCAAAACAACAGTTTAAGTGGCTTGCTCACACCTCCTCTCTATTCAAATAATTTGATGAAGCAGAGACTGAACCACTTCTGTTTTCTTGAGTACAGCTCAAGTGTAGATGGTTTGATCAGGGGATGGAGGAGCCTGCTCAGACCCAAAATAAACATTAAAAAAACAAAAAAAAAATTGTTTATAAATTACAAATAGTAATCATGCATGTGAACAAGCATGATTAGTAAAAACTGTCCCATTTTCATATCAATTCCACCAAAAGGCACTTCACTACCCCCTTGAATAGACCACTAACATGTAAAATGAGTGAAGTTTCACCTAAAAAATAGCTTCCACTCACAACATCAGCCACACACACAAAACATGCCAAGTGGATTTCAATAAAGAGAAGAAAAAAGAGAGCGCGATAGAGAAAGAGATGATGCTTGTTGCTATTTTTATATATATATATATCTATATACAATCAGTGGTGCACTCTGCAATAATCAGTAGTCATAATATTTTGTCCAGTCAAAAAAACAAAAAAAAACAATGGATATGTAAATGGACAAAATGAATTGTGAAGTGGAATTGAAGGAAAACAACTGTGGAGAAAATGGAAGATTGTGTATAATGATGAAGGATGTGATTGTAATAAAAAAAAGCGAAAAAGCAGTGCAAATCATGCTGTTTCAGATGCTGATCTGGTACAACCAGATTTACCACTTTCACTCAGCATTGCAGATATTGTTCTTGACATCCAATCACTAATTGGACTGTGTGTGTTACTTTAAAAATATTAGTATATCCAGCAATTCACTTGTAGGCAAAAAGTGAGAGGGAACAAATTGAAATAACCTTGCTGGGACAATTTCAAGGGACCTGGATTTAAGGCACATTTTTTTCGAATTTTGACGCACATCAACAATTACTTAAACAGAATCTTTCACAACTTTTCTACCATTCAGTTTTTTTAACATTGAAAATTAACGGTTTTAGTTAAAACGTTTTGCTTCAAGTGAAAAGAAACTGGTACAGACTGAACTGAGCTACTCGCACCCACAGACAAACTGCTTTCCAAGTAGCTGTTATAAAGGAAATAAAATGTACAATAGCAATTTAGAAAAAAAACAAAAAGTACACAAAAACACAGACTCTGAGCTACCATAAACATCTCTTAATAGAATAAAAATATATTTTACCTCTTGTACAAATTAAAGATTTATTTCAAATAAATTAAGTCACCTTCATAGATCGTCAGTCATAGCTGTAATAATATATCAATATAACAATATATTCCTTCAGGAAAATGGCGCCAAGGCAATGTCTGATTGGTTTACTATAAATGGACACTGAGGTCAAACACAGCCTGTCAGACAAGAGGTGAGATAGATATGGTGTCATGGTACGTATTCTCTTGATGGACTATCACCACTGATACTGGCCCATGGTCAAAGTTGTCATCAACTGGCTACAGGCAGGATTTTGGAACAGTAAGGTCATCCTGAGCTTGTGTGTCAGGATAAGTGTTTAAATGTGACCTACAACACTCTGGGAGTGAGGAAAACATTTTTGTTTGGGCTGGTGTTGATCTAGAGCTCCGTCATCTCTGCTGAGAACAGAGAGCAACTGGCCATTGGTGATGACAACATTCTTGATCATCATGGGCTTGGCTGAGGCGCTAGTGACAGTGCAATGCCCCAGCATGCCCGAAGGTGGCAGCATTGAGTAGCAGAGAAGGATTTTGGCAGCATCTACACCAGTGGCCAGGTGACTGGTTCTCTCCAGATGTGAAGACTCAACTTCATTTGTCTAGGAATTTTTGTGATTGTTTTCAAAGCTGCTGGACAAACACAGTCACTTTGAGAGCCAGAGCTGGGAGCGGATGTCTTCACGCACTCCGATGTTGTTCTTCAGACAGTAGTATTCACATTCTCACAAATAAATGAAGAGCACAAGAGTGAGGGAGAGATGCAGAAAGAAAGGGAGGAAACGACCGATGAGAAGCAAAATAACAAGGTACATTAGGAAGAGCAGGGACAGAGAGGTGGCGTTCCTCAGACGAGCAACTCTAGTGGGCTCTAATGACTTCACTGCTGGTTGCTAGGTGCCAGAGGCCCTGCGTAAGCAGTCTAGGAGATTTTGGTCCCCCAGGGGCCATGATTCATGTACCCCCTCCAGAACAGTCAGCCAGTAATCCTCTTTATATGTATCTGCAGAGGGAGAGCAGAGCACCATTAGTATTACTGAATAACAAAGGGACAATGCAGCGTGCTTCTTGAGCAAGTGGTATTTATTGTATTACTAAACAAGAGAATAACGTGTGCGCAGCGTGACTGGCTTACTTCACTGAGGATGGCCCAAACAGCAGAGTCTTTGAGAACCGAGAGCCGAAGTGCCAGAACAGGATTGAGGGAAGGATCTACAGCTCCTTCTGCCACACCCTTCTCAAACTGACCTGTGTGTTTAAACACAGATAGACACACAAAAGCACATCTGAAGTCAAGGTTTGGATTGCACAGAGGAAAATCACCAGCATCATCATAAAAATTAAATAAAATTTGAGGACTGACGATATTAAAAAAACACACATTTAAAACCAGTTTTGTTAACAGGGGTTTTATTTACTCAAGCATAACTGACATTTTTGTTTATCAAGTGGTCAAAAATAACAGGAAAATTCATAGATATCTGTCAAAAAGGTAATACAGACTCAATGCCTTTACTGTATGTGTACTGATCATGCTTACTGTTGTGTGTACTCAACCCCCAAATGCCTATTCTCAGCCAGGAAAAACCCTGACAGCAATATAAATCACATTTATAGGGTGAGTGCATGGCAAATAATTCATCAGTCAACTAGGTGCTCAAGTGAGGGGAAAAAATAAACGTCAAGGATTACTTAGAAACATTAACAGGTACACACAGATTGATTTAACCCATATGTTATGCTGTGGAACATTGAATTAAAGGCACATAGATAAAGCCAAATATAAAAAAAAGAGACACAACAGGAGGGGATTTTTTTTTTAAAAGGTGACTGATAACATCACAACCTCATGTCACTTTAGGCACCACCAGTGTGAGTGTTTAATCCGATTATGATGTTTCAGTGGGTTTATATGCATTCATACATATACTGCACCAGGGGAAATGTACTCACCGATCTTGTAAAAGCGGTCTTCAGTTCGTTTGTACTTCTCTTTGGTCTGCAGTCCACTTTCCTGACATGTGAAAACAGTGACAGACAGGCAGCAGAACAAAATGCACGACACAAATTAAAATCTTAATGATTTCTTATTTGTGCAGCTTTCGCGTAGATGTTAGCAAGGCTTCAGACACCGTAACTGTGGATCACAATGTCAGAATGTATCACCTCTGGTAGAGCAAGCAATTCTGTCACGCTCACATTCCTGTCAATAATCAATAGGCTGCGTCCCTAAGAGCAACCACTCAATGCAATCTAATCAGAGCTACTTGCACATCACATCAGAGGAGGGTGACAGACTGTTGCGTGTGTGTGTGGTGTGGGTGTGTTTCCGTACCGAGACGGGCAGTATTTCCACTGTGGTGTTCTCGATCTTGTCCCCAGGGTGCTCCTGGTTACCGCTGCGAAACAGGAACCTGCCAATCACATCAAGCATTCATTTTAATATTTTCATCCATGGATAAGCAGTCTTTTCCCTCATGGTAGCTGTCACACAGATACGCACAGTCCATCAAATCATCTGTAGACATTAAGTTATGTCCGTGAAGTGAAACTGAATTTAGATATGAAAAATTGCGCAAACCCCTCTGTGTCATCAGGGCTTAAATGTCAGTTTGATACATGTGGTTAAAATTTTAAGTCTGGTGCTTCTTAGATCTCACATTGAAGTCATAGCTACAGGTTCTGAACATTATAAATTCAAGTGTTTCTGCCTTGTTATCCAGCAAAAGCTCAGTAGATTTCAGAGAAACTGGAGGATGATTCAAATGCACAAACCAAAGGAATAGTGTTGAATATGAGCTACTTGTGGCAATATTCACAAAATAAAGGACAATTATTCCCTACTTTATTTAAAACAGAGCTTTTTCTCAAGTTTGTGGGTGTATATATTTGCTTATATTAATGAATGTTAAGCAGCCAGAGAGTGGGAGTAAGAGGGAAAATGACAGCCAGGGACAGAGGCAGTGACAGATTTATAAAGAATGCTCTATCCCTTGACCAACTGCTGATGATATGTCTTATCAGCACGGCAGAAGAGTCAGAGCCAGAGAAATCGGTGTCACTCAAAAGTGGACAAGAACACCCACTGAAACACTGCGTGGCTGTTTTCCCACTTGTCACTTACATGATGAGTTAATGTCCCTGCCCTAACATTATATTTACACAAGCCACGGATACAATCAACACATCTCCACTTAACTAAATATTAGCATAAATTTAATGCCCCATCCGCTATCACCTCCCTTTACACTCACAGTCTTGTTCCCTTTCTACCTCAGCTCCACAGAGAGCAGTGCACTGGCCTGAGTATGCTTAATTTAGAGCACTCTCATTAGCTTACCCTGATCCCCAGAGTCGAACAGCGCACACACACACACACACACACACACACACACACAAATTCACACACACACCTACTACAGCGAAACCTGAATCAGTGAAGGGCAGCAGGCTAAAATAAGTGAAAAGACAGATTGCTGCACATGCCTATATCTGCAAATATGAGGGCCACAATGTCAAAATGCAGTGTGTGTATGTGTGTACATATATTACATATTTATTTTTTCCCCAGTGTGGTGCCACATCAATTCATTTAAACATATGCATTATGAATATTTTGTAAATTAAAAAACAATACACAATACAATACAATATCTATTTTTTTGTATGTTCGAGAATTTGTGTCATATCAGTATTTTCGACTTATGTAACAGTCTGTGCAATATCCTCTGCGCAGTATCAGCATTTGAACACATCCAGAATAATCCCATGCAATCTGAATGTCTACATATGGTATAATCTGCACAATATCAACAGTACTTCTGTATCTCTTCGAGTACATTTTTGCATTATCCTCTTTGTTGCTGTAATGTCCCTGCTCTGGGATTAATAAAAGCTTATCGTATATAGGGTGTGTGTGTGTTTCGGATGTTCATCTTGTTATTTCACTGCAAATGATAAGGAGATGCACACATAAACATAATACACACGGATAGAACCCCGGCCCCCTTCATATTTACCTCTCTATGCTAACAGGCCTGTCAAATTTGAAGAGGACGTAGTCTCCTGCAGTGGGAGTGATGGCCCAGAAGAAGTCCTCTCCTAGGTACGTCTTTTCCAACGTGTGACCCTGATACACCTGCATGGCACAAGACACACTCTTGTATTCCTTCTACAATCTAGGATCTATTACATTCAATTTATTTTTGTATTTGTATCAGTATTCCTGTCAATAACGTGATGGATAATAAAGGGGAAGAAAGACATGAGCACTCTGAAGTGATACCTTCATTGAAGTGGACACCTCAGCTGGAGGGTTAACATGCATCTTGTGGAGCAATGGCTTCAGGAAGTCCTTGTCCTACAGATGCCAACAGAGGGGAAACCAATGTTTTCTACACAGGAAACAGCCTCAACCGCTGTCGAAAACAATTGTCAGGGTGTGAGACTCACTGTGAGTTTCTGAATCTTTCCAGCTAGAGAAGAATGGAGTCCCACATGTTGAAACAGGGAGGGCCTAAACCGCACACGAAGGCTAGACTTCTGCCGCTCGCAGTGTTTCTGGGGGTGTGGAAAGGAGAAAGAATGATGAGACCCATTCCTCTTACACTGACACTCTAAGGTATACAGTAACCACAGTGCATACCGCATCTTTCTCAGGGTTGCAGACTTTGACCCAGAGAATATGGTCCAGCAGCCAGTCGATGGGCTTCTCTTTGTAGAACATAAAAATGAACTCAACGATGAGGTTCAAGTCTGGAGCCTGGAACATTTTTCCTGTAGAAAAGAGAGAACAAGTTTATAGATGATCATTGATCCTCTATAGAGGCTTATTAGCAACCAATTATTTGCAACAAGATGATTAAACCATTAAAGCAGCTCAGGGGACTTCTTGCTACACTGTAAACAACAAGAGCACTGGAATTAATATGACACAATAGTGTCCTGTTGGGGAAACCTGTCTTTCTTCAAATCATGAAAGCCACAACAAATTATATTAGTAAAATTTGTCCTTCAATAAATCCCCCCCAAAATACTTCAGTTGTGTGTTGCAACAGTTGTTGGAAAAGGAGTTATTTTTGCTCTATTTTTCAAGATATCTATACTGAAGTTCATGAAGTACATCAGTGAAAGCAATGGAAGCACAACGAATATTCTTACATCACTGGTAGACTTTTTTCCATTTAAAAATAAAGCATCATTTTTTAACAAAAGGCATGGAGGCCATTATTTGAGTGCCAACAATAAGTTTCCAACAGAAGAACAAAGGACATTGCCAGCGTTAACAATAAATCAACCAGCTACAATACTTCACATAAACTCTCCTTTTAGATAAATGAAGGTAAGAATTAATATCAAATGTATGAGTGGAAGACAGTAAGACTGACTGCTGAGAGACAAGCAGAAAAAATTATTATCAATAATTATGCTAACGATAATAAATCCTTCTGAGACCATGAGCTCAACTTTGTAAACAACTTTTTTTGCATTAACATACCAGAGTTTAATGCAGCACAACTACAGATACATACTGTCAACTGTATATACAATACTTGCTTGTGTGAACAATTAGAATTAAATTCTTGTTTTGTGAATGTCAGATAATAATGTAAAGAAAGCTATTAATCAGTATAAATGATCATATATCAGGTAAACTACTGACAAATGAGCTGTGAAAAGAATCAACATCAATAGAGCCCTTACTGTGCAATTTGAAAATCAAAACAATAAAATAGAATGTTTCACTTGAAATAATATAAATATAATAAAATATAAATACACCCATTCCTTATTCACATATTGTAGTGACTTGCATAAACTGGATTTACTTTTCCCTGCCAGCAGCAATTACTTAATTTCTACAGTGATCAATATAATTTCCATCCTTTCTTTACTGGCTGCTCCGGATAAACCTGCATCACATTTGACTGTTTATCATAAATCCTACAAGTATTACAGTACGTGAATACTTTGACAAGGGGATAGGAAAATCTATTTAGCAAGAAATGCCATTGTTTGCCTTTGCAATCAGCTGACAATGCAGATCTTGCTTTGTTTGATGCCCTGCTGGATGTTAAGTATTGATCAGGTGCTTTAATGGGTTGTACCAATGAAGCCCAGCTGAGAGAACTCCAGGATCATCCAGTCCTCGGAAGAGAGCTGCAGGGCAAAGTTCTTCATAGTGGCAAA
Source organism: Dascyllus trimaculatus (assembly GCA_024666655.1). Taxonomy (NCBI): domain Eukaryota; kingdom Metazoa; phylum Chordata; class Actinopteri; family Pomacentridae; genus Dascyllus; species Dascyllus trimaculatus. The sequence continues at coordinate 14,563,854 of CM045456.1, read as the reverse complement.
GTAGTTGGGCTTGGCCACGATGTCGTCCTCCAGCTAAAGGAACAGATGCACAGAAAATCCAAAATGTAAGGCAGATGAAATCCCTTTTGAGAAGGAGTTAGGATTTAAAGTTGATGGAGAGGGTGAGTAGCAGGAAGGAGACTCCTCTATGTTCACTCAAGGACAATGCTCCGAGTTATGAAACACTTCTGAGTTGCTACACGAAACTAGAGAAGCAGTTGGCACTACAGTAAACAGGCAATACCTCGTCCCTCCAGGTGAGAGCAGATAATGGAAAAGACACATCCATGAACAAAACAGAAAAATGAAAGATTGATAACAGTAAAAGGTAACTGTAAATGGCTGATGTTAGCGGTTCAGTTCACATTTATGATGCCTAATTTAGCCAAGACAACAGATAAGAGCTGTGGAAGTTTAAGAGGATTAGGCTAATAACAGTCTGGGGAAAAAAAACAACATTGGCTCTGACGAATGACTGCAACAACACAGTTTCCGTCAAGCACTTGCTATGTTTAATTTGGTATGACAAACAAAAAGAAAACCAATGTTTGCCTAGTAACAGGCTTTCACGTTGACATGTTAGTAACTGCCTTCAGGGTCCTTCTTAAAATACACTCTCACAAGTTGTAATGGGAACTAAAGGCATAACGGTACGCTTATTCATTCTGAACTGTACAGCACATGACATGTTTCAGTATGAGACTTCCTTGGTTTGGTGCATCCTGTGATTCGCTCTTCTAAGTTGTTGTCTATGAGCTATAGCATGCTAGCAGGGATTTTTATGAATCTTGTACACTGTGTTCATTCACACTACACGCTTTAGTCGGCCTCTTTGGGAGCCCAGAGGCTGCAATTCCTCTGCTCAGAATAGACTGGCCATGATGTGGAGATCAAAGTGAAAGCAAACTTAAAGCCACCAATAAGTGTTGTGCAGTGACCATTCCAAAAAAGTTTACTTAAACGAGATGGTTGTGTTCTCTGTGTTGACACAACAGAAATAGAGAAACTATTATTCAGCCATGTAAATTAATAAAATAAAAATTTTAAAGCTCAAATTGCAAATTAGTTGGAATGCTTACTTGGCATTAATTAGGAACATGCTGTAGTCGTCTTAATGAACATTTCATACTTGAGTATATAAGTCAGAGAGTTTTTTGTCCCTTTTTGGCTACGTATATTTATCGTTGATTAATAAGGACTTACCTGAACATAATAAACCCCTTTGCTCACAGCATACATCATGAGGAAGGAATAATCCAGATTCTGCTTCGTTCGCCATCTAAACAAAGCAGAAATCAGCAATAGATGAAATAAAAACCACATACACATAAAAACTGAATCAACCTCAGTGTATTTTAAGGTTCAGGGATTTTATATTCACAGGAAGCAAGTTAGACACACCACTTTACATGCGAACAGCAAAACTGTACTCCCAGGTACATGGAAAGTTGCAACAGTGCACTCTGAATAATTTATAAACCAAAGCTGTCACACTAATTGTTTGATCTAAATGATGTTGCAGTCTGATTAATAGCTGGTCACCGAGGGCTGCAGGTGTTCTTGTGTAGGAGGTGGCACAGAGAAATACATTTGTGTACACATGCATGCAAACCCACATACTTTTAAAGCACAGGTGAAGAGACACTACAAAAATGAGTGCATGGATTCACATATACACACTTAAAACTCAGCCAGATGGTTGAGTTTTGCCACTGTTTTGGCAGCGAGGGAATATAACAAGCCTTTTTCTATACCACTGTCTTGGATACGTGCATACACACACAGAAGTGTCTAATATATAACACTTACGCCACCGTGTTAAACAAGATTCTGACTGTTAAGATTGCTATCAGAAGCATCTGTGCTCAAAAACACCCACTAACAAACACAACACACAGTCCTCTCTGCCTGAGGGCTATTATCCGAGTACATATTTTAAGTCTCCACAAGTGTCGGCACAAACTGCACCATAAACAGATTTCTAATGAAGTCAGTTGTTAGCCAACTATAAAGAGAAGATAAGTACAGAGGATAATCAGACCGAGCACTACAGAGAGGCAGAGATAGAGGGTGCTGCTGCTGATGACCTTGCTCTGACTTTGAGAAATGCCTGTGGAATACTAAGTACCTAGGCAACCTACCTAAAAGCTTTCGCTTGCTCTCTCCCTCCTACTTTCCCCCTGACTCATCCTTCTAGTTTTTCTGCAATCCTCATCACAGCTCTCTTGCATTTCATTGTCTAAGTTTTGCTTTCTCCACGATTTCCATTATAGTTTCTGTCATATTTTTTTTTCCTAATTACATGTCAGAGCTCTGAACACAAATATAAGACAAGATGTTGTGCCCGATTGAGGCTTTCTTACCTAACTCTCTCTCTGGAGTCTCCAAAAGTCTCTTTGAGGTTGGTGAGATCGGGATAATAGGTGGCTGGTGGGGAGATCACCTCCAGCAAGCCTGAACTCAGCTCTGTAGAAAACCTGAAGAAAGAAAGCCAATGGTGATGTCAAGAAAGTCACACTCACACACACACATGCACGCACGCACGCACGCACGCACACACACACACACACACACACACACACCTTTTTCTGTACGTGTCAGGAAGTAAAGAATTTTACTCACTCTTTTTCCAGGCCAGCAACCACGCTCTGGACGTACTCCAGGTCAGTCTGCAGAGATTGTACCAGGAAGACATTACACAGACCTTTAAGCATAATTATTATTTTTTATTTATAGTGCATAAGCGCCAAGCAATGACTCATAGTCTATAAATGTAAGATCTCACCTCCCCAACGAAGACTATAATGACACAGTCAAGTTTCTCCTCTGGTGACAGCTTGTCTATTAGCGAACGCAGCGTCTCTGACAGATACGACTTCACCTTCCGCTTCACTGTGGGGATCCCCATCACCATGGTAACTGGGAAGAACAGTGTGAGGTGAGAAACAGAAAGGGTCCAAGGCTGGAGGGGTGGCAGTTTAATCAAGTGGTTTCAAAACCAAATAATCTTTGCTGTTAGACGACAACAGATTACATTGGCCTAAATCCACATGCACAGAAATTCATGCCCAGACTGACAGATGGCAGTGGGAAGGATGACTGATGGAGGTAGTTTGCAATGCATCTACTACCATGCTGGATGTTCTTACAGAAACATATTTTTATACAACAATCACACACAATGTGGATAAAGTAATTGCAAACCATATACTACTTCATTTCACAACTCAAGGAGACAGTCATTGAATCACCCTTTAAAGGCAACTACGGTTGGAACTTAGATATAGAGAAAGAATATTTATGGGTAAGTGGCATTTATTAGCACCATTCTTTATCCTGGAATCTTTAATGCACTGCTAAATTAAACGAAAACAAACAAAAGCCAGACAAACCCAAAATCTGGTACAATAGAGCTGACAGTTCCAGAGGAAGTCTGGCGTCTCTAATTTAATTATCAATATATCACTATTTTTTTCAACTTCCGTATAGGTTCATCATTAACCTATTAAAAGAACAAATACAACATTTTATGGCTGCTTGTCTTGTCTAAGTCCAAAGAATATGACAGCAATAGATCAAAATCTCACATTTTCTGAAAAGCGGGCCACATTGGATAATTTTTTTTTTCTTATGATACATGATGAGTACCCAGTTAATCTAAATTTCCACCCATTACTAAATAAGTCAACAAAAAGATTCATCATATCAGCAAAAATGTTGATAGTCAACATTAAATTGAATAAAGTCACAAATAGAAGCATTTATTACACCTGGCTTGGAAATGGCATTCATCTAAAATTAACATTTTAGCTGAACAAAACAAAGGGCATATGTGAATATTATTGTCTCCTTATTGCTCCTCCTGTACAAAGCCAAACAGACGGCCTCGTCTTTACTACTGAGAGATTCCCTGTAAACTACATCAGACTGAAAACAATGTAACAGACTGTTGCACCCATAAACCCAGCTCTTTTTACTTGGTAGGATACAAGGATCACTTTCCCTTGAGAAAAAGGAATGAGGAGACAATGAGTGAGCAGAGAGTATACACCAACCCCCCAGTGGTGTGAAAGTTAAAAACAAGAGTAAGTTTAAGTAAGTTCATCTGGTGAGTTATCTGACACTGTGTCCTCCAAAGGAAAATAAGTCAAGACGGTAGCATGAAATTGCCCATTCGCCTGTGTGCTTTCTTTTTCATGTTCAAGTTTCTCTTTTTCTATACATTGTTTACTTGACCTTTACTAGACTGAAATCCTAGAGTCACAGCCTGCAGGGAGTTTTGCACCTTGTGCATAAAACAAACAAAGAAAAACAAGGTATAGTGTTGTTGGAAGTTACAAAGAACTTGCCTTATGGGGACAGTAATGACTGAAGCACATGAAATGAGGTTAATGTGTGTGTGGGGGTGGGTGGCGTTGGGGGCTAAAGGAGAAAAACATGCTGAATGAGCTGATGTGGGGGCACAGGGGGGCCTCAATAAAGCCACAAAACAAAGTTGAGGTGCAGAATAAGTGAACAGCACAGTGGATTTGAGAGAAGGGTGCAATCCTCCAGAGCGATCTGTGCAGCGTGAAGAATCTGTCCCAGTTCTGCTTTGTGTTTTTCTCACTGAGCTCCATGTCGTATAGCGACACCCACCACCACCAAGAAAGTAGGTCGAGGATGAAAGGAGAATGTGGGAGGAAGGAAAAGAGACAGAGAGTGACAGAATAAGGGAGGATGGCAGACAGTGAATGAGTGATAATGCATGCAAGTGCAGCGTGAGCAGGACCGACTCCAAGACTGCCCCTCCCCGTGTCCCTTGATCAGCCTGCCTGCATCACTCTGTCACCCTTTCATCTGCTTCAAGAAAAAAAGGCAAAACAATCTACATTTCAGCCTGCTTCTGTCACATCAGTGAAAGAACAGATTTGACACGCCACACAAATAAAAGGTGCTGGTGTTCAGCTGTGTCTGCATGCTTCCAATGTCCAGCAAAGTGCTGCATAGCTGTAAACCTAGCATGGAAATATGCTCGATAGACTTTGTACGCTTCGCAATTTGTCAAAGGCAGCTAATAAAAAGGGACTAATAATCAACAAGGCACTGACAAGGTCAGGTTGTATGTTAATAAAATGAGTCAGGAACAGATAAAACAAGGACATGTTATTTATTAATATATTTATTTTCATTTTAGAAATAATGCAATGGCTGGTCATCTTGGCATTTGTACAGAAGGGTGACAAATTAAAGGAAAAAAACATAAAATGCCTTAGTAAGTTGTTGCATGGCGTATGTCGCCATGACAACTTCAATGCATCTTGATTGTACAGCTTTCTTGAACTTAATGATGGTACTAGAGAGAAAGAAGTATTTGAGATATTGGTCCAAAATCCCCCATAGGGTTCAGATCTGGTGAGTGCGAAGGCCACAGCTTATGATTCCTATCATTTTCAAGCTCATAAAAACTCTTCAGTGACCCTTCATGAACTATGGAGGCACTGTCATGCTGAAAACGACTACTTTCAGCAGGAGAGAAAGTGTTTATTATAGGATAAAGGTGATAACTCACAACAACTTTGCACTGATTTGCAGCATACCCTTCCTTCTAAGGAGACAAGCAGACCCAAACCATGCCAGCAAAATGCCCCCAACAGCCTAACAGAGCCAGAGGTTCAGGTTTCTCCTTTAATTTGTCAACCATCTGTATATGGATTGTTATATGTTCTATTCTCAACAGCAGAGTACTTAGTTCACATTGCTAGATTTTTATGGCCTTGTATGTTTGTGTCTATACAGTAACATGCATGCTTTGAACTAACTGAATAGGCCTTTTTAGGTAAAAGTGTGCTTTTTGAGACAATTTTAGAAAATCTGAGTTGTCATGCTTTGGGGTTATTTAGGAATTAACAGAAGTCATGTTTTTTGTTTACTTTTGTGAATTGGAGAGGAACACCCCTTCAAAATCAAGGTCATCAGTCAAAAACCTTCAATCCACAACCTGAATCGACCACAAATTAAAAATAAACTGCCCTCCCAATTAGATGGGTTCCATTTTCCAACCACCAATGTATTTAGGAATTCTTGGCACAAACAGTAAATTTACTCCTCATTGTTCAGTTTGTGTGCAATTTAATAGCACACAGTGCTGTATAACCAAAATTAAAAGAAGAAATTCACTGTATTCTCTCACAAAATACGCTGCAACCCTCACAGTCTGTAGGTGTAAGGTGAATATAGAGAGAGGCTGCACATTCATGTGGCACGCTGTCCAACATGCATCTCTGAACGCCCACATCTTAGGTAAACAACAAACCTGATAATTATATGCCAAAGTCAACAACATGTGGGCATCAGGCCTGATCAGTACTGTACATGCAAACATTTTAGGCTGAAATGTGCAAGAGAGCTTTGCCCTGTAAAACTCAGCTGCACTGACATGTCCTATTTTTTTTACTTCAGTGTTGCATTGCAGCAACGCAGCAAACCAAACAGGGCGTACATTGAAACAAAATAAAGTGTCATTTTTGAAAGTCATGAAAAATCACTGATGCTTAAAATCAGTTTTTGGTCAATGAACTTCAGACAAAAAAGTTTGGATGGTATATATCATATGGATGGTACTAGGATGGGTCAGCAATGTGTTTGGACACAGAGGCTGAACAATAGTACCTGGTGTAAAAGGGAGTACAAATGAGTGTAAAGCGTTTACGCGTGTGTGTGTGTGTGTGTGTGTGTGTGTGTGTGACAGTGTGTGAAAGGGAGAGCGAGAGAGAGTAAAGAGAGCGCTAAAGAAAATGTTAAAAACTTGCACAGTTGCCACTTAAAGGCATCAGTTTCAGATTAGATCTTATTGATTAGATTGTGCTGATTAATGAACTTAGACCACAACTTCTGCCACTCTGACTCCTTAATCAGCAAAATCACAGGTTTCTATGCCACATTAAATCATCTGCTGAAAGCTTACAAGCAATGACCCCAAAAGCCTGAAATGCAATACAGATAAGAAGAGAGGCAACACGTGCAAATATGAGGTTTGTATTGTGGTACATTGATTGTGTTGCTGTGTAAAGCCAGGGATGTTATTAGGAAGAGAATCCCAACTTAACGACCCTAAACAGAAATCTATAGGAGAATTCCACTGACACATCTCTCACCCCTCCCCCCCAAAATCTAATAATCTGCTTTGTAACAGCCAAAATGGGAAAAACGCAGTCAATCACGTTGTTGTGCTGACTCAAGCCAGTGTTCTAAAACAGCACATACACTGTAGAAGTTTAAATAAGGTTTAAAAACGCTTTTTAAACCTTATTTTGGGGAAAAGTCACCAAAGTTTATCAGCAGTTTGTAGAGAATTAGATTTGAAGCAGTTTTTATGTCCCAGTGACAGCTGAAATTATAGTTTAGGCTCTCCTCCTCATTAATGTAGATAGGGATCTGTTCTTGTTGGTCTGAAATAACTGCCCAGGGGCAGTAACCAAGATGGCTGCCAAGTGGCAATACTTATAAGGACATTGTGCCCCTTTACACGGAAAGAACAAAAGCAGTTTTAGACAGTCTTGGAGAGATTGTGAGATCAAAACACTTGCCCACCAATGCAGAGAATCAAGTTCACTCCCCAGCAGCAGGGCTGCCAGCTGGGGTCTGCATGATAACAAACACCACTGGCATCATAATTGGAAGCACTTCTGAGTGGGAAGCCAGTGAGGGATCATAGTCCTGTCATGGCACTGGCTACATGTTAGTCTGTACAAAGAGCAATGAGACCTGTGGGGTCAGTTAAGTTCAGTCCTACTAGTGAGGTTTTGTTAAGTAGGGAGAAAAGAAATGTCTGGGACCACGTGTATCTGATCAGACACATGACCGTCTATACCCTGCTCAGACCAACTGAAGAGTTAGCAGCGATAAAGACTGCTGCAAAGGCATTCCAAAGTTGGGAGAAAGAGAATAAAAAGAGATCTTTGAGTGTAGCTTGTCACATGTTAAATAGCTGGTCAGTATAAACAAATCTTAGTGTATAACTGATGCTGCTTGGCAACAAACAAAGTAATGACTATGTAAAAGGGCACAAATGGCAAGCAAATGACTCTTGTTGACTTCTGTCTAAAAGGGGATTCAGTCAGGTCCCATCCCAACCATATAGGTCTCAGAGGTCGCCTCAGCTGTTTCTTCCCATAATCCTTGTTCAGTTTCAAGTGGGATGATGTCCTAATTTACACAGCTATGAATATCCCAATGTCAGATATGCTTAGACTAGTAGGAAAACAAGAGTAAAAGTTAAAAAAAAAAACAGGAAGAAAAGAAAAATGCAGAGGTAGACTAAGCACAACAGAATAACCGAAAAAAGCAATTTCAAAGTCACTGTTGTTGCTTTGAGGCAAAAGTTGTCAGCGGCTAATCAAGTAAGTCATGTGGCATTCACAGTTAGCGGAGGAGCAAAAAGTCTGTGTGCAGTCATTTGTCTTTCTGACCCACCACCACACAGATCAACAATCTTTTCCCTGTAGCAGCACCTCCAGCCTGGCTGTGAATTCCAATGAACTTTGCTGACTTTAGGGTGGAAAGCTGGTGAAAACAAAGCAGTAGGCAGCAACAAACTCATTATCGGTGTGTAGGCATTCCCTCTAATTTCTCAAAGAAAGCCAAAGACTCTTGTAACCTTGTCTGCAGGTAACAAATACCTGCCCATCTGTCATAATGCCACACAGACTTGTCCCTTGCTTTCCTCTAATTTGTCTAGGGCCTCTGTTCTTCCCCTCAGTCTTTGTCATTAGGAATGTGGAAACAGCACTTGAGCTGTTCAGCCCCTAAACTTCCCTCCCCCAGGCCCCAAATTCACTCCACCTATCACATTCGCAAAGCCAGATAAGTAATCCTCTTAAAGAGAACCTGATATAGCAGAGGTCACATGCTGTATGCGGCTGCTTGAGGGGCAAAAAGGAGAAAAACTTAAAAATAAAAAGGCTGGAAATAGCCGTGAATAGAAAAGCATGGAACAGGAGTAGAACAATTCCTGTGAATGGGAGGCTAATGACACGACAGCTTTGACAAGACGTTCTGCACTTCTGTGAGCTTGGGCTGTTGTTGACCTATTGTGGCCTAAATATGAATTATTTCAGTTGATGTTCCCAGTATCAGATTTCTTTGAATAGCACTAAAAACAAGTACAGTGGGCATCACAGGCCTGTTAAATATTTAATCACGCAAAATGCAAGAAAATGTCAGAAATATGAGATTTGTAAACTGGAGGGAAATCCCTGTTCATTCAAGCTAAGAGGTCAGATAGATACTATATAAAGTAAATAAAGGATTTTATTGTACATACTCTAAAATTATCCTCAACCTGGAAAAACTTCTTCAGAAACATCCTTTCGCAAAGCTCAGTCCAGAGGGGATACTTGTTGTGAACTAGTCACAAACTGAAAACTTGTAGAGACTTGATTCTCTCCCTGGTGTAATGAGAACCTCTGGAGGTTTTTACTGTGTTTGTTTAGCATAAGCATGCATATCATGGAGGAAAAAAAGGCTCATGAATCAGGAGCATTAGTGTTATATTGAATCCGCAGTGTGCTTCTCACCTCCTGTGCGGCCGAGACCAACCTGCACTGCGGGATGCAGGCTGCCCTCATTGTTGAGGAGGTGAGGCAGGTGGTGGTAGATATTTGGCACCTGGAGAGGCTTCCTGTTTGCGAGCTCCTTCAGTAGTTTCTGTGTCTCATCTGAAAGCAGGCACAAAGAAACCAGTTAGGTTGAGCCCCCTTCTCATTTTCATCAAATGGTGACAGAAGTGAAAAATTATAGGACATGGCCTAATTGTTCCGGTGCACACGACATGACCAGAATGTCCTTGATTCAATTACCGGCTGGGGGACCTTCGTTTCATGTCATACCCCCTCTCTCTGCCCTCATTTCCTATCTCTCTTGATTGTCAAATGAAGACAAAATGACATAAAGACTGAAAAATAATGAGACTTATAAGGAGCATTTGCCAACAATTAAGTGCTTTGGTAACACGTGATGCCTTAACTAAAGAATTACTGAATTAAATGTTTAACTGATTTAATGCCAACATAAAATCAGAGCTTTCTGAGTGGAGGAACACTTAATGGCTGCAAGACTATTTTTATTGCACTATGGAGGACTACTGCAACAAGTAAGACTCAATCAAATTGAGCACACAATAAAATAAACATCTAAAAATGCCTGAAAATGCATGTAAATTAAAGTACAACTATTGACTTTAAATTTTTAGTGTACCCAAAATCATAACTCTGCCATTATGATAATAATACAGAATATGTGAAGGACATTTAAAGGACAATGTGCAACATAAAATGCACAGTAGCAATGATTAGTTAAATATTTTGCTAACTATTTTATTGTTTTGGTAGTGTTTAGCACAAAATAGTCCATGGTTCCAGCTTCTAAAATGTAAAATCATGTTGCTCTTCTTCATTACAAATAGTGGAATAAGCTAAATATTATTGAATAAAAGAACCAATCTAAATTCATCTCCTTGAGCATGTCTGAATTTTTTTTATAGATGGTCAAGCAAATAATCAGCAGATTACTCGAAAATCCTAACTTGAAACCCTAATAAGCTTAAAAACAAGACTGTCAACTACAGTTTTATATTTATATTTGAATTATGTGCTGTGTTAGGAAGTGAAATGTTCTTGTGATGAGAGCAAGATAGATTCTATAAGCCACTCTGGTTTGGAGGGTGGACTCAGTCCTGTCAATCTGAAACTTACCAAGGAAAAGGGTGTTTCATTGCATTTTTACAGGAAATAAGCTAGCTCTCAAAAAGTTACTTCCCCTCTGAATTTCCTTGGAACAGTTACAATTTTCTTGAAAATTGTGTTGTAATGTCACAAAACCTAACAGCAAGCAAAACGAAAAAAGTTTTCTCCACTTAGGAGCACAGCACATGTTCAATTTTAACCGAATCAGCAGAGGATGCAGAGGCAATGAAGGAAGGAACATTTGATTAGAACACTGCAGAATTCCCAGATAATGTTATCACATCTGTTGTACAAAAATCATGTGTTTGCATGTGTTCGTTACCTGAGAAGTTTGTGAGGGCATCTTTGCTGCTGTTGGTTTCAGCAATTGCACGTCTGAACTGCTCGAGGATGTTGTTGAGCTCCGACGAGCGCTGCAGCGTCCTGTGCTCTGCCACACGAAGGCGTTCTTTCAAAGCATGGAACTCCCGTTGATATGCTATCAGCTTATCTATAAGGAAAAAGAAAAGTAAAATAGGACGCATTAGCAGGTGACAACAATCCCTCTGCAAGTTCCAAGCAATTAAAGAAAACACTGTCTGATACTTTAGGCTATAAAGAGAAAAGAGTTTCTCATCATAATGACAAACTTGGGCAATCACTAGGCAGATCCAACACTAATAAATGTCTAATAATAGGAGCACAACAATTTAAGTCTATCAAGTGTTGGTAGACTGCAACACAATTTGTCATTTAGACAATCAATTGCAGCTTGTATTTCAGTATTGCAACAGTTTTGTACGCCAAGTTGCAGAGTTTCAAGTTGCATTACTCAAAATACTTCCCATTACAGCAGAAATACAACGAAGCATCAACAACTTATAGTAAGATGACAACAAAACCACTACTAGAAATCACTCAGAGAGCCCATATCCACCAGGGCTGCGAGAGTACTAAATGTTTAACAACATTTTTGCATCCAGACTTGGATCTGCATCAAAAGCGCTACTAATAAAGACCTCGTGTTTTTATTCAACACAGGGGCTCATAAAATGAAGACATGTTCAAATATCTTCTATTTTACAATGGTAAAAAAAAAATCTTGTAAAGACTCCTAGATTCAGATCACCACCAAAAAGGAACTTAACTCTTGAAACACAGCCTCAATACCCCAAACAAGGCATATTCTACACATTAGCTGAACACCTGAGAATATGTGTGTTATTTTTTCACGTTTGTAGGTCAGTGTAGCAGAGCTGCATGAGTGCACTCAGTGTATGGTTACAGACATCAACACCTGTGGGCTAACCAGCAAAGACTGCCCTAATCTGACAATTTGTGCAATGGTTTACTGAAGCCGTTTGGCGCTCGATGCATTAGATCTCTCGGGCACTTCAAGACAAGCTGCTAGAGGGGAGAGAGACAGAGAGAGAGAGAGAGAGAGAGGCAGAGAGAGAGAGCAAGAGAGGGAGCTACTTTTTTAATTTCCAAAGCAAGATTTCTCAGATTGGAGAAGGCTTTAAAGCACTTGTCACAAATCCCCTTTTCAAATCTCTGAAATACTGCAGTGTTATATAATTATTTAGCTGACAGCAATACAGCACTCACAAGCAGCAATTTATTGGCAATACGAACTTGATGTTTCACAAGAAATTACTTTAAAGGTAATTTACTGCAAAGAACGAAAGAAAAGTGCCTGTTAATCTCTAATCAGGGAGCAGAAGTCAAGTGGTTTGTGTAGGAACTTGAAAGCAGAGGCTGTGAAGAAATAGAGAATAGCTGTGGTCCACTGGTTAGCTGAGAACACAGATGTATAAAATATCTTGGATATAACACGGAGCATGGGATATGTTAAGGTGATTTCAGACCTTTATATTCTGGTTAAATCGGACTCTTGCTCATTTTCCCTCCTGGTGAAATTAGTTTGGGCAGGGGTGAACATAGTAATTGCACTTGGACACACAAGACAACTGCACTGAGATTCTTGAGAGGAGGTGGTCTCAATCCGGTCTCAAACAACCTCTGGAGCTTGATCCAACTCAAGCAAATTCAAGTTTGAGCTTCCCGGCTCCCATAGCCAAGTGCACTTTACGTTCCGGGATGTGGCAAAGCACACAAACTGGAGCCGCTTGCGTAGCTGTAGTAGTGATCGCAGCAGGCAGCCTGAGAATGAACTGACGCATCACTAGTCATGTCTCTCTCACAGATGCATATATTTGTCCAGATGACGGGACTTCTTAATGTATGCACTTTCTTGCTCCTGCCCCAGACACAATAAACCAATAAGCAGAGAGAACATTCACATGTGGTTTGTAGTGGTGCATTTTAGTTCGTAGAAATCGGGGAAACCATTCCAATTTTACAAACTCATCCACTAATTCAGACCAGAGCAAACACATCTGTTGTAGACTCAATTAACCCCAGGGCAATGTGTCAATGTCAATATGTCCTGTCACATCGCAAAAACTGCTCAGGAAAGGCACGAGGAACACAAGAAGGAGAAGAAACCTTTATTGTCACAAATACATTTTTACAGCATTGTGAAATGTTGTTTTTGCATATCCCAGTTGGGGTCAGGGCGCAGGGTCAGCCATGGTACGGCACCGAGCAGGAAGGGTTAAAGGCCTTGCTCAAGGGCCCAACAATGGCCACATTGAGGTTTGATCCTCTGACCTTCTGATCAGTAGCCCTGGAATTTAACCGTTGTACCACCACCGCCCCCAAAATGTGCAAAGAACCCAACAAGTTGAGCTGGTCTCTAAACTTCCTTAACACCCCAGATCGTATCATCATCAACAGGACGCGCCAGAACAAGCCCAATTCAAGGAAGCTCCACCCTGAAACTCACAGGACCTGAAGGATCAACTGCTAAAACCCCTGTACACTCCGAGAGGCCCTGTGTACGGTAAATGCCCTGACAGGTTTCACAGGGCTGTTGTGGTGGCACAAAACGTAGCTATAAAAATATTAGCAAGGTGGTTTAAATTTTGTGACTGATCAGTTTGCCATCTGTGAATTATAGTGTAATTGGTATAAGAGATGGCTAGAGATGGAGTTTATAGCAACCACTGCAAGTCTCAGTGTCAGTATTAGCAGCACAGACTTGACTTTGTTCCAAAATTTAGGAGCTTACAGGGAGACTACAAAAAACATCTCAGGCATGTATGTGTGTTAGGCGGGTTGTGGGTTTGGCCAGTCTCTGATCTTCCTCTTCTGGTAGATTTATTGTGCCCTTTCATGGAACCCTTCACTACTACAAAACCCAGACTCCCTTTATCTTTCCCTCACCATCATTCGCTCTGACTGAGCTATTGTCCGTCCACTCTGCCCCGGCTGCTTTTTTTGCACAGAATCTATGTTGTTCCTCCTGAATGTTGATCTCTAAGACACACAGACAGGTGCTGTCATTTGGCCCAAAGCTCATGAAAAGGGCAGCTTCAAAACTAAAAAGACTTTCATCTTCACATCAGCCCTTTGATTGTAGGACTCCGGGTCTGCTGAGATGAAACCACACCTGCAATCCCACAGTGCAAAGAAAAGGACACACATTGAGCACTGTAGGAAGTGAAACAAGAAGTAGGTACGGTTTCTGTTTAACTGTGTGTTTCCCATGCAGTAGGTGCTGAGATTGTAGGTGTTTCAGCGTGTATCGAATTATATCACATTAACTTTCGAGGAAGTGCATTATCTGAGCAGTGTGTCAATGCCCAAATATGTTGGGCAGGATTTACGCAAGCTCTCCTGTCACTTTAGGTAAGAGTCACTCCCATTCCTGTGAAAAAGTTGGCCTTGACTTCACATAAACATGTCAATCTAAGAAACAAAACAGGTAAATCAGGTGGTATCGCTTTCAAATTCAAGTATCAAGGTGAAAGGTAGAGGGTGTAACAGTGCACAAAAATCACAGTTCAGTATGAATCTCAGTTTTGATGTGACGTTTTTGAGTGAAGAAAAAAAAAAGCATAACTTTTCTTTTTCAATTTATTCAAAACTGCCTAATTGGTCAAATTCTTATGTAACCGTTAAGACACTTCAAATTCTGCATACTGCTGTTAACCCTCATAAAGTCGAAAGTGTCCGCCATCATATTTTTATATAACTTTACTATTAAAGCCAGCAGTGCAATTGCATCTTTAAAAATTGCATAACTGTTGAAAAACAAATCTGTGTTTGGTATTTACGCTCAGTGTGAGCTCCGTACAGCGTGAGCAGAGAAGTGTACTAGAAAAAAGCCAATGAAATGCAAAGTGTAGTGTGAGGTATTGTACACCTTTATTAAAATTAGTACAGTATTTGCCCAGTTGGTGCGCTGCCAAAAGGCTCCAGGTGAAACTGTCGAATTTTTGATCTGGGAGTGCAAGTTTGTCAATACGTACAGTATTCTGACAGTAAAGGTTCGCAGGGCACACCAAACTGACAAAATGTCACACTGAAGTGAACATCGCGTACCGAACAGTTCAGATAAATACTCAGACTTCTGATATCACCCTAGTGAATGGTGAACCTACTTAACTAGTCCACAGCCTCTAGATGACTGAATGAGACTGAAAAATGTATTAAATAATTACATCTACCTGAGGTCTGGAGTACATCTATAAAATCTCATTATTCTTCTCTGCTCTCTAGAACCATGAGTAGTGGGGGAAGGGCTAAGTGGTTACGCTCTGCCTCTGAGCTTGACAATGTCTCCTCTCCTTTCTGTTGGCATCCAACCTCTCTTCTTAACATTGTCCCACTCCTTCCTCCTCATTTCACACTGTTTTCACATGTCAATATATTTAGTGGCCTATATATGTCCGGTGCTCAATGCCATTGCTGCTTTTAAATCCTGGCATACACTTTGGGTGGTTTTCATAGCCGTCCTCCTCCTGAGATATTTTGTCCTTATGTGTCATCCTCGATTCTATGGTATAGTTTATTTTATTTATTAATGAGACATGTAGGAGGAATGAAGGGGTGGATAAATGCTGGACATTCAACAAAAAGCCTTTGTAACAAACAGACTCAGGCCTCATATTCACTGACAAACAAAAAGGTGCACAGATACAATCATGTGAATATTATGCCATTACTAATAAAATGTCATATTTTGCACAAAACAGTTGATAAAAAAGGGCTGATTAGCATTAGTTGACTACAAAAAAACAGTTGAGATCAGAACAGTCATGACTCTATTGCAAAAACAATCCACTTGGACATTTGACAAAAAATTCTCATCCCATTCCTATTTAGTAGTTAGCAGGGTACTGCAACTTCATAGCTAATCTGACACCGCTGTAACCATATTTTGTGGACGGTAATGTCTTAATATATTTCATGTCTATGTGGATTGTCCATCATCCAGGTCATGATAATCCTAAGAGCTTCAGCAGATGGCAACTCTTTTTGGTTCTTATACCTCTTACCCAAGAGGCTTCTTCAGTTCTGAGTGGCTTAATACATTTTCCACATTTTCGTCTTTGTCTACTCTTTGTCTCTTCTTGTGTGCATGTTTAAAAAATCCTGTAAACGTAAAACACATCTGCAAAATTGCTTTTCCCAGGAAAGAGAAACTAGGGTTCGTAAGTGTTAAAATGTTTATGGCTTGATTGATTTTACAATTCTTCGTCCAGTCTTGCTTTTTGCACATATTTCATGGCTGACTGCCATGCAATATGCACAGCACTTTCATTTCAGGCTGTTTCAAAACATGCTATATAAATAAACATGACTTGACTTCCTGCGATGGGTTGCATCATTAATGTATCCACAATCAGTTGTTATATTAAATATGTAGTTCATAATGTCTCTCATTTTAACACTCAAAGCTCTCTTTTCTACACAATGTTTAGATGCACTCAGTAATTTATAGGTACATCACAGTTGTTGTACTTGTCATAACTCTGTACTCACCTTGACATCAGTTACAGCATCTGAAGACTAAATATGTGATAGAGAGACTGGCAGCCTGAACTTTGCTACGCAGGCCTCCAAATCTGAATTCTGAATGAATTTCAAAGTTTAAGTGAGGGCAAAGATAATCTTAGTGCTGAGAAACACTTAACAAAAATCCAGCCCTGAACTCACCAGAGTGTTAAGAGTTTTATCAGTCAATCCATCAGCTCATCAAAAGCCCTCACAGTGGTCTTGTCCTTGATCTCCTCCTCCCTTGCTGATGCATGCTGCTGACTGTGAGTTCATGAGTGCTGATGAGGGACTTGTGCAGTTTATGTCTGCATGAGTGAGAGTTGCAGTACATAATATGCAGATGTCCCTGTTACAGCCAAATTTTGCTTTTCCAGCACTTTTTCACTTTGAAACACACAACTGCCCAATTTAACAATCAATCTATGCCAAATGACATCAAAACAAGTAATTAGGGAATCTTGAAATGCAGCATATACTGGCAAACAAGCAGTTCTTGTAAACTGAAAAATGAATCAGTTAAATACCTCTTTTGTTAAAAAGGAGTGATTCATTCTGCTTGAAATACAAGCTCAGCTAAATTTTTACTAGAGGTGCAGATGACTCTACAACAGCTGTTAAGAGGAAATTGTGTTTAAAGGGTCATTTAACTCAATTACACACACATGCACACACACACACACACACATACAGAAACAAAAAATATTCCACTGGAGCTACAGATTTAGTTTCATCTGCTGGTGTTTAGAGATATACCCCTTTGGGATCTCTGCTGTCTTCTCAATATAACAGAAATAAATGATATTTTTTGTGGGGCTCACACTGGAAAAAAAACAGATTGAAAGAACTTTACAAAAATGTGCCTTTACAAAAACAATGTCCCGGTTAATGATCTGCAGTCATTCATGGGAACTACATCCTAGGAAAGAAGACTCATGATGACTCCGATACTGATCTGAGATGCAATTTCCTGAGTGAGTAGTGTTGTCTGTTGATAATAAGCAACATATTTTTCATAAGAAGCAGTATCCAGTTGTAGGAATCAGCATTTGCCACAAAACCAGGGGCAGTGTACCACCAGCCATTTTTCAGTCTCTGCACTGCCGCTAATTTACCTCAAAAGCCCTTCAGCTTTTATTCATATTTTGCCATACAACCGGCAGCCTTAACAAACTGAACAGTCCTTAAAACTTGTCTGGGTTGCTGAAAAGCATGTCCACATTCATTATGCATGTATGAAGACCCTCAAGTGGTGCAGCTGCTGGCCATGTGATTCTACACTGCAGCTGCTTTGTGCAACACAAAGCATTTAACCAGGCTCTTAAACAGAGTAGAGAACATCTTGGTGTTTAGCGAGCACATGTCAAAGTTGACAAATATTCTAGCATTAACTGAAAATGCCTTATGGCCTTGAAAAGACATAATACAACTCAGAGTTTAGCTCTAGGACCATCTGTGGGGTGTTTCCATACCCACTGGTTGAAGTAAAGATCAAAACATTGCAATCACTTAAAAACTATAACAGTTAATACCAGATTTTTTTTGGTTCACAGTTTCACTAGGTGTACATCCTGCAACAGTCCTCTTAAAACAGAGAAAACAAGCACACCAACACACATAAATAATATTGCACACGCACGGAGTAGTAGTATTGATTTTTGGTGGTATTTTCCTGACAAGAAGTGCAAGTCGATCCATGAGTAGGCATGTGATATTCCCTGAACGGTTCCATGTAGTTTGCAGACAGAGAAAATGCACACCTTTATCCCATTCTGTCCTTTTTTCTTAGAAGTACGCCACAGCCCTTTCAGTTCACTTTAAGTAAGAAAAGATTGTGGGGTCAAGAAGTGAGGAAGTTTTAGAAAAAGCCTGACTAATATTTGCCCCCTTGGCAACTGTCCAAACCCAGATTCTTAATTTTGCTTCCTCACCATGGGCTCATTGTTTCTCCTGACCTCCACCCACTGTTCTTCCTCTACTGTGCTGTAAGTCATGATAAGCTACTGCAGCCGGCCGTGTCTCTTTGTGGCAGAGCGTGCTGTCTGACAGCACCGAGCTGAAAGTATGGCCCTGCTTGGCTTACTTCCACTCCTCTGGCTCCACTTGGCTGCTATAAGGCTACAATCAGCCAGGGATAGCACTCTTTTTTGGAAACTTCACTTTCAGCGATGTCCCCAATCAATTGTTTAATGATATCCAGTGGGACTGGGAGCTCAGAGTCCATTAAAAACTATTTTTAGGGCTGACAGATTTGTTGACAGAGAATAATCTGCTACTTAATCAAGTTAGTTTTTCAAGCAAAAGTGACAAACGCTTGTTGTTGCTTTTAAAATGTTAGGATTTAATGCAGTCTCTGGTTTATAAGTTAGTAAACTGAATATTTTTGTGCTGAGCATTCTAAAAGTCTAAAAACAGTAACTAGAAATAAATTATAATGGGCACTTGACACTAAAGTGGTGTTATAAGCAGAACAATTAATAAATTAATCATTAAAATAGTTATGACATTAATTCATGAATAGAGATCACAAAATAAAAATAATAAAAATTGATGTTACGTGAAATGATTTCAGTGCATTGTGTTGCATACGATCTGTAAGAAAGTGGGTGAAGCCTGTCCTTACACTACAATCTAAAGCCCAAATTAAACATTTGTGTGGTCACAAGGATGATGAAAATTTTGTCAACTCCTCACTTAGTAACCGTATATGCAGAGCCCGTATTTTGTCAATTCCTGTTAGGTATATGTTAGGGCTGAGTAACTAATCTAAAACCGATCAGAATCGCAATATGAACAAGTGTAATATTGAAATTGCACTTTTCAATTTTTTTATGAAGATGACATTTTTCCAAGCAGACCATTTTAAATGAAGTATTGTGGTACTATGAAGATGCCCCCAACCCAGAAATAATCTTCTCCAAGCATAAGGCATCATGCTTGCTTGGTAAGAAAATTACTTCATCTTCCCACGAAAATTGTGGACTCATCACAAAATCTGTCCAAATGTAACTATATGATCACTTTTTACAGAAGCTCCTAGGAATTTATATGATTTTTTAGTATATAATTCACTCCTAGTATATGTGACTCCTAATTTGTAAACTCCTTTGTAAAAAAGGTCACCAGATTATGTGAAGTTGACCACATCCACACAGATAAACTAACACGTAGAGACACGTCCCAGTATATAGAGCAAGCTTATGCCACCGGACTATTCAATAGAGAACAGTTAGAGTTCAACAATCATCATCTCTTTTCCCTCGATACTGAGGACAATTTGTTTTGCTGTCTGGGAATTCAGTCCAGAAGCAAATGAGGAACATGTATGAATGAATGGAGAGCTTTGTGGGACACAGGAAGTGAACAGAAGCACGAGGAGGGAAACAACAATGATTGTTAACTTATTAACAGCGGAAGATGTCTATTTTAACAGAGTAAGGACTGTCTGGGAAAAAGTGGGGTGGATATGTGTGTGTCTGTGTGTGTGTGTGTGTGTGACTGCAGGATAAAAAATGCATCATCAAAAAAAAACTATCACACGGTTTCAGTGCCT
Organism: Dascyllus trimaculatus; assembly: GCA_024666655.1. Taxonomy (NCBI): domain Eukaryota; kingdom Metazoa; phylum Chordata; class Actinopteri; family Pomacentridae; genus Dascyllus; species Dascyllus trimaculatus. The sequence continues at coordinate 14,543,694 of CM045456.1, read as the reverse complement.
CGTCAGCATTCTCGTTCTTTCTATCCTACAGCCCACCTCAGGCTCTTCTCATTCTCCCTCTTGTAGGATTTGGTCTTTCTACTCTCTTCTTCCTTCTAGGCCACTTAGGATTTGTCTGGCAAACTGCCCTACCTCACAGTGCGCACAAGCTGAACGTATACGCGCATACACAAGCCAGATACTACAATTGAAAAGAAAAACACAATGTGCAAGCCATATCCTCTCCCATTCTAACTACTGAACTCCAGCCTACCTTACAGTATCTGCCTGCTCATTTTCCTTCTTTAGTGCAATAACATGAGCTATTTTTGGCCCTATTGTTTTGTGGAGTGATGTGATGATGAGAAGAAAACCATGCCTTTAAACACAGAGGAAGGAAAAGGTATAGGCTCAAGTAAAGCAAGGAGGAAGCCACATTTGCGAGAAGGAAGAGTGTTTTGTGCTTTGTAATTGTTAACTGAACAAACCTGCTAAAGCCATAAGCACCTAAGAGCTGTCTCAGTCTTAGGCTGGAAATCACACAGGAAGTCTGACAGAAAAAATGGTATCAAACAAAGGGTATCATTCCTAACACGTCTCCAAATGCATCATTTCTATAACTGAAACTAGAAGTTTACACTTGATTTTCATACTGGAGCAGATTTTCTCCTTTAGGAACAGAGAAATCATCAGACAATCCACTATACTCTTTACTCTACTGAGCTCTCTGTATGCTCATTCTGCTGCCACTAGCATTAAACTACCACTACAGAGCAGTTCAATTCATTACTCAAGCCATCAGTCACACTTTACCTCTGTTATATGAAAAGGGTCGGATGGTTAACACGTATATCTGCAAACAATGAACTTTCCTATGTTTTATTTCCATTGCAGTAAAAGCTGTCAAAACACTTAACAAACCTTAATCAGTCTTAACATAAACAACCAAGATTATCAGATGAGACACCACAGTTTACATTTGCTGGAAAGGTTTCTCATACCACCTCAAAACTGGAAAAGGCTGCCGTCTACTACTAAACACTGACGTACTGAAATGAACTCCAAAACAAATAGAATTTAGAGACTGTAATCCCTCACCTGTAGTTAAAGGCTCTACATATTGATATGTTAATATTAGTACCAGTTTGAATTAGTGTCTGTGTATCTGAGAACTGCTTTGTATGACTGGTTTGTGTTGTTGTTAATGTGAAGACTGATTTCAAGAGATTTCCTTTACAAGAAATACCGATCACAATGAGACTTCCTGAATAAAAAGGCTAACTAATTGACTGACAAAAACCAAAGAAAGGGTTTTTTTAAAAGGGCTTAATGAAAAAATTGAAAGCAACACATGCTATACTGCTATTTTCCAGCTGACACCAAACACAGTGGCTAATGTGTGTGCACTTCATCATCAGGAGAGAGTGCGTGGATAGTAGATTACGTAATCTTTGTCAAGTTTGATTTGATTGTTGCTGTGAAATGTAATAGCCACTTTCTCTCCTTGGCTGCTACTGCCTCATCAGTTTTAAACGAGCAGCACAAGTACATTTTCCATCCACTCGCTCTGGTAGTATTAATATGATAAACAAAAAACAAGTGAGGTCTTCAAGCTGCAACACTCTGCTAAACCTAATTGGCAGCAATCTCACTATTAGGAAATGCATTTAGAAACACATGGAAACTTGTTGACAGTGCATCTATAGCATATCAGAAGAAAGTTTTGCACTATATTGGTACATCAACCTTTTTATCCATCTCAAGCTCCACCATATTTATCCTGTGTTAACATGTTATGGTCTGTTTGAGATGTAACCACAGAGATATCAGAGAGCAGTCTCTCACTAGGGGATGGAGGAGACTCTGACAGAGAAGTACACATTCTGGAGAGTCATTCAACATAGAGTGTTTGGACAGCTGACTGGCACAGCCCTCATTCACAGCAGTCAAGTGACCAGGAACAAAACGGGCTGTCAGAAGAAAAGGGTTCAGCAAAAAAAAAAAAAAATCAAAATCAAAATCAAAGCTTGACTAAGATTACCACTCCACCCTAGTAGCCCCTTAAACAAGGCAACTAAATGTGTCTTTATGCTTGAGTAATTGAATTACACAACACAGTCGTGAGCCTTAATACAAAAATGTTTCCTGTATACAAATACCAGAATGGGCTTTCAAAATTTGCATTTTCAAAATGACTCAATGCCAGAGGCCAAGTACACTCTAAACACCCACGCTGGGCAGAGTCAACAGGAGAAGCCATCTATAACTGCAGGGAGAAACGATATGGGACATAAAAGAGACTCATAGGTTTAAAAAAAGGACAAGCTGTATTGTAATATCGCATGTTAAGACAAGAAACAGCACAGACAAAGACAGGCAGGTAGCCAGTGCAATACTAGGTAAAGTACATGAATAAAGCTTGTGATGATGTTGATGCAGGTAAAGCAAACACTTAAAGGCCACACACCAATCAGAGTTTGATGCACCCTGAGATTAATACACTGAGACACAAACTGGGGAGACAAATGATAAATAATATACAGTTCAGCTTCAGGCATCCTGAAGTGACAAAATCCTTTTTGCAAGAATGCCTGTAAATCTCTTTTTTTATTTATAACATTTGATCAGGATTTCTTTTATTTGTCCCTTTACCCAGCTAAGATACTGTTACATTTGATCTCCAACAACCCAGAGATATGCACAAACAACACAATATTTCAGCAAAGACTTACAGCTATTTAAATACGAAGAATTTATTGAATAAAACTGTGCTACAACTTTAACTTCAGGGCCAAAGGGAGCTCTTCATTACTGCTCTTATCCTTGTTTGCCCCAAGAACGTGAATATTTGTCTAAACTGAGATGAACTTGCGATAAACAAATACTATTTTCAAATTTCAGTACTATGTTTCTCAGGTGAACAGGAGCTTATGAACAGACAAGTAAGTAGGTAAAAGACAAACACAATAAATGTGAAAACAGCAACTAGGAAAACAATGCTTAACACTATGAAACTAAGACTCATATTGTGAAATCTGCCAACAAGACATAAACATACAAGTACACAAACACACACCCATGCATATATATATATGTATATATATATATATATATATATACACACACACACACAAACTGCAAATATAGAAGCCTGAATCTAACACAAAACAATAGAAAATGTACAGTCAGTTTCAGAGTCAGTAGCTAGTATAATTATTCCTCTACTCATTGTCTCAGTATTAACTAACTTTTAGCATCCAAAAAATCATTGTGGATATGCCTGAGTGAAAGACATCTCAAGTGCATTTCTGTCTTCATACAACAGATTGGAAGTATTTCAAAACCATCATTGTTTAAATCCAGGTTTACCAGTCTGCAGTCTTCTTTTTCTGTCTTTGCTACATTGCTATTTTTTTTTTCATGTCCCCACCACCGGAATAGTGTGACACCACTGATCGGACTGTATCTCGTCAACTGCGTGCGAGTGGACTAGCATGTGTGCATGCACATCCTTGTGCACGTGACAAAGAAAATGGGGAGCCACTCATAAAAACAAAAAACAGTTCAATAGCCCTACGAGAGGTCAAACACTCCACAGGGAACCTTTAAGCTTCAGTGTGCTGAGCTCTTTCAGCCATCATACAGTCCAGTGAACTCATCTTTAAATAGCAGCATTAACGCCACTTTGCTCATAGGCCTTTCTGACTGAAGACATTTTCACATATCACGATAAGAAAACCACAGGTAAATGTAACCATGCTTAATTCAGTTTCTATTTCAGTTTCAGGGGCCTGGCGTTGTGCATACTGGCTTGTTGTCACATTTTTAAAGCTAGCTTGAATACAATATATACATGGTTAATGTTATTAGTGACACCAGTGCTTGTCCTGTTAAAAATAGCTGCTGTAACAATTGGACTATTGAGCATCCTTAGGAACTCCACCTGCTTAGGTGTTTTGGACAAAAATATCCTCTGAATCCTGAGTAGTATACCAATGTAAAGTCAAACGTTAAAGCCCACATTCACTCTCACATTTTTGCCTAGTTGGTCAGGGGACCAAAGTAGTTTACTACAAATTTCACTGGTTCAAAGCATTTAACCATATGATAAACTTCACAGACTACTGCGACGTACAGACAAAACCATACTTGTTTCCACTTTATAAAAGGCCACTATGAGCGCCGCTGTGTCTTGTGACATTTATGTCAGATTAAACAGAAGGGTCTGCTCTCAATAACATTGATTGTACCACTGCATAGGACCACTGTATCAACAGGTGCCACAGAAATGAGGGTATAATCTCTATGGACCTTTCCTTATCACACACGCACTTTCATCTAACCAGTCGACCAGCCTGCTGTCTGCTCTTGTGTTGCCACTCACTGGACTCCATTTAAAGGAAAATATTCCATCAAGCTGATAAGCTCCACAGTAATCACAACATGAAGCCTTGGCTTGGAATTTATCTAAAGGCTGCAATTATTTACACTCTGCTGATAACAAGTCACTAAGGCCCGTAACCCTGCCCATGCGGACTGGGTTAACCCTGGCATTGTCAGCACTCAGCCTTAGGCACAACTGAAACACAGATACACTTGTGTAATAAGCCTGAGTCCAGATGTTTGACAGGACATGTGGAAAAAAAATGTAGTTAATGCTCAGATGAAAGACCTTCATGTTTGTGCAGGGAGCAAAATGCAATTGAATGGTGTAATTATGCAGAAGTGTGGCAACTGTTCCACCTGGTGCTGCAAACTGACTGGGGAATAACTAGAGGGATGAGAGGAGATGAAGACTGGTTACAAGTTTGCAATGCTGGTACATAAGAGGACAAATGGTGTGCTTGAAACACATGACACAGCTGGTAACGTGTGGAAATAGACGTTTCCTGTTCATACCAATCCACTCAATAGAAACTGAATGGGTCCGAGGTGAGCAGCAACACCTGCTCTTACGATATGCTGCTGACCACACGTCAGCCTGATGTCTGCCAGTTAGTTAACCAGGCCCTCGCTGGAAAACCAACCACAGGGAAAAAAACACCAATCGCACCTTAAATTTGTGTAGCAACCGAAATGACAGGGACCTTACCTTTGCCATTCTGCCATGCTGTGTACCAGGAGAGGCTGAGGAAAGACGTAAAGAAAATAATCGCAGTGGCCACAGTTCCATTTCTGAGCCTCATCTCATTTCAGCGATACCTCTCCTCGGCTGAGTGTCGGGGACCCCGGAGCTGCCGTTGCCTCCCTCCCTCCGTCTCTCTGGCTTCAGGATGGTGAGACGGGCGTAGGCGCAGGCATATGGGCGCGTCAAACGGTAAAACGCTCCAGTTTAGCCGGACTGGTGCGCTGACAGAGAGGGGGGAGGAGTGCACGGAGTCTCGGTGCGTCTTTTCTGGTCGTTGCTCGGAGCTGCTCCCGCTGCTGTACCGTCCTACAAGTCGCTGCCGTGACAAACACAGCTTACATGGTCGGCTAACGCAGAACAAGCTAGCTGCCGATACAACCCATTGTGATGTTTTACGGCCAGTCGTTAGCTACAAGTTCCAAGTAGAAGGCATTTCAAGTGGCTGATCCTCCGGGATAGGCTGCTGGCTCTCTGACGGTGTCCGAAAAGGCTACGCCTCAAATCACGTTGATTCCACTTCCAACTGGCAACAGATGAATAAAAGAAGCACAAGCAGGCTGCTGCTAACTCGTCGAGCCTCTTCCACCAAGTTTTTTTGTACCTGACGTGCTAGCCGGTCGACCTGCTGACTGCGACACAATTTGTGTTAGCTAGTTAGCTGCCGAGCTAACATTAAGTTGAAACTCCGCCGTGCTCCGTCAACCTGCGGGGGCACCGAGAGGAGAGCAGCGACTCTTTCTGCCGCCTGTGGCCGAGTAATTTCACACGCCCGGGTCGGCCACCTCCGTTAACACACGACCTAAAACGAATTAACACCCGATGCTGTTTTCAAACATAGTACGTTAGCTAGCCGTCACGCTTAAACTAACTAGCAGCGTCCACCTGTCAAGTCTGCCAGTTTGTACTAACGGCTCCTCCGCTAGGGACTTTCAAAATATAGCTAATATACCCGTGGTGCAAGTATGTTTACAACTCTTTGCTGGAATCTGGATTCAGTTATTGGAGCAAGTAGAAATGATCGATCACCTAGAGTCAATAAATTCCCCCTTTAACTGTGTTATAGATATCAAGTAAAGGACGGTAGAGATTTTTTATAAAACTCAATCAGAACAAAACTGGAGTCTTCGTCATTCACACAAACTGAAATTCAATCTGGATTTTATACAAATAAAAATTTAATATAAATTCAGATTGCATGAACTTGAATTTGAATCATATTCAGGTTGATTCAGTCTGAATTTGAATTTAAATCATATTCAGGTTGAATCAGTCTGAATTTGATTCAAGGTCAGGTTGATTTCATCTGAATTTGAATCAAATTCATGTTGATTCAGTCTGAATTTAAAATTAAGTCATATTCAGGCTGATTTGATCTGAATTTAAATCAAGTTCAGCTGGATTCAGTCTGAATTTTTAACTAAATTCAGATTGAATCAACGTTAAAATTCCGTCAGACTTAAAGAACTGAATTACTGAACCAATCTGAATTTGCTCTTCATGCCTGATCATGAATAAAAATTGTATTTTCAACCATAACTGACACTGAATCAATATGCATTCAACCCTTATCTAAAAAGAAAGTGAGTCAAACATACTGAAACAATGAAAACTACACTTAATTTTAGCTGTTTCAAAACTGAAAAATATTCTGTGACTTTTTTTGTGCTGTGACATATTTTGCATGGCATATAATAAAAAATACTGATGCAAAACCTTTCCCAAAAGGGTGCCTTCAAATCAAGTCTCACAAGTTGTGTGCTGAAATACATCTAAACATCCAGAGAAGTGTGACATTAAGAGACACAACATCTTCAGAATACTGTAATGTATGACAGTGGTGCCAGCTTAGTAAAAACAACTCAAAACACTTAACCATGTATTGTTGGCAGATGTTAGTAGCTTATTTAAGATTACCTTTGCACATATTTCAGTATAAATAATGGAAAAAACCTGAAAAATACATTTGTGCTACTTAAAAATAAAGGAAAACATGCATTTGATATTGAGATTTAGTTTAGAAACAGTAACATTACTCATGAAACAATGGTCCCTGTTTTTCAAGACTTCCTTGTGACAAATATTAAACGCCTCCTCCAGTAAAAAAAAGTCCAGTGGTTTTCTTTGGTAACATGTCCTCATGATGTTTTTCCTATGCTAGATGACACATCATGACTGAATGAAGCAGTCAGCGCCATGGCAGAGTGTTTTCACCATTAAACTGCAGTGTTGTAATGACAGTTTCAAAAACATGGGCTCACACTTCCTGGGTTTCACACCAAGTAAACTTAATCCTGTCATCTTGCAGTGTGGGGTTTTCTGGCTCATTCTTAACTGGTATGACTTGATTGATTCAGTATTACAACTTGCCATTGTATAGTGAAGAGTTGTCTGACAGTTTTTGAGCAAAGTTGTAGTTGAGCTGAGGCAGCAGTGTAGAGTTTAGGGATTGTTTTCACTGAAAAAAAAAATTAAAATGCATCATTTTGATGCACAGAGATGAGTTTTCAGGGGTTTAATCAACAAACAGAGAGCGACATATTGACATATTGCACCATAATTAGCTCCAAACTAATTGTGATGCTAAAAATTATGCTTGAATGCCCGAAAGGAAATTTTCTACTGTCAGCTGATGAAGGTGAAAACAACTCTCTAGTGTCAAACTCTCCTCAGACACAATTCACTGCCATAAAACTTAAACACGCAACTGTAAGAACAACAAGAAAAACACATTTTTGTATGGGGTTGGGTTGGTTAGGTTAGTTTAAAGTGCAAGTGAGAGTAAAAACATCCATGTCAGCAAGGGACAAATCAAGGAGTCATCTTTACCTCAAATCTTAGTTTTTAGCCTCATATCAGAAACATAGCCAAGAATGCCTTTTATCACTTGAAGAACATTGCTAGAGTGCAATACAGAAATACTGCTGCACCCTTTTATTACCTGCAGGACTGATTATTGTTCCACTATCTGGTCTCCTCAAGAAGAACATATCTCACCTTCAGCTGTTTTAAAACTCAGCTGCACGTGTGTTGATTTAGACCAGAGGTAAGGTCACACATTACACCAATTTCAAGGTCTCTGCACTGGATACTTGTCTGTTTATGAACAGATTTTAAGATCCCTTCATTGGTTATAAAGCTCCTAATGGTCTTGATCCAACATATTGGGTTTTCTTTTTTGTCCTATGAACCCTCTAAAATCCTGATCTTTTAATTAAACCTAAAGTCAGAACAAAAACCAACAGTGAGTCATCCTTTTGTTATCAAGGTCCATGTCTTTGGATCAGCCTTCCTGGGTTTCAATTGATTTTGCTGATGTAATTCATTGTTATTATTAGTACTCTTATTCTGAATAGCCTTTTGTGTTACATAGATACAGTCTGATTGAGTGATCGATTGCCATTTCCATGTAGAAATGTATTCAATCTAAGACAGCTGACCTGCTGCCGTTGAGTCGAGACTGACATTATTCAAGTTAATTTTCACCAGTACCTCGACTCAAAGGACTTAATTTTTAAATTCCCCATCTGACAAGTTCTACTGGTCTGAATTACATTTTTTTCAAAAAGTCCTGTGAAGCACAGAATTGACAGTAATGTATTTCTATATGAAACTACCAGAAGCTACCAGAATATCTTCTGCTTTTCCAATGAGCCCATCTTCATTCTACATGTAGAAAGTGCGCCATCTAGTGGATATGCAGCATTAATGTAGATGTTATTTGTACAGTCTGTTCTAACAGAGAGGTCCAAACAGTACTAGATACAATACTCAAAACACTCCTAGAAATTCTCTACTGATCAACATCCAAGGAGCCACTACTGATCCTTTTGCATTGGAATGTGTCTTGCACTGTGCATCCATACACTGTGCTCTAATATCTTTTCAAAAATGCGGGCCAAATAACATTTTTAGATATGGTATCATGCTTTATTCGACCAGCAGTACACACATAATATCAGAGCGTATTACAAATTTAGGAGTTTCTTTTTTGACTTTGAAAAAAGCAGTTGACAAAACAGTGTAATCTCAAAATATATTCTGAAACTTTCAATCCTGGAGTTGGAAGTTCAAGTGCTTATAAAAATATGTAAATGGAAACTTATAAACTCATTAATCATTGTAATGTGACATGATAAAAGCACTATTAAATACACCCTGAGCTGAGATTGCTTTCAACACCATACAGTCTGGGTAATGACCTATTTCCACTCATAGATGCTACTATGGTGCTGATTTTTTTAAATTAACCTGAGTCATGTAACTTAATCAACAAACATGATCTTCATTCACATTTTTTCCCAAAGTGAAAAAATAAAAGTCAAGAATGTCGACATTACAATTACCTTTAAATATTTATACTGTAAAAAGTATGCTCAATAACTGGGTGTGTTAATACTTCCTTAGTTTTGAAATAACTTAGTGCAAACCCATAATATAGTAATCAGTGTTTATTGAAATGACAGAACATGATCAGTCAGTTCAACTATTTCATTAACCATAAATACATTCACACGTCAAGCAAAGAAAACTGATTAAACAATCTTGTGTTACAAGCTGAAGTTTAAGAAAAGCAAAAGAGCTGTTGTGAAGAACATTCATTCTCACAAAAGAAAATAGCAACAGTCTTTTTTAAAAAGTAAAATATTCTTTGCACATTGCAGCAGTAAGTATCTCACACCTCACTGGAGTGATATCTGTAATGCAGACAGCTGAACTGATCTGTATTTGCAGGCTGATGATGCAGAGGGGAGGGATACTCTCAGAAAGGCGTAGCTTTGAAGTAGTCCTCCAGTGGGATGAGCGATGTTCCTCCGATCCAGTCCTGCAGCCAGACCTGGATCAGCTCCAGCTTCATGAAGAACCACTTGTGTCCCACTGGCCACTTTGCCATCACAGGATGTCTATGAAAAACAGAGCAACACGTGAAGTTGCATGCACCACATGTCGCTTCCCTAAATGTTAAACCTGAAGTAATGCAGTCTTGCAACACCACAGCCGCCATTAGCTCAGTTACCTTGAGAACATTGCCTCTTTTGCAAACGTGAGCTCCTCTGGCGCCACCTCCACCATCTTGCCTGTTAATGTGAGTCGAGCACATCTGGGGTCCTCTGGATCATATGCCATTTGCCTTGAAAGACAGTATAACACGCTACCATTGCAACACAAACAAGGTGTTTTACATTATGTTAATATATATACCGATCAGCCATAACATTAAGACCACCTGCCTAGTATTGTGTTGGTCCCCCTCATGTGCTCAAAAATTTTCTGAACCATTGGGAATGGACAAGAGGACCTCTCAGGGTGCCCTATGGGGTCTAGAACCAGGACATTGGCACTGGATCCTTTGGGTACTCTGGCTTGTGCAGTGGGGCCTCTGTCAATCAAACTTGTTCCACTGCATCCTGTTGATGCTTGATCAGAATGGGGTATAGGAACTTTGGAGGTCAAATCAACATGTTGGGCCATTGTCATGTTCCTCAACATGTTCCTGATTGTTTGATGTTTTTGCCATGTGGTGGGGTGCATTTTCCTGCAGAGATAGGCCAGTGACATTTGGGATTTCCATTTCCTTGAGGGAATGTGCTTGCTCTGGGACAATGTCTATTTGGGTGTCTAAGTCTCGTCCACATGGATGTTAAAACCCACCACATAGTATCAATATGATCAATGTTCTTCACTTCACCTGTCATTGGTCATAACATTGTGGCTGATCGGTGTATATTATATATACAATTTTACATCCATAGCTCCTTCCACAAGAATGCAAGAAAGAGGTGACAGAAACCAAAACAAAAACGGAGCCCAAATAGCCCTTGAACACTCTGGCAGTTAAGCGAGGATGTTGTTTGTGGATTTCAATTCTGCTTTTAACACACTCGTTCCGAACAGACTTTTGTCCAAACCGCGCAGTCTGGGTATAGGCGAGTACACATGCACATGGATCAGAGACTTTCTCACCAACCGTCTGCAGTCAGAGGGACTACCACTCCTCAACCCTGACTGTGAGCACGGGGGCTCCCCAGGGCTGTGTGCTCAGTCCAATGCTGCACACCCTGTACACCCGTGACTGTGCACCAATTCACAACAGCAACATCTTCGTAAAATTTGCAGATGACACTACTGTGGTGGGGCTGATTCATAACAACCATGAGACGGCCTTCAGGGAGAAGGTCCTGAACCTCACTACCTGGTGCTCCCTCAAACACCTGGTACTCAACTCCTCAAAAACTAAGGAGCTGGTGCTGGACTTCAGGAGGAAGAGGGAGGATCCCCCCCAGATCAGTGACTTCAGGTTTCTGGGAACGTACATTTCACAGGACCTTACATGGGGCACCAACACCAACGCCCTCGTGAAAAAGGCACAGCAGCGCCTGTACTTTCTAAGGTCACTGAGAAAGGTCAGCGTGTCCTAGGACCTGCTGTTGTCCTTCTATAGGTGTTCTGTAGAGAGCATCCTCACCCACAACATCTTTGTGTGGTTCAGGAGCAGCTCTCAGGCTGACAAGAAGGCTCTGGAAAGAGTCAGGAAGTCAGCACAGAGCATCACAGGAGAACAGCTGTCCTCTCTGTCAGACATCTACAACACCAGGTGTCTGCGCAGGGCCACAGGCATCACCTGTGACAGTTCACACCCTGGGCACAGCCTGTTTTCACTGCTGCCCTCAGGGAAGAGGTACAGGTCCATCAAGGCTCGCACTTCTAGATTTATTAAGTTGTTCTATCCCAGTGCAATCAGAGAACTGAACACACAGTAACTGCCAACATGCTGCTGTTTCAGTCATCTCCCACTGTGCAATAAATTTATACCACTGCTGCTAACGTGCTCTCTACTGCACATTCATATTCTTATTGGCTCCCTTGTAAATACATTTATATAATTTACTTTTATTAATCTTTTATACTTGTATTTTTTGCACCACCAGAGTTGTCTTTTAAATTTCGTTGTACATCATGTATGATGACAATGAAAGCATTCTATTCTATTTGATTCTATTATACCACTTTATATAAGACTTCCTGTGTTTCTCTGCTCTAAGCTCCTCCTGAAGCCTCCTCTTCTCCTTGAGGCACATTTAAGCAATAAGAAGATCTTCCATGATGGCAGATGGGAACGATTACCAGGAAGGAGACAGGACGAGAGGAAGCATAAGTTAGCATAATAAAAAGCACCCAGAGTTTTTTGTAGCCTTCCAAACTCAAAATTCAGTTGAAGTTTGAACAACACAGCAAACTACCCAGGAGCCCCAAAAGCCCCAGGCTTCATGCACATCAACTGGTTTGTGTTTGTGTATAATATTATAAAATTCCAGATCGGTGGACATGATAAAGTCCTTATCATGAGGCCTGCTTTATTGCCTTATCTTGAAGCTGTGTGTTCAAGAGGGCTTCTGTTTTCAATAAGGTCTTCATTGCTTCAGTTTGTGCTTGGTGACATATTCTTCAGAGACTGTGCCTTCTATCAAAATACCACACAACAAACCTTGAGGATAAGCAGTATTTCAGCACCGAGAAAAAATTACCTGCAAAATTCTCCCTCGGCCTCTGAGAAGGTGAGAGAAGCATACGGATTACTTTTCAGGTCCGACACAGTGTTGTCCATTGGAGTCACGTAAAAATAGATCACTCCAGTGCTGTTGTCCAGCGGCCCATCGCTGACAGAGAAGATGTTCCCAAAGGGGAGACCTTTGATCTGAGAGAAAAGGAAAAAGAGGATGTTACCAAAGACATCTTGTTAAAGAGAGAATCCACTGAACCACTTGTAATGCTGAATCGTGTGTTTCAGAGGAAATAATAAAGTGAAAGCAGGACATTTAAGAAGGACTTTTAGGTAGAATTTGGGAATGATGTGCCATTTTAAAACTAATAAATGACCCATATAGTGACATTTTAAAGGCATAGCAATATTTTTCTATTTCAGTGTCCCTATATTTGTCATTTTTTAGGGCAACAAACACTTAGAAGTATGTAACTGAATAAATAAGTCAACTTGCACGCTGAAAAAACAGCTTCGTTGATAAAGATCCTATTGTGTTGGTCCCCTCATGTGGTCAAAAGTGCTCTGAACCATTGGGCATGGACAAGAGGACCTCTCAGGGTGTCCTGTGGAGTCTGGAACCAGGACATTGGCACTGGATCCTTTGGGTACTCTGGCTTGTGCAGTGGGGCCTCTGTCAATCAAACTTGTTTCACTGCATCCTGTTGGTGCTTGATCAGAATGGGGTGTAGGAAGTTTGGAGGTCAAATCAATTGGGCCATTGTCATGTTCTTCAATATGTTTCTGATTGTTTGATGTTTTTTCCCATGTGGTTGGGTGAATTTTCCTGCGAGGGTATTCCATTGGCATTTTAGCCATTTGAATGAGGGAGCGTGCTTACTATGGGACCATCCAAATAGCCAAGACTTATAAAATTGTCACCAGAATAGTTTTTATATTTATCATATTATTGTATTTCCCATTATTATGGTTATTACACACTGAAAATCATACAATTCTACAGAATTGCTGAAGCATTTTACTATTTTGTTAGTCTAAAAGTACTCAAAATATTATTATGGCTGCCTAAATCTCTGTTTTTGAGGCTGACATTTTGCATTTAGTGCTTATTTCACGCATGATGTTTCTTCTAGCTAACAAAAATAATATCATACACCTAAACAGAACCATCAGTATTTTTTTCTGTGTTTTTCCCCACTGTATAGCTAGTGTGATACTGATAGGGTCAAGGTGAGGTCTGCAGGTGGGGATATAGGTCATATTAGTGACCCTGTGGAGCTCCTATGATACAATGGAAAATTACTGCATTTAGGGAAAAGCTGGGACAAAGTGACTAACTTCAGACCTGACAAACACTGTCAGCACAAGGTCTAAAATAAAAAGGCTACAATCAAAGTAGGATTTTTGGTCTTGTTCCACGTTGATCCTTATAAGTTAAAAAAGTTATTTTAGTAAAATCATTTTTCAGAATTTGACAGCTAATTTCTAGTGATACTAAGCAGATATGAAGTGAAATGTTGTATAATGTAATTAAGTCATTTATTATCTTCTCCTTACCCATCTCACATTAAGGTGTGTTGCAATCAAGAAAACACAGATTTAAATATATATGATGTAAATATAGGCTACTAATTGTGTAGAATGCTCCTTCTCAGAGAAGTAAAATATTTTTCAGTATTTTAAGAAGTTTAGCTAATTTGACAGATAACTTAAGCAACACTGATTAGATATTAGGCAAAATGTTGTATAATGTAATATAGTCATTTATTATCTTTTCCTCACTCATCTGACATTAAGGTACTTTGCAACAAAAAATCCCAAAAAATGATACATTTAGAAATCATTTAGGAAAATACTGTAAAAGCAGGCTACTCATTGTGCAGAATGCTCAATCTTTGAGCATCAAATAATGATAAAATGTGTACTGATGTTCTAGATAGTAATTTGTGCACACAAGTTATTATGATGTGTAACAAGATGCATGAGTTGTTAGAAAGTTCTTCCAAGGACTTCTGTTTGTTTTTACACATGGTGGCTTTGCATAATCAGGCACATAAAGGAAAACACCTGAGTGGATGCTTTCAATCCATGTTGTTGTATATTTGTCTGATCATGTGGAATCAAAGTAACCACTAATCAATAAGTACATTCTGCTTCATTATAAGGACATTTTAGGCTTGTTGATTGACTTTTCCTACTATATATGAATACAATGACTGCTCTAATTAATTAATGAGGGAGTCATATAATAGTAAAGCAGGACCACTCCCCTCTGTGTGTGTGTGTGTGTGTGTGTGTGTGTGTGTGTGTGTGTGTGTGTGCGCGTGTGTGTGTCAGTCACCTTGTCTTGAGTAGAAATGGTGGCCAAGTGTCCCCAGTCGCTGTAGTGGGCGATGTATCTGGCGGTCCTGGCGGTCTCCTGGTGCGGAGGAGGAGAGCCGCCCGCGGACTTCTTCACCTTCTCCAGCCGGTAGGAGAAGAGGCGGGAGGAGAGCTGCGCCACGTCGCCGCTCTCGGGCTTCACCAGCTCCCCGGGGCTCTCCACGCTGTCTCCCAGGACGTCTGAGGACGGGTACGCCTGCTTCCACAGCCCGGCTCCGTCCACCAGCAGCGCCGGGGCCACCTCCTCCGACAGGTCCGCGTCCTCTACCACGTCGTTGGAGGACACCACCCAGGACACGGAGCTCCGCAGGGTGTAGCCCCGGCACAGACCGAGCAGGGCGGCCAGCAGAGCCAGGGGGAAGTAGTGGGGCTTCATGTCAGGGAGCTGAGGAGGGAAAGGCCGTCCTCATCGCTCTTGTTTTCAAACCTCACGTGTTGGTGCTTTCATAACACGAGCAACACGCTGCTGTAGAGTCCGCAGCGACCCCTGCTGGTGAACAAGATGAATGGTTTCATAATCTGCCTGCTGAGGCTTTTCCCCAAATGAAATGAAACTGCTGACAGTGACTCTGAGCATCTTAAGGCACTGCAGCAAAGGAGATCTGCAAGAAATGGTTGTGCATCTCAGTAGTTTGGTAGATTTTTAGCACAGAACTATGTTTACTTCACTTCATAGTCACATTTTAATCATTCTTTATATCTATGGCTGCTTTTACACAACTAAATCCAGCTGGAATGTGTTTTGCAGGTATGTTGCACAGGCGTAAATAAAAGCTTATTTCTGTAGAAAGATCCTCTGTGCATCCAGTAGGTTTCCCTTCCTGACATTTTGCAGGATCTGCATCATTATGGCATTTCTGCAAAACCTAACAGTCCTGTAACGTTGTGATATGAGCGGGTCCTGCAGGACTAGTTTCATTTTTGCAGAAAACAGTGAATCAGCAGGGACTCAACTGCCATGCATCTCTACTTAAGGAAGTTTGCATTCGTTTTTGCTGCATGAATCAGAATAAATATTGCAGGCATTGCAAACGTTTTTTTTTTAAAAACCAAGGACAATTAAGTAATTGATTTGCAGTATTATTCAATACTTTTTAAATATGCTGAGCATAAATTTGAACTCGGCATCTAATATTTGATTCAATTTCATTTCATTCTTTTTGAGATATGTGAATAAGTATTTAACGGTTCCTCCCACAGTCCAAAAACATGCTGAGGTTAACTGATTATTCTAAATTGTCTGCAGGTGTGAATGAGAGTGTGCTTGGTTGTCTGTCTCTGTGTGTAGCATTGTGATAGACCAGAGACCTGTCCAGGGTGTCCCCTGCCTTCGACTGAGTCAGCTGGGATGGGCTTCAGCCCCCCTGCGACCCTACAGAGGATTAAGGTGTATAGATCATTGATGGATGGATGATATATATTGTTGGCCCGACACTCGGGATCCCTGTAACAGAATGGACGCCACATACGTGTGCACCATATGATAGTGTGCAGCTGGAGAGTGGAATCACAGACCAGAAATCCCCAGTCAGTAACAAGTCACACATCTGCAGTGCATCGAGTTTATGACGCTGCTTGTGATATGTCGTCCCACTGTTCCTAAAGGTCTTGGGGAAGTTGGCAGACATTTTCAGAAACAGAATCACATTGTCAAACACATCCATACAGAGCATTGTGTGGCAGATTGTCTGTCAGTGCCAAGGTTTCTGAAAGGATTTCTTAGATGGCAAATGGTGGAGCTGTGGACATTTAAGTGCCTGTATACTGACATGTAGCATCCCGCATGCTGATAGCTGCTTCTCTTCTTTTTCTCCTGTCATCTGTGGTATTGTGACACTTGGGGGAAAAAAGCTGCATTTTAAGGCGGTCTTTTACAGTCACTAGTTGAAGGAGTGTCTGTGTGCTGGTCACACTATCTGATCATTGTTCTTTAAAGCCACTCCTAGGGTGTGGATCATCTCAGTGGTTGAGAATTTGTCACCAGTTTAACAGCTCATAAATTTTCTTTGCACAACTGGCTAAATTTAACCTGTTTCTAATCAGAGCAGCAGAAATCAGATTTTTAACGTTTTCTTAAATTCAGAAAAGACCATTTGCATGCCGCAATTCTATTTTTGTTCAGCATTAAAGGGGATAAATCATCTGCAGATTAAGTTTTTAGATGATAAAGCACACAATGAGTTTCCTAACTTAAGAATCAGGACCCTCCACTGGATCCAAAATAAACTTCTGATAGAATATTCTGCTGATGTTCGATCAGGGACGAGTGGATGCTTTCTCTTGTTGCCTTCAAATATGATCAGTTTTGGCTTTTCAGAAGTTCATCCAAGCATGTCCTCACTGTATTCTCACTTCATATCACTTCATATCTCTCAGTTTTACTGTAAATATAGCCAAAGTTGTTTTTTCCAGCACTTGTCAACTCATTTGAGATTTTTTGCACTCTCTTGCACTCACTTTAGTTCTGACTCACACTATCTACATAATCATCTAGAAAAAAAGAGCTAGTTTAATAGTAATTTTTTACTCTACATTCTGAGTCTTTATTGCCTCATTACTTAAAACTTAAACTTACTTACTTAAAATGTTGTTTTTGCTAAAAACATTTTTACTATTTAAGAGTTTTAACAGCTAATTTCTTCTGATATTGATTAGGTATGAAGTGAAATGTTGTGTAATGTAATTTAGCCATCTCCTTACCCATCTTACATTAAGGTACTTGGCAACAAATAAACTCAACAATAGAAATTTTTATTAATTAGCATAAACTTTTAACTGCAGTGAAATGCTGAATCACATTAGACATTATTCATAAACAACCCTTATTTAAAGTGGTTATAATGGAGAGAGATTATAAGGAACTTTCATTATAGACTCTGTCTCCCTGCTTTTCTGTCTCTTAACAAAACATTAACAGTTTCTTTACAATTAAATACAAACAGCCTGAAAAATTACCACAGAGTTGAATCAACATCTTTCTGACAGCCTCAGCAAACATTTAGCACCTTGATAAAGGTCGTATTTGTGTGCAGGGCTGTTCACATTCCTGTTTCCACACCCTGTACATCTCTCTGCTCTCCCTCTCAGTCCATGGTCTTATCACTCCAGGCCATTGACTTCCTCTTGGCCAGTTCCATCCAGGATGGCTGGCCACTGTCCGACATGGACTGCAGCCCCGATGGCAGTGTTGGGGACGACGACCGCAGTGAAGATGCCACCACATTTTTCCGTGGCCATTTATCCTCAAGAGGCCTTTCTAGAACTTTGGTGGGGCTTGACTCTGGGAAAAAGAAGCAAAACCTTGTGTCACATTGCTGCACAAGAGACCTTTATCATTATTACCATTATGTGTCAACACACCTGCAAGTTTCACCCCTTGTGTTTCTTCTGGCATTGTGTCTTTGCTTAGAGATGCAGTTTTTAGCAAGGCAGGGGGTTCACCTGATGCCTGCACATCTGTTTGAGGTTTCTTCAATTCCACCTGAGAAAGATATAGTTTTAGAGCACACAGTCAGAATATCTTGGCAGTGCAAAAACAACGAAACATCTGGTGATGTTCTGCATTTCATTAATTACTAATAAATGCACACAAATAATGAATATATCTGACTATCTATCTGTGCCAGACCTCCATTGCGGTCCAAAAAGTACTTAAATCACGGCTGTGATCCACCCAGTTGTTCTAAGTGATGTGTTCTATATGATGAATATGCATCTCTACTTCATTTTCATTCTGCTGTGGTAAATATTTATTAAAGCATCAAATCTGTGGTTACAATCCACTTTCATCTGAGGCTGTTTCACGAAGGGACTTTGCTTTTTTGAGAATGTAACTGTACTGATGATCTGTTTTTAACAACACATTTTCAGCATGAAAAAAAGTTTGGACTTGGGACAGTATTGAGAGGAGGACATATCCCTTCATGATATGAAAGATAGTTACAAAGAAGTACCACAAACCCCCTTGGGTCCAGGCGGTGTGGTCCACTCTGCCCGTTTCTCCAAAAACACGGCCCTGTCGCTGACTGAACCGCTCCAAACTGCTCGTCTGACTGAAAGCGATGGGCCCTCTTTTTTCCCGGTGGCCTCCCCTTCCTCTCTTCCCAACGTAGGAACCAAAGGAGGGGCTGCAGTCGATGAGACAGCTGGCGTCAGAGTTACAGTGGTGGATTTGTGCTGGGTTGGTTGTGGACTTCGGTTGCTCCAGGAGGGTTGCTGCTGGCCTGAGGAAAGGTAAGATTGTGCAAGAGACTGTGTGGTCCCTTGAGCAAACTGAGATGTGGCATCTGTTTGTGAAGGGACATGCACTGGAGATGGGGTTATCCATGGGATGGCCTGTACGGCTGGATGAGACACAGGATGTGACTGAGTTGAACTTGGCTGGTCTTGATTGGGTTGTTTTTGGGGTTCTTTAGAGGTAACAGAACTCATCGCCGACACCTTCTGTTGCACTGTAACTGGTGATGATCTGGCAGTCTGTGCTTGGCTCCTACTTAAAACTGCTTCTGCTCTCACTGTATCAGCTGACGATTGATTTGCAGTCTCCAAGTGTGTTGCACTTTGCTGTATCTTTACAGTTTGTACTTGCATCCCGGTCACTGTCTCCGTTTGATTTGTCGACTGTGCCTGTGCTTGTGGCCGAGCTGCGGTTTGCATGCCCGTAAAATCTCTGGGGAATCTACTGGTGAAGAGCTGCTGGAGGCTCCTGGTCTTTTCCATCGCCAGACTCATCCAGGACACCTCGGATGCTGCTGTTTGGGGGGCAGGCTGAGGCTCCTGGGGTGCAGTTTCTGCTTCTTTGGGTTCTGAAGCGGTCATTTGGACTTCTGCAGGCATGATGGAAGGATCGATGGTAAATAGAGCACTGTGCTTCACTGGAGGCGAGAGGCCAGATGGGGTTGGATCTGAGGAGGGAGACAAATCTGTTAGACATGCTTGGCAGCACTGTTAACGTTAGCCTTGGCGGTGCTTTAATGAGTACAAAGTTCCCCTGTGATCAGTGAAATCTTATCTTACTAGAGTGATTATTTACCACATGAAACTTATCTTGTTTCACAGGAAAACAGCATGCATCTGTGCAATATTTAACTCCATAGGCAACTGAAGTAATATCGTATGTAGTAAACAAAGATCTGTTAAGAATAATATGCATGTTTGAATGTCTTTATTCTGTTCTAACTGGTTGTTTTCCTCGTGCTCCTGTCACATTTTTACTCTCTGTGGGCTCATTTTTCCATGCAATATATAGTCCTCTATGGATAAAGCAAAAACCATTGCTACAAGAAGAGGGAACTCAAAAATGTCCTCCGTGCAATTTAATGCAGTTACAGTCCCCATAAATCATGACAAAAGAAAAACAAAAGTTGAAATTCTGTGATTATTTATTTCAGAAAAGTTGAAAAAAGCTGAAGTTAACATGCACCAGGTGCCCACAGGTGTTACTAATACTCTGGGGGAAAATGGAGACTCTATAAGCTGTAATTATTTGCTAGTAAGATTTTTGATTTTTCCCTTCCCCATACTTGTCCCCTGTCTGCTCTCTGGAAACACAGCCTGCAGTTCAGCTGAGTTCAGCTCCTTTAGTTTTTGTGTTGCGACTGTTGGTCACAGCTAAGCACAGCAGTAATGCCTTTTCAGCGAAAAATGCAGAATTTTTTAGATATTTACAAAATACTTTTTAAAAATATTCAGTATTTCTTCAAAATCACTGTATTTTACATGCTTCATTTAAAAACTTGCCAAAAATAAACATATAACACTAAAAGTCCTCCACATGAGTAGTTCAAAGACAGTCTGAAAGCTGACGATTCACAGATTTTTTTCTGTTTGTATAGTTTCTGCTCTGATAATTAGTGTAAATTTCAAGATTTTTTAAAAGAGATAGCATACCCTTTAAACACAGCAGCAGGTTTTGGGGTTTACAGAGTTGACCCAGAGTTGAAAATGACAAACATTTTCTTTACTCTTCATTCCTTTCCTTTATAATTTGTTTATTCTTTGTCTAATTTCTGCAGTTGCATTTACCAGATAATAGACAGAGGATGAGTAAATCAATACAAATAATTAATGTATTAAGAAAAAACATATGGTTTAATTAGAGGTTCTAAGACTCACCTCTTGGTCTGGGTTCTCCAAGGTTGGTTGGTGTAAAAGATGTGTTGGCTGGCAGCTTTTCAGACATGTAACTGGCTCTCATTTCCTGTTGTTTTTGTTTCTCACTTTGGTCCTCGCACAGCACAGTCTTTGAATCGTGGTCGGAAGTGGCATTAGGGCGCAATCTAATCGAATGAGATGTGGAGCGCAGTTTGACGCCAAACGCCATCTTTCCTTCCTCCTCTTGGACCTCCTTCGCTTCCACTGCCTCTTCCACCTCGTCCTGGCTGCTCTCCACCTCCTCTCCTTCTCCAGCACCAGTAACTGCAGGTACATTTTTAGATGGTTCTTCCTTTTTGAGGCTGTTCCTTTTGTCCCATGAAATGACTGGGCTTTTGGGTTCTTCTTGCCTAAGTCTTCCCACGCCAAAGGGGCCTCCTCTGGGCTGTAAGCCTCTGTTTTCCTTGTCCTCACTTCCCCCAGTTGGCTTATGCTTGGCTTCAGTCTGCTCCAGCAATTCTGCAAAACTGCCTGATCTGGGTCTTTCTCCATCTTGGTTTCTGGCAGTGGTGAAGGCCAAATGGAAAGAGCCAGATCCTTGGGCAGGTCTCCTTATTCCTCTTGTGCTGTCACCCTCAACTTGAACATGCTGGCGAACAGAGGAAGACCTGAACGCCGCCACTGAGCTGAAGGTAGAGGAGGGTTGGCCAGGGGTACCTTCAGTCATTCCAGTCTTGTTAAGAGTACTTCTCTTGTCGTGGGACATTAATTGTGTCCCAAAATCCGCCTCTCTTTTTTCCTTCAGTTCAGACTCTATGTAGGATGAGTGTGGCCGTTTACTGGACGCTGCATCCACACGCCTGTAAGGTTTAACTCGTAGTACAGAGGACGCTGTCCAGGGAACAGTGCGGTCCTGCTGGGGGAAACTTAGACTGGGTGACTTGGGTACCACCTCTGATGTGACTGGTGCCACCTCTAATGGGACTGATGCCACTTCTGACGGGACTGGTGCCAGTTTTGATGAAACTGGTGTCACCTCTGATTGAACTAGTGCAACCTCTGCAGATTTGGACAGAAGATGGTGAGGGGTATCAGGTTGGTCCGCTTCGACTGTGACTTCCTCTTGAAAGCCAAGCTGCTGCTCTGGTTCTTTCACAGATTCGAGGTGGTCGACGTTGTTTAGGGTGTGTGAAAGAGACAGGGACTGAGTCTGCAAGGACAGAGACATCAAGGATAGGAAAGTGAATGTGGTGTGTTGTGTGTTTTTTGTCTTTACAAATGGTAAAAGTATGATAACTCACCACAGTGAGTTTCTTCTTCATGCTGGCCCTCTGGTTTCTGGGTTTGACAGCCATCCGGTGACGTGCAGCAGAAGTATCCAGGCAGGGAGTGAACTGGGCTGGTGCACTAAAGTCTAACGGAGCCTCGACAGCAGAGGAAGAAGTGGGGGGGCCAAGGAAAGGAGAAAAATGGGATGGAGTTGAAGGTAGAGATTTGGTAGGTACAGATCTGGGAAAGGGGGAGAATGGACAAGACGCTGGCTGGGATGTCAGCTGAAATAAATAAAACAACAAAATTTGTAGAGAAGAGAAAGCCCTACAAAAAAAGTCTTCATTATTTAAACATTTACGGATTGTCTTAATTCCTTAATACCCTCTCCTACTTGCATGATCTTAAAGGATAAAGCTGACATTTTTCAAATTGTCAACAAACTCGATGAAAACAGTTAATTAATCCGAGTCAAAAGGCTAATTCTTCAGGACTGCAGGCTTCCATTGTTCTCCATATGTAATTAAGAAAGCATTAATGAGCCACACCATTGCACTGGATGACATGTTCCTTCATTACAGTAAAAATGGCCACTGTAGTTTTTTTTTAGTCAGTCCCACATACACTACAAATCCTAACGTGTTCTAACTGTGTATTAATCTGTCCCAAAATAGTGCATGTGCACTACGTACTTACCCCTGTTTGAGTAAGAGCTGGTCATTCAGAGCCCAGCTGTTATAGGGATTACTATGCTGTATACTATTTTCATAAATGAAACTATATATTACTGACCCATTTTTAAAGAGTTAAACCACCAAAAAGGATCAGCAACTTACACAAAGACACAAACATGTACTAAACTTTAATTGCACTGATAGGTAGACATAGGCAAAATATGCATATATTCTTGGTCTTTCTGTCCTTCTCTTCACTTTCTGTCCCTGCTATGGTAAAAGCTTCAGCTATGGCTTTGAGTCTGGGTCTGGATATCTGTCTAAGAGGAATCTGATTGATAACATTACTCAGGAGTGGCACTCAAAATTAGATAGTTGTAGCCTAAAATCCACAATGTGCTCACTTCAGAAGGTAATTGCCCATGTATCAATATTTCTGAAGATAAATCACCTTGGTAAGGGCTCCACAGGATGTGACATCTCCTCCTGGGCTATCAGGAGGGCTGTGGTCAAGAGATTCCTCTGAGTGGCTACTCAGGTCCTCTGGACGCTTGACAGGCAGAACTGCAGGTGGCGGGCCAAAATGCAGCTTCTGCTGCAAAAGCTTTGTCTACAAAAGCAGAACACAGCATGTTTTCTTCAAAAGAGTCCAAATTGCCCATACTTCCCTACGGAATAAAAAAGGCTTTATACCTGCAGAGCTTTGATCTTGCTGTGAACATTCTGCTGGGATGAATCCCTGGCTGGTTCATCGTCTGTCAGGACCTGACCAGCCAGAAAGATGCTGTCATGGGACAGTGCCCGGGACCCCATCATCCCCTGGGAGCATCTAAAGAAAAAAGAAGAGAAATTTATAAACAATCAGGACAATAAAGTGGATGTGAAAATGAACATTTAGAAAGATTCCCTGCCATGTAGACACTCACACCAAATCTTCATCCGATCCGAGTCCTTCTGCTGCAGTAATGTCACTGGCGGACTGGCTGAGTTTGGTGTTTTCCTCTACACCTGCTTTCTTGCTTTTGCCGAAGAGGCGAGTTTTCAGAGACTTGAGCTTGGACTTTTTACGTCCTACAGATTGAGAAAAAGATCCTGGTCACAGCAGCTCGCAAACACACAAGAGCAGAACTTGCATAATCACCTCTCTACAGCCTATATAGTCTCTGGTGAACATATCCAAATGTTATATCAGACGTACATGCTGTAAATCTTAATTTGTCAGTGACAATAAACAGTCACTAATGCTTCTTTTTGATTGGAGTGGCCTTATCTTAAACTACACGTGATTTTATCTCACCTGGAACGTCCTCCGTGCTTTCTTCTGTGTCTCCAGAGAAAGACTCCATCAGTCTGATCCCACAGAACAGATAAGTGGAAAGTGTTTAATGAAAGGCAACAAGAATGAAAAGCCACACAGTCTTTAGAGGCTGTTGTCACATGGTGGAGGGCATCTGAAGTGGTATCCAGTGGTAAATTCTCTCTTCCCTTGCAGGGAAACATATGGACTTTCAAAGGTTCAAAGGTTTATTACTGTTCATTATCAGGAGGAGCACCTTTATTGTGAATAGGCGGGGTGTGTGAGGACACTCTGTCCTTAAGATCAACAGAATATAAAAGGAATAGAGAACAATAAAGTGCAATGTTGTAGAAAAATCACAGCAGGTTAGAAAGGAGGTGTTTCTAATATTTCCAGCAGTATGTATGAATATCACATACCATACGATATCACATCTACAGCCTGAGTATAAGCAAAAGCTATAATATTGCTCACAGGCAGTGTTACTGAAGCAACACTTGTCTGACAAACATGCAGGTTTGGTCGATGTCTTACTGGATGCAAGATTCAGTTCAGGCTGCTTTTAAATACATTTCACAAAGTTTTTAATTTTCCTAACCATGTCCTGGAGATAGCATTCTGTTTGAAATATGCATTAACCACCTCCTGTGCTTCATACAGTTCTCCCTGTGTAGCCAAGTAACTGTTGTCATGATCCTGTATGGCTTCCTGATAAGACAAGACATTTGAGGTTATGGATAATCATGCAAGGTCCAACGTTGCACCTCCCACATCATCGAGTTCAGGTATAAGCACACGAGGCTTGAAGTTGCATGTGACATGGTATTTCAACTTGATGTGAACCTCCTGCTCTTTGAATAACTTTGTTTTTTTGCTCCACAGTGAATCAAACTAATAGAGTTCTCTCATTCACCCAGCCAAGCTATAGCCCCCCGGAGAAACGGAGGATAATCCGGTGGATTATTGACATTGCAGAGAGATCCTTGTAAGATTTCACAGCGCCAAAATAATCCACCAACAGAGGCTTAATCACAAACTTCCCTTGGTGCATACTGCAGCACAAAATACACCTGACATTCGCAGGGAATGTCAGACACACTCACACACTGTCCAGCACAAGAGAAAAACAAAAGGAGTGACCTTACCAAACGTCAAATGCCAGCACCTCTGCTGCTCTCCTTCCTGTTCGTCCTCCTCTCTACTCGGAGTTGTCTTGTCTCTCTGCCTCTAATGTTTAAACCTCAGGCTTTATGTCGTCCACATCTGCAGACAGAGGGAGATGCGGAGGGAAGGGAGCGAGGGAAGTGAAAAAAAAAACAGGCAAGGAGAAAAGAAAAGAAAGACAGAAAGAAAGAGAGAGAGAGACAGAAAGAGAGAGAGAGAAGGTCAGTCCATGACAGGGTAAGCAAATGCACAAAGAGAAAAGAGGACAGATGAGAATGTGAGAGAGGGAGAGAGAGGGAGAGGGAGAGGGAGAGGGAGGGAGAGGGAGGGAGATACTCTATTACATTAGTGGCACACTGTGGCCCTCTGCGCTAAGCTCCTTATAAAACGCTAACCTGATTTTAGGCCCAGAAATGAGAGTAGAGGAAAAAAAAATAAAGCTCCAGTTGGAAAGAGGACATGCATACAGGAATTATGGCTCATGGAACTGTTTACATGTCACAGCCGGGCTGCTCTGTCCCCCATGATGTTTGCAGAGGGGGAGTCTGTGTATGTGTGAGTTATAAATGTGCATATTTGAAAGATAAATAAAAATGAACACCAACTATAAATCAGTCACCTTAGGGTTCAAATGCAAATGTAGCAGAAACTGGAGCTAAAATAATCTTCTATGGTAGTCTACAGTGAGATGTGTGGCAAAATCCATCACACATCTCACTTTTGAGAGTTTAGCATCCTAGAGGCCTCATCGTTGAGATATTTGCAACATAAATCCAATATTCCTGGTTTAAGGACCTTTGCTACATGATTCCCTGTGCCTCCAATGTCGAACACAGTTAAAAAGTACTGCAAAATTGTCTTAGAGCAGTAAAAAGTAAAGGGTGTAAGAGATTTCTCACATGTTTTATAACCTGTCTAATATTCTTGGTGTTGTAGCATCAAAATCGAACTTCTCAGACATTTACACGTGGTAGTATTCAGAGATGGAAGCACTATCTAGGCCACTGGGCTACAATCAGCGAGAGGGAGGGCAGCAGGAAACTGGAAAGCGAATCTCTGCATCCACATTCATGTGTCTGGACGTGAAGCCGAGCAGCTTCTTTTTGATGAGGCTCCTCAGCCACACAAATCCTCGTCTCCTCCACCAGAGTTTAAATCCAGCCGGTGACATCTGGATTACACGCGACAAACCACAGTGACATAAGTGAGTCTGGGATGTGGTTTTATTTAATTCCCCTCATTCATGGATTTATTATCTGTAATCTACACGTAAAGGGAAATATGCACGCAGGCTCATGTTATCCTATGATAATGATGTGTAATGTGATTACAGCTGGTGTATGTACTCCCATGAGGAAGCTGTCTGGACATAATGAACTATACTCCACTTTCTGCTGCTCTTGTCCTCTCAGCAGAAGGAAAACAAAGGTGCTGACGCTTGTTACAGTATAGGCTCGTTCCTGGTTCATGTGCTTTCCTGATGGATTATAATTTCTTCCCCTCAGAGCCCAGATGAGGACTGTGCATATCGAGATTAAGGCCGATAGATAATCCGATCACAGAGCTGTTTGAACTCATGACGGTTACCTCCCATTCAAGCAGTTTGCCTTGAAAATTCATGAGAAGTATTTCTCCTATGACTTTTTTAAAGGTAACTATTTTCATGATTAAACTTTAACTTTGCCAGTATTGGATTGATCTCAGAACATTTGGCACATTCAACAATATCTGAAAAACTCATACAATTCGACATGTATCTACAGGTTCTCATGATGCTAGTCATTGTAATGTTCTTTTTAGCAGTTTAGATTTACATATTAATCATTTACTAGATGTGAATGTTGGCTTTTCATGAAAGCCAGGAATGTTATGTTAATATATAAACTACATCTTTCCTCAGGCAGGTTTAACCCTTTTGAAGCTGTGTGCTTAGAGGCAGTAACAGCAGCTGTGTGAAGCAAAGACAGAATAAAACTAACAGCACAAAACTTACATTAAGGGTTTTTAATTTGAAATTGGGCAAAAATTCAATGAAAGACACTGAACACTTAGAGCAATCTGAGTTACTGAACCCGCCATCTGTAAAATCAGCATTTAAGCTTTCTTGAACGTGGAAACAGTTGAGCTTTTTTGGTTTAGTGTTCTCAATAGTTTGACCATCTATTGCTCCATGACAACTTGATGAAGACCATTTAATACTGTTAAAAGCTCTGGAACAGGGGTTGAATGAACCCTATACTAAGCTTCTTTTGTAAATTAGAAATGGTACTTTAAGAAAAACAAAACTACAACAAAAACCCTGTCTTCTATTTTTAAAAAAAACTTTGCTGAATTAAATATGTTTTTATATTTAGAAATATAAATCCAGTATTGTAAGATACAAGAAAGCAAATGGAAAATGATCTGCACTTATAAAGTGCCTTTCTCATCCGAGCTTGGTTCTACAAAGCGCTTTAAACTGAGTTTCTCATTTAGTAACTGATATAATGTTTTTCAGCATACCTTGGTCTATTTTAATAGAAATGCTGCATATAATAGATAAGCATTTGGTACATTTTATTCAATCTTAAACACGCAAACACACAAAACAACATATAGGTGTGTGGTTTCTTTGAACTTGTAGCTTGAGGCCTGAGGTAACAAACTTAAATATCAGTTTAGCAACTTACATTCACAACATTCATCATTCACAGCTGGAATGCACAGTTATTTACTGCACAATGGTAAATCACATTACTAATAGATTAATGTGCAATATATATTAATAATGTCATTTACTACTGTGCAATACCACATTTCAGGTTGTAACTCTCTGTAGACTACACTGGTGCAATATTACAGTTGAACCTGTAACATGCAATGTATTCATGCTACTACAGTGCCTCAGCTTTATATTAAGGGTATATATTATATATATATTTTACATACATACATACCTTATTGTTTGACTAGTGAATGTCCTGTTTTGTGCTTTAATAGTTGCATTTTCTAAAACCCAATAATAAACTCAAAACTATAATGCAGGATTTTTTTGTAATATGTATTTTATTAAATATATATATCATAAATGTGAGGCACTGGATATACAGTAAGCAAGTTTGTTTTAAAAGGTTTGTGAAAATGAAACAGTAAAACAAACAGTTAGGATATTAGTTTTTTTAGAAAATTCATTCCTTTTTCCACCAGATGGTGGTACATCACCCTAAAAGGCATCTTTTCTGGAGATAATCATAATTACAGAAGAGACTTTTAGAAAAAAAATATGGCTTTTAGAAAAGAACCCTTAAAAGTCAAGAAAGAAAACAAATAAAAATGAGCTGCATAAATGACACATAAAATAGAGTGTCTTAAAAATGTACCATAGCAATATAAAAAGATTTAGTCCAACAATTAGCAGAAATTTAAGACATTCAGTGCAGCAAAAAAAACACAGTAAAACTGTTAAAAATCCAGTCCCATGTGCCTGTATGTGAATCAACAACACAGCAGATGTGTCGATCAGATCACATAACTTAGAAAAAAAAGACAGTAGTAATTATAGTTTCATGAGTCTCATAGTGTTTTTGTGTGTTTGGTGTGGAAAATATCTACGTTGGTCTCTTGGCACTGCCTGAGGTCATAGTCACAATATCCAATAGAAAATCGGCCCTGTGGGACAGAATGATAAGAACTCAACACACTGATTCACAGATTGTCAGCACAGTATCTCTGATAAAAGCAGGAACTGAAGGATGAATAGGATTTACTATAAAGAATGCAGTCTCACCTTTGGTCTCTTGAAGTAATCCAGCCCTCTTCCGATTTTTATGATCCAACCATTGTCAAACCTAAAGATAAAATTACGTTTAGTTAACTGGCACAAGGTTTGGACAAATGAGTGCTAATGTGAAAGTTAACACTATATATAACAATAAATTGTTGCTGCCGTAAATGAAGCAAATTCCCAGCTGTACCTGATCTCCCTGTCATGGATAGTGGAGGAGTACTGCAGATCCAGAGTGACTGCCTGAGCACTGAGACTCTCTTTGAGCTCGGCCAAAGCGCTGCTCTGCTGGCTGCCATCAGCCTGAAGGACGGCATGAGTGGCAGTGAAACAACAGCACAAACGGAACAGAAGAGATGGCTGCGGCTGCTATGCATTCATTACACGGTGTGACCTCATTAGTTAAATAACCTACTTCATCCTGTGAAGTGAGGAGATGGATCTTTTTCACCTTGCAGGAGGCTTTTAGTAGCATCTCGCAGAACCGCAGGAAGTTGTACAACTGTGGTGGAAAGGAGAAGGCGAAGGGTGAGTTTGGCAGTTTATATAAGTTTGGTACAGTTTTATGTTGAAGTTTTAAACTACTGTTTACTATTCAAAACTAATATTCAAACCAAAGCTGCAAACTGCTTGGTTCACTGTAAAAAACAACAACAAGAAAAGGGGAACAAACACAAAACATATACTCTTCTTATGTGATCATAAATAATTTAATTATCATTTACTAGTGATTAATGACAAGTTTGTCAGATTCCAAAATGGTTTATTGAGTTCAGAGACATTTTAGAAATAACAGATGTCATGATTGTTGGTGTTTAATTATATACATAATTATGTATGGAAGAATTTAGATTAAGATTTTACCCTCACTTTATCATTAATTTAGCTGTCTTATTATTTTGGTAATTTAGGCCAAAGCATAGAAGTTGCTGTTTTTATAAAGTAGTGGCAAAAATGTAAAACTAGGTACTTAAACAGTTGTGAATAATTACTAATTAATATTTATGCAACCGAGTTAAATCACGTATCCAATCTAATTTTTTAAAAAACAGTTTATTAGCATAGATTCTCAAATATGCAGACTAGAAGCATTTGAGCTATATGTCAGTGTTCTAATGGTATATAATCTGATTAAACATTACCTGAAATAATCAGTCTTCAATGGGGCTTTTACACTATAATCAACTCAGTGTGTAGAAATAATAATAATACTGGATAATAAAGCAGCCCATCCTTGTATTAGCCAGTTATCCAAAGAGATAATTGATAAACTGATTAAACTGATAAAACTACCAGTAGTTGCAACCTCTGGATAAACACAGTTTTAAACAAAGGAAAAACACGCACATAATAAAACAGTGATGAAATCAAAGGTCTTACTTGGTGTGTGTGTCGTATGTATGGGTCCTGCACCCAGACCTCTGTGAGAGCACCGCTGATGTACGGCTTGAACAGAGCCTCATAGCTGTAACCAGTGGCATCCTCCACTATTCTTATCTGCTCATGGTACTTCCCATCTATCAGGACAGCGGAGACAGAAAGAAAAGGGAATCAGACCTCAGCACGTAAGTGTGAATTTTCACCCTTCAGTAAAAGATAGCAGTCTGTATTTAACCTCCAAACACACAAACACGCACATTATCTTATCCTGATCTGCCAAGAATCCCAGACCAGTAAATTCCTACACTGGAATACCATCCATAAATAGTTTGACCTACTATATATACAGAGTAACTTACATACTATCAAGCAAAATAATAAAGATTTAGATTTTGTCTCAGGGCTTTAAGATTAGGTGAAAACGCAAATGTTAACAAAGTACCAAGACTCTCACACCAATAATCCTGGCCCAGGGCTGGATTAGTGGGCAAAGTGGGTTTTAACATTGCACACATCTTCAGGGGCCCCATATTTACTGAACCCATTAGATTTTATTAGCTAAAAATCTAGTTTTTCCACCTTGTTAACATGTCCATATGGTTGTTTTTATATGCTAAAGGACACATCATGAGTGAAATAAGCAGTCAGCATCATCGCTGAGCATTTCTGCCTTGAAGCTGCAGTGACAATTTCAGAAACAGGGATTTAGACATCCAGGATTTCATACGTAACAAACTTGAAAAATCAGTCCTGTCAGCTTGCAGGGTGGAACTTTCCTTACTATTATTCCTCTTCAGGATCATTTTTCTGGTTCTGCACAGCTAAATTACTCCAATATTACAACTTGCTATTGTGTAGAGCCGAGTACTATTGCAGTTATTGAGCAGAGTTGTTGGCTAGCTGGTATGTTAGAGGTGCAGCGAGAGGGGAATGATGGATCGAGAAAGAATTTAGGAACTTCAATGGTTCGCACATTTTAGAGGAGGCAACCGTGTAGACTTACATCTGAGCCATTTAAAGCCATGAAGTATTTTTCATTAGAGAAAAAAAACTCTAAATATGTGATACTGTTATTTAGAAATTAGTTTTTATGTGTTTATTCAGTGAATGGAGAGGGAATTTAATAATCTTGGACTTAATACACACTACTAAAGCACCTTATTAGCTGTCTTAATAAGACTTTTGAGACGGATGCCACATAATTACCTGCCTTTAATATTTGCTTGCTGAAGCTTTATTCCTATATAAATACACATTAGGTCAAATTACTACACATGCCTTAGTGGTTGATTACCTTCTTTCATCTGGTTGACTTGAGCTTTGACCTGCTCTGCTCTGTCCATGTAGCCTTTTATCTTCTCCCTGTAGTGTCCTCTCTTTGAGTCATCTTTCACAACTGCTTACATGAGAAAGAAAACATAAAAAAGTGATGGTCATTATATTTTAGGCCGCCTACACTGTGTATAATTTTCAAAACAGGGTCATATGGGACCTTTCAACACGTCCATGAGCAGCTGGATGCCTTCCTGGTAGCAGACCAGAGACTCTTGGAAGCGGCCGTTCTGGTCCAGCTCCACTGCCCGCTTCAGGACGGAAACGGCGGACGCCTCCATCCCCGCCACATGGTTCTGAGTCATTTTTTAGGTCTTACCCCTTGTCTTTTAAAAGATTCTATGAAAATAACAGAGTTTCATGCTTCGCTTGTGGCAGCAAATCACTAATGAAAGTAGAGTTACCCTTCCGAGTCCGCCACAAAAATAAGTCCGGGAGAAACGTAACAGCTGCAGACAGGCTCCTTGTACAGTTCCGATAAAAAGATACAGCTGAAATATCTATATATTTTTTAAAAAATCGTAAATCATAAACAGACTCATTTCAATTTGTTTTTTTATAATCTAAATGAAGGCGGAAAATTAGGAATATGAAAATTGTTTAAAGAAAATGTGTCACATCGGAGCGACTTCAATGTAACTCCCCCACGTTTCCGGTCGACACACAGAGGAGACACGACTTAAAATGACACTAACGTGACTACACCTGTTTTGCTGTTACCTTCGGCTTTGAAACAATGGTGTACGTGTAAATTTGTCGCAAATGGTATAAACATAGGTATATTTCAATATTATTTGGCTACACTCGGCTCACGGTGTTATTTTGAGGTTAGCAGCGTTGTAACCTTGGCGTGCATGCGTGTAGTTTTTGTAGCTAAAGAGTAGCTGGTGGCCCCAAAATACAACATGTCGGGTGTCTATCGCAGTTTGAGCTTTTTATCTGTTAAGGTAAGTACATCAATTTGTATTTTTAATGCTTCAAACTTGAACTGTCAAATTCAGAGGCGTTGTTAGGGTCTTAAGTCATTGAGGGCTTAGCTCAGCATGGGACTCCTATATTTTAACCTGATAATTGAACCATTATTATTGTTCATTGAGGATAATTTCATTAAATAGTAATTCGGCTGACCAACTCTTTAAATAGTGGAGGGAAAAAAATATAAAGCCCCATAATATAAAACTCCATTTGACCAAATCTGCTGCCCGCTGCCTAGAGGTGACAGATAAAACCTAGTGTAGCACAGAGCAGTGTTTTGCATCCACACATTGACTTTGATGAAGCTATACAAAGTGTGATTTGAGTTGTTTCCCTAAATGTTAGTGTAATTGATTGTACATGTTTGCAGCTAATGTCAGTATCCTCTGAAAAGTCTGTTCTCAAAACATCTCTTCAAGTGTTTTTCTTATGGTCTTCTCTGCCTATATTTTTACTGTTGATTTTAACTTACATCAGAATTAATCAGTGATAAATCAGTGAAAAATCTATGATAAAGGCGGTGATATAGATACATCTTCTGGCCTTATATTGTCTTATATCAGGTAGCGGTTGCGACATGTTACGTAAAGAAGCTGCAGGAATAAGTAACGTCACTGGAGTATCTGTTCTGGTCAAATCAGTGCATTAAATTCCTGACAAATTAAATTAATTAAAATTTGTATAGTTTAAAAAGAAAAACTCATATTTAAAGCTTTGTAGCTCAATGACAATTCCCACAATGGCTGAATAAACCCAGACTGCATAAGCATAATGACAACATCTAATGTTTGAGAAAGTTATAATGCCTCATGTCATGTCAGGACACTGTTTATTTATAAAATATATATATATTACTATATAAACTAAACCTGAATTGTAGCAATTGCTATAATGCGGTTCTTTGCTTTTTAACTCCTGTCTGTTTGCGTATTTTACAGACCCTGACAGAAACTCCAGTTTTGTCACCCTGTGCATGGATTGTGTCAGCGCGCACCAAATTTTCCAAAGCAAGACTTCCACAAGAGGTAAGAAGTGAGCCAGAAGCCTTAGATTCCCTGTATCTCAATTTCACATGATATAATAATTGTAAATTTGTAAAGAAATCTGCAACAATAATGTTCCAGTATCAACTAATGATGATGCTCCTTTGTTTCTCACTTGTAAATGATTAAAGCATTTCTGCAGCTCATGTGCTGTTATCAGCTGTCAAAATCTCTGCATTTTTCCTCACAGCTTTTTGCTGAGCGATCACAAGAACATGAGAAATACGGAGGTGATCCAGACCAACCTCATAAACTGCACATAGTGACACGAGTCAAGAGTGTGATACGAAGGCCGTACTGGGAGAAAGAGATTGTGAAACACTTTGGGCTTCAAAAGGTAAACCTACTATAAGTACATCAGAACACTACTGTCTACTGTCAGTGTCAGGTCTTGAAACGTTTTTAGTTTTAAGACCTGACCTTCTCTTCTTGAAGAGTTGCATTTTAGCAGCCTGATAAGCATTAGTCAGTGTGCCTCAATGCTGCCTTGTAGTCTAAATAAACTGTTAGAAGGATAGAAGGATGATCCCAACATCATATTGTCCACTCTAGAGGCACCAAAAATCTTTCTTATAGTATTTTCTAGGGGCAGTATTCTCCTCAACCCACAGCCTTTGATTTTTTGTACTGACTCTGGTCTGTCTTTGTTTTGCGTTTAGGCTCATGCTCCTGTAATCCACAAAAATACACCTGCAGTTAATAACCAGCTGAAGATTATTAAACACCTTGTGAGGTAAGATTAATGTACACAAAGTTGTCACACACACGCTGTAAAATAAGGTCATTGAGTCGAACCAATGTGTGCCGTGCAATAAAACCATGACATAACAAAGTATAGATTTATTGTGACTTACTATAAAGTAACTGACTTGACTGGATTTGTCGGCTTGAGCCTTGAGTAAGTGCGTAATAACACTATGCATCTGCCTGACATAACTTAGCTTCCCTTCCCTTCTGTTTCTTCAGGATCCAGCCGCTGAAGACTCCCTATGGGCTTCCTGCTGAACAGGACATGGCCGACACATACATTAATAGCAAAGGAGAGCTTATCGTACGTCGCCTCCTCCAACCTGTAGACCAAAAGGCAATCGAATCTTAGCTTTGCCCCCAGTCATATCAATTAATGGTTCAGTTGTTCATTTATGTCATGGGAAATATATGTGCTTCATAGCTTCCTGAGAAGATTCTGAGAAATGTCTGTGGCATCATCCATACTCAAGGAACACTGCATGGAGTGTGTTTTGATATTTTGGATGTTAAACCTCAGATAAATATGAGAAATGTTGTTATCAACCTGTCTCACAAGTCCTTCAGCAAACTGGGGGTCACTGTCATGAAGCATCGAAACCAGCGTTACCACATTATCTGTCTTTCCCGGCAATTTAGCAACAGGTGATGCCTCAGATTCTTTATTAAATATGATTTATTAAACTCCAAGTAAAGACCTTTTGAAATGAAAAGCAGTATGTATCCTCTTTACTTCCTTTTCTGGATTCTTGCTCAGTTTCTCTGTTGAGTCACACTAACAACAGCAATTTTTAGACCTTATTTTGGTGGCAAAGTTGAAAGTTTCACTATAAACCTATTTACATGTTTAGGTGTGTCTTAATTCCCTATTACAAGTAAGGTTGAAAGTTTACATACACTTTAGCCAAATACATTTAAACTCAGTCTTTTTCCACATTTCCTGGCATTTAATCACAGCAAATATTATTTGTCTAGTCAGTTATGATCTCTGTTTCATTTTGTGAATGAGCTATGGCAGAAAAAAGTGGAGAGAATTAGTTGTATTAGCTTTAATTTCTTCTATCACATTTCCAGTGGGTCAGAAGTCATTAAGTAATGTCCTACTACTGTACGCCTGACTCAAGAAAATTCAGCAAGGGCTTGGAAAATTGGCATGGCAAGTGTGGCTGTATTTTAAAGTCTTTCCTCAAACTCAGTGCCACTACTTCACATCAACATCATAGGACAATCTAAAGAAATCAGCAAAGACCTCAAAAAATAAAACTGTTGACCTTCACAAGTCTGGTTCATCCTTGGGAGCAATTTCCAAATCCCTGAAGGAACCATGTTCATCTGTACAAACAGTGGCCACCACGACAAGACCGCACAGCTGCTCTGGAGGGAAAGAGTTCAGCATGTCATGTTATCACGGAATAGTTTAAAAATCAGTTTGGATAACTCCAATTTTTCCTATTTCTTCTTGTTGTGGGCATATTGAGTTTCACCACATATTTCCAGCCAGCTACAGCAGACATTTTTTCAGCTACAAAAATAATAAAGATGCCTGTGTGGGCTTTTAAATTATATTGATGAAAGAATTTTGACTTTTCTCGAGTCACAGTGTATGTGATGCAAGTGTAAAACAACATTAAAGGGGTGCACCACAGATTTTGTTTACCAGAAACAAAGAGCCGAACAACAAAACATTATCACTAGGTGCTCTTAGAATTTTACAGCCACTTCTTGCAAGTACTGTACCTATGGCTCTAGAACACCATATAAAAGGAGTAATACAAAAACGACGGAATCAGTTTTTCTTTTATGCTTTTTATTAAGTTTGCATTAGTTAAGTCAAACTCTTGCTACAAGGAAATGTCATGTAAAAATTTAGTCTGATGCTAAATCATGATCTTGGCACTCACATGCATATTTGTCTCGGTTTTAACAGAAGACTTATGAATTGGTAGGGAAATGGATAAAACAGAATTACCTACATGAGTAGGCTGAAAGAAACAAGATTTCATGAAATAAATCCACACATATGGTAAATTAAAATGTGAAAATGAACACAACAGATAGGTAAGTCACAGAGAGAAGAAAAATGAGAGCAGGCTGTCCGCTAGACTGTTATTAATGAGGTAGCCCTGAGAGAGAAAACCAGCCAGCTGTCAGAACTACTCAGTCATCTCCAGAATCTGAATCTGAGTCGTAACCTCGTCCTCTGATGGTTTTCTTCTCCACTTTTGTGAACTTTGTGCCTGATCTCTGCGTCACTGTTGGGCGCTCCATCAGGTTACCACTAGGACAGGAAAAAAGGAAGGCGTTAAAATGAATAACTGTTGTTTTTAACAGTGCATTACTGCAATTCTGTACACCCAGATGGTAAAGAAGTCAGTCTCACCTGTAGTTAATAACATCTGCACAGCCAAGTCTCCACTCAAGCATCTCTGTGGTAAACTCATCCGTGTTGCCCAGGTCAGCGAATCCAACCACATAGTCCTTCGTTTTTCCGTCTATCAGCAAAGCCAGCGTAGGAATGACTTTAATACGCAGCCTCTCTGTCAGGAATGGGGCCTTTTCCACATTCAGCTTGATGAATTTGGTCTCCACATGCTTCTTTGCCAAGATGGCCAAGTGTTTGTCGAGGATCTTACATCTACATGTAAGGAAGGGACAGAAGATAGAATGACAAGCTCAGCCACCTCATGACAACGTACAACAGCTATTAAAATTTAAACACAATTATGTTAATGTTACCCCTGTAGTAACACAATTAACTGGCAAATGTTTGTAGCATTTGATAAAAATATTCATTCATCCACATGTTGCATCAGTCAGTGACTTCCTAATTATAAATGCATGGACTATGAGCTTACCTGAAGGTTGAATTTCTGTAGAAATGGCAGACAACATTCTTGCTATCCTTCACCTCACCGAAAAAGTCTTTCTCACTGGGGACTTCTCTGTACTCCCCATGGCCTTTGGACAACCACTCCTTAAAAGCAGAGCGATCAGATGAATAACAGAACAAAAGATCTCAAACAGAGGAAAAACTGGCTTGCATGTTGGAGCACAATGAGAACAAGAGGTTTCTTTTGTCGGTTAGTTGAGAACGTGAACAATGACCCATATTCCAAATGAAATATCCACTTCCTGAAGTGTAAAATAAGTTCAGAGCAAGAGTTGGTCTATAAATGACTCCAGGACTCCCATTATAGTCCTTCGGAGAGGTGTTCTACTGATTTTAAAACTGGCTTCCATGCTCATTTTTGCAGTATGTATGCTGTTAATGAATTTACATCAAACAATTAACTGTCCACTTTCCACTGCAGCTTTCCTGTGTGAAAAAAGAACACTATCTAATGATACGGCTCTGTCAAGAAAGAAGTTTAGAAAAAAGAGCACTGACACAGACCTGTAATCTCTTCTGATTTAAATTTGTTTAACAGTCCCCTCCTCCAATGTATGAACCATCCAATGTGTATGAGGTAAGTAATACCATTCAAAAACTGACTATCACAAAATAACAGAATATTTCCATGTACAACAAAGGAAGAATGTTTTCTGTAGTTAATGCAGATAACAGGTGCTTGTACTCAGTGCTTCAGAGGATTTTGGTTACAGAAAAAAAGAACAATGCACTGTATCAGACAACCAATGCATAACAAGCGTAGAATATGTCCCACGAACCTGTTTCTGTTTCTGAGCTTTTTTAAGCGCCTCTAATCGCCTCTCCTTCAGTCTCTCCAAATCATCTTCATCCATTTCATTCAGTTTGCTCAACTGTGCATCCACCTGCTCCTCCACCAGCTTGGCGGACTGCTCCAAAACCTTTGTTATGATGTCCACTGTTTGATTGGCCATGGTGGTCTGCTTCAGTGAAAACTCTCTCTGAATCTGAGGAGACAAAAAACAGATAATGTAAGCTGACAAATAATGCCAGACCACAGGAAAGCTAATAGTGAGACAGTTTAGACACCACCTCTTCTCCTACAATTGCATGAATATGAGAATTTATGTAGAAATACACAGTTTTGCAATGAAAACTGCACACTCAGTCAGCAGTTGTCCACCCAGGTAAAACTAATGCAGTCTAAAGGACTTTGTTATAGGAGTTTTACTGTTCAGCTATTGTTTAAAACTTTAGAGAGGTATTCATTGTCAATCTTGGAGGCTGCAGTTTGTGATTATTTCAAACTGTATTGATTTTAAAGATTACATAGTGTGCCACTTTGAGGAAATATATGAAAGTCTTAAATGTCTCCAGAATAAATCTTTAAATCTCAGTTTTGTTTTTGCTGTAGCTTTAAATTTTAAATATTTGAGCTGCTGCTGTCCACGCTTCCTTCGGAAAGGCTTTCCCTTCTGAGACTGACAGCCACGGAGCAAAACAGGGTATACATAATAAACCGATGGCTCAATGTAATAGATATCTAAAACCAGTAAATGGTTGGCAGCTGCCTTAACGTGAGCCGTTATTTTATTTATTTATTTTTTGAGTGAATAACGAAGTGCGTAAGTCAGGGAGTAAGTGAGATGCTTCTTTTAGAGACAAAGCCATGGCAACGGCTGGGCACACCTTTTTCTGCCGGGTGCTAGCTAGCGCTAACTTGCCGTTAGCAACCTACTTAGTCACCTGTCACAACTACTAATAGCTGGACGTTTCCCTTTCTCGCTTTCTGTGAAGGTAACTAATACAAGTCGAGAAAAAGTAGTTAGGAGTACTAACATCTGTCGGCAATTAGAAAATAAATCTAGAACTTACGTTAGCCTGCTATGCTAGCTGGCTAACGTTAGCTTTGCAATTCTCGTAATGTTCCTCACCGGAAGAAACCCTTGCTAAGTGTGTAAGACAGTATTAAACGTAAATGGTGTGTTGTCTTAATGATAAAATATGCAAATTTAAAACCAAACCGCTGTTAATTAGTGTTACCTGGTGAAGTGACAGAAGCCCGGCGACGCTTCTTGCGGGAAACGGTCACAGTGAAAACAACGTCACATCAGGCCCGTCGGATGTCTCAGAAACTACATCCGGGCAATTCAGGAAATACACACACAAAAAATAGCGTATTCCAATTTGTGTTGCAATATTTAACTTAATTAATAGTATTTTTTTATATTGTTTGCAAAAAATAATGTTGTAAAGCAGTACCATTTAAAAAATTATACTTCTTTTCTAAAAGTTATTTTAAAAATATAGATATTTTCGTAAAGAAACTCCTCACTCTGCAGGCAGATAAGCAATTTTCTTTTTTTAAATGCGTTTTAAATACATTTATCATATATAATTATATAACATTAAAAATTGGACACCATACCTTAAAAGAAAAGCCTCTAAGAAAAATACTAAATTAATGTGTAATGTAAAGTCACACATAACCCAAGGGAAAAAATACTACTGTATCTGGTTTTGCTGATTGACTTGACACCATACTGTGTTTACTGATGTAGACAATTAATATTACAGCATAGGCTTTCAATAAATAACAATAAATAAAAACAATGAAAAGAAAACAAAAAACTGTCATTGATATTAAATTCAGTGTTTTGGGTGTCAAAACATTAATTACTGACAAATTATAAATTTTTCTACATAGGATTCTTTACAGTTTTTAGTTACATGAGTAAGAACAAATATCCTTTTTTTCTCCCTCAAAGATAATTTTCAGAACCAAAATTATCTCAGTTCAACACTTTTCTACAAGTTTTGCTGCAAGTTTTTTAAAAAAATGACAAAACACATGAATTAATACAGAGTTTAAGGTTTATTACCAAGACTTAGAAAACTTACAAACAAGTTCACAGCTTCAGGTCTTCAGGCACGAGCCAGTTTAGAGAAGACAAGACTGGCCAATTTGAACTTCTGGCCATTCCCTTCAGGAAAGATATGACGGGTAAAGAGAAGCAACATCTTGAGAGTGAGTGGAGACTCGCACATTCTGAATTACATTCATTTCAACAAGTTTAAAAAGATGGCAGACTGATTTGG
This sequence comes from Dascyllus trimaculatus, assembly GCA_024666655.1. Lineage (NCBI taxonomy): Eukaryota > Metazoa > Chordata > Actinopteri > Pomacentridae > Dascyllus > Dascyllus trimaculatus. Next base: position 14,503,002 of record CM045456.1, on the reverse strand, counting down.
TTTGCATATAGAGAAACTCCTTTAAACAAACACGTCAGCCGCACGCATATCATCTTTTAAATGGTGAGATCACAAGTCAGCCAGCCAGCCAGCCGCATCTGCCGAGTACTTCTAATGACCAATCATAAAAGTTAACTTCACAGAAATACCACAATGTAGCCACAAGCCATACAAGTGTCTCCAGGATGGAAATTACACAACATGGAGTTAAAAATCAGGTCACCTGTTCCAATGCAAATCCAGCATTATTTCAATATTTAGACTTATGAAACCAGTGTAAACGCACTCAAACACTAGGTTAACTCCAGATACAAATGTGTTATGAAGTGTTATGCTATCTTGAAGGGACATCTCACTTGATAGTGATAAAAAAGAAATGCATAGGCTACTTATTGATTGCCATAACCCCTGCCATTATCCTCCCAAATCAGAGTGCTACTGAGAATCAACAGTTAACCTCATATGAAGTACTTTGGCCAGCTTCTGATTTCCATGTTGGAACACTTAGAAACAATTAAAGAGTGATAAGAGTTACAATTTAAAGACCATTACTAAGAATTCACTACTGGTAAACAATACAAGAGGTAATTCCTCTACATACATTTTTTTCTTTTAAAACTTTTAACAAGAATCTTTAAAAACATTATTTACACACTGCAATAACAGAGTTTGGCACTTTTCTTTTTTTTGAAAGAGACAAGATAGTACTGTATGCAGCAGTTGTAGATACTTCACAGACAAGTGCTAGTGACAAAAGCACCGAACAAAACGATGCTGAAAAAATATTCAATTTTTGTTCTACCGTTTCTATCATTTGTCTGATGTACGAGAAGTGCTACGAGGCTAACAGATGCTAAAACTGTTAAAATATGCTTTGTGTTTAAACATGATAACGTGTTTAATCCAAGGACAAATGAGGGAAAGTTAACTGCTATATCAGATGGAAAACTCTCACCAGGAAAAGAGAAACTGAAAATCTTACAAGAAGCTAGTATGAATGTGTAAGAAATGGATAAGAACTGCCAGAAAAAAATCTGCAAAGAAAATTTGACACATGAAAGGAAAGCAGTCTTAAGAAAAATTAGAAATTTGCAAAAAGCTGCTACGATTATCACTGTTCTGGGTTTTGGTGAGAAGAGATCGAGTACATTTTCTGTCCTTCAGTTTGTTCCTTTTAACTAACTTACTTGGAACTTATACGACAGAATAAGTGCAGAAAATTATGTATTGTATACACTTTCTTTAAATACTGTTGTGGCTCTTTCTCATACTGTTGAACACTGGCATTTGCCGCAGTGGTGTCACAGTTGAGAAAGAAAATCATTTATCTAGATGTCATAATTCAGACAATTCAGAATGCAGATAACCTTGAGAAAGTAGCAAAACAAGACGTGGCGGTGTAGTGATGACACAAAATTTCTTCTTTATGCTATCTTCAGGGTGCTGCCATAAGCTTGCTGTACAACCACCTGCACGTTGTCTAGGATGAAGTCAAACGCCATACTCCAAACAGACTCCACTGACTGCTGCATGATTCTGCCGAAAAAAAGATCAACAGGCAACATAAGGAATAGGACAAACAAATAAAAGCAAGAAAGAGGGTGAAGTAGATAAATGGAGAAAGCTAAAGTGTACAGAACTTCTCACCTTTTCATATATTTTATAATCAAATCCAACCTCTCCAGGTCTTTATCCTCAATCAAATCGGTGCAGTATTTCACCACCTGCAGGATGTCCTCCTCCATAGGTTCTAACAAGAAGTAGGAAATTATTAAACAGATGCATTCTTGCAAACAAAAACCAACAACACAGGCAGACAGACTGAAATGACAAATACATGCGTTCTTCACTGTATACCTGCTATGGTGGTGACCCATTCTCGAAGAAGTGTTTTAATGTCAGTCAGATCACAGGCCCCGGCCAACGCTGGAGCAGGACGAGCGATCAACTTGGTCACCAACTCTGGGATGTCCGGATTTGAGGACGATGTGGTGGGATCATTTTCAGTCTGGGAAGTTAAAACCAGATGTGAGCTAAAAACATTCATTGAGTTTCGAAATATCAGAACAAAGAAAAGAAGACGACTTTGATCTTCATGTATGAAACCATCAATGACTCACCTTCAGGATGTTAATTGGCTCCCGTGCCTTTATAGCAGGTGGTAGGGTTTTGACTGGGCTGTTTGTCATCAGACGCTTCTTCAGGGGTGAAGCTCCTTTTTTAACAGGGCTGATTGCGTTCTTCCTCTTGTAGCGCCGCTTTACCCGACCAATTCCAACTCCTACTCCAGACTGTTTCAGCTGCAACAGTGGATTCTTCTGCTCCACTGCAGAGAAACCAACACATCAAAAATTAGAATTAGCATTAAGAGCATGCTGATTGTACTCACAACAGCAAAAGTGATTCTTTTACAACTAATTCAAATATACTTACAAATTTTTGCCTGGGGTTGGATGTTTGTTACACGGCTGTAAGCAGACTTCAGCTCCTCCTGTAGTTCTTTGGGCAGGGCAGCAAAGACATCCGGATCAACCTGCAGTCAAAGAACCAAGAAGCTGAATATCTACAAACTACCAATGATATCAGCTTTGTATATTTTAAGAAAGGTTCAATGCAGTCATCACTCATGATTATGATGCGTTCAAAACATAAAACATGGGCACACCTTTGTCTCTGTATTGTATTACTGAAAGCAAAAAGAGTCCAAAGACCCAACAAGTCATTTTGTTTAATTTGAATTTTCTTCATCCAAGTTAAATTGGCCATGGTCGATAATTACATCACCTAAAATTGGTTGATTGCACTGTCACTAGTCTGTGTACTTGTGGGTGCATTTAAAAAGGCACAAATAACGAGCTATTTGAAAAAATCAAATTCAAAAGAAAAAATGGGTGGTTTTCAATTATAGAGCACAATTCCATATTAACAGTGAAGATACAGACAAGTAAAAAGTACTTCGATGAAGTCTATGCTAGACTTGCTTAACATCAACAGAGCTATAGTATAATGCAATATTGCAGGCAGCTGAATTTAGTGTTCATGTTTTTCAGTCGTTGCTTCTTTTAGAGCTGTAGTTCATTTACAGTGGCTCCATTTTCAAAAGACAAAAAACTATGCAGTATTTTGTCTCTACCTCTATGCTATTTAATGGTTCCTGACACACTGATGTGAAGATACGAAGCTGGGCAAATCCATATATCAAAACATCTAGGCTACTCTGCTGCCACTTTGACTCAGACCCACATAAGGAGATAAAAATAGCAAACCCCTATATAGTAAAAAGGCTATAGTCTGAGACTATGGGCCTTCCCTCAGACAGAAAAGAAGCTCTTTTCTGTAGCATTTATTAGTTTGTCACTCTGGTAAAGTGGAAAAACTGCAAAAATACTGTACCTCAGAACCATCTCTTTACCCAAATAACACATTTAGGCTATTCTATGTGATCTCGAGTATAAAGTGTATGAATAATGCAAATGTAAAGCATTTTTGAGTGCCTAGAAAAGTGCTATATAAAACAAATGCATTATTATTATTTTTTCTTTTAGATAACAAATTTAATAAACATTCTAATATTTTGTCTTTTTTTGTCATTTATATTTTTTTGTCATTCATTGAGCCTCCCTTGAAATCATATGTAGCTTCGCTGAGAAAGCAAACCTCCCATTCTGAAATACAATGGGTTATAAAGTAGTAATACCTGTTAAGTCCCAGAGCAAATTATTTTATTAGAGTGTATGTTTTTGTGGGAAGCTAAAAAAGCTAAATGAAACCTCTACCAATAAACTTGCCCTGCTTTTCTCTGTTGTTTTTGCTATAAATAAAATATCCACCTTATAATAATGAACATCAAATTTGAAACTGTTGCATCCTTACCTGTGAAAAGCTCGGCAGTTCTAGTACAATTCCCGGACTGTCTGGAATCTGTAGAACCAACGCTCCTACAGGTGGAGTGTATAGTGCAGGTCCAGAAGCAAGTGCAGGTCGAGGAGGGGAGGATGGACGAGAGTTGGCAGTAGATAGCTGCAGGTCAGGTGAATGGCAGTTATTTTGTCTCTCTTTGTCTCTCTTAGTCCATGACTGCTCCACTTGTTCTCTCAGCTCTACAGGCAAGGCCTCCAGCACAGAACGATCCACCTTAGAGGTCATAAAGCAGCACAGTTTTGTTAAAAATGTGTTGAGCTCTCGTTTCATCAGCAAGACATTTCCATCCAGCCCTTACCTGTGAAGGAGAAGGAACTTCAATACTGAGGTTGAGACGTGACCGAGAATGTTTTGGAGTTTGTCTACAAGCCGGCTGTTCTTTGCTTGTTCCTGGGACCGGCTCAGCAGGCGACAAAGGATGTGGAGGGAAGCTAGCTGATGGAACTGTTGTAGAGGAAGACTTTTCCTGACGCTTGTCTGCAGCATTTAGAAAAATAAGACTTAATAGTGTTTATAGACAAAAACAAAGATTTAAACTAAATCACAAAGACGACACAAACCTCTGTTTTTGGGTTTAGCACTCGACTCCTGTCCTAACAGCATATCTTTGATGGAGCGCACTCGGAGCCCCTTACAGTCCTGGCGGAAAGCCTGATTTCCCTCAAGAAGCTGGACCTGGATGCCGACTCCTCTCAGGTCCTGCACCTGTAACTTCATGGCATGTAACAGCTTGATGACTGCAGTTGCAATCAGCTGTCCACTGTCAGTGGACTGAGCGAGCATCACAGTCCTGACAGAAAACACAGATAAAGACGAGTAAAGAAAGACACAATGACATGGACAGGTAATGGAAATAAGACATATCAGTTATTACAACATCTAGTGCCTTTCTTACCTAGCTAGGTTATCACATATGCCGTGACCACCGTATTTAGCCGGTTCCACAGGTGCTCCGACTTTACGAACCATAACCTTCAGGGTAACTCTGCGACCCTTCAGTCCTGCTTCCTGTAAACGTTTTTGCACCTCCATGGATAAGTTTGTCAGGAAACACTCTGCTTCGTCAATCTGGTGAGAGAGAGAGCATGAGGTTTAGAAACTTAAGTTAAGCAAGATCTCATGGCACAGGAGGAGCAGCAAGTCTAACCTTAGTGAAGCGAATGTTATAGTTCATCTCAGCAGAGACTGATTTCCTCTCCTTCTCGTAGCGGACGGGCCGGTCATCTAGACCCCTACAGAAGCGGAACAAGGTTTGTCCAGTACGGGGTCCAAACTTTTTCTGCAACTGAGATAGAGACACTTGCTGGAGGTCCCCACATGACCTCACACCCATAGCAGCCAGCTTCCTGCCCATAACAGGCCCAACACCTAAAAAAAGGAAATTACAAAACCGTTTTATTGAATATTTACTACACCAAAGCTTAAAAACTGTAGGTTGTTGGCTACGACCAGCAGGTGGTGCTGTATATCTACCTGGTAAGCTGGTCACTGGCAGGTCCCTGATAAAATCGTCCACTTCTTCAGACTTTAGGAAGTGCTGCCCATTTGGTTTGGCCTTACGTGTCGCCAGCCGAGCCAAAAGGATGTTGGACCCTGAACAGATCACAGTATTCACTAATTTATAAAATATGACCACTGTCTTTATCAATGTTACACAAACATCGAGCAAACACAAACTTACCCATGCCCACTGAAGCACAGCATCCAGTTTTCTCATGAATATCTGCTCTGATTGCTTTGGCCAGATCATCAGGGTTGACGCCCGTCTCAGCAAGCAGAGCTGAACCGTCTATCAACACTTCATCACAGCTGAGAGCCTCAATGTCATGGGTATAACTGCAAAGACCAAATATTGGAGACGTTAGGAGATGGAAATGTTATTTTGCATACAAAAAGGCAGTAAGTTTGTGAAATATAGATATTAGTGTTCTTACCCGGCCAGAATCTCATACATGCTCAGAGCCACTTCTTTATAGGCCTCGAAATCATATGGGACAGACTGCAGTGTAGGACACAACTGTTTTGCTTTGCCGAAAAACATTCCGTTCCTCACACCCGCCTGCCTGTGAAGGAAAGAATATACATTCACATTCCTGTTGGTGGAAGAACAAAACACTAATGCCATGTGCTTATCTTACCTTGCTTCATAGCTGCAGGATGCAATCTCTGCCATTGAAAGAGAAGCAGCATCCTGGTGGACTCCGTTAGCATGGGAGTCAGGACTTTCTTGTGAAGGAGTTCTATGCAGATCATCATCGTCCGTCCTCTCTGACAAACAGCAAGGGTACATGTAGTTACTATTAGGTTAGGCATGTACAAGACATACTCTGAGCCAGGCCTGTCACTATCAGGACTCATGACAGACATGATGATCTCACCAGTTTTAGGATGAGTGTATTTCTGCTGGTAGTACTGCAGCTCTACTTGAGGGTTAGCCCCAGGTCTCACAGGCACTCTGCCCTGACCACGGTTACTGGTTACAGCTACAGGCTTCCCTGCAAGAACACCACAAATTCAACCAGGAGCACTGGCTTGATTTTTAGGATTTTACAATTTGCTATTCCTTGTGTAACACATGAACATGTATTATTGACAGCACACATCTAAAAACAGACAAAAAAGCCCTTGCCTTTAAGTTCTGGTCGATGTCGGATCCCCACAGACACAAAGAAACAGTCCATGTCCACATGGAGAATACAAGATTTAACACTGACTGGTGCCGAAGTACCTAACACAGACAAATACATAACAAATCATCAGTGAACCGCTTTTAGGATCTACACATGAGACATCAACACAGCATCAAATTGTGCTGCATGTATCCCCCCAAAATACAGTGGCTATCTTCTAAAGAGCACTTTGTTTCCTCTGTAATGATTTACAACTTGAATATGGACTTACAACCAGGGATTGTCATACATAAAGATACATCAACTGACATTTTTAAAATATTTCTCTTTGTGGAACATCTGACAGTAGAGCGAGAGAACACATTTAGAGACAATGAAAAGCAGGTCATGCAACAGCTGAATTACAATCAAAGAACCTGGAAAAGACATGGTTGTCTAAGAGCACAGGACCACCACAATTCTTATTCAACATAAAAGAACAACAAAGTGCCTCATCCTTTCCTACCTTGCCTGTCTGTAGGTCGCTGGGCCACCAATTTCCTCAGTCGGTCTTTCCCAGGAAAGCAGGCTCCCCCCGCTATTTTTCGTTTGCTATGCAGTTCGTTGACATACTCAGAAAAGCCTATCCTCCATGTGGAGATCTGGTGCAAACGTGAGTGAGAGTAGAACTCCGAGATCAAGCCGCCTGTCTGATCCAGAAGCTGAACTGAAGACTTTGATGACGATGAGAATGATGAATCACCAGTAGAAGGATCAGGTTTGGCCGTTGTGTTGGTTGTGCTGATGGAGGAGGGATCAGATGAAAAGGCATTGTGGTGGCTTCCGTTCAGTCGCACCGATGAATGTGAAAGAGAGAGAGGTGCAGGGGAAAGATGAGCCTTATCAGAAATCTTATCAAGTTGGTTGGGTGTTTGAGGCTGTTTTGGGAGGGGGTGACTTTCAGTAACTTTTAAAGCCTCATAGTAGGTGGGTGGTGGAGGTTTAGGTTTCTGCTCTGCTCCTTGTGAGTTGGATTGTTCCTCAAAATCGGGCGACTGGTCAGATTGTTTTGGAGGGCTGTGGGGAAACTCATATGGGTCTGGCTTGGTCTGGAACTGCACTGGAGAAGTCTGAGGTTTGTCTGGTGAACTTTTAACTCTGCATTTGAGCAGGTCTTTGTCAGCAGAGGGTTGATCTGTAACAGGGGACAGGTCCTCTGGCTTTAAGGCACCATTAACAAGGTGAGTGTGTCCATTAGTCAGGGGAGCTTCCTTCACCACCTTCGAGGCCCCAGCAAGACAAGGATCAACTTTGCCACACTCTTGCATTTTGTTGATTTTTGAATGGCTCTTCACATCCAATGAGGTCTGCAATAATCCGTTTCTGTGATAAAAAGAGGTAAAGAAAATGTTTTATTTAATATAAATTGATATTGAAGTTCCTTCTCCTTCACAGGTAAGGGCTGGATGGAAATATCTTGCTGATGAAACGAGAGCTCAACACATTTTTAACAAAACTGTGCTGCAATTGATAAATTGATTTTTAAGATGTGTGCATGTGAAAAAATCTGCAATTTTAAACATCATAATAATAAAACACTAAACCACTCAACGTATTACTTAAGTTTACTTACTTACTTAGCATACTCACATTTTTAACTCCATTTCCTGTGGGTGAGTGGACTGTGGAGACTTGTGTGGGTGCTTTGTGTGGCTCTGGTTAGACAGGGGGTGGGTACGTGAAGCGTTTCTGTGCCTGGGGTCTGTAATGAGGTGAGTGGATGCTGAATGACTTGGCTGGGGGGTGGCAGAGCAAGCTGCAGAGCTGTGCTGGATGGACTGAGGGTGACTGTGGCTGGAGATAGGGACGGAGTTGTTCTGGCAGCTGGATGAAGACTGTTCATGGTTGAGAACAGAGGCCTGAATGTTGCGTTGTGGCAGATTAAGTTTCTGATGGGCATTCAGCTGAAGCGGCCCATGACTTGGTCCTGCAATCTCTGAGGTCTGGCGTAGAGTCATGCCGGGGAAGAGGGGACCTTTCTGTTTAGCATACAGCATGTATGGTAGATAGGGCAGGAGTCGCCCAGCCTTGATGCTGTTTTTAACAAAGTAAATACATTGATTTTCAGTTAATACTATACAACATGATATTACATGAAAAAATAACCCCTTTCAGACATGAGATATGGAACAGTTCTGGCCTCATCAATCTGTTAAAGTGGCAGCATTCTGTCATTCAGACATAGGTAAGTTTTCCATTAACACACACACTGCAAGAGGGATGCACGCAGTATTTATCAATCATGAAAGACTAAAAAATAAGTGAAAAAATGTATGTATAGTGCATAATAATGCAGTAACAAACTAACTAAATCTGAACTAACAGCTTACCAATGTATAGTCTATATGACTTCCTCAACACTGAACAATCTGTTATGATAATATAGCTACTACTACTACTTTATTATCATCACACATCATAATAAAAAAAACAGTAAAAGAAACAGTTTGACTTGCGACAAGGCTAATTTATTTTTATAACTGAAAAATGAAGTCACTGTTCTTGTTCCATGTGTAATTACGCAAGTGTCTTGCTTTGGAGTTGCTCATACAGATCCTGCTGCTGTCTGATGCTGCAGGTATTTGATATACTTGGAGTACAGACTACTAAAAACAGCAGGAAGCAACATACTACACTGTAGGTCCGTATGTGACAGCTCACCTGTCTTATGTAAAGGAAAGTACACAGTGTGGCTCCGTGTTCGATGATTTATAATTTATAAGTAACTAATGAAGATATTGGCGCTGTTGTTCCATGTGTGCAAGTGCATGCAGCTTCCTTGTTTTGGAGAAGCTCATGTGGATTCTGCTGGTGTCTGCTGCTGCAGGTATTTAATAAACTCAGAGGAAAGACTTTCTTATGACTTTGGATGAATATTGGTGCTGAGATGTGAAAAAAGCTCTCGTAATCGCTCAACATGAAGTACCGTTGTGTCTGTGTGTGTGTGTATCCGTTAATATGACTAGGTGTATTTCAGACTTGAGCCGTGTTTAAAGTGTTATGGAAATACGACTAGTTCTGACTTTGGAAGCTTGCTGTTGTACCTTTTACAGAAAAATGACCAGGGTGCTCATTCAGACATAAAGCCAGCATGTCAGTTGCCCACAGATTAACAGTAAGTAGTCTGAAAGGGGCTATAATTATCTTGCACTGTACTGACCTGTCAGTGATCCATTCTGGCCTGATGACCTTTTCCCCTTTGAGCTCCTGAATTTTGTTGTTGGGCAAGTTATTGGCGATGATGTGGGTGGTCTTGGAGCGCGAGTAGTAGACGTGAAACTGACCGCCATGCAGCATCATAAGTCTGCGTAGTTCATCTGCACTTGGCTCTGTTCACAAAAGTCAGACAGTTAGACAAAAAAGACAACTCAAAATAATAATGACAGCTTACTAAAATTCAATAAAAACCTCCAGCAAAAAACACAGCTCAGTATACATTAAGCACCTTTTTAACATGGTTCCTCACATGTTAATGGATGTCAGCTCAACAGGAAACGCCAGTGTCTTATGTCCTAGTGTCAATGTGCATTAATTCCCTTGAGAAGCAGTCACTTTATCACTGTCACTCTGAGACGGCGCATCCAAGCTACAGTAGCTTGACATCTTTCGTCTCTGTAATTAGTCCTCTGTGTGCCATAGATGTCAACTGATGCACATCAAATGACATGGCAGGTGTACAGTACATTGCACCAGATAACTCCCTTTGAGATGATTTATTTCCTGGCACTATTTATTTCTACAATGTGAGCCGTGAAGATGTCACACTGGCAAAATACAGTGCTGACGCCATCACGAACTGAGCAGTAACCAATGGCCTGAACACAATGAAAAAGGTATGTCAAGCCATCTGAACAAAACAGTCAAACTTCTATTTATTGATCTGCACATAACGTCACAAACACAGGAAGAAAGTGTCTGTACATGAGTAAATAAAATGAGTCTGTAAATACAAACACTAACACTACAGGATGTGAAAGAAAACTCCATATATTCATGCTTTCTTTTTTTTACTCCAAACTCAGCATTTTAATGACTTTTTTATGGCAGTATCCAACTTATGAGTTGATTTGTGTATCCATGGCACTGTCACGATCTTAGAATTAAAAGCATTATACACTTTTCAGTGCATTATGCAGAATGCTGGCTTTTCTTCTAGTACTCTTTGGGGATTTCACTGGAGACAGTTCCAATTACAGTTCCATTCTGTTCTTCATATTCTATAGGTCAGACTGAATAAATTGTGGGAAGAAAAGGGGCAGTAAAACCATAGAGACTACACTATTATTTACACAGCATGTACAACAATGTTACCTGTGTATCCATTGACATAAATAGCCACTCCACTGAAGATGCTGGAACACGTTCCCTCCTTGTGCTTTTCTCTGGGGGCATCAAGTTTAAACTGCTCGTCAAGCTTAGAAACCTTGGCAGCCATGTAGCCGCCCTGCACACAAGAGGAAGAGGCAGAAAGAAAATAGGAGACAATCACTAAGCACATCTTTGTGGTTTACATAATCACAATAAATGTCTGTGTGCAAACATATGTTACATATATATACAGTCATAATATTAGGAACACATACATACATGAGCACATACAGTGTATGTCAAAACATTTAAAGTGACTTGTCAGTTGCTTGTTTAAAAGGTGAAGAAGGATATCTTTTTTTTCGACTTTCCTCTCAACCCCACAGAGTTGTTAGCCAAGCTGTCATCAATCTTGGAAAACACCTTTCATCCCGTTTAAAAATGTGGGAGACTTAAGCGACTTCTTCAGCAACACACTGCTACATCCACAGTGTAAGAAGGAGTATTACTGCACAGATGTGTTGGCACAATACATCTCAGGCAATATATGTTTGTTCAGACATCAATTTTGTAATGTATTGATTATCATGTTTCACCCTTGTGCATTTGGATTTCAGACTTTTTTTGTGTGTCTTTCTGTGCACTTATTCATGTTCTAGTGCAGTGTTTTTGTACAACACTGCAAATTATGCATGTATTACCACGGAAGATCATATCTCTATAATTGACAGCTATATAAACTGCATAGTAAAACCCAACTGATACTCGAATTTTAGGGCCAGGTAAGAAATTCGTATCAATATATCGGCCAAGATGTATATGTTAATAGTGACATTAAAAAGGAGAAAATAATGGGAGTCAAACTAGTTAGTGACTTAAAGACAAACTTTGACTTGCTGTTATAAGTGAATTCCCACTGTATGTAAAGTTTTATCTCACCTTCAGTTACATCGATGTTATTGTCTACTTACTGTCTATGCGTTTGGTGATACTAATGTTATTATGGGATGTTGTGTGCTATATGGAGTGCTCACAGTTGTGGTGAAGATTTTCTTCAGTCCATTCTTACCTAATTAGACAGATAGTTATCTACTTCCATTTTGAGCTGTTATAATAAGAGGGAGAGCGGGATGGTCTACTTTTAGATTGGCCCTTTTCGGACATAGGACATGTAACATTTCTGGCATCATTGTTTTGTTTAAGTGACAGCATTCTGTCATTCAGATATAGGTCAGTTTTCCTTTAATGTTCCTCATGACATTATGCTTAAACTAACCGAAGAGCAGTTTCTCAGAAAATGCCTCATTGCCAAGTTTATTTATAATTTCTTAATTACTGAAAATGCTGTCCATATGTGATGATAATCTAACTACTACTTTGCTTTTACCAGTGAAACAATGATGTTCTGACAACTGTGATGAAGGTCTGGACTCAACCTAATGATGGCCGCTAAGTAACAAATGATATAGCTGCAGCTTAAAAACTGCGTGTGACCGGTCATTCCACTGACGTGAAGAAAAGTACGTGATGTGACTCCGACCTGGACTAATCTTGTCTCTGTGTCAGGAATAATTTATAAATGTAAGTATTTAACAAAGCTAACAGCACTGTTGTACCATCTTATCATAGTGGCTGCAGATTTTTTTTATAAACTCAGGAGAGGTGAAAGCAAAAAACTAAACTTCAGTTCCTGCTAATGTCTTGCAGTATTTTTTCCTGCAAGACATTAGCAAGACATTATTAGAGATTATTAGTGATTATTATTAGTGATTACTATCACTAATAATAAATGGATTGCATTTATTATTAGTGAGTATGATTTAAATTAAGCTGTTCATGTCATTTTTTATTGCAGGAAAGTTTTATTATCATAGACACTGCAGTTAGCAGCCTTATAGATATGAAATTATAGAGCAAAGTGATTGAGAAAGGCGTGTTGAAATTTTGGCACACAAACTGTGTCTTTTGGCCTCTGTGATGTTTTTGAACCAGTATTGGCGCTGAAACGTGGGAAAAGTCTTCCCCTAATCACGTTCCTTTCTGTTAACATCGCTGGGTAATGTTCATACTAGCGCCACGTTACTAGATCTGGCTTGGTAAGGTTACCGTTGTGACTTCTAAAAAAGTGACTAGGATCTATATAAAGACATGAAATAGACATCAGATTAACAAAAAAGCAGTGCATGTCACATAAAGCACACTATGCTTTATATGACATGTATGATAGCATACTCACCCTTTCCGCCCAACCATTGTCCCCACCGGCGTTGGCTTTCTTCTTCATCCACCCATCTCGACTCATAATGAGCTACCTGAAAGCACAGGAGGGGAGATATCAGTCAATACTGAGACATTTCAAGTCAAAAATGTGTTCAGAAACCAGACTAATTAACTGAACATGTCATGCGTATAGGTTTTGGCTTGGGATCGACCAGTGGGTTTTTAAGGGCACATACTGATAATCAAGAAAGGTTAACTGTTAATATTTAATGTTTTAACAGCATGTTACAACAGGGAACCTGTCATTCATAACTAGCCTTCTACATTAATAAGAGTGACTACAATTGGATATTAAAACCAAAATAGGAGTGATTAAATTACGATGCTCTCCTCCGTTTGTGGGATTGACTGAGATCGATCACTTTGTCTCCTGCAGTTCTGTCTGCTGTTCTTCTCTGTTTTATTAATCTTCCACTGTTCTATCACTTTTATTGCTCACTAAGATGCAGAACTTAAATCACTATTAACTATTGTTTTCCAGACTCTGTTTCAGGGTAATTCGTGGCTGCCTCCCAACGTAGCCGCTAGCCACTGTGATAGCAGTTAATTTCCTGGTTTGTGTTAACGGCTTGTGATTCTTGTTCAGTTTTTGCAGTCTCTGCTTGAGAAATTTCTCATCACAGAGTGACGACAGGCACAGAGAGGTGGCTTTATCAAGACCTTAAGTAGCGCATTTAGTTTATAAATAGCTGGTCAATAACAACACAGATATCAATAATCAGAAAAATGCCAAATATCGGCCACAATAATCGGCCAGGCTGATCAATCTAGCCTTAGTTTTTAATTGAGCTAAACAGCTTTCAATAAGGTAAGATAAACTATACAGATATCTCACTGGGGAAATGCACATGTTACAGCAGCCTGATACAAAAGACGCATGAAAGAAGCAAGACAAGAAAACAAAAGAAAAATAAGGCTAAAAATAAAGACTTTCTACACCTCTGAAGTCCCTACATTGCATGCACGTGCTTCTAGTCTGCTTGTGTTGAATTCCTGCACCATCCTGTGATGCTACTAGTGAGAGTGTTCTCAATAATGCACCAGCAGAAACTGAAAAGGAGTCGTGATGAGAGCTGAAATTCCCTCAACCTCCTTTAGAAAACACAGCCTCTGCCATGTGTTCCTCATAAGATATGTGATGTCCCCAAGAAACCTTAAAGTGTTGGTCATGGCACCGAAACTCAAGATGCAACAAGTGCCATCTGTTTTTCAGCAAAGTGTCTGCTTTTGTAATGTATCTAGACTAAAGCACAAAGTGAGTCATACCCATCCTAGCATGATGAATGTACATATGGATATGTAAGCATACACCGATCAGGCATAACATTATGACCACCTGCCTAATACTGTGTTTGTCCCCCTTATGTGCTCAAAAATGCTCTGAACCATTGGACATGGACAAGAGGACCTCTCAGGGTGTCCTATGTGGTCTGGGATCATGACGTTGATACTGGATCTTTTGGGTACTCTGGCTTGTGCAGTGGGGCCTCTGTCAATCAAACTTGTTCCACTGCATCCTGTTGATGCTTGATCAGAATGGGGTGTAGGAAGTTTGGAGGTCAAATCAACATGTTGGGCCATTGTCATGTTCCTCAACATGTTCCTGATTGTTTGATGTCTTTGCCATGTAGTGGGATGCATTTTAATGTGGGTGTAGGCCAATGACATTTGGGATTGTCACTTGCATGAGGGAGCATGCTTGTTCTAGGATAATGTTTATCTGGGTGTCTAAGTCTCATCAACACGGATGTCAAAATCGAAGGTTTTCCAGCAGAGCTCCCATAGTCCCAATATGATCAATGATATTCACTTCACCTGTCAGTGGTCATAATGTTGTGGCTGATCAGTGTATACATTCTTACT
Source organism: Dascyllus trimaculatus (assembly GCA_024666655.1). Classification (NCBI taxonomy): domain Eukaryota; kingdom Metazoa; phylum Chordata; class Actinopteri; family Pomacentridae; genus Dascyllus; species Dascyllus trimaculatus. The sequence goes on along the minus strand of CM045456.1, from coordinate 14,487,961 downwards.
ATCCTAAATTGATGATGGATGACAATACTAATCAAATATGTGACAATTACTTAAAATGCAGCCTTAGCTATTAGGTATTTGGCATTCTATTGTGAAATTTTGGAGAAGTTTACTTGTTTACAAAACTTTCTTGTGAGCATGCAAAAGGACACAAACACTGTTCACTGTTGACAGGTGACATTCTAACTGTTTTGTTATGAGTTTATCCATACGGAGTTAGGTCACTTAAGCAAAATTGTGGTTCTTGTTAAGTGCAGGCTTTAGAGGGGAGAGGCTTGTGCCCAAGGACATGCCCGGGCAGGTTCTTCGTCACTGACAGGTCGGTCACAACAAAGCCCCATGTGGCACTTTGTCACTTCTTCTTCTCCCATGTAGCAGCTAGCTAGCGTTAGCCTAGCCGCCGTGAGCGATGCTTATCTAGTTAAACATGCATGTCGCTGCGCCACTAGACCCCGGTAACGCCGTGTCAGTTCACGAAGACACGGAGCAGGAGCTGCCGTCTGCGTGGAAGTGTTTTCACCGGACTTGCTAACAATGCACGCGAAATTAGCTACCAAACAATGAAGCGGCTGCACGACTGTGTAACTTCAGCACGGTGTTAATCACGGTGGTAAACAAACAACGCTCCCCGGTAACTGTTGAACAAGAGAAGCCAGTTGTTGTTTTTGTTTTTTCTTACCTTTTTAAGGCTGTCAGACTCGGTTGTTAGCCTCAGACTTCTCCCTGCAGCTCAGCAGAAACGTTGTGTGCGCGTTGATTAGGTTAAACGAGGTAAGAGCAAAGCAAAGCGAAATGAGGATCCTCCGGACGCTCGGCTCGACTCCTCGGCCCGGACTTTGTTATTCGGAAAAGTCCTTTCGGTGGACTGAGATGCCTTTTAGTTTGTCATGCCGCCACGCCATGGCTCTTGAACATTTTCGCTCACCCTCCCAGTCCTTTCGCTCTCCATTTCTACCGCCTGATCCCTCCGCTTTCTCTTCTGTCTCGATGAGCATCAAGGCAGGCGGGCTAAACGCAGGCAACTTCCGGGATGAGTTTTCCAAAATAAAACATGAGTTGACCTGACTGCTGTGGGGTGATGTTGGATTATGGAGCAAAATCAGATTTATTATTGAACAAAAACATGTCAAGTGAAAAAGTCTCATTGTTCTCATTCTCTGTTGATCTTCATGCATTCTTTTTATTTTTCTTAGTGCATTTTTCAATTTAGTACATTTTTTAAATTTAAAGTACACTTTATTGTGCATTTAGTATCTTAGTATATTTTTTCTATTATATATTATATTTTTCCATTGTGGTGGTGGTCACATTACTCTCTCTGCTTGATACAGTAACAACAGAATTTCCCCTTGGGGTCAATAAAGTATTTCTATTCTATTCTATTCTATTTTCTATACTGCCTAGTTTACATTGTCTTCTGCTCCTCACAGTAGTTGGAGCTGGTATTGGTGGCAGACTATTGGCACACAGTGGAGATCATTAGAAAGAGCTTCATCCCTGTCAAATGTGAATCCCGGCCATCTGATGATATCTGCTGGGTGCCAGTAGTACATATTCTGTCATCATCCCGTTATCATCTACAACAGGGAGGGGAAGACAACACAAAGTTGACATGTAGTTCAACAGAGACATTGAAATGGCTTTTGAGAATTTCCTTTCTTCAAGTCAATAAAACCTAAATCCATGGAGGAAGGGTCTCTTTTGCATAGTTTTCTTTTGTTGTTTTCACAACAGTATTGGTATCCTGTTTTACTTGTTGTATCACTGGCCGTGCTGTATTTTGATAAACACGAGATTTTCTGTGATGTCCAATGAATTATCATCAGTTTCTTTGCTCAGTGTTCATTATAATGTATATGTTTGGAAACATCTGTAAGGCCAAATAAGCCTCGTATGCAGTTAAATTTCAAAATGAAGACATGGAAGCAACTTGTAAATTTCCACATATAACAATTATATATAGAAGACTCCTTTGTTCATTACTTTTTGCGGTCATACAAAATAGTCCTCGCCACTATTTTGTCAAAATAGCACAAAAATTGGAACCTTGGATTGCCATATTGTTAAAAAATGATGCACTTTTTCCATTTTAAAGGGAAAATAATTTCAAAAGTGGCCTTTGTTGGAGCCATTGAACTATTTGGATCTGTTGTAAACAATTTTGCCTGTGTCCTCACCAGACCTTATTGCTGTGGAAGTTATATTTTTGGTGATATCAGACCCCTAAGCCCCTGGCTTCAGGGTAAGATATTTTTATTGAGAGTGAAAATACAAAAATTCCCTGGTTTAATAACACATTGAATATCTTACAGAACCTAGTTATGGGCCTAAAATAACAACAACAACAAAAATAGACATTTATTTTGCATCCAATTGTTTGCCTTTTCAAGAACACTCTCAGCCTTTTCACTAATTAAAAAGAAATCTTAACATCTTGCCTGCAGTAACATTTTGTCTTGCATAAACTGTATTTTACTTTCAAAAACAAAATGCGCTCAGCTTCCTGCGTCTGCGCACCTTTTGGTAGTAAGCTTGACATCTGTCGTCCCCCGGCTTCTTGTTTTCAGCTCCAAGTTGTGCTGTAACACTGCCACTATGCGGATAACCGAGTGCATGTCACCTGAATTGACCGTGAGAGTTCCTGGAGGCTGTGTGAGGTTTGGGTTTGACCCAGCCGCTCTTGACACATCCGCGGCACTTTTACGCACAGGTTGCGCACATGTTACCTGCTTGTGTGGAGCTGCTGCGTAAGTTACGGCACACGAATCAGGAGTGGGTTTTGTGTACATTGTGTTCATGCCTGTTTTCCTGCTGCAGACTGTCTATAGGGAGCATTTTTTTTCTCCCGAAGTGTGTGTGTGTGTGTGTGTGTTCTGTCTGGCTCGGTTGTCCTCAGATGCCCGGTTCGTCGCGCAGGCAAGTAACGGCCGTGACGCAGAGGCACGTGCGGGATGAACGAGGCTGCAGCGTCACGGCGGGACGGTGGACCGACAGCACACACACACACACACACACACACACACACACACACACACAATAATAATAATACTAATAATGAGAGAAATCATAACAGCACATCATGCACATTGCAGAATCATCATGCAGTGAAATCAGCTGCTCTTGGCTCTGATCCAGGATCAGAAAGCAGCCCAACCTTTCATTGCTTCATACGTCAGAGCCTGATTTGATCTGGACACGTGACTCTATTAGCTGTTTTAGATTAATTAAGGCGGCAGAGGTCAAACTGTCAAACTACCTCTCAAATCTCCTCCACTAATGCGCACAGCAATCTCTGCGTTCAGCAGAGTGGAGTAAAGTAGGTCACAGCCCAGGAATATAAAAAAATAAATGGGATCTGTTGTTGGATTAGTTTGCAACAAACCACACAGTTCACAGAATAAAAGATGCCATGCACGCTGTTGACCCATGGCTGGTCGTGTCCCGAAGTGATCCCTCTTATTGGTTGTTCTCTGTTGCTATGGCACCAGACAGGAAGTAGGCATTGTATTTTATTTTCCTCTGAAAAATTTAAAATTTTGACTGATTCTAAATGTTTTTTTTTCTCTTTTGGCAAACTCTCCAGTCTCACCAGTCTTTTTTGTGGTCGTGATTGTTCAAGAAATGCTATGAAATCTATCAGAGATTGATCTGAATGTGGGGTTTTAACTATAAGGGTTGAAAGATTATTGGCTTGGCTGATAATTGGATCTGTTATTTAGCATTTTTCTGGTTATCGATGTCATTATCTATCAAACTATAGTGTCAATATAGTGATTATAAGGCATTTCAACAAAGTTTTGTGTTGGAGTTTTGGAGTTTGACACCAAGATTTTCATTTTTACTGCAATTATAGGAAACATCGGTTCCAAATATTAGTTATGGGGCTTATTTGGTATCTGCCTTGAAAAAAACATATAGACCAACCCCTTCCTGAGTAAAAGTCATCCTCTAGATTGCATTATAGTTCCTCTTCTTCTCTTTATGTCCATAGAAATATGTATGTGGCTAAATACTTTCTCTACAATAAGACCTCATCATAGTAGCACAGAGAAGAATTATCATGCATGAAATAAGCCCTGAGCCAACATCAGAAGACAACTTGATTCTGACACGTGATTTATCAGCTGTTTGAGATTAATTAAGGCAGCAGAAGATGCTTATATAAACATACAGCTGCCTTTATATTTACAGTGGAATGGAGCAGCAGAGGGAGATGAGAATAAGTGTCGTCTGTCATTGGAATAAAAGATGCCACGGATGCTATTGACCCAAGGTTGGTGGGTGTCCAGAAGAACCTCCCTTATTGGTTGTTCTCTGTTGCTATGGCACCAGACGTCGGATGCTGAAGCTTCATCCACGACATATGTGTTGGTGCAGCAGTAAGTGGTTGCAGTGATGGAGAGTCAGAGGGGGTGAGGGATGTGTGTGTGTGAGAGAGATGTTTGCAGAACTGACTCCAACAGTCACCTACTGTGTATGTGTTACTCGTGTTGTGTGGACACAAATCTGTTTACAGTCACAATTAGGAGACTGAGGCTTATAGGCTTAATTATTACATTTTAGAGTGAAGATTTGGTTTAAAGTTTTTGAGGGGTTAGGCGAGTAGTGGTTAGGTTAGAGTAAATGGTCAGTAGATCAGCGTAATGTCCTCTGAAGTGATTGAAACACCACTTTGTGTGTGTGTGTGTGTGTGTGTGTGTGTGTGTGTGTGTCAGTAACAGCAAGAAAAGCAGAAAAGGTGAGAAACAACCAATAAGATCCCCTATCTCTATGTGACAAATGTATCAGTACATGAAAGCCCTTTTCCAACAACGAAATGATTAATGTGATTAAATGTTAAAAATAAAAAATAACAATATTTAGTGACCGAGTGTATCTGGTGCATCCTTGTTCATAAATCCTCACCAAAAATTATGCAAAAGCCACAGTATCAAAGAATAGCATTCTGCATGTGTACACCTGCACTCATTTGCAAGTTTATTTGGTGCACCTTGCTTAAAAACAATACTTGACTTGAGAACTGACTGAGGAAGAATGTTCTTCTTTGTGACAGCACAAACATACACCGTGGTGGAATTCAACTAAGTGCATTTACTCAAGAACTATACTTATGTCCAAGTTTGATCTACTTTACTTAAGGAATGCTACTTTCTACTTCTGTTCCACAATATATTTGGAGGCAAATACTACTTTGTACACCACTACATTTGCTTCGAAGCTTTAGTTAGACTCCCAGTTATTGTACAGAATCAGATTATTAATGTAAAATATAAATCTACAAAATAAATGATGTTATATTATTCTAGATTAAGCTACACAGCAGTATATAAAGCAATTAAAATCAGCTCCATCTGCAACATTTATACATAATAATGCATCAGTCATGATCATACAATAATGTATGTGACTGGAATATGGGCCATTCTGCAAACTGAGTACTTTTACTTTAGGTACTTGAAGTATATTTTGATGCCAGTACTTATTACATACTATATTAACACAACAAAATGACAGTCCTCCATTGTTTATACTTTAGTATATATTATTGTATAATACTTAGTGTATTTTGTAGTGTTTTATAATTGATCTTTGTAGTGTTTTCTCCATTTACTAATGTTTTCTCTCTTTTAAATATTTCATTGTTCTTTTTAAAAGTTTTGGGTTTGGTTTTGTTTTGTGAAGTACCTTGCAGGTCCAGTTTTGAAATAAGATTCATTACTATGATGTTATGATGCACCTTTACGTAGGTTAATGATGTCAGCACTTATTCAACTGAATATACAGTTCACCTATTGCAAAATGTCTTTGTTTTGCAGCCTCCAACTCAACGCCCACGTGTTTTATGGTTGAAATAATTCTTTAAAAAAAAGGAATGAAAGAGCTGAAACAACATGCTATTTTAGTCAGGATGCCAACATTGACTGGATTTATAGAGTTTCATAAGCTGGTGCTTCAAAGAATCTTTTGTCCTCAGTGAAGTTAAAACATAAAATGTGTGACTCATCCTGTGCTCCTGAGCCAGAGCCAAGACAGTAAACATGTGACTTTGTCAACTTAATATTTCCTCTGGTTACACAAGCAAACACTCAAGACAAGGAAAAAAGTAAAAATCTTCTATAAAAAGGACCTGAAAATTCTGCAGATAAACTCACCAACATTTTATTCTCTTATATTTTTTCTCTTTTTTTCTAAAAACAAATATTTCATCAAATATTGCACAGTAAAAACACATAAAAGTAAAAATATTCGATACTTTAAAAGTAAAAGTCATTACAACCTTCATTAGCAAAAGATGCAGACAAGTTCTCTACTTTGGAGAAAGTGGTATATGATTGTTTGGTCCTTTTTTCAGCATCTTCTCCTGTTTTGGCCCCAGAGAAAAAGTCCAGAATATGAAAAGGGCTTTGTACATACTACTATATGCGAGTTCTTTGAGGTCCACGGGACTTTTGGCAAGAGATTGGACACTTCAATCATCCACAGCTCACATGACTCCTTAGATGAAGCCAGAAATGAGGAAGAAGGTGAGGGTAGGTAAACGGTGAGATTGCTCCTTTAGAAGGTTTTGCACACATTGAGGAGCCACATGTAGCTCAACATACTACGAGGATGACAGGCTCTGTGGGATTTCATCCAACTTATGGGAAAGTAGGTGTCAGTGCTGTCCTGTTAGCTGCATAGAGGTCCATAGTTTTGTCTCTTCTACAGTAAATGATCCTGAAGATCCATTGTGCAGGTTACAGTAAATCCTCTCCATGTTAGTTAAGTTTGGCACTGATGCGAATCCACTGAAGAGCCTGTCTGGTGTACTGGACGGCGTGAGCGATGCTACTGTGCAAAGTCAATGGCCCAGACAATGTATTCAAGTAGTTGAAGAACTCTGTAATGAGAAATGAAGACAGAGCTCTTAAAAAATCTAAAACACAGAAATGCACTATTACTTTCTCATGATAGTTTGTCACCACAAGTACCTTTATTCTCCTTTGCAAGGTTGTCCGCCACCTCCCAGTATTCGTAGCTGTACAGGACACTGTTGGTGATGTTCAGGTGGTTTGCTGCCATCTGGTGGATGCGTTGAGGAATGCTTATGAGCGACGCAGAGCTGCTGCTGCCCCCGTGTGAACCCCGGCTGATGTGTTTGGCATTAGGTGAGAGTGAAGTAGGGGGTCCTCCTGCACCCCTGGGAGTGAAAACACATGTACAGCAGAGCAGTGAAGTTTCAGTGGCTGGAAAGGAGCCAAGTGGAATAAACACAGAGCCTATAATGCAAAGTTATTATCCACCTACTTCCCAGAGTCACTCCAGCAGGGTGGTGTAGTAGGCACTTTGGGAGAGCTCTGTAATAAAAAGGAAATGAGGCCTTTTAAATTATCCACACCTAAACGTTTGTTTTCTGTCCGTCCACAAACTGAAAAGGCAAAAGATTTCTCTATCTAAATATAAATGGAAGCTTAGACGTGTTGTCTTCAGACGCACCTTAAAATAGTCGAGCAGCACTTTGGAGTATTTCAGAGCGTGGTCCTTCTTTAAACGAAACATCTGCCAGTAAAGGAGGGCAAGGCATCGGAAACTGCGAACACACAAACGTAAGGCAAAAGAGACTCGCAAATCATCCTCAAAATGCAGGTCCTTCAGCGCGATGATAGATGCGGCATAAACAGAGGAGATGACATACGCACCACAGAACCGCCAGCTGTTTGTCTTCCTGTCTCGCCCCAGGCCCAGAGTGGCTCTTCAGCCTCATTGCATACCTTCAAGAAACAGGGCTATGAGCGCTGGAGCTGCAGTTCATGTTTATCTCCATGTCCAAACTCAAATTACTTGCATCTGTTATTGCATCAATGTGCAGTTTACCTAATAAGCTCCACTGTCTCTGAGTACATGGTGTAAGGAGACTTTGCCTCCAGTGGCCCTTCCTCCATCGCCTTCCCACATTCCATGAAGGAGAGAGCAGCATCGACATAGTTCACAGCCTTCCCGAGCTTGTCCACCTGGAAGAAAAATGTCAGAAAAAGGCAAAGAGAGGAGTCAAAGATGGAAAACTAGTAAAGATTAAAAGGCAACATTAATGTTGTATTCATGAGCAAGATTTATCTACTGCACAGGACATAGAAATGGCAAAGTTTTGTGTTGGTAACACTATAAACACACACAGCTGAAAGTCATAAATGGTGCTAATCATCATGAAGCTGCTCTGCATGCTTTTGTGATTCCAAACAAAAACCAGGTGATTTTTGTACACGTTTTTTAGAAGAAAACCGCACACAATCAACCAATTTGGTGCCCTTGGAGAGTGTATAATTTTCCCAGTTGTGCAAGCGTAGTTGGTTTTGTTTTCACCTTTTGGAGTCTATCTGTGTTTGTGTATGTTGCCATCATGGCAAAAATGTGGTCCTGGAGTCACCTACTGTAGTGGGAATTATCACAAAGGCAGTTTTGAGTATTCTGACAGGTGTTTACATGTCTGTCTGTGTGCAGACATATCTTGTGAACATGATCACAACTGTGCAAGACGTGGTCATGAAACTTGACAGGTGTTTAACTAAGATGTGGTCCAAACCATAATATTATGTACTAATTTTGTACTCGGCTACTTATGAGTGGGAACACCAGCATGCTGAGAGGCATCATGACTGGTGTGATCCCATTGCAATATGATCTCTAGGTCTTCTTTACCTGGTGACCCCTAGGCAGGTGTTTGCGCTAAGCTATGCTAAACGACACGTCTCTCTTAACCTCTCGAGCAGAAAGTGTTCTTCTACCTTGTCTATCTCCCTGAAAACCACCACATGGTCACTGGTTTACCTGAACTATTGCCAAGATAGATCAGATCAGATTTGAAACAATCGAAAGTAAAAAGACCAAAAGAACAATGCAGGTACGTAATGTAGCACCTACATATAGAATTTTGCATGTTTTTCTCTAAAGCACATTATAATTCCCTGGAAACAAATGTGCTATGTGAATTTTGCTGCTTGTATGCTTATTGAACAGATATATTAACTCTGAAGTAACAAAAAGGCTGATATTTGTATGTCCCAAAAGAGTATTTGTTCAGTGATTGTACAACATCACAGCCAACAATATGTATTCCATCAAAGATCAGTGACTCACCATTGCATCAGCACGGTGCTTCATCCTCTTAGCTTCATGCAAGTAATACTCAGCATGGTGAGGACTGGGAAAGTGACACAAAAACACATGAATAATAAAGAAAGTGCAGTGCAGGCTGTGTAGAGTGTTTTTTTTTACACCATCAGTAAGTCACAAAAGTGTCTGCTCACGTTTCGTGGTTTGGCACAGTCCCTCGGTGTCCTGCAGGGCCCCAGGACTCGGACGGTGGTTGGGGCTGTTTTGACACTTTTACACACTCCACCTCCATCTTGGGCTGAGCATACAAAAAGCGGTGAAATAAACCAGCAATGGAATTGTGATGATCTAAACAAGCAGCTGTTTTGTGTTACCTTTATGGCTGAATCCTTATTCTTGTCTTTGTTCTTGGGGGTGTTATCTGCAGCTTTTGTTTTGGAGATAGATTTGGTGGACTCGGGGCTCTGGGGCAGGGGAGACAAGGGAGAAAGGGGGGACAGTGGCCTCTTACTGTCCAAGTACTCCTCCAAGTACCTGCAAGTACACACATTGCATTGATGCAAACACTACATAATATAGGACTGAAACATAAGTGCACTTGTTTGTGCATGCAGTATGTTCACATGCACATTTTGTGAGACAGAATGCTGTTTGTTACGTTTCTTACCCATTGTGCGTCGTTTCAGTCACAAGGTTCTCAGCTGTAAGGGACGAGGACTCCGTAAGGCCTGAGAGGTCATTTGCATAAGGAAGGCTTCTCTTGCTTTCTCTGTGTGACACACCATTCTCCAACTGATCACACACAAACACACATATGCACACTTTAAAGAAAAACAGTTTCTGTCTCATATCTATGCATGTTAACTTGTAGAGACATCCAGCAAAGGAGAAAAGTAAATATGCACATTGTCTACCTTGCGTTTCCTTTTGTTGTCTTTCGTTGGCGTCTCAGGGGCAAACTGGTGTTTCATAGCCTCCTTTTGCTTGTCCTTGTTTAGTGCAGAAGAGGAGGAAGAGGAGGGTTTCTTAACAGGGGAATTTGTAGTGCTATCCGGGACCCTCTTGAGAAGACAGAGGTCTATGTGCACCACCAGATTCCTCAGCCCTCGCTGGGAGGAAGGTGGGGCCTTTTCACTTCTTCCAAATGGCACCAGAGTGTAGAGTTTTTGCTTCCCCTCACTTTGCTCCCCTTTGCTTGAAGTACCTGAGCTGGCTTCTCTAGGGTTCACCACCTTCTGCCGGTTGGCGTCAGGTCTGCTTGGGCTCCGCTGCCCTTTCTTGGTGAGTCTCTTGTGAGAGGTGGAGTCTGCTGGAGCTTTGGCAACTGGAGCCTGACATTCAGATTCTGAATCTGAATTTGAAGAGGAAGAGGTCGAGGAAGACGGTCTATGAGGAGACGGGGAACGTGAAGAGAGAGGAAGTGATATTTCTCTATCCTCCTCACTTCTGCCTCCCTTTTTTGTCCTCCCCTGATGGTGTGAATCGTCCTGTAGGCGGTGTCGCTCGGTGCTGGTTGGCCCTCTCTGTTTTGGCCATTCGTGTCGGTGCTGCTGCTCCCTCTTCCTCCTGGTTTCCCCTCTTGCTGTCTCCTCTCTCCTCCTTTGCTGTTCTAGCACTCCCTCCTCCTCCTCCTCCTCTTCTTCAGCTGAACTTTGGATCCAGGGTCGTCTCAGTAGCTGCTCCTCCGCCAGCCTCTTGTCTTCCTTTCTCTCCCGTTTCCCTTGTAGTTTGTCCCTGTGTCTGTCCTCCTTTCTTTCGTGTTTTCTCCTCTCTACTTGGGTCAGATGATCTCTTCTGTGGTCCACTTCCTGCTCCTTCGTTTGGGGTTTCTTCTGTGATGGTTTTGCGTGATTAACTTGCGTAGATGTTGGGGCTGTGGCCTCCAAAGACTTGGACCTATGCTTTAGGCTTGGGCTGGACTGAGGGTTCGACCCAGTGTTAATATTATTAGCGGCTTTAGAGGTAGATTGGGAATGAGAACTGTGACCAGTGTTGGTTTCACAATTAGTGGGAAATAAGCGCTTTGCTCTTGTGGGACTACGTTGTGAGTTTGGCTGAAATGGAGGCCTGGACTTGTGGTTGGATCTGCTACTCTGGATTTGCTCAAAATGTGATGTGTTTTTAGCTTTGGGGACCTCAGTAGGCTGTTTAGGGCTGGAATGAAAAATAGGTTTGGGTCTAGACTTGTGGCTTTGACTTTGATTAGAGGATAAAACCACAGAAGCCTTCGACTTGCTTTGGGTTTGGTTTTGTTCCGGTGTGGGTCGAGGCTTGGGCTTGTGATGAAGATGAGTATTACTTGAGGGCTTGCTCTTCGTATCAGCATTAAGCAATGGAGCAATCCATGGCCTGATTTTTGTCCTGTGGGGATTGTTTGTCCGCCCAGGTTGTGTTTGGTTGTGACTCTGAACCTCTGGGTAGTGACAAACCCTGGAAGACGCAGGTAGACTGGGACTTGGGCTTCTTGGAGGATGCCTCAGTATAGGACTAGGGCTACGGCTGGCTTCTGGGCTCCCACACGGACTGGGGCAAACACTTGGAACTGGACTGGCGATCAGGCTATGCCTTGGACTCGGGCTAGGACTTGGACAAGTGCTGGGGAACGGGCTGGGGCTCGGACAGTAGCTGTAACCAGGGCTCGGTAGGGAGCCGTGGTTGTGGCTGTAATTGAACTGCGGGCTGGGAATGGGACTTTGGCTGGGGCTGTATTCCTGATTGCTGTCCCACGACTGGGCTGGAGACGGGGCTCGCTGGGTGTGGGGTGAGAGCAGGCGTCCTGGAATGCTCTGAGAGGGATCTTGTTCACTCCAGGCAGACTTCTTTTGGGACTTCTTTAGCCATTTATCTAACTGCCACTGGGCAGCAGAAGGATGGTCGGTCTTAAAAACGCACAGAAAAAGACACAAAATGGCGAATATTAATCAGAAAGTAGATACACTTAAAACCTACTTGCTGTGTTTACCTCATGAAACGATAATATTAGTGATGTAACTATGCATAAATAGCATTTTAGAGTGGAAAAAGAAGTCAATTTGACCACTGTCAGATTTGAAAAGGCATGTTTTTAAGAAACTCACTAAGATTACACTACTTATCTAACCCTGAAACCATATAAACGGTGATCCTTGACCTACTCATCTGTAATAGCTAGAAAACTTAATCAAATTCAAGCACAAAACCCTGATATTTCATCAAAATTGCTTTTTTCCAAATGTCTCCATTTTGAATAATCACCCAAAATAAGCTATTTGCTCTAGCCAGATTCTGTAAAAAAGTAAAAATTCTACACTCCACACCACAACCATGAAGCCATTAGTGACTGAGCTGCAACCAACGGTCACGTGACAAAAATTCTTTGACTTTTTGGCTGAACTGCAGGCTGTGTTTACACAGAACAGATGGGGAAACGTCTGGAAACAAAAGTGTAAGTAGTAACACATCTAAAGAATGCAGAATCATCATTTTCCCCTAGTATTGGTAACACTTGTGGGCACTTGGAAAAATGTTGTGCATGTTTATTCCAGGCTTTTTAAAATGTTTGTCCCCCTTTGTTTTTTTAAAATGATTTATAGTATTATCACTGTGTCATACTGCACAGACAACATTCTTGAGTTCTCTCTGTTTCTAGCAATTTTTGTGCTGGTTCAGTAGAGATGCAGGACTTATATATATTATTATATTGCAATGAAAAAAGAGCTCTAAAAATGAGCAAAAATACATGAGAATTCATGGGATTCAGGTTCAATATTTACCTTCCATAAAATTTCTGTCAACCTGTTTTAACTGACATGAACCTGATGCAAATGTGCCTTGAAACAAGAAAGTGCATATCGAATTAGGAAAACTGATTTGCTCTGTTTGTTGATTTGTATTGAAAAAAGGCTAAAACAATATTCTTTCTGCACTGGTAGATTATTTTTTCATACAAAAGCAAAGGTTTAGGACTCAATTATCCAACAAACGGAGCATGTTTGATCAGAAAGCTCATCAATTAATGCAAGAAAAATCTGAAATAGTAAATTACCGGTGACTTAAACGTCGCTCAAGTATCTAAAAATTGCATTTAGTCACTTAATGTTACATTTAACCAAGCTGAGGAATGACAGATGGATTAACATCTGCACATTCTAATTGAAGCACAACAGCACAGTCATTGAGCATAAATACCTCACTAGCTCAGATGCGTTATAAGCTATTTCAGTTTCAGAAGACAAATTGTGGTTGTGATTCATTCCGAAAAAACTAAGCTCCTGCTGACATTCTAACCCTCTTTCAGTAGCCGACTTGCTACATGGACTCAGTCACACCGGACTCACACTCTGTGCTTACAGTGGCTCAACCCCCATCCAATTATGCCAAATGACTCACATAATGTTTGCTTCTCAGCTAACCAGAAGAATCAGAGGAACACATGAGAAAGCACTCGAATACAAAAACAGAGAGGGTACTCACGGCTGGAGAGCAAAGTTCTTTCTCTCTTACGTGTTTCTCTTTTTCTGAGCTGACCAGGAACTAAATTAAACCCTCTACTCCTCAAGTCAAACACTGACCCCCACCACCTCACCCTCCCTCTCTCCCTCCCCTCATCCCTCACCCTCTTTCCAGAGAAGACACTGCATCTCTTGTACCGTCTCGACAGCCCTCCCTCCCGTCTTTTTTTCTGTCCCTCCCTTTTTCTCTCGCTACCTGGAACTCTGGATTCGCTGCTTCCACAAATCCAACCCCCAGTCCTTTTCCTTGGGAGACACTCAAACACTCCGAGCAAATGAAAAACACATGGTGTGCACCCCCCACAAACACACTCTCCCCCCTCCCCCCCTCCCCTCTCTGGCTCCATAGGGGCCCAATGTGGTGCATGTTTAGCAATACAGTCTGCTACAGGGCCTTCCATTCATAAAAGAGGAGCAGGTTTTCCCCTTCATTGCCCGTATAGTGCAAACCAAACCCCCACAAAGCCCCACACCACCAAAAACCAAATCATACCCACTGTGTTCTACACCTCTAATCAGTCAGTATTTATTTGAAATAATAAAACCCAACTGTTCCACATTCTCTTGTGCATTATTGTTGTGAAAATGAACTCTAGTCCTGGTGACTTCCACCTCCTCAGGGCTTTTCCTCCTTTAAGACTCGGCCTTGTTGACATGACACCAAGGCACTAATTCCCAAAGCTACCTCTGCCCCTCAACCCCGAATCCTCCTCCTCCACTCCAACTTGCATGCATTCCTCATTCCTCCGACCCTCCCCACACCTGCCGTCGACTGCCTCGAGGCCACCGCTCCCCATAGAGAATTCACCCATAAGGCACACAAACAGACTGAGACACAAGCAGTGAAGACAGAAAAGCAGTAGAGGGGCTTTCTGTACCTCCTTGTTGTGGCACAGCGACTGCGTATCGGCAGGCGACGCAGGATCTGGATGAACTTCTGGACTCCGGCTGGGGCTCTGGGAACGAAGGCTGCTGCTGCCCGACTCGGCGTCGGAGTCTGAACCTGAAGAGTCGGAGCTGGAATGTCTCACCCGCCTGCCATTTGTGTGCGCTCGCTGTGCTGACAGGCTGTCAATCAACACACACATAAACATCAGAGAGGGGTCAGTGGAGGTACACGGCCGAGGGGAGCACACACAGTGTTGTTATTCACACAGTTTAACATAGATTTACAGACAAACAACCATAAAAAAACATCCACAGATCATTTCCTAAGAGAGCAAAATGTGAATACCTGTGCCTGTCCCAAGAAACCGACTCATGAATCGCCTTTAGGGAGAGAAAACAGAAACTTATTATTCACAGCTGCAGCAGAGAGAGCGTCTTGCTTGCTACACAGTGCATTACCTCTACTGGTTGATTGTCTTCACATACTTGGCATAGGGGTGTGTGTGAGAACACCATTAAAAACTACCAGAAAAACAGGCATCCTTCAGGAGGAGCTGCCAAACTCAACACAGTAATAGCTTTCCTTTCCTTTGCACTTTCTCTTCCTCGGTCCTTTCACGCTCTCTCACAGTATAACATCGAATCGGCTCAGCTCAAAGCTACCGGTGAAGAAATGGTTAATAATATAGGAAGATGAGTGTTTCCTACCCTTTGAGTATCGTCATCATCGCTGCTCAGCTTCAGGTCATCGGCAAGCATTCTGCAAACAAAGAGACACGCAGCCATAAAACCAAATGCGATGCCAATGTTCTTTTTATTCCACCTTTAAAAACTGTATCATTACTCAAAGAAATTGACACAAAAAGCTATTCATGTAGTTGGACACATCTCAGCTGATACCCAATCTGATGTGATCAGATCAGTGAATCTCAAGTTTTCAACATTTAAGTCCTTCCTAAGAAAGACACCAACACAATAGAGTTGTCTTGACATCTGATTTACAAAAATAATTAATTATAACATTTAATAATGAATTCATAGAAAACTTGAAAAAAATAACAATATCAATCAAATTATTGTGTTTTGTCTCTTTTTAGTAAAAGTATGTTTGTGTCCATAACTGTTGTGCGTGTGTGTGTATATATATATATATATATCTCGCAGTCATCCTCAGTGTATCAAAAAACACCTAATTTTAAGAAAGCTTTCTTTAAACTTGGCCACATGGGATATGCTTCTTTAGGTTTCCAAAAATATCATATCACACTAGGAGTCGTTTTTATACATCTAATCCACTGATTACATGTGGAAGAGTATGCTTTGTATGGACTTGAGTGCTCTGAATCCCAAAAATTGCCTGTCGGTTTGAAAGGCATGCTATTTAAAATAAATAAATAATTAAAAACACCACTTATCATAGTTAGAAACAGTTAAAATAGAACAGTCATTGGATTTCCAACTTCCAACATCCAACTTGATGGTCCTTGAAGTACTCATCAGTGACATACCATTCTGTCAGGAAAATCTAAGCTTAAAATCAAGTATGTTTTGTCACAATCACTCTATTCTATCTCACTTCTAGTTTAACAGTTTGTCAAAAACGCGGCATTGTAGTAACCAGATCTTGGACGCACTCCTCACAGCATCCAAGAAGCCATGACTGACTCAGCTGTGACCAACAGTAATATCACAAAAAATCAGGACTATTTGGCTGAACTACAGGTTGTTTTACACAGAGCAGAGAAGAGACAAGTATGGAAACAAAGAGGGAGACTGAGAGCAAAATGTAGCCTACGTATCAATAAAATAAATGGAGCATGGCTCACAAACAGTATAGGGAGGAGCAAACTCTACATTGAGCATGGGAAAATACCTTTCTAGAGTTGACGTGCAGGGGAGTGCGTGTCTAGTTTGTAGATGTTGTAAAACTGTAAGTAGTAAAATATCTATAATGTGTTTTCCAGTATTTGTAACACACTTGAGAGCTAGGAAGAATGTTGTGTATATATTTATATTGATTTTATGTTTTTCCAATTTGTGTAAAATAGTCAGCTTTAATCTTTTGTCTTTTTATGATTCATGGCATGAAAGTTCTCCCTTCTTCTAGCCATGGTTGTGTTGTTTCCATAGGGGTACAGGACTCTATATTGCAGCAAAATATGAGTTCGCAGTGAGTAAGTATTCAAAGACTTAAATTAAATTTGTAAGTCAGAGACAGTTACAGAGACTGTTCTCATTAACTTTGATTTTGAAATGATATTGCAAATTTTCTATGGAATAAATGCTGCCAGTCACATTTAAGTATTTTTCCAGTTGCTAAATATTGCGTTAAGGCCTGATGATTGTTCCGTTTTTGCCTTGTTAAGATACGTAACTAAACATGTTTCAATTAGACTACAAAAACAGTCCTCAAGTGTGTGAAATAAGACCTTTTCTAAATATTTTTGAGAACTAAAAAAAACTGTTGTGTTACATAACTAGGCCTGTGAGATAATGTGAGACTTGCAGTTGGCTACATGGCTGGACATGTGTTTCACATTAAAAGGAGGATGTAAAAAGTTAACAAACAGGAGCACATCGGTTACCACTGACAGCTTGCAGGAATGTTAAGTGACCTCTGACCTGACCTGCAGCCTGAAACACTGTTAACTGACAGACCTATAAGTCCACACCCCTTCACTCTCTCTTCCTCCTTCATTCAGGCTTTTATTGTGGTGGCTCACCCGATGAGGTTCATAATACACTTTTAAGAAGCTGCTGAGATGAGCACATCAATTATGCGCATGTTGTATTTTATCGGTTATGAGAGTGCCACAGCAGCAGCTCAGGTTCGGTGACCTTTGGCGGATCATGTTTCCTCGTGTCCCACTTACGATTTGTGAGGTGCCACATGAGGGTGGCGGCCCATTCGCAGCTGAACATCCCCCCGACCTGACGGAGATCAGAAACCATATATTAACAGGGAACCAGGCGAAGATGGTTACACAAACCAGATATGCAAACTTATCAGTGAGAGAACACATACTTTGTCTTTGCTGTGTTGTCGGCTGTTTTGCATCCTTGGAAAAGAACGACAACAAGAAATTGAGTGTAATTTCCATTTCAACAGTTCTAAATATTGCACTCCCACAAATTAACGTCAAAAACCTAAAGTGATGGAGCAGAACTGGAGACTTTTAAATAAAATTCCACACATTCTTCTTCCTTGTGAAAATTTTGCACCTACGTTATCCGCGATGCAACGTGAAAAAAATTTAAATCTAGCAACAAGGTTCCAGAAAAATTACAATAAAAAACAGTGGAACACTGAAACATTTAAAAACTGTAAAAATAAAAATAAAAATAAATTAATTGTGAAAATAATGATACATATCTGGAAAATAATAAGATTTTTCTCAGTTTTAAATATAGCTAAGATAGTGTAATTTGACAGTCAAATGTTTAAAAAAAACAAGCAAACAAAACAACAAATTACCTTTTTTAAAAATGCTGGGGGGAAAGTAAATACTTAATACAACTTATATATATATATAAAACAATATATTTTTTGCCAATTTAAACATTTTATAGTCAAACTATGTAAAAGTACTGATTGCCATCTAAAAAAAATACAGATTTTAGGATTTGATGTGTTTTAGTTCTAGTTTTTGTGATTTCAAAAGTTATTACAAGATCTAGCAAAACAAGGAAAACTTGGATAATCACAGCAAACTGTTTTAAAATTTTCTGTAAAGAACGATTTAAATTTTTAAATAATGTCATTACACTGTGCAACTCTACTGCCCAGAGTTTGTTCCAGAGAGTCGGGTGTTCTGTGCTACAAGTGACTCATCAGTCCCTCCAGGAATTCGCGATGGTGCAATCACAACAATTAACGCAAATTTAATCAATCTCCGTGAATTCTGCGCTACCTTGCAATTTTGTCCAATCACCGCGACTTTTCTGCAATTTTGTCCCGCCTCCCGTGAGTTCCACCAATCATAGCAGAACCCAGCGCAAACGCAATGCACGTACGTCACCGAATTCACTTCCTTGTTCATGGTTTGAAGATACGGATACGTATGCAACAAAAACTACTGCAAAACAATTCCCTGATGTTCTTCACGAGAGCGGAGGTAAACTGTTTTGCACCCCGTGCAATATTGAGGTGGAACACAAACGAAATTCATCGATTGACAAACATTTTTCTACCGCGAGACATATTAGGAGAATGGGTGAAACGAGCGGACCACAGACCAGACAAATCACTGTGAGGGAAGCTGTTGCATCTTGATCTGTCGTGACCACTGAAACAATGAAGGTAAGTTAGATTAATTAATTGGTGTGACAAGCTGTGAGTGTGTGTGTGAATATGTGTGTGCCAGGATGTGAAATTAACTTTTTAAACTTTTAAAATTTTTAATGAATTATACAAAACAAAGAAAAAAAATGCAACTTTTGGACAATTTTTTACTGTCTCCTGCAATGTTATCGCAACAAATACGCTTAAAACATTGCAACTTTCATCGCAATTTTTTTTAGAAAAGCTCCTGCGAATTCATGCATTTTAGGCCGCAACAATCTTGAAAAATGCCTGCGAAATCCTGGAGGGACTGACTAATGTACAGATAGCCTCAGTCATGTAGCATCAAGCAGATATAAGAAGACCCTAGAAGGTCTGGGAATCTCACTTTTTCAAATCTCCTAGAATCCACATTTTTAAATATATATTAAAACTTGCAAACCCAACTGACACCAACTCAAGTGACTTCAACTTACAGACGTTCCTTATTAGAAGTAATATTACTCAAACACATGTGAAAAGGCTTTGCAAAATCATGTGTGAAGTTTTCCTCTAATTATCAAAATAGGAAACACACACACACAGACACACACATACCTTAGAGCTGTAGAGGATTCGCTGGGCCTGGTCACCCCCTAAGGCTTGCTGGGATGGCCAGGACTGAGTCATGTCCTGTGCAACAGAAATGAGGGGTCAGAGGTCAATGGTGAGATGCCACTGTGATTGATGGAAGCATTCAGGCATCCTAAACCTGTCATTGGAACTTTCTTCATTTCCCTTTCATTTAGGAATAAACTTCCATTTCCACATGTACAGTGCAGCAGCCACGTTTGACAGCTGGCTCTCATTAGCAGCGCTGTTTCTCTCCACCAGGGGGAGTCTGGCTGTGAATATAGGGGGTTCGCTTCAGCCTCTAGTGCAGGCTGAGAGATGTAGATCACAGACTTAAAGTGGCTGTGATGAGTCAGTGTGTACAGTAAATTAAAAACCGCAGCTCATCAGAGCTGCTGCATAAACAGGTGCAACAGCACCTCGTTTGCACTGTATGTTCTCATGAACCTGAAAACAGGCCTGATATTGCATTTTAAGGAGAAGAAATTGTGCTATTACTGTACAAACTTTCACCTTCAGCATTCTCAAAGGTGTGCAATCAGTAAACCACAACACAAGAAAGCTCATCACAATATTTGTTGCTTGTAAGACGGCGGCCCTTGGGACATAGGAGCATAAAACACATCAGACGGCTCAAGCTGCAGCAAGTAATCCTTAGTCCCCAGAGCAACAGTTGCAATCACAGGACTGTTGCAGGGTACAATCATTACTTAGAGAACACATAAAAGATAGAAAAAATCCCTTTGTTAAACTAAACTGTTTGGATATTGTCTGGAAGAACTCAGAGGAAAGTGGCTAAAACAAACCCCAATGTAATGCAATGTAAAATATTGTTTTCTGAAGTCAAAATTCCCTAAAATAAACCCTTTTAACACATTATACAATTACAAAGTGAAGCAGGATTGCATTTCCCCTATTAGTCCTGCAACAGCAATGTGATACATTTCACCAGGCACAGCTCTTAAGTCATAACTCTAATGTTCTTTTGATCTTTTAACTAAAATGTAACATTCCTGGATAGAATGATAGGCAATCAGTAAGATTGTCTCTAGTCTATAAGTGTTTTCTGATGCAGGTTATTATCTACACAAAGCTAAAATAAGGGTAATATAAGCTTGGCAGATGGAAAGCTTTCTCCAAGTGTGTTCAGTTATGACAGTATTTACCAAAACATGATCCAAAAGTAATGTAAATGATAACGTGCACATGTCGGCGCTTACCCTGAGGTTACACATCAGAATCTGCGATGAATCCACACGACTATAAACCTGGACTGTTATGAGAATGTGCCTCGTTTCTTATTTGTTCTCCCTGTGCAGCACTCCAGAGGAAGGCAGTCACATGGAGAAAGCACTGCAGCCACAGCACACTGTCTTCGCTCTGATTATAATCTCTTCTGATTAGATTGCCCCACAGTCACATTCAGACAAACCAGACCTCATGGATGCCAAAAAATTGGCCTTATTTTGTGCTGTTCATTTGCCATTTTAGCATGATCTGGTGCTTCCGCCATGTATAATAATGCAGAAACATGGGATTTCTGTCAGTGGTGTGCATGCGTGCGGCCATCACCGAGCAAAAGAGGGCATGAGGTTGCTTGATTGCTGCAAGAGTGAGCGGGCTCTGGAAAAGGTCATGTTTTATCAGCTCTGATGGCTGACGATTGGTGCGGTTGGTGGGCTGACTGCAGAGCAAAATGTGCAGTCACAGCAGATCTTAAAGAAATCAATTAATTGTTTAGGAAATTTGCTTTTTTTCTAAGTTTCTGAGTATTAGCTAAGAAGATTTTTACAGTAGCATATTAGCTTACCTTAGCATGAAAGCTGGAAAAAGAAAGAAAAACATCTATCCATAAATAGACAGATTGTGATTTTTGGTGGGACTATGCTGCATTAGAAGTGTATGCAGGCAAATTTGCTGTACCTTTCCCAGAAATTTAAAGGATTTCTTCAACAGGAGTCTGATCTAAGGGCATTTATTTTATTCAGTGACCAAAATAGGATTCTAAGAAGACACATTTTCATGAACCCAGTAGATGATCTCTAAATCTTCTCTCTTCCTCTTCTCCTCCTCCCTCCACAATAAGCCCTGGAGGGCGAGTGTTTCCTCTCTCCGCTCATCTTTTCACTTCATTATCTCTCCTCCCTCAGTCACAAAGGACACAGCACCAGCCCTCAACCCTTTCCTCTGCCAACAACAACAAGGTCTCCCAGGTGGAGCATTATGTGTTGCTATCTTCCTCCCACCCCATTCTCTGTATCTAGTAGTTTACTGTTCTGCTCCTGCTCTAGTGGCAGGACACAGGGAGGAAACAGAAAAACTCCAACATGACATGAAAAGGCAGAAGAACAATAGGCCGCTGAGCATAGACTAACTGTATTTTCTGATATTTGAGCTGAAATTACAAGTCACATAATGTCACTGACCAGAAAATTAATATGTAACAGGTTATGCTTGGTCAGATCATTCTACAGCATAGAATGGTCTGACTGCAACTCACTATCAATCTGCTATGGGGAATAAAAATACACTATGGCTTATTTTGTAAAATAACCCTGCAGTGACAGTGTTCCTGCAAAATAGTGACATGGGGAATTGTTTGAGTGGTACACTGGCATGCAGTGAGGCGAGTGCTGCCATTAAAATGGATAATTTACAGAAAAAAACTAGCAGAGTTGCCTTACTGCACAATCCAAATCCTCGCCAGCACTTCATTTTTCAGTGTGGTAGGCTGCTAGCATGGAGGATGTTAGGATTTTGAAAACAGTAACACGTAGAGGAGAAAACAGCCAATGGCAGGCTTACACCAATCAGACATAACATAATGATCACCTGCCTAATATTGTGTTGGTCCCCCTTATGTGCTCAAAAATGCTCTGAACCATTGAGCATGGACAAGAGGACCTCTCAGGGTGTCCTATGGGGTCTGGAACCAGGATGTTGGCAGTGGATCCTTTGGGTACTCTGGCTTGTGCAGTGGGGCCTCTGTCAATCAAACTTGTTCCACTGCATCCTGTTGATGCTTGATCAGAATGGGGTGTAGGAAGTTTGGAGGTCAAATCAACATGTTGGTCCATTTCCATGTTCCTCAACATGTTCCTGATTGTTTGATGTTTTTTTCCATGTGGCGGGGTGCATTTTCCTGCGGGGGTAGGCCAGTGACATTTGGGATTTCCATTTACATGAGGGAGTGTGCTTGTTGTGGGACAATGTTTATTTGGGTGTGTAAGTCTCATCAACATGGATGTCAAAATCCAAGGTTTTCCAGCAGAACAGCACATAGTACCAATATGATCAATGTTATTCACTTCACCTGTCAGTGGTCATAATGTTGTGGCTGATCCGTGCATGTCTACAGCTTAAATCTGCTGAGTCAGACTATTCCACAATTATTATAATACTCAGCTAATAGCAATGGTAGATTTTTCATGCAAAAATTCTAAACATTCTCTGCTTCTTGCTTTTCCACTGTGAGGATTTGCTAACAGTATATACAGAATAATTTGTGATTACAGCATAAAGTGTGTGAATTTACTGCTTCTGTGCATTTTTTTCATTATTTCATATTTAAGTTCTGGAGTGTTGCTCGGAAAAAATATGATACGTGACGATGATATTTTGGATTAGGGATGGGAACTAACTCATGATACAATGCTATCATGGTATATGATATGATACAGCGATACTCAATGCATCGTAAGGCCATCACCTTGGATATCTGTGCATCTGAAGAAGAAAAGAATTGCATTCACTGCATTGAGTTGTCAGGGTGTCTGTTTGCTGTCTTGGCCATCTACACCGCCTGCTATCTCCCCACTGAGAGTTTCCTTTTCTACACCGCAGGTTTAGTTAGCTACTTTTCACTTTAGCCTCATTCATTTGATAAGCGCTACCACAATTAGTCATAAAGTTGCTTCTCTGGCAAGTGCATAAAACTGTATGTTTTATTAATATCAATAATTAACTGGTGACAGTGTCTCCACAAATATTGCACAAGAAAGTGATATGATATATTGCCATATCAATATTTTATCTTTCCCCTACCTTGCATTTCCAAAAGATTTAGGGGATATACTTCACCATTTCCTGACAGTGTACATGTGTTCATTTACCACTGAAAAAAATAATCTGCAGATGAACTGATAATGCATGCAGTCTTTACTTGCAGCCCCTGTGAGCTGCTGCAGGTGTTTCCTCTTATAAGATCTATCAATTGATATTGATAGGTCTATTGAGTATAAAAACTATAACTTGGCAAAAAATCTAATGCAGCCACTTAGAAAAAAAGCAAAAATTAAACTGAAATATGAGGCAATTAATGTAATGAGAGAGTGATTCACGAGAAATATGATAATTATTTTTAAAAACAACAACAACAAAAAAAATATCACAATCAAGCAACTCCTTACCTCGAAAATTTCTTTGGCACAGCTTCTGTGTTGGCTTCTTGTTACCTGAGCGAACAGAACAACAGACATATTTGTGAATGAGGAGAACGCTGCAGGAAGTTAAGGCTGACAGTGACTCAGGTGGAGCTTTGTAGCACTTCAGAGCAAAAGATGCAGGTTTAGGCGTCAACTAGATGAGCACATGGAGAATAAGTCACCGCTGACGATGTGCACAAACTACACTTGAGCATCTTAGTTAGTGTAAAGTGCAGTGCAGCTCACACACTCGGTCACACTGATTGATAAATATAGCAACACCCACAAACTGGGTAAGTAGACAGACAGTAAGTGCGTTTCTTTAACCAGCCGTTGTCTCACGATACAAACTTTCAGTCTTAGTCACAAATAGACACACATGCAAGTAGAAAAGTCACCTTCGGCATTCTGGTTCCCGCCTTTTTAAACTGGTGCATTCAAAAGTCGTCGCAGCACTTTACTGTAAGCCTTACTGTCTCACACACGCGCAGTAATTGTGAGAGGTCTGTGGAGCATGTTGATGACTCACATCTTTGAAATCACAGCTGCAGATGATCAGCCGGATGCTGATTCGGTTGCAAGCAACTTTCTGTTTCCATCCACGTTAGGTAACCCCACTCTCCCTCTCTCTCTCCTTCTCTCTTTCTTTTACTCCCTCCCCCATGTTTCCCCTTTTTATCAACAATTCAGGTCACAATTTACATTCACCTCTTCAACCCAGATCCATGTTGCTCAAGCATGAAGACAAAGAACAAATTCTTTATGTTACTTGCACCTCCCCATCTGTGTAACTGTCTCTGTGGGGGTATGTTTCATTCTGACTGTGAGTTTAGCTTCTATTTGCATGGGGAAGCAGATTATCCTCATCCTAGCAAACTCTCGTTACATTCGCCTGGTTTTGTTTCACTTTATATCACTCTGGAGCTGCACAATTTTATGCTATTTGTGCAGCCTAAGAAACAGTAGAAAATGTGTGTAGTGCAACATCCATGCATGTCTCTTCTTCAATGCATGACTCACTGAGGTCAGTGTCTGAGAGCCTGCGGATGGAAAATAGTGTGTGTGTGTGTGTGTGTGTGTGTGTGTGTGTGAAAACTGTCTGATTCTTACAACCACAAGGCTGATATGAGGCCACAGGCACTGAATGAAAAACATAAACACAGACAAGTCAGTGTTTTAGCTCCCCGTAGCGGTGCACGGGCAAAAAAAGAGAAAAAAAAAATCTGTCCTGCTTCATCGGTTTACACTTACACGGCCCCATTAGTGTGAATATGCATGTGCAAAGTGTGTTCACACATCCGTGCCCACTCTGCTCTGGTGCAATACCCAGAAGAGTGAAACCCCTTGGGGTCAAACAAAACCACAACCCATCATAACACCTGCAACAAGCAGCGTCCAAGCCAAGCACACTAGTAAACACCTGTTACATTCTTTTTACTGGAGTTATGCTTGATTTTAAAGTTATTTGCAGTACTTCCATCTATGCTGAGTGCTTTAAAAAGCATGGTTTAATCTTTATGAAGACAGCAGCGCAAAATATACAACTATGCTGCCACTACAATATGGATTAATTCATATTAACTCTCATATTTCTTCCTCTAGTTGCAAGTATTGTCCAAAAAATCTTGAAATTCTTGAAGATACTTAAAGTGGAAAGAGGTGACTTTAACGTACACAAATCTGATGCAGCCTGAAAGCCAAACTAAAGCCTGAAATCACAAATCACAAAATTTGAATAAAATAAATTTTAAAAAGCCTACAGTCAAATCACAAAATGCCTAAAAAGCTAAATCCCAAAATTCCTGAAAACAGAAATAGATTACTTTAAACATACACCAGTCGGATGCAACTATAACACCTGGAAGCCAAACTAAAGCCTTAAAATCAAATCATAAAATTTGAAAAAGGGGGGGTGGGGGGGACTAAAATCAAAGCATACAAACTGAAAAAAAGAAAAAAAAAGTCTAAAATCAAAAAAATGAAAGAAAGAAAAAGCCTAAAATCAAATCACAAAATTAAAAAAGAGAAAAATAATTAAAATCAAATCACAAAAAAACCCTTAAAAACTAAATCACACAATTCCTGAAGACACTTTTAGTAGAAATAGACACAAATCTGACGCAACTACAACACTTAAAGCCAAACTGCCACCACAGAAGCATCTATTCTAAGGAGCACATCCACACTAAAGGAAGTGAATCTATCCTAACGAGGCTGCATGCCACACTCTGCCTCCCTCTCACCTGAGAATATGCGCATCGGAGCAGAAAGCAGACAATGGAAAGTTTCCCTTTGCCACCGAGGACAGTAGGCATGGTTCCTGGCTGCTCAGAGCTCTCCTCCGGTGTCCATGCCAGTGACGAGACGCGTCAGTGGATGCGGTGCTTTCCCCCCGCCGTGACGCTGGCATCGGTCCGTGGATCCTCGGCCGTGGATCCTCCGTGCGGCAGCTGCGGAGTCTGTGTGTGTCACTGAGGGAGAACGGAGGGAGATGTAGGCGGGCCGGTAACGTCACGGATGACACACGCGCTCGGCTCACGCAGGGAGATCACGACTCCGAAGGGCCCCGTGGACGCAGAACGGTGGTGCTGTGTGAGTTTGAAATGCGTTACTTCCGATGTCTTGGTGGCACAGAGCTGCTTAAAATCGAGCCTCAGTTTCACGACAGTCAGTCGGGCTCACAGGGGCGCAGCGATGGATGACGAGGGGCCCCGAAACCTGCAGTAATTGATTTTGGTCACTTGGGGCAGCAGCTGTAAACACATGTGACAGTTTTCTCATTAAACATCAAGGAGGATGGAATTTTAGCAGTTCTAAACTATTTTAATTTTTTTTGATTATTTTCCGAGTCTTGTTAAACTACACAGAAGTAAAATCACAGAAAAAACAATATTTATTTACATGTTAACTAAAAAGAACACACTCACATAAACAACACAATCAAGACAACAACTGTAAATAATGTCTACAGCAAAAATCTGTATCTTTATAAATGGTAATTTATAGTTTTACAATGTTTGACTGTAAGGATTATGTCAGAAAATAAATGAATAAATAAATGATTTTAATTTGCCATTATTTAAAAAGAAAATTATGTATGTAATTCTATTATATATAATTATATATTATATTATATTGTGGTTTCCTTTTTTTAAAATAACATTTGACTGTAAAATTACTGTATTATTAAACCGGGAAAAAACTATATATTTTTAAAACAGATTTTTGCATTTATTTTCACCTTTTTTGTTTGTTGCTTGTTTGTTTTGTGTCACAGTTTTTCCAGTATTCCACCAGTTTTAACAGTTTATCGGAAACCATTGCTGACAGATTTTCCGCTTTCTTATTTTTCTTTTAGGGCATTTTACATAATGTAGGGGTCAGATTTTCACAAAGAGGAATAATGTGTTAAATATAATTTAAAAATGTGTAAAAAATATAAAAAGAACATTGTGTAAAAAATTACCACTTATAAAAATACAGTTTTTTAGAAATGCTAATTAGTTCCTTTAAAATATTTCAAAGTACAATTATACTTTTTTTACTGCATTTAAATAGGCAAAAAACTTTCTATTACAGATATTTAAACAGATATTTCACAGATTTTCCATGTTTTGTACAGATCGAGGAAAGTCACTGAAAAAAAAGCTGACTGTATAAAAAACAGGCCAAAGCTGTACATACTGTCCACATCAAAAATCTGTATTTTTACAAATAGTAATTTATTATTCTACAATGTGTGACTGTAAAATTCCACAATTTAGTTTTTCTTCTGTTTTTACAGTTTTTAAATGTTACAGTATTCCACCATTTTTAACACTATTTGAAAAATCAGTTAACAAAGTAATATTTAAATCAGACAAACCTGGTCCACCCCTTGAAGCAGCAGGCACTTGGTATGGTCTGATTGTGAGGTCTGGTGTAAAAGCCTGCTGCTCCCTTAGTACAAGCTTTTGCCTGAACCCAGCCAGATGACCACAGCAGCAGAAGACTGGATACCTCAGCACCCGGAAAAAAAAGAGAAAGAAATGGTTAGCACAACTTTAAACAATGCGGAACATACAAAAGTTAACTAAATGTGTGCTACAAATACAACTTAGGTACCTCAACAAGACTGCATAAATTGAGTATGTTGCTTGAAATTATAAATTATGTGTTATTGATGTGTTTTTGTTGTATGGTTGAATGGCTGCATGTGCGTCACAAGGTGTCACAAGACATCATGAAGTTCCCACATCCAAGAAACTAAAAGTGATCATAACATACACCGATCAGCCACAACATCATGGCCACTGACAGGTGAAGTGAATAACATTGATCATACTGCTACTATGTGCTGTTCTGCTGGAAAACCTTGGATTTTAACATCCGTGTTGATGAGACTTAGACACCCAAATAAACATTGTCCCACAAGCACACTCCCTCATGCAAATGGAAATCACAAATGTCACTGGCCTACCCCCGAAGAAAAATGCACCCCACCACATGGAAAAAAACATCAACCAATTAGGAACATGTTGAGGAACATGACAGTGGCCCAACATGTTGATTTGACCTCCAAACTTCCTACACCCCATTCTGATCAAGCATCAACAGGATGCAGTGGAACAAGTTTGATTGACAGAGGCCCCACTGCACAAGCCAGAGTACCCAAAGGAGCCAGTGCCAACATCCTGGTTCCAGACCCCATAGGACACCCTGAGAGGTCCTCTTGTCCATGTCCAATGGTTCAGAGCATTTTTGATGACATCAGGGGGACCAACACAATATTAGGCAGATGGTAATAATGTTACACCTGACTGGTGTATTTTTGAGTGGAGAACATCTTCAAGAGTCTTGTTTTGAGCTACACAATAAATATAAATATCAATATTCATTTTCTTTTTGGCTTTGTTTTTGTCTTCACTAGCTCCTCTTTAACTGCTAAATGCACTACAGTGTTAATCAGCTAACTTTGCCAGTCTGTTTCTTAGTGCTGGGCAGGTAGAGTATAATGAGTTTTTAGAGCTTTTTGCTGAAAACAAAGGTCTGCATGAGATGGATGAACCAGACCATGAGTGACACCATTCACATTACTCATTGTCCTCTGCTGCGTTGTGATTAGAAAACATCATTAGAGCTGCTTTAAACAGAAGGCAGCATTGACTGAGATGCATGGACAGGAACTGCCTCTTCAGATAATCAATAGTTTTTCTTACAGCTTTTTGGGTGGCATAAATCATCGTTAATATTTGTCCTGCACGTTGGCCAGCAAGTAAAATATATTTTTGATGCAAATAATATTGTTAAACAGGCTCACATCATTCTTTTATCTCCGTACTTTTTGAATGTCATACTCTCAAAGGGGCCTTTCCCACATTTACTTACTGTACCTAAAGTTAAAAAAAGGGATATGTAACACTTTCATGTGTCTGTAGTGAACCTTTCACAAAAACTGTGCCTAATTATAAATATCTCTTAAGTTCATAAAATGACCCAACTCAGTTTTGTAATGCTTTTTATACCCATGAAGAAGACTTATGTAACAACCCTATACTAGTGATTGCTTCATATATCTTAATTTCCTATATTTCCCTCTCTGCTTTAGGTTTTTATGGATCCCTATCACTTAGATTATATAGTATGCAGTTCTGTTTGCAAAGCCATACGTCCCATAAAGCAGTTCTTTGGCTGAAAGCATGTTGTGGGCAAAATTGAGTTTGTTGTCTCCCGCTCTAGGCTACGTTCCCTCTACAGCAAATGCATGTCTGATCGTCTCTCCTTCCGACGTCTTGGCATTGTGAGCTCGTTGAGTCCATCCATTATTCTGCTTAATGCATTCTGGCCTGTGAAGTGGCTCCGGGTTGCACGGACTTTGGCTCGTCATAATAAAATATGAGCTGTCTCCCTCGCTCTGATGGCTCTGGGGGAGAGAAGAGGGAGAGACGGGCACAAGAAGATTGATATGTCTGAGCTCTGGCTGCATTGATTTAAGGGGCCGAAGGCGACACTGTGATCCTTCAAACCACCTAGTTCCCTTTGTAAAAGCAACGTGCTCTTTATAAAGACGGAGAACAGGGAGCATTTTAATTGATTAAATCTAGAATTTGGTTTTGGCGGCACACCCCAGAGACCACAGTGCCCCTAATTTGTTTATGGCACCTGTCACAGACTGGACACAGGGGCAGCCCCAGATAACTCTCACACTTGGCTTGTTTATGAGTCCAGATGTGGAAACTTATTTAATCTGCAGCATACTGACGAGATAAAAAACATTAAGCAGAGAAGAGGATTGTATGTTTGTGTCCATGCCTGCAGTAAACGTTTCTACAGGCCTAGATGTGTCGTCTCAATGAAAAAGATCAAGCTTCTTTCGCATTTACATGGAGTCTTTGTAACTTCCTCCATCTTTTGGTTTCACACTGACTTGATCTTCAGTAACCGATTCTTCTGACTTCATATCTAATGTGTGTTTGTGTGGGTGCACACATTTTTTTGTGCGTGGGCGGTATGCTTCCTCGTTTTAAAGGGAAGTTTAATTTACATTGTATGTTTCTTTTGTTTCCTGTGCATTAAATCATGGACATGTTCGATCAAATGGAGCCTCTAGAATGACAAAACTTCCAAATCTGAAATATTATCCCTGCTGATGATGGCAGTAAGTCCTCGGATTGTTGTTGTCAGATGTCAGTTCAATTCGTCCGTCTTCATGCACCATTGACAGTGTGAGAAGAAACACTCCTCTGCTTGTTTGAGCTCATTCACTCACTTAGTCCTTTCTTTTACCACTACAGGGCTGCGCTTTTTGAGCCATGGGCACCACTTCATAATATCACTCTAAAGTGTCCGCCAGACACAAGCACTACGCTGCTGCACTTGGAAGGAGAGTTTGAATTCTGCTAGTTAATTATTGAACTGGCATCTGTAATTCAATCTTATTTACACCGTGTGTTTGCTTGTTAATAATGCATACACACACTCAGCGGCCACTTTACTGTATGATCCATTGCGATTCGATGCAACAAATTCTACTCGTACGACATTAAAAATGTTCACATCTGGTTGATATTGTCTCAAATGAGTCAGTTCATCTATGTGTGTATCACTGAAGTCACAGTTCAGTGTAATAAAGGATTACATATTCCTCATTTACATACGGTATACACCAATCAGCCAAAGAATCCAGTGCCAACTTCCTGGTTCCAGACCCCATAGGACACCCTGAGAGGTCCTCTTGTCCATGCCCAATGGTTCACAGCATTTTCGAGCACATAAGGGGGACCAACACAATACTAGGCAGGTGGTCATAATGCTATGCAAGAATGACAGGGCAGAATATGAGAAAATCATCGCTGAGTTTGTGTTTGGCTCTTTTCTGGACTTTTCACTAGACTGAATCAGTGAATGTTCTCCTGAATTTTCCTTTGCATCCTCTCAAAACTAGGAAGCAAAAAGAAAGAACCAACAGCATTTCCTTTGGAGCAGAGTGGAAACTGTAGGGATGAACTGGGAATGGAGGGCTGCAACATGCCTGGGGCCAGTATCCACGGCCACCCAGTAGCACCCTTGGTTACAGACCCATGACGACAGGACCTCAAAGGCACAACGGCATCCCTCGACGCTGCCTGTTTAGAACACGGCTGGCCTCAAGAGTCAGCTTTCCTGACAACACACACACTCCTTCTTTCTCCCTGACACACAGTTGCAAAACGAGGGATGTGGAGATGAAAACGAGAGGAGAGGAGCTGATCTACGATGTCTGTCCCCACCGCTTGCTTTGGTTGCCGTGGAGATCCTGAGGGGATTCCAGATTCCTGCAGGTAGAGATAGAAATGGAGTCAATTTGGAGACATTTTCTAATAAGCAAATCTATTTAAAAGGCTTTAGAATTTACAATAGTTGTTTTATTAATGGTTTAATATGAGTTAAAAGAAACGTCACTTGTAACCAATTAGCTGGATAGAGATTGCAGGGATGCATGTAACCAAAAGGAGTTCAAAAATCAACTATACACAGAGAAGAAGATAGCCTAAATCCAAAACATTGTGCATGTTTCTCACTGTGCACATTTTTCACAATTTAAACATTTCATTTAACCATTTACTTAACAGGGATGCCGAAAAACACTGAAAAAATGACTGTGAACGAGTTAGACTTTGCCCTTTAGGCTGATTTTCAGCTATTGTCCCTTAAAATTAGAATAAAAATAACATTCAGATGATACATGAAGAGTGCACCTAAATCAGTGCAAAGCATGTCCAGCAAACAAGCGTGGCAACATAACTGTGAAATACAACAGAATATCTCATTTATTTGGTTGTTTAAGTCTTTTTTGTACTTGGGTTAATAAGTACTTTTCTAATGCTTTACAAAAAATATGAATAAGAACTTCACAGGCTGAGAAAAATCCCAATGACTGGCTAAAAACCAATAATATATCATTCACGTGTTCCTCATTATCCAATATGTCAACATGTTTGCAGTTTTAAATGTTGCCAAACTCAATAATAAAAAAGCTTTTGTTGTAAATCTGTTTTGATCCAGGTGTTCTGCAGACATTTCCCAGATTACAAGGTGTCTTCTGATGAACTACGAAGTTAAGAAGGCTTAGTGAGTGCCTTGCTGAAAGGAGGATAAACACTGATCACAACCTGGCAACCAGGTGTTGTAATGAATGATTTATAACTGATTTATGGATCAGTTTGTTTTCCATAAACAGTTTCCCTCTGACATTTTCATTTTTGTCTACGCCAGCCGTAGACAATAGAGGCAACACACAAGTTTTCTGCTTATTTAAGTGAAAAACTATGTAACTCATTTAATGTGCCTTTTCTCAGTTTCATCAATGTTTGGGTCTCTTTGTTTTGTATCTAAAGGCCCCTGCTGCCAAGGATAAACAGATTTAATGCAATCATTGATGTGAAGGTGATAGGGGTTATCCTTGCTTAACTTGCTGTTTGCTGAGTTATTACATTATGCACTAGTAGCTATAAGCCACCTAGAAGTGTCTCATAATCCCGACAGCATCTACACAACACTGGATGATCAGACTGGAGCAGATCAGTAGATACAGTAAGCAGAGAGCTCCACCTTGTGGTTAGTGTAGGAAATGAAGCTCTACTCTGCTACAGAACCAGTTGCTGTGTGACTGTGATGTGTCATGTCAATGTTTTACTACTGCCTTTGCAAGACAAACAAAGTGGGAGGGCACACATAATACACTCACACAAACAGATAAAACTCTGTTTCAGTGCTTAATAACATCTTTTGATTGTTTTTGAAGATGTTCACACCATTTGATGTAATTACTTGGCTTGTTTAGTCCAACTGACAGTCAAAACACCAACATATTCAGTATAAAATCAAATGGTTAATCAAATGTTAATGCTGCTTTCCATTAATTTTCTTTGTCTAACTGATTAACTTGCTAAATATTTGTAATAAGACTCTGCAGTTTGCATGTTTTTATAATCGTAAAATAATCTCCCTTCAAGTGCTGCAATTTCCTCCCCATAGTGTTTATTCATTCATTTATTAAACCTTTATTTAAACTCTGAGTACACTGAGGTATAGAAGCCCCATTTGCAATGTATCCAAGTAAAAATTAAAAGATGCAGGAACACAAATCGGAAACTAGGACAACAATAACAACCAAAATATTAAAAAACAAAAAAAACAAATGATGTGATATTATTCAGTAACCAACTTTCTTGCTTGGTGTCCTTTGTGACCCCGACCTTAAAGGTTACATATTTTTATGACATGGGAACAAATAGTGACTTTAAATGAGCGTATTTTATTGTTTAAGGGTCTGCAAAGGTTAAATTATTCAGTGTTTATGGAAAAAGTCAGTTTTAGGTGGCAGAAATCAGTATTTACTTATTTATTCATCCACTCATTAAACCACCCATTACACTGATGTATGGAAGCCTCGTGTGCAATGTATTCAAGAAAGAAAATAAAAGATGCAGGGACACAACTATGAAACTTGGACAACAATAAAAATCATAATATCTTTTAAAAAGTTGTGCAATTCAGCAAATTAAGGAGTGATATTAAAGTAGTAGTCACTGTCATTCTTGCCTGGTGTTCCTATGTGACCTCAGCCTTAAAGGTTACATATATTTTACTGTTTTAGGGCCTGCAAAGGTTAAACTACTCAGTGTTTATGGAAAATGTCAGTTTCATGAAGCAGAAATCTGTATTTATTTATTAATTCATTCACTCATTAAACCTTTAAAAAAAAGTCTGAATACATTGGGAATTGGAGGCCTCATTTGCAATGTATTCAAATAAGAAAATAAAAGTTGTAGGGACACAAATAAGAAAATTATCAATTATTTTACTTATTTTAGCAAAAGAAGGGCTGATATTATATATTTGTAGTTATCAACATACATCCTTGCTTGGTGTCCCTTTGTGACCCCAACCTTAAAGGTTACATATTTGGAGTATATGAGCAAAAAGTGAAGTGACTTTAAGCATGCCTAATTTGAATGTCTTAGGGCCCACAGAGGTAAAACTACTCAGCCTTTCTGCAAAGCGTCTGTTTTATGTGGCAGAACTTAGAGAACCACTGCATTAAATTGCACTTTTTTAAAGGGGAGATGAGAGCAAGAGCAGATCATCATGCCTAAGTGATAGAAAACCTTGCTGCCTGTAACATAAGATGTGCTACCTTTCTTTCAAAATGTGTCTTTAAATAGAGATGGTCTGCTCAGCCGCTTCTTTGAATTGAGGCCTGTCCAAAAATAAAATAAACGCAGCTTACAGCAGATAACAACAGATAGCCTGTGGCGCGGTTCTAATAAACGGATAAAGGAGCAGGATATGCAAAGCCACGCAGTGAAAGCCTATTCATGACATGCTGAAGTGGCCTAACAACTGGTTGGACTGGCTCGTTTCCTCTCTCTGTGATGTCATCCAATAGATGAGCGGCTGGCGGCTGCGATGCGCATGTATGCAGTCCGCTGCCTGAACGCATCACAGCGAACCGCACTTGACAGCTTTCCAGGTTGGAGAGAGAAAGGAGGGGGGGCAAAAACAGACCATTGAAAGGGAGGGAACCAGAATTTCCATCAGCCAGCCGTCATCCGCATCCACCCGAGGTGGAGGGTTTCCCGCAGCCTCTCTATCTCACACACCTCATGCATCATTTTCGGGGATTAATGATGTTGTAACGCACAGATGACAGCGTAACCAGGGCGGTGAGCTGTTACCAGATACCAAAAATATATACACACACACACAGCAGCCAGCTTTTTTATTGTTGAGTCGGATCTGCTGTGACTGGACATGAATTCGGCGGAACAGACGGTTACATGGCTGATTACGCTCGGGGTGCTGGAGTCGCCGAAG
Organism: Dascyllus trimaculatus; assembly: GCA_024666655.1. NCBI lineage: Eukaryota > Metazoa > Chordata > Actinopteri > Pomacentridae > Dascyllus > Dascyllus trimaculatus. The sequence goes on along the minus strand of CM045456.1, from coordinate 14,452,838 downwards.
AAGACCATCTCGGATCCCGAAGCGTTCCTGCAGAGCTCCCTGAAAGATGGGGTGGTCCTGTGCAGACTGCTGGAGCGGCTCAGCCCGGGGTCCACGGAAAAAGTAAGGGCAATAACACCCCCCGCCACCACCATCACCACCACCACCACCCTCCACAACCACCGCACTCTCTCTCCGCAGAACCAACCGCCCGCCCCGTCGGCGTGTCTGCCCGGATCCGTGAAAACCGACGCGGTTTGTTGTCTGGCCTCTCTTTCTGCCCACTGATCCATGAGGCAATTTCTTTTGTAGGTCACGGCAGCCCATGTTATTGTCTGCGATAACAGCACTGTGGCTGCACAGACGTATGTCAGCGCGTAAAAAAACGGAAAGGCCGTTGTTTCCACTGCCTATTGATCTGCTTTAAATGAGGCATCTTTGCTTTGAAAGGGGAAAAATGATCAAATGTATCAGGAGCTGTTGGATCCACTGGTGTTTTATGATCTTATAATGAAGGCCTCGGTTATTATGCTTTCAATGCAGGTTTACACACTCAACACTCGTGCGTAATCGTTCGAAGCCCACTGTTTTGATATTCCTCTTTATTCCAGGGCATGTGTGTCCGTATATTTTGGTCCACGCAGCGGGCAGCAGACAGGGATGAGTGGCTATCTGTACACGGATATAAGAGTGGGCCGCCATTGACTGCAAAGGCGCACAGACGGAGACGGACCCTCTCCCTTTTTAAAGAAACAGCGCAGTGTTTGTGTCTGTCAACGTATAGCGTCAGCCAGTTTAGACAGCAGCCTAAAGGAGGCAATGTTTTTCCTGAAAAGATAGTTCTGCTCGAGGCTACCTGCGACCTCCACACGAGCCGGAGAAATTTTCATGTCAAATAACAGGTTTTTCCTAACGTGACAGGAGTTTTGCGCGCATGGCAGCATCAGATGCTGGTTAAAAATATTTTTAAAATGGTCAGTCCTTACAAGGGGGCGCAATGAGGCTGGGTGAGATCCAGTGTGGCCCAAATCAGTCAACATATTGCTGATCTAAATTCAGTTTAATCTGCTGCTGTAGTGGTTTTATTATGCCATGTTTCCAGACAGCTGCTAAGAAGATTTTGCAAAACTTGGAAGCCATTACGGGTTAAATGGCTTGGCTTGACCCACAACAGTATTATCATATTATCCAACTGTTGCATTGATAAAATAACCACTAATTTAGTGTGTGAACATATGGCTTTTATATATGTGTAAAAAAAATATTTTGAATATTTTTTCCTTCCCTGATTTTGGAAGATATATAGGCTTCTATAACTCTTAAGAACAATGGCAATAAATGTCACCAAAAGATTGCTTATCCAATACTAGATTTTCTTGCAGCCAATTTAGATGTCAATGTTTCAGTCAAATCAATTCAGATAATGATATATTGTTGAATTGCATGCATTTGTTTTTATGTAAACGCATGACATATATAAACCTTTATAATATGGTTCATTTAAATTTGGAAGTCAAGGACTTATGAGTAGGGGTAGACGATTAACAGAGCCGATATTTGTCATTATCTTGATTATTGGTATCATCATTATTTGTATTAACTGATTATCCATAATGCACTACTTTGGGTCTGATGCAACTGCCTGTCTTTGTCTAAAGCCAGTCTGTTGTACCAGAAATGTTTCTCTAGCAGAAACACACAACCTGCAAAATCTAAACAAACCTGGAAATTACATGCTTTCAAAGGTTAAGTTAGGAAGAAGCCACAGATTAGCCTGAAACACGGTCTGGAAAACAATAATAATGTCTCAGGTAGGGATTGACAGATTATCGGCCTGACCAATCATTGTGGCCAATATTTGGCTTTTTTCCGATTATCGCTATCTGTATTTTTTTATCAACCAATTATTGTTAAACCAAATGCGCTATAAGGTCTGATGCAGCCTCCCTTCTCTGTCTGTCGTCACTCTGTGGTCTCTGAAATGTCTCTTAAGCAGCAAAAACTGAACAAGAAACACAAGCTGTTGCCACAAACCAGGAAATTACACTCTCACAGTGGCTAAGGCGATGCTAATGGCTAGCGGCCAAGTTAAAAGGCAGCCACAAATTACCCTGAAACTGAGTCTGGAAAACAAGAATTAAAAATGATTTAGGATATCGTCCTGAGTAGGAAATAAAAGTGAGAACAGTGAAATATTAAGGAAACAGCAGACGCAACTGCAGGAGACAAACTGATCAATCTCAGTCGATCCCACATAAACAGAGGAGAGGGTCCCAATGTAATTTGTATTCTACATATTCAGTTAGGAGCCTAGTTATGAATGACAGGTTCCCTGGTATCACATGCTATTAAAACATTACATTTAATGTATATTGGTTCCAAATATCGGTTTTTGGCCTTTCTTGGCAAATAATAATTGGCATCGGTATAGGTCCTGAAAAACCCATATCTGTCGCATAAGTGAGCAGTAAAAGCGATGGAACAGAGTCAGACTAACAAAACAAAGAAGAACAGCAGACGTAACTGCAGATGAACTCACAGTAAACAGAGGAGAGCGTCCTGTGATTCCCTGACATCAGTGCTCCTATTTCTATTTTACATATTCAGTTATAGTAATTCTTAGGCTAGTTATGAATGACAAGTTATCTGCTGTCACATGGTATTAAAATGTGACACGTTAATACATATCGGTTTGCTGTCTTTCTTGATCACCAATGATCTGCATCGGCCCATACCTGTCGATCCCCAATTATGAGTAACGTGTGTTGAACAGAGCATTTGTAGTTAAAAAATAAGCTTGTCAGTGCTCTCTGGTGGACAAACTATGCAATGAAGCTACTGTTACTTCCATCCATCCATTATCTATACACCGCCTAATCCTCTGTAGGGTCGCGGGGGGACTGGAGCCTATCCCAGCCGACTCAGGCGAAGGCAGGGGACACCCTGGACAGGTCGACAGTCTATCGCAGGGCTACACACAGACAATCAAGCACACTGTCATTCACACATATGGATAATTTAGAATAATCAATTCACCTCAGCTTGTTTTTGGACTGTGGGAGGAAGCCGGAGTACCCAGAGAAAACCCACGCATGCACAGGGAGAACGTGCAAACTCCACACAGAAAGATCCCAGGCGTCCTAACCGGGGATCTTCTAGCTGTGAGGTGACACTGCTTACCACTGAGCCACTGTGCAGCCTGCTACTGTTACTTAATTACGTCAAATGCACGTCGTTGGCTTCAGTGAAAAGCAACCGGACATCTCGTTTTGGTTTTTGAAGACTGTTCTAACCAAAGAAGCCTCTTGGATGAGGTTAATCGTCATCAAAAACCTAAAAGAAAAGGTTGTTTTGCTTTTTGCCGTAGCTCCTAAGATTACCTCTAGCATATCATCAGACACCTCTGCATACAGAAATATCCACAATACATTAAAATATGTGATCCATATTTTTCTAAATGCTATGACTGCCACTGTTTCCACTATTGTTAACTTCTTCCTCATGCTGCGCTTCCTATTTTTTCCTGATATTTCCACTTTCCCTTGTTGCTTATATAACAAAAGTATCTCTGTCTCTCTGTTTTGGCTGAGTTCCTGGAGCCATATCCTCACTGAGTAGTTTCTGTAAGTCTGGGCTGTGATGTAGAAGAAGGTGGGAAATGTGGAGCACAGTTACTATAAATGCCAGAGATGTTACCTTACAGACTACAGATGCAAACAGGAAACTGTCCTCGCCTCCCTCACTTGCATAGCTTCTTTCCGCTTACATTATAATACAAGAGGGAGATGCAGAGCTGTGATATGACAGCGTGCCGCCTCAGTTGCACTTGTATTATTCATCTTTATCTAATCTGAAGAATGTCGTCTTTTTATCAGCGGCTGCTCTTTTGCCTCCTCAGGGCTGTATTAATAAATACATGTCACATACACAGCTCCTGGAGTTATCTTTGCCCTGGACATACCGACAGTAGTACAGTACATCAACAATGTGGACCACGGGGAATATAGGAGAAACTGATTACTATTGTATAGTATAATATATACTATATACTATTGTAAGGGGTGGAATGTGAGGAAAATGTTTTAAGGGAAAAAAAGGATGAAAAGTATGAAATAAGATGGATCATGATGGAAAATATAAAGAAAGTAGTTTCTGTTGCAAGTTCAAGGTGTAAAATGAACCTGGAGGTAAAGGTAACTATACACTTTAGATACTCCTTGTTGCAGGTATGTCTGGATTTGTCTGTATGCCAGCTAATTCCCAAGTAACAAGAAATGTCAGTAGAGAAATGCCAAAGATATGTTTGAAAAATAGCATCTTCATGACATCCTAATATTCTATTTACTGTCATAGGTTCATCATGATCGACAGTCGTTTAATTGGGTCTGATAACCGATTAATCATTTATCAAAATAGTTAGTGATTAACTTTAATAACTCGATAAACCAGAAATAAAAACATTTTATAAGCCTGACCTGGAGGACTTTTCTTTCTTTTTTAAATACTCAAAATGATTAATCATTATCAATATTGCCAGTTAATCGATTAATAATAATAATTGACAACCGATTAATTGGGTCTGATAACAGATTAGTCGATTATCAGAGTAGTTGCTGATTAATTTAATTGTAGTCGACTAATCGGTTAGTGGTTGCAGCTCTTAAACCCAGATCCACCTATATCCTCCAACACCACCAGCGGGGATCCCAGTTTGCTCTTCGTCATTTCCCTCCGTGGAGCAGCCTCCCTCCTCCTCCTCCTCCTCCTCCTCCTCCTGCTGCGGGCAGAGCGTCAGAGGCCCGACGTGAACAAACACACACTGGAATATGCGCCTTAAAGAAGCAGCAGAAGATTCGTTTCCAGAGCCGATAAAAGTCGCAAACAACCGCAGCGCGAGAAGCAGAGGCGAACTTTCTCATCTCTAACCAGCGTTTCCGTCTTTTCAGATTTACCAGGAGCCGAAGAACGACGGCGAGTGTCTGAGCAACATAAAGGAGTTCCTCAAGGGCTGCACATCGTTCCGCGTCGAGGTGAGTTCTACGTTTTTTTTGGAGGGGGGGACTTTTATTCAGTTTTTTTTTTCTTTTAAAAATCTGGGACGCGCAGTGTTGTTGTGATCCTGCAGGAGAGGAGCTGGTTTGAAATGTGGAGTTTGTTGCATGATTCCAGTGGAGACAATAGACAATGCGTCCGTGGAGTGGACTGACAAGAGAGGGAGGAGGAGTGAATGAGCAGCCGAGAACAATCACCCATCGCTGGGCTCAGGGGGATTTGCTTTGACCCCTTCCAGTGGAGACATATATGCAATATTTTTGGCAGCTTTAAAGACTTTAATTTGTAACCACCACCACCACTCTGGAGCCTGTTTGTGCTTCCTGTTTGCGCCTATGCTCTTTAATTAATGCAAACCTTTGTCCTCAGGCTCATGCATGGCTTTATTGTCACTATTCTGGCCACTTGTATACACTTTACACAAACTGCAGCTATGAGCACTGCTGCTGCACAGTTATGTAAGCAGGTCTTGTTCTGACATGGGTGTTACTGCCTTATTATTATAAGTCCAAACATGTCCTCACATCAGGCACCTCACCCCTGCAGGCTCATGAGGAAATATCGGGGTTATGGTGCAGTTCTGGCTCCAACACTATCTAAAGTAAGTCCAGTTTGCGGCTATGCATTGGCCAAAGAGTGCACAGAGGGGTCATTGAACCCACCCTGCCCCGACAATGCAACTCAGTGTTCCCCAGCGCTGCTTCTCCCCTACGGAGCCACCGACCGAACAAGAGGTGGAGCTGACACAGTCCGCTGTCATATTGAGTGTGTGAAACATGCCATTTAGTAGCTCCAGACAGCTGAAATTCCAGAGAAGGAAGAGACGTGCATCATGGCTTCATTGGGGAAAGGCCTCTGCTTGTTTTGGCTGACTACTGGGACAGGTTGTGGCAACAAATTTGTGTTTTTTGTCTGGTAATGTCTCATCTACTTCTTTGTGTTTCTTTTGTGGAGGATGTGAACAATCCTGGTCAAATGTGTGCAACTTTTTTTTTATTCTGGAGGTGAACTCGACAGAGCGGGATTACAGTAATTTGGGACACGACAGTCCAACCACTCGCCATCTGCACAGCAAGAGATGGATGTTCTCCAGAGCCCAGAGCCCTGCTGGCTCGGGCCCCAGGTAGCCGTGGCGGCAGATTAGAGCCAGTGGCTGCTTTTCATGTGGCGGACAGAAAGAAAAAGACGCTGTGCTTTTTTTGCAGTACTGACCTACCTTTGAGTTAAGCCGGACGTTTGGCTGTGCTGGATTTGCTAGCGTGTGTAGTTTGATCTGTTTTTATGTCTTATTTAGACGCTTAGCTCGGTTCAGATGCGTCCGACACTTGAGCAGCTGCTGCTGCTGACCCTTCACCTCTAATGCCTTTGACCAGAGGAAGTGATCATTAGAGTTCCCATGACCCCCTGCGGTCCCTCGGGAAAAGTAACCTTACTCTGCATCCACCCTGAGATTAATTACACATCCATATGTGGACACTAATGCATGAAATCCTGTGCTGTGAAAAGTGAAAGCAGGGAAAGGCAAAGCAATGAACTGTTTAATCTTTTCAGTGCTGCAGGAAATTGAGAAAATCACCCATCACAGGTCTTCAAATAATAGAAAATATATGAACTAATAAAACACTGGTTGAAACGCAGGTAAACAGCAACTGATCTCACCATCAGAGTTGCTGAAATGAGAGAAAATTTGACTCTTTTGCCTGAGTTTTATCAACCCTTGTTGGCTTTACAAGTACTGTCGGCTTTATTTTTATCTGCTAACATGTAGGCCTGAACATCTGATTGAAATAGTGAATTTCAAATGTCAAAGGGTGCGGTTTAGGACATACATCATGCAGCGCATCTGACCCGAGCTTTAAACTGCCATGTAAATGTTTCTACAAATTCATGTCACGATATTAATGCTAATATCTCATGTTAATGCTCCTTCACATGTTTTAAATCTATTACAGTTCAGTGAATATTCAACTGACGCCTAACTTGAAAAAATTACATTGCAAATCCAATCCTAATCGCAATATCTGTCAGCAAACTGCTCAGCCCTACTTGTATGTAAAGTTGCAAAAATTAGTTGACTGATTTATTAGTTGAATGAGAGAAAGTTAATCTGCACCTATTTTTAAGAACTTGTTTGATCATCTTTAAGCAAAATACTATATATTAGTTTTTTTTGGTCAGGGGACTTTCCGGTAAATTGAAGATCTTTGCATGTTCGTTGGCTTGAAGGAGAAATCTGATTATGTCACTTTGGACACTAGTTGTTGAGTAAACATCCATCCATTATCTATACACCGCTTAATCCGCTTTAGGATCGCACAGCTGGAGCCTATTCCAGCTGACTTGGGTGAAGACAGGGGACACCCTGGACAGGTCGCCAGTCTATCACAGGTCTGTCATGTAGAGAGACAGACAACCAGTCACACTCACATTCACACCTACGGACAATTTAGAATCATCAGTTAACCTCAGCACGTTTTTGGACTGTTGGAAGAAGCCGGAGTACCCGGTGAAAACGCTTTCACAGGGAGAACATGCAAACTGACACAGAAAGATCCCAGGAGTCCTAACAAGGATCTTCTAGCTGTGAGGCGACGGTGCTAACAACTGAGCTACTGTGCAGCCTGTTGAGTTAATGGTTAACAGTAAATTGAAAAAATAATAATGTAAGTGTTTACAATCCTACTTGAATGTGATGTTACTTTCTACTTTTAGAGCGCAAAAACTGGTTAAGGTAACCTTAAATAAATGCATATTTCATATTTATTTTCTATCAGCAGCCATCATCACCAGTCCAAGCTCAATAAACTTACCAGACTGATGTTGTAAATCAGATTTTAAAAAGCTGTAATCTTCACTTAATGCTTGTCTGGGGGGGGGGGGCTTTTTTTGTCTTCTGGAACTGAAACACATGATCAGCTGGATTGAGGTCAGATGACTGACTTGGCCGGTGAAGAATATTCCACAGTGTAGCCATGGAGAGAGAGAAAAAAACTGCCTCGGCTGTATGTTTAGCAGCATTGTCTTAAAATCTGGGGGTGTTCTTGTACAAAAATAAATGAGCAAAAAGGATAATAACAGCCCTCAATATGGACGTGAACACCCTTAAATCTTAGAAAAACCCTTATTTTCAAAGACCGTTTAGTATATTTAACTAATCCCACACTCATGCGACCATAACTGTAGTATCGGTGGAGTAGTTTGTGGTAATACCCCATGTAGATAAACACTCATTTTCTCAATCACAACACCGTGGGAGCGATTTGTAGCTATGTAGTAGCATGCTGAGTCACAGAGGGGTGTTGCACTATTGTTTCAGCCTGCTCTTAGGGATCATTACCTGACTGCGCTGCTGGGGCCCTGCGGACAAGTCGAAGCTTGTCATGTTCATTATCTCCACGCATGAATTTTTAATGTGCATCATCCGTCATGTGTGTCACTGGGAAGCTGTTGAAATGGCTTTAAATATGGAGGAAGGGCTCATATTTTGTGGATAGCGCAGGAGAAGAAAAGTTAACCAAGTGGGATTTAGTTTAAATGTTAGTAAAAGTGCAGGATGTGAGGAAGAAGGACGCTTGTGCTTGAATGCCCACCAAGGGAGGCGAGTTTTGTTGCTTTGACACACAAACACTTGCATATACACTCCAAACACACACACTCCGTTCGACACATATCCCCCGAGGACATATCTGCAATCAGAGCGGAAGATGAAAGCGACTCGTATCTCGCAGTCGCTCGGTCTCAGTGCAGCTGAAGCGAGAGTAACCAATCACTCGAAGCCGTTACACAGGAAGAGCGAGGACAACTACAGTCATCAACAGAGATACAATCGCTGCCATTCATGCTGACAGAGAGGCTGGAGAGAGTTGACAGTGCCTACAGTCTTACAAATCATAAAGAGATTCTCAGTCATTTTGGACTTCTATCTTTAGCGCTCCCATTAGTGTCAGAGGTAATGGTTCCAAGTGTTAATCTTCAGTTTTTCTGGTTATGTTTGGTCTATTAATCTGTCTTTTTGTTGTGTCGGGTATGCTTGTTTATCTTTGTCACCGAAGCTCTCAAGACAGCTCTTGCGAAAGAGATCTTGATCCCAATGAGATTGCCTGGTTAAATCAAGGTTATACAAAAAAGGTGGTTGAAGATATGTGGTTTCATTTGACGAAAAAAGGCCAAGTTGCTTCTCTTAAACAGTTGGACACTGTGTTGAGCAGTTTTTAACAGTCAAACACAGGGCTTTGCATGAGCTTGAGGACTTCTAATCAAAGAATATGTAAACAACATTATGGAGCTCTTTCTGTGTTTACAGCAACAGGTTGATATACAGATGGGTGACATATTAAAGGAAAAAACTGGACCCTTGACCCAGACAGTGGCGGGATCCGGTGGTTCTGTTGAGCTGTGGAGATTTTTAGCTGGGTCCTTAGAGAGAACTGTAACTGCAAATCAATACAAAGTGGTTCTAAGTTATCATCTTTATCCTATGATTAAACATTTCTATTCTGATGGGAGTGGCCTCCTTAAGGAGGACAGTTTCGTCACCCATAGGGCATGAGATGTCACTAAATGGTTTGATGAATTTGATGTGAATCACATGTTATGGCCTGTGCAGTCATCAGAGGGCTATACTACGAATCTCAGTCGGTTAGTGATCTATGTTGAGCCTAAAGTTTTCAGTGTCATGAAGGTGACTCTCTTTTAACTTGGCTTGGCCACCATGGTAACTGATGCTGTGGAGCTAACCTGGTCCGGGGCAGGTTATGTTCAGAGTTTTGGATTTCAAACGGCTGGAGGAAGCATCTCCCATTAACCATATTGTTTCTTGATGATTTTCTATGAGTGATACAGACTCTCAGCTGAGGGAGTATGTTACATTTTCAAACCCGTTAAGCTGTGTGTTACTAAAGCCACTGAATGAAGCCATATAGTTATAGTATCACACACTGTAGGCATCACGTTGCCATGGAAACCTGCAAGTATTCAGCGCATGATGCAGACATCGCGGAAATATGTTTTTATGTTTAGTCCATTTACACTGCTGGTACTGCACCTAATGGAAAAGTGATTATTCTATGGAGTCTAAAGCTTAACAGCTCTAGTGTGCAGCTGTCAGTTAGAAAAACGCAGCTGCATTGATTGGTAAAATAATGTATTAACACAAAAGTTAACAATTGTCTATCAGCATTCCTCTTGTATCGTTTGCAGTCGCAGTACTTTACAATGCCATAGATTTTTCTATTTCTTCTTCTTCTCTATTATAACAACCAGCTGACTTAAGTACGCATCACATGATCGTTTCATTTCGTGCGGAAGAAGAATCACATTAAGCAGAAAGCCGAAGTTAACAACGAAAGTTGATAACTGCTTTTGTGATAGGTGTTATCTCTGACTGGGATTTTAGTTTTTGTCGATCCGACTTACACAACGAAAGTCTGACTGTCAAACATGCTTCGTGATGCAGCCCTCTGATCTCAAACCAGTTGAAAACATTAGTGAGATTTTGGACCAACATGTCCACCACCATCATCAAAACACCAAATCAGAGAGTATCTTTTAGAGAATGATGCCCAGTTGAGTTCCAGAGACTTGTAGAATCAATGCCATGGTGCACTGAAGTTGTTCCGATAGTAGCTCAACACTTTACTCGGATGCTTTGTGTTGGTTTTTCCTTTAATTTAATTTGTCACCTGTCTGTATGTGGGACTGATCCATCATTAAGCATGTTACTGATTACAGGATGATACGTGTGGGACTAATCTCATCGATGTTCATCCTAATGAAGAACACAAAGAACACTGTTTTTTTTGGGGGGGGCAATAATAGAAGAAATTTGACATATTAATCAATTAATGAACAGCGAGCTTGGTGAGACAGTTGATTGATATCTGATGATAATCCGTGTACATGATACAGTTGAGTATCCATCAGTGTGTGTTAGGTCATTACCGTTTCGTGTTGCTTTCCAGATTCACTACTTTATGACTCTTCATGGCCGTGTTTATCAAATACACGATGGAAAGTTAACTACCCTGTGTGTTTTGTATGTAAATTGAATATCTTTATGTGTCTTTAATTGTTGGTTAGACAAAGCGGCAACTTGAAGAATCACTTCAGACACTTGTGCAAACTTGTTGACACATTCTAGGCTCAGTTTTCTTGCATTATTATAGATTAAATGATTAATTTATTAAGCAGTCAAATAAAACAAGATTCATTTATCATGGTAATAGTTGCATGTTGCAGCCCTATGTTCTTCTTCCTGTTTACATTTGTTCAAAAGAACTCTATGTCTGTATCTGTTGTTTAGATGATGACATCTGATATTGGACACAGACTATTTGCGTTGAGTTAAGCAATTTAACCCCTTGTTTTAGGTGTTTGGCTGTACAAAAACGTCATTTTAAGAGTAAAAATGTATGGTTGGTTTTATTATTTTCATAATTTTTGATGACCACATTTAAAAATCTGAGTATTGCAACAATAGTCCTTGCTCAGCTTCTGTCATTACTCCTTTGTAATGTATATTATTCAGCCAGTGTGTGAGAAGACTGTGAATGGTATTGGTTGTAGCTGCTGTAGATATATATACGTGTGTGTCTGCTGAGCTTGTGAGTTTCGCCCACCGCTACTGTCAACGATAACGAGGGTTATCGATTGGCTGCTCGGCGCTGGCACTGTGGCCAACTGATGACACATTCCTGCTGCGCTGGAATTAGTGATTTCTAAAAAGGAAACTCATCCGTCAATGACTTCCTGGCACTTTGCTCACGCTCTTCCCTTTTCTCACCAACAGCCATTCGAGGCCAGTGACCTGCTGCTGGGACTGAACTTCTCCAAGGTGCTGAGCAGCCTGGTTGCCCTGAATAAAGTGACTGCAGGTTAGTTGTAATGTGTGTTTCGTGGTGCATGTGGGGGTGTTTTTTGTGAAAGACATGCAGGTAGTTCTGAGTGTGTGGGTGCTGACTGCAGATACCAGGTCTGGTTTATTTATACTCTGCCCTATTTTACCAGATATCGGCGTGGGCAGTGATTCGGTGTGCGCTCGACACTCTTCGGCTCATCGCATCAAATCATTTGAGTCGCTGTCCTCGCAGGCTTCACTGGGCCGATCCTCCAAGCTGCTGCAGAACCAGTTTCGCAGTCTGGTAAGGCCAACGCTCGCTTCCACCCGGTAGGGGAACAATTCAGGAAACATGGTGAATCTGAGTCACTGAAAAGCAGACCACAATAATTTGTACTACCTGCCATACATAATTCAATCAAAGCAGGCGTTTGTACTACATCTGTGAAGCTTTTAATGTTCAGTTTTTGATTAGCATGTGCCAAAGAGCTGCTGAATGGATAATCAGTCAAAGCAGTTAATTCAGTACATTAATCCAGTGGGTGTTTTAATATGCTTAATTACAGTTTACAAGCTTGTATGCCAAATAATTATATAGTGGTAAATGGATGGTTAAAGGCCCTGCACACCTCGATGTGGTGTTTTTCAGTTATTTCTGCTGATTAGACCTCTGCTCAGCTTTGACAGAGCCATGCAGGGAACAACACGATGGCACCAAATTCTGGGTGTTAATGAGCCTCCGGTTACATCAGGTTTGCTTCTCATTAACCGTCTGAACCCCCAAGGCAGTTTCTGAGTGTTTGTTGCTCCTGTCACATTTGTACTCACTGTACGCTAATTTTTAGTCCTTTAACACCTCTATGGAAACAGCACAACCATGGCTAGAAGCAGAGAGAACTAAAGAATGCAATCTAGGAAAATAACAACGATATAATGGCATGCATCCTATAAATAGAAAAAATAAAGTTGGATTTCTTTAATTTTTTCTTTAGAAGTTGAAAATACGTCACTCTACATACTACAGATATTTTACTACCTACATTTTTAATTTATTTTCATACTCGTTTTCAATCTGCTCGGTGTAAACACTGCCTTTAGTTCAACCAAGTTCAGCTGAATAAAAACCTGAATTTTTGTCATGTGACTGTGGTTCATAGCTAAGCCACTAACTGCTTCTCAGTTGTGTTTAGGAGCTCAGAAGTTTTGTTTTTATTCAGTGGACTCTTCTATTTTAAAAGTTTTTTGCTCTGGTAAATGGTGTTCATTTGGTGACTTTTTTCAGAGAGACAAGATGAGACACATTTCCTTTCTATCATGTATTAACTCCGCTTTGTTCGCATATATATATATATATGTATATATTCATATTTTAAGACAACAAATGCTAAACATAAGTTATGCACACTGTGAAGAGATGTAATCAGGAATAATAGGTAAAAAAAATCCCTGTGTATGTGGACCTGAGTTAAGGACACGATGTTCAGCATCTTAACCACAAAATGATCATTTGAGTCACACCTTTTATTTTGAAACTTCATACAGACACCAGTGCAGCAATCTAAGCACCTCTGTCTTACATTTTATGCCATGGGCAAATAAATAATGACGAACAGGTGAGTTGCTTAAATGGAAATAATCACGACTAATGCAACTTTCAAGATTACACCACAGGAAGAGTCCAAAATGAAATCCATATTTGGCAGTACAATACTGATTTACCCTCAAATGCTGACTGTCAGAATGTATTTAAGCCAACAATACAGTAAATCAAAGCAAGACTCCACTACTTTTAAATGGGAAATTTTGATTGATTACAGGAAAATGGCCAAAACTGCAGCCACAGTGGAATTATACCTTATGACTTCCTGATTGCAAAATGTTAAAGTGTTAGGGAGATAGACATAATAAGCCTGATGATGAGTAATAAACGTTGCCCAACATTTGTTATCATATGGTGACGTCCTTGCCTCCTTCGTCAGGACATGTCGGAAAACAGCGGACAGCAGCTGCTGGTGAAGGCGCGATTCAACTTCCAACAGACCAACGAGGATGAGCTCACCTTCACCAAGGGTGATCTCATCGGCGTGACTCGCCAGGAGGAGGGCGGCTGGTGGGAGGGGACGCTCAATGGCAAGACTGGCTGGTTTCCTAGCAACTATGTGCGCGAGATCAAGGGCTCTGGTGGGTACCTCGAATACCTGTGGGCACATTTGTCTAATATGAATATGATGGATGATAAAGACGCTGTGATTGGGAATTATAGGAAAGGTGCAGATCATCAACTTTATGCTCTTAGAATCTCCTGGTACTGTATGGAGACACTCCCATGCTGTAATACTATGATATGAATCCCTTAGATTGTTTGTTGCAACCTCTAAAATGAGCAGTTCCATCCCTCAAACCACACATTTCTGAATTCTGCCTCTGCATGCATCTGAGTGATATATTTCTGCATTTTCACATCTCTGAAACAACCCCCACACAACATCACAGCTGCATTAGTCTCTGCCACTCCAGCTGGCCTTATGACAGTGCCACATCTGTTGCTTCTGAAGGCCTGATGTTTTTCTTTTCGCTTGTGCAACAGGTTGAGATGCCATGTGGCGTCTCGGTAAATACACAGAGAGCAAAACGAGATGCACTTTCTCTGCTCAAAGTTAAAATCTAATGCAGTTGTGATTCAAGCTTTGAGCAGCTTGTCACTTTAGGCTGCTTTTGTGTTCTAGACTGGAGTTTGTCAGAAAACTCCTGACTCTTGGCATGACTCTGCTTGCACTGCACAAAACTTTGCTAGCCATAGCTCTTTTAATTGGCTCTTCCTGTTTTTATTTAATTTCTTAATGGATTTATAAATCGCTGCCTAAAGCATTTGTTGTATTGCATATATAGTGTATACACCGATCAGTCACAACATTATGGCCACTGACAGGAGAAGTGAGTGATGTTGATGAGACTTAGACACCCAAATAAACATTGTCCCACAACAAACACACTCCCTCATGAAAATGGAAATCCCAAATGTCATTGGCCTACCCCCGCAGGAAAATGCACCCCACCACATGGCAAAAACATCAAACATTCAGAATCATGTTGAGGAGCATGGCAATGGCCCAAGATGTTGATTTCACCTCCAAACTTCTTACACCCCATTGTGATCAAGCATCAACAGGATGCAGTTAAACAAGTTTGACTGACAGATGCCCCACTGCACAAGCCAGAGTACCCAAAGGCTCCACTGCCAACGTACTGGTTCCAGACCCCATAGGGCACCCTGAGAGGTCCTCTTTTTCATGCTCAATGGTTCAGAGCATTTTTGAGCACATGAGGGGGACCAACACAGTATTAGGCAGGTGGTCATAATGATCTGATCGGTGTATATATTCAGTGGTAGCACAATTCTATGAGAAACGAATAGTTGAGATGCTGACATTGTGGCAGTGAAGAGCCACTGTGGCTTTGATCCTGCTGAAGCAAAGTATTGTGTTATGATTTATTGTAATTATTATAGTAAACACACATTGTAGTCAATTGTGAGATTTGGGGCAGTGGTGGCCTAGTGGTTTGTGAAGCGAACTTCTGAGTGGTGGGTTGCCGGTTCGAGTCCCTGGACTAGCAGGAGGGTGAGGTGGGAAAGTGAGAGCGACCGCTTGTCACAGTCACCACCACTATGGACCTGTGAGCAAGGCCCTTAGCTCCTGACTGCTCCCCGAGCCCTGCACTGCAGCAGCCCACTGCTCCTAGTATGTCTAGTTAAGGTGAACTATGAATAGGATGGGTCAAATGCAGAGAATGTATTTCCCCAAGGGGATCAACGAAAGTTAGATTATTATTACTTACCTCTAAAATGCATGTCACTAATATTTTTGTGCCTTTTTCCCGAGATGATAGTCATGATTTATGCTTAAATATTCGTTTTCATTCAATTTGTTTTAAATTTGCTCTCATGCACCATTTAAGTAACAAAGTCAGGATACATTTGAAAAGTACATACATTTATATTAGTAAGATTACATATACGTATGACAAAGGCCAAAATATAGCCTTTTGGACCAGTTCAGTATAATATTTAATCTTTCAGGCATAACTTGCTCAAGAAGTATGTTCTCCCATTCATTTGTTTTCTTTCTGCCCACAGACAAACAAGTGTCCCCCAAGTCTGGCACCCTAAAGAGCCCACCCAAAGGCTTCGACACCTCTGCAATCAGCAAGACATACTATAACTTGGTGAGGAAACAATTCCATGCTTCTTTAAACTGTCTTCCATCAGTCTTGTTTTCCTTTTTTATTTATATCTTCTCTCCCTCCTCTCTCCACTAACATCATGTTGAAATTCAAAGATGCTATCTCTGTTCCTTGAGGGCTTTTTTTTATTAATGCCTGTTTTTCTATCTGTTCGTGCATCTGCGCTGCTTCCATTTGTAAATCGTCCTCCTGAGAGAGTCTGTATCCTCAGTTATCTAAGCTGTGATCACAGTTGCCCGATAAGAAAAGTGAAATTATTTTCTGTTTCTCACACACCGTGTAGGAAGCATCTCGTAGCACTTAGTAGTAGCTGCAAGACACATTTGTTTATCAGTTTATTTGGTACATGTGGCTGATTGTGGGGAACTGATGGAACCGAATCAATATTTGGGCTGTTGATACTGATTTTGTTAAAAATGTGAGAGTCTCAGTTGGCCCACTAATCTCACCCACCTCTGATTTGATAGATATAATTGAAAAACCTTCTTTGGAATTTCACGATACTGGTGCTGTTTGATGAATTACACCACATTTTTCATTTCATATTTGGCACATTGAGAATAAGAAATATTTCAACTCAAGTTAAACTATTTTTTTGAAAAAAATGTCCTGTGTTTTGAGTCTCTTGAGCCAGTCTGCAGGATCAGCTAATCAAGGAGTATTTTGTTGGATCATGAATACACTCTAGAGTCTACAATCTATAATGCTTTTATGGATTTCTAACTCCAAAATTAGAGCACTAGCTCATGAAATAAACAAATCTAGGTGCTGTAGTAAAGAGCACAGCTGTTTTACCAAATCATATGAGACGTGGACTCTTATAATTCGATGCGTTTTCCTTTTTCTTGCAGGTGTTACAGAACATTTTAGAAACAGAAACGGAATATTCCAAGGACCTTCAGAGTCTCCTGACGAACTACCTGCGACATCTTCAGAACATTGACAAGTATGACTCATTTAGATATATAGCAGATGTCGGAAACAGGTTATTTCTAACAGAATTCATTACATCATCTTCGTACATTTGATTTTTATACAGAGCATAAACCACAAAGATAACTTGAGCACTCGATTTTCATTTACACATCACTGAATATGTTGCCGTTTCCCATTTTCTTTCCTCCTGCAGACTGAGCAGCTCGGAGGTGGCTCTGATTCTGGGAAACCTGGAGGAGATCAGCACCTTCCAGCAGATGCTTGTCCAATCACTGGAGGAGTGCACCAAGTTAGTCCCTCCCAGCACACTCAGCTTCACTGCAGCAGCATCCTCAGGGTTTCATAATAAGCAGAGGGACATCTAGTGTTGGACTGCACGTACTACAGGATGCTGGACCATAGACTATGAAAATTATTTTCACATGCTTTGTAGTTCTTTTAGCCTGATTCACATGTATGCATACTTTATTTTTGTCTCGGTGTAGGACAGGAGTGGACTGGGACAAAAAATCAGCCCTGGCATTTTTGGCCCAGACTGGCCCACAACATTATCGGTTGACCGAATCAAGCACTGATTTTTGCGGAAGGGTAGCACCAGGATCAGGCATAGTCTGCGGGGTCTGTCCTCCGCTATCGGATGCTGCTGCTGGACCAAATAGCACAGTTATTTTGGTGCATTTGCAGGCCTCTGCTTCCAGTCCTTTCATTTTTTTCATTCGTCGCTTTTCAGCGCTACCAGGGCGTTTCTTCAGTGGTTGTTTTTCCATGATGTTGTCAGACTCCTCACCTAACCTCGGCTCACTTGCCGTGACTCTGTTAGCCCTGCCCATCCAGCAACTGGGTGATGGACAGGCCCTGACTGGCAGTTAACCAATGAGATGTGTCGATGGGCTGTGCCGAATGGCCATTCAGCCACACAACTGGACAATAGGTCACATAACTGCCAATTATGTAGAGGGAGGAAAAAAACCTGTTGATCCGCCCCCACTAGACACCGGCCCACCGGGACAGTGCCTGGTATTCCAGATAGCCAGTCCATCCTGGGTGTATGATAGTTTGTATTCATATTTATATATTTTGTCTGTCTGTGATCTCTTTATTTTCTTTAGGCTTCCAGAAAGCCAGCAAAGGGTAGGCGGTTTCTTCCTCAACCTCATGCCACAGATGAAGGCTCTCTATGTCGGTTACTGCTCCAACCATCCCTCTGCAGTCAATGTACTCACCCAACACAGGTATGTTTACATCTGCTGCATTAAGAGTGATTTTACAGTGTTTTTTCAGAGGCTGGTTGTATCGTTTATCTTGTTTACCTGCTGTTTGTTGGGTGTGGCAGAAATTGTGGTGTGTCGCTATAATTTTAATACAACTGAAAGAGCCAGAATGAAAGAATAATGTGTTTGCAAGAGGCGGTTGCATGTCGTAGTTCAGAGCAAATCATGATAGTTGGATTTCCATCTTGTATTGTTATGCACATTTCAAAGTATATTATTAGAAGGGTTTAATGAAAAGGGCGAAACACCAAAAAACAGTTTTGTTTACAGTCGCTTAATGTGGTTTTGACTTTAAAAAAAATAGTTAATGTGCATAATAGGAGATGGAAACATTTCATTCGACATTTGCTCACAGGGCTAATAGGCTTTTTCTGCTTCTTTCCTTCTCTTTGCTTCCAGCCAGTATTTAACTTGTCCAATATAAACTGACATAAATGAATAAGGAGAACAATACCTCAAGATTTTTATCCATTTTTCTCTCACAGATGGCCAAAGTGTGTTTGTTTGCTCTCTTTCTTGGATTTTTTTTTTAGTTGGCGAACGACTGGGTTCCGAATCGCATGCTTTTTCCATTTAATTACATGCTACAGCTGCCCTCACAGACCTCATCCAAATGCGACGATAAGAGCAGCACCGACACGGCAGCAGCTTAATGCTCCGTCAGGTCACGACCAGCAGTGGTCCAACAGATCAAAAACTGCATTTTTCTGCTTTACTGATGTGTTGAGACGCGACACAATAGAGCAAGATTATCTGGAGCTGATAGACTGGATGTAATTTTGGCCGTCTTGGTTACTTGGAACTGAAACGACCTGTGAAGACCTCTAGAGGGGAGATAAGTCAGCAGGCAGAGGCTGAGCTGAGGCGCATCTGAATTATGTGATTTGTCAGTCATTGCTTTTTAAGTTATCCATCATTCTAAACGGGATCAGGAATTCTTCATATACTGCCATTATTTGTGAACTGGAACAAACACTGTCTGTATGAAGTTGTGAAAGAGCTGCTGCGCCGACTGTGGTGTCATTTTTTTAAAGCTACGTTTTGTAACATTATAAAGAAAACATCATCTTAAGTGTCTTTGTGTTGAGGTTTCTCTTGGTGTAGTTTCCCTTTTTTTGGTATACAATATCATGATTTATTTTTTAGAAATGTGTGATATAGTAAAATTTGATCGTGATCCTCTAGATCACTTTTTTAAAGTCATGTTTGCCTTGCAAAAATACCCGACATTCTCTACTTTCGGCTTCTCCCTAAGAGGGGTTGTTGCTTTTTTATGTCATTATAAACTGAATATTCTTAGCTTCTGGACTGTTGGTTGGACAAAACATGACATTTAAAGACAGCATCTTGGGCATATTTCACTATTTTCTGACATTTTATGAAGCAACAATTGATCCAAAATAATCTGCATGTTAATCGACAATAAAAGTTGCTTCCTTAGCTGCTTCTGTGACGATGATTACTTGCTTCATAGCAGTGTTTCTGTTAAACTCCCAGTTATAAAAGCTGCAGGCCAACTGAGCTGTAAAAATCGAAGTGCCAATCAGGATGACGTGACCTTCGATGTCTTATCAAACTAGCATAAGATAATTAACACAATCTGATTGGTGTGCTGATTGTAAACCCTGTGAAGACAGTGTTTGTGACGTTGAGTAAACGTTCAAAATCGCTGGTCGTCAAGGTTGGATTTTTATCTCTTGCTTTTTCTTTCAAATCCTCTTGCAGTGACATTTTGGGGGAGTTTATGGAGGGACGCGGTGCAGTCACTCCTGGCATCCTCACCCTGACCACAGGCCTCAGTAAACCCTTTATGAGACTGGACAAATACCCGACTTTACTCAAAGAGCTGGAGAGGCACATGGAGGTGTGTGTCTCTGCACTGAACAGCTATCTAAGTCTTTTAATTTGAAGCTGTGTGTTAAACAGGCAACGTGTTTTCGTTCTTGCAGGAGAGCCATCCTGACAGGCCAGACATCCAGAAGTGCATGGCCTCTTTCAAAAATCTCTCTGTAAGCTGAGCACACTTCCTCTCCAGTCAGACGTAGCACGTAACCAGACTTAATATGAGATGAAATGAATTAATAGCAGACCTTGAAGCAGTTGTCTGTTCCCTTCGCTCCAGGCTCAGTGCCAGGAGGTGCGGAAACGTAAGGAGCTGGAGCTGCAGATTCTCACCGAGTCCATCCGGCTGTGGGAAGGAGACGACATCAAGACGCTGGGCTCCGTGATCTACATGAGCCAGGTCTTAGTCCAGAGTCATGCGTCAGAGGTACCCACACCATCACGAGCACCATCTTCACCTGCACTTTGCTCTGCTCCAAAAGTCCCTTGACAATTTTTATTGTTGTTTGACTAAATAAAAGTTATATTATATTTGCCAATTCAGGTCAAAGAGTCACAGTAATTTCTTAGAAGTGTTAATTAGAGCCACAAAAACAGATGGTGTTTACGCCTACTTACCGTTGCAACTACAGCCTTCTTCGTACATTATTTGGCATGCAAATCCCCAACCGTACACTGTGCACTGACCCTTATAGACGATACCTAGTCACTGAATTTTTGCTAAAGACACGTAGGGATAAACTACTTGTCAAAAAAGCTAAATAATATTTATACATATTTATGCTTTTTAATTGCCTTGAATATGCAACAGTCTGTTCCTTTGCTTTTAATATAACTGTTCAATCACCCTGTACTATATTCCTGTTCCTACTATTGCAAGCCAACATGCTACAACATGCAACAAGAAAAACAACATGGAAAGTTTCTGTTAGGTGTTAAAGCAAATTAACGGCAAAATATGTGTCAAAATGTTCAAACACTTGACCTAAAGCTTTAATATCATGATGAACTCCCCTCTCTGATTGGCTGGTTTATGAACATTGGTCCACAGTGCAGAAAATGTTTAGAACTGCTGGTTTAGATCATGCCAAGCAAAATATGTCTTCCAGTGACAGCATGTGGTTTGCTGTAGTTGTTATTGTGAAAAAATGCCACATTAAAACTGGGGACATGTGCAAATTTATGCTGTGAAAAGGCAATGTACCATTTTCTGACAGGGCAGCTGTAATGTGTATATGACTGCAAGCCTGTGGCTCTATAGTATGCTTTTAAACTCTCCACATGTGACTTGTTAACCCATATATTCTTAGATAATTCTCACCTGTCGAGCAGTTTTTTGTTGTTAGAAATCTTTGATCATAACTGGGCCTCAAGTTTGATTTATACTTCGGTGCTGAATCTGTTTAGCCGTAGCCTGACGTGAACCTCCCCAGTAATAGTCTGCATGGTTGTAATATGCTGTGTCAACCCAGCATATTGATTCATGCAAAGATAATGCTTCTGCTAAACAAATCGCAATATGTTTAAGGCTGTAATTGTGTCTGGCTTGCTCATAATGAAAACACAATAGCCAGTGCTCTGCCAGTGCAGTGATATGCTGTTTTCTCATTTTCATGGCTCCAATATCTGTGCAGAGACTTAGCTGGTTCTTCTGTCTCTTCTGTGCTGCAGTAATTTCAGTAAAAGTAACTGAAATGGCAACTAAAACTGCCCCATTTTGGGCATTATTTTAAGTGTATGAAAAACTAAACACAGTTGCATGGAAAGCCCGCCACTAACTAGCATATGAGTGGTGTACCAGCGCTCGTATAAATGCTTACAAAGGTGTAGATTTAACGTGGATTCAACACAGGAGTATAGATCAAGCTTAGTTAGATTCTTTCATAACAGATTTACAATTCAAACCTCATTTACTATCTCCCAACCTCTCTACATTTCACTCTTCTTCTTTTTCTTAAATTTCCTCCTCAGGAGAAGAATGAGCGTTACCTCATGCTCTTCCCCCACATCCTCCTCATGCTGTCTGCCAGTCCCAGAATGAGTGGCTTCATATTCCAGGTCAGTAGCACTTTCATTTAAAGTTTGTTTTCCCAAAACACTCGAATACTTAATTTCTCTTTTCCATCATGATGTGGGGATTTCTCTCTGCAGGGAAAACTGCCTCTTGCCGGGATGATAGTGACCAAACTAGAAGACTGTGAAGCCCATAAAAACTCCTTTGAGCTCAACGGTGAGGCTACACTAAAAGAGCGAGATGCCAGGTTAAGTCATTTACAGGTAACATCATCAACTAAATTGTCACTTTTTCTGCAGGCCCAATGTTTGACCGTCTCCAGGTGGTGTGCACCAACCAACAGGACCTGCAGGACTGGGTGGAGCACCTGACCAGACAAATCAAACACACTGCAGCCACAGCGCCCAGCCACAAACCCCTCACTGTTCCTTGCCACACGGTCTGCAGCTAATGATCATAACGATAATTTTCTTTCTATTCATTTGATGTAAACACCGTGAATGCATAAGTTAATTTTCCCACTTCCTTTGACCCCTAAAAATCAGTTTACCATGAGAGGTTGGCTCACTTAATGTCTGGCAATCATCTCAAGTGACTACGCAGCCCAGTGTGAAGTGGCTCATATCTCCCACTAGCATGGCTCTAATGCACAATTGCATTTAATGAAATGAATACAAATAATCAACATTTATCCATAGGATGGATTGACTTTGAATAATTGATAAACAATGACAATAATTTTATTTACAAAATGCCAGTTTGCATGTTGGTGGCTGTATTATGGAAAGAGGTGACTCACATATAGGGCTTATAGAAAGCAATGATTATGGCTGATTAGAAATAGGGAGGTGGCCTATGGAGGATGTGAGTGGGATTTTGGGCATGTCCAGCTGGGAGTAAATCCCACAGCATATCCAAGACACACTAGAGGAGTTACAGTTCCATGTGGCTGGATAATGCTTTGTGATTCTCAGGAGAGGCAGCAGGATGTGGCTGGGACACTGGACATCTGGGCTGTCGAGAGAAGCATCTCCCAAACAAGCTTTTTTACATATTTTAGGCCCGAAACATTTCCGAGAATCTATTCAAACTTGGAATGAATTGAATATTGATTTGAATTTGCTGAGTGCAATTCAAATGCAGTCCTTATAGCCAAACCCTGAAATACACTGTAGACTTGACATTTGTTGCATTCGCCTCACCTGCTTCACTTGTACCACCACAATGAACGAATATTCGAATATTTGGGACCAGCCATAGTAAACGTACTGTAGGTTGCATGTTTGCATTTCCTGGGTGTTGATCAGAAAACCAGCAGTTGTTACATTTAGAAACAGCAGGATCGTCCATTGAGTAATAAACAGGACGTGTTGTTTTGTTTCCCCAGCTCCCGTCTCATCCCCTTACCCCGTCCCGGCACGCTGAGGGGAGGTCCATGACAGTTGCCCCTACCTACCACACCCTGCCTCACCCTTCCTCCCACAGTACCTCCCTCAGCACCATGATGTGGGGCCCACTGGAGCCACCCAACACCCCCAAACCCTGGAGCCTGAGCTGCCTGCGACCCGCACCCCCGCTACGGCCTTCTGCTGCCCTCTGCTACAAGGAGGTGAGGGACTCTATTTGGTTTAATCATGTATGTGTTTGTTTTTTAATGCTGAATTTTAATTTAATTATCTGCCTTTTTTCCCCTCTATGTGCAGGATCTTAGTAAAAGTCCTAAGAGTGTGAAGAAACTCCTTCCAAAGCGTAAACCTGAGAGGAAGCAGTCTGAAGAGGAGTTTGCCTTGAGGAAGAGTATGTTTGAAGTCTTTTTTATATTGAAGAAATAGTTTGACACTTTGGGAAATGGTTTAATTTCAGTCTTGCAGTCTTTAATATGAATCTCTAGTCTGATGAGGTCAGATAGGAGCATTGTGTATTCATGTACTGCAGCCTATTTATTAAGGTAAAGATCAGCAGCAGAGAGTAATTAATTGGATGTTCTATGCTGCTTTTAAACATATTACTTTTCTGTGTATTTGCTACTAACAGAGTATATGTCCAACAACAAACACTCAGTTTTACAACAAAAAGCATATGTTAATGTCCACATAGCAAAGTGGAACAGCTAACAAACAACTGTGTTTGTGTATCAATAAGAAAAAAAACAAGATTTAATTAGTTAATTTATGAGCTTTGGAGGTGCTCCAAGCCAAATTTCTTTCACGTTGGAAAGAGTCAGGCTAGCTTTTTGTCAGGTCTAGTCCAATCATCTGCTGCAAACTCTAGCTTTATACTGAACTGCTGTGTCTCCTTCAGCAAAAAGGGAAGGTGCATTTCTCAAAATGTCCAGCTACTCTTTTCATGTTTGCAGATTCTCACAATTTACATTTACTATTTCTGGAAATAGTAAATGGGTAACAATGAGAAGACACAGAACTTGAGCAACATGATCGCGTTAATTAATCACACTTTCTCTTTCTCAGGTACAGCAGCTCTGGAAGAAGATGCCCAGATCCTGAAAGTTATCGAGGCGTACTGCACCAGTGCCAAAACCCGGCAGACTCTTAACTCTAGTAAGAAAAAAACTCAGTCTTACTCATGCATGTATATGCGCAAAAGAAGAGCGGTCCATACTGGAGCTTGCTGTCTTTACTCAGTGCCTTTCTTTAACGCCCTTGTTCTGAACTGATCCTTCTAACAATATCTTTTCTTCTTCCCGTCTCTCCTCCATTCTTTTGGCATTGCTCTGGTTTACCTTGAGTTCTTTTTTTGTCTTTTTTGTTTTTTCTTCATACTGTGCTATAATTTCCTCCACGTGTTCTGATTTCCTCCATCATCTCATCCCATATCTGTCATTGGTTATATGATTTATCCCCCTCCTTTACCGTCGCTCCTCTTCCTTCGACCACCATGTCCCCCCCCCTCCACATTTGCAACGTCACCGTCAACTCGGCCCGCACGAGCAGCCTGGCAGGGCACCGACCTGATGCACAACCACGTGCTCGCGGACGTGGACCAGTCCTGCGTGGACTCGCCAGGCCGCCGTAGCAGCGTGTCGCGGCCAGAACTGACCTCCGACCTTTCGGAGGACTCTGACTATGACTCCATCTGGACCACCCACAGTTACAGGATGGGCTCGGTGCCGCGCAAGAGCTGCATCTCTCACCAGAACTAAAGAACGTGCAGTACTGCCACGCTGTGCTGCGATGTAACGTACAGCGCGCTTACCTCTCTTACCTTCAATGTATTAAAAACAAAACAAATAGATTTTTTTAATTTATCTATTTATTTTCTATTATATTTGTTCATTTTTTTGTTAACTTATTTAGTTTATTTATTTTTGGACAATTTGTTTGAAGATGTTTTAAGCATCTCCCTGTTGCCTTTGCCACTTTCCCTTTTATGTGCCTCCTCTCTTTCTGTAGTTGTCATGCAGTAAGTGT
Organism: Dascyllus trimaculatus; assembly: GCA_024666655.1. Classification (NCBI taxonomy): domain Eukaryota; kingdom Metazoa; phylum Chordata; class Actinopteri; family Pomacentridae; genus Dascyllus; species Dascyllus trimaculatus. Next base: position 14,427,239 of record CM045456.1, on the reverse strand, counting down.
TTGGTAATTAATTGTTAATTTATCTTGAATGTGACCGCTCCCCCCTTGTTTGACCATAAACGTGGTGGACTCTCAGCAGAGAGAGTGCAGGGACTTTTGGAGTGGAATATAGGGGAGGGAGACCCGGTGGGAGGGAGCGATGGGGACTGAGCTTTTCCTGTCTGATATTCAGATGCAATTCAGGAACGAGTGTATTCTATTTACCGTGTACTAATACTACGTCTCTCCAGTATGTGTTTTTAAGAGTATGAATGCTCAAACATAGCACAGATGCTACACAAGCACGCACACACACAGGTTCAGGCGCACATATGTCCCTGCTGTCTGATACTATAGAAGCATGCATGTGTGATATCCAGATCCTCAGCATTTTATAATCATTGCTGTTGCCATAATTTGCAGTTCTGATCTTGTTTCCAGCCCTAAGCAGGAAAAAAAATCCAACATATTCAAACCACTAGTGAACATTCAAAGCCCTCGCTAACTTTAACAGTTTGTGAAATTCAGTCCAGTTCTTTGTCGTTTGTCGTAGCTGCTACAGAAAGAGGAGATTATCACATACTCTTCACTCTCTCGTTAAGATTAAACTGGATAGAAGAGTGAATATTAAGGGTCAGTTCACCTAAATTACAGATATAACAGGTTTATACCCATAATAGTATGTAAACACGCAGATACTTTTAATTTAATCTTTTCTGGAAGACTAGATACCAGTGAAATGATTGAATATGTTTATTTTGTCTGTTGTATTTAGTGAACTGACCCTTGACGTCATTCATTTTAATATCTTCCTTTATTGTGTAGTCTACCTAAACATCTTCATCCTCGATCAGCCTGATCTTACATCCAGTAGGATTTGTCTGTTACTGTCACAGGGTTGCATTTATACTGTTTTAAATCTCAAGTTGCTGTATTAATGAAATAATAATAAAAAAAAAAAGTTCATATAAAAGCAGGCATAGTGTATCAGGCAGGTAAACTACAAACTCAAAACAGTCCTGTAATACAAACTGGATGCGTTTGTTTTGGTATGGAAGTGTCTCCTGGTAGTTAAAGGAATAATTTGTCATTTTGGGGATTGCGTTTACTTGCTTTCTTGCCCTGAGTTAGATGTGACTGAAAGTCCATTCAGTATGAATCTGAAGCTTAGCGTAAAGACTGGAGGCTAGATTGGAAACTCACTGTTTTTATTTTTTTTTAAAAACAACTGCCAAAATACAATAGGTTTATTTCTAACAGGGTTGTCATGTCTGTGAATTTGAAGTTTTTTTTTGTTGGGAGGACCTATTTTGGGCTGCACAGTGGCTCTGTGGTTAGCAGTGTCACCTCACAACTAGAAGGTCCCTGGTTTGCATCCCGGTTAGGACGCCTGGGATCTTTCTGTATGGAGTTTGCATGTTCTCCCTGTGCACACGTGGGTTTTCACTGGGTACTCCAGCTTCCTCCCACAGTCCAAAAACATGCTGAGGTTAATTGATGATTCTAAATTGTCCGTAGGTGTGAATGAGAGTGTGCTTGGTTGTCTGTCTCTATATGTAGCCCTGTGATAGACCGGCTACCTGTTCAGGGTGTCCCCTGCCTTTGCCTGAGTCGGCTGGGATAGGCTCCAGCCCCCCCACGACCCTACAGAGCATTAAGCGGTGTATAGATAATTGATGGATGGATGGACCTATTTTGCATGCAAATTATTTTTTTATTATAATTTTAGGTAAAATAATTTATTTAGAGTTAAATCCTACCAAATTGACTCTAGATCAGTATGTACACACACAATGCTGCAAACCTGGCAACCCTGATTTCTGAACTTTGATTGTGCTGATTGGCAACCAGAACCACGTGGAAACCTTGACTTTTATTTTTCTATTCAAACGCAAGGATTTCTTATTATTCTTTCTTCTCCTGATGGAACAATCACATTTTTAAGCCCCTAAAGATGCTTCGAAAACTTTTATATTTTATGGGACTTGAGCATGTGTGTGGCAAAATGGCTCCATAGCGCGCCCTTGCAAAATTTGAAACAGCCACTTTGACCACAACGTCTTAACCTACGTCTACGAAATTTGGCAGGCATATGTAGCATGTCAGGCCACACAAAAAAAAGCCTCTTGTAGCCATACTCTAAACCCAACAGGAAGTCCATCACTTTGAGATAATTTTCAGATTTTTGTCATTTTCAGGAGTTATATGCTACTAGGGGGTAACTCCAAGAGACCTCAGATTTGGCCAGTATATACAACAGGCTTTAGTCATTAAACGTTATTTTTATTTTATTTTTTCATGCTACATGTGGCTAAATATGTCCCCTACAAGCATGAGCAGATATTGACCTATTTATGCCACTTATTTTAAAAAAGCAAAATGTGTATCTAAGTTTATGTTTCAGTTCAGTTGTTAAGTTTATGTTGTCTTGCAGTGTCCAGAGAACAGAAGACAACAAATCAGTTTTCTCTCCTCCAACACTCATTTCGTTGACTGACTGCTGGCTCTACATACGCAAAAGTGGAACTGAGCTCCTAATCTAACTCTCTGAAAGAAAGCAAATATCCCTGCTTCCCAAAATGATGATCTGTTTCTTCAGGGTGTCGCTGTCGTCGTATGCTCTGACAATTTGAACCGGTTAGTGTGATATCACTTGCAAACGTCCCTCGTGTCACAACAAACTAGCACCTATGCTCCAGCCTCACGAGCCAGACCCGCTTTTGTCCTCGTCTGGCTCGCGAGGCTCCCCATGCTATCATGCATTAATGACTATTTTTATGAAGAAGTATTTTTCCAGTATTGGTATTAAAAGTACAGGTCGACATCCTCTTACAGTAAGCAATGTGAGTGACATATGGAAATATATTGGTCCGCGTTACAGTTTGAACTGAAATGATTTCTTTACTGTATTTATTACTTTGTATACAGGCGTTTTTGTTTTTTTATTTATTTATATTATATTCTGTACGTCAATGTTTACAAAAATGATCCCTGGATGAATCATTTTTTTCTTTTTTTTATACTTTATCGGTCTGTATCGGAAGTTTACACTGAAACTATAACATGAAGTGTCGGAATTATTTTGCACAATCATGTAACGGGGGGCCAGCGGGTGGGTCGGGGGGGTTAGAATCGGTTAAAAATTCTGTACTTTTTGTCGTCTACCTAGAGTGTGTATGATATATCCTTAAAGGTAGACTTAAGTATTCAGTGTTTCTGTATAGTAAATGCTCATTCGTAGTGTAAATGCTCACCTTCAGTGTTTTGGTAGCATTGAGGGGTTGAAAAAAAGAAGAAAAAAAAAAAGAAACAAGCGATTATACAGGAACATTTCTATGTGAACTACTCATTCAATCTCAGAGTACCGTCAGAGTGGACTTGAAATATAAAGAGCACATACAGTAAGTCTCCCTTTCTGTAAATACTAGTCGTCTCGGAGCAAGAATAAAAATTTAAAAAAATCCATTCTACCTTCTATGAGTATTTGAGCTAAGAATATCACTGTCCTTATATCATGTGCTATACTTTGTGACAGGTGTATTCTGTGGTTTAAGAAACTTTAAAGTCAAACTGGGGGACAGGCAGGGCGAAGAGACTAACTGTCTTTAACCAGTGGTGTCCTCTGTGTGCTCTAATGTCGTATTCAGTTCACACACGTGACCATGTCTTATCTGCAAACAGCGCCTTCAGTGTATTTGTTCTACACTGCTGAAGTGTTCCAAGTCCCAAACGCTGTATTATGAGTTTTGAATAAATCTGTCATTTGGTAGACGCTGGCATTCGGGTGATTTGTTGCTGGAGGATGGCAGATCTGTTTGGGGAAAGGAGGTGGAATTCTCATTAATTTTCAGCAGAGATTTGTATTGTGAATGACTGAGTGAATATATTTGTGTGTGTGTTTTTTCAGAATCTTTCCACAGCCTCTTAATTTCCTCCCACTATCCTCTGACTCTCAGGTCTGCTTCGAGCATGACTAACCCTCTACTACTACCAGCTGTGTGTGTTTTTATGCTCTCAGTCCTTTCCCCCGAAAAGCTCAGGCTGGGGTGTGAAAAAAGTAATTTTCCGAAGATGACTCATCGTACCACGAAGGTGAGACCGAGTGAAGTACAACTGTTGAGTGCTCTTGTGTTTTATAACAGGGCCGCGAAGGGAAACGGGGCTGCACGTGATCATCCCTGGCGAGGAGAAAGTCCTTGTGGAGGATCCCAGTCGCAACGGGCAGAGTGCAGTGGAAGAAAAGTAAGATAACCAAATAATCTCTTTTTCATATTTTTAGAATTTGTTCCTTAGTGAAGACGTAAATAAGAAATTTAGGTAATTTTTCTGAAAGGGCTGCGCATTCTTGCAAAAATGTGCTCAAACTAGAGTAAACAGTGCATTTCCTTAGGACTATTTTCACCTGCGGATTAATACACATGGTGCTCTAGTGAGTTTTTACACCGATCAGCCACAACATTATGGCCACTGACAGGAGAAGTGAGTGATGTTGATGAGACTTAGACACCCAAATAAACAGTGTCCCAGAACAAGCACACTCCCTCATGCAAATGGAAATCCCAAATGTCACCGGCCTACCCCTACAGGAAAATGCATCCCATCGCATGGCAATAACATCAACCAATCAGGAACATGTTGAGGAACATGACAATAGCCCAGGATGTTGATTTGACCTCCAAACTTCCTACACACCATTGTGATCAAGCATCAACAAGATGCAGTGGAACAAGTTTGACTGACAGATGTCCCACTGCACAAGCCAGAGTACCCAAAGGATCCAGTGGCAACGTCCTGGTTCCAGACCCCATAGGACACCCTGAGAGGTCCTCTTGTCCTTGTCCAATGGTTCAGAGCATTTTTGAGCACATAAGGGAGACCAACACAAAATTAGGCAGGTGGTCATAATGTTATGCCTGTTCGGTGTATGCTATGTCAGTAGGATAAATCGATAATTTTTGGTCTTTTCATTGGTTTTGCCGATATTAAAAAAGAAATACAGAATATTACCAGAATTAACATTTCAGTAGTTGTAATATTATTATTGGTACACTGCAAAAACTCAACATCTGACCAAGTTTATATGTCTTATTTTTAATCAAAATGTCTCAACCCACTTGATTTAAGATAAATTTACTTTAAAAGTAACATTTCAGCAAGATGAAAGAAACTTGTTTTAAGACAAATTTTCACTTGTTCTATTGGCAGATTTTTTCACTTATTTCGAGGTAAAAGTGCCTTGAAATAAGTTTTTTTTTTCTTGTTTTGGGAGGGGCATTTTTTCCAGTGTAAACTTGCTGGTTTTGGTTTATGCTTTGGTTCTATGTGTCTTAAAGCATCAATCACGCATGCAATTAAACAGATTTTGATTGATACATTTAATAAAAGTTAGTTTTATTTTGTTAAAGGAGCCTGGTGGATGTGGTGTACGCCCTCAGAGATGAAGTTCAAGAGCTGAAACAGGTGAAATTCTGCAATGTTTCATGATAAATCACTATTTACAAATGACTTTAAGTAAAGAAAAGCTTTTACGAGGTCTTCTCTATTCACAGAGGATTGAAACATGAGATATTTCACATTATTTGCGCAAATGGTAACGTCACCTTTGCTTCAGGTTTGGACAGGGTCACTTAATTGTTCCACTAAGTCTGTTTTACAAGAAGTAAGATGTTTGTTTAACACTGCAGGATAACAAGAAGATGAAGAGGTCACTGGAGGAGGAGCAGAGAGCCCGGAAGGAACTGGAAAAAGTAGTGAGAAGGGTGCTGAAGAGCATTAACGACCCGACGTGGGATGAGACAAACCTGTGAGGCTGGAGTGCGCGTCCATGTGAAGCTCTGAGAAAGAAAGAAAGATCATGTGCTCCATGAGTGGACTTTGCTTGCAGCGTGTGTGTGAAGTGCACACACTCAACATACATAATTTAAGGTTGGTTGAGTGAGAGCAAAAGTGCATCAGCAAAACAGGTAATTGTGTGCTTGTGTGAGATGGATGTGTGCGTGAGCTTTAAGAGGAGTGTTGTTGCTGCCACTCTGCTTAATAGGCAGACCTCACTGCTGAACTGCCTCAACCATCTATTCCGCAATAACATTCCTCGAACACCCAGCAAAGGGTGAACGAATCATACACTTCTGTCACTTCATCATCCATCATCATCGTCGTCTCTCGGAGGCTGAAAGACGACTGGAGAGAGCTGCACTCCTTCTGTTTACAATCATTTCACCGGACCCAGCGGTACATAAATGGTACTTTTGTGGTGTTAATGGTCACAAAGGCCCTTGGACGAGTCTGAACTTGAATAATGCCATTTCATAACCTCTCTTATGTTATTTAATTTTTATATGGGATCTTTTTTTTCTGCAGGGTATCTTTCTCAGACACAGCCTGATGATTTATAGCCTGTTGGCAAAGCTTGTGCCAGGAAACTCATCTTTCGTGTCTTATTTTTCAAATCCTTTTTGTGCTCTTTGTTGTTTGACCACTTTCTGGGTATCCTAAGGGAATTGTACAGATGTTGAACGTGTACTGTATAATGTAAATACTGCAAAAAGATGAGCCTTTGTCCTTAGGGAGAAATAAATGTGTGCTTTCAAGAACCGAGTCGCTTGTCCACATCATAAAGTAACAACGGAGCTGTGTTGTTTGTGATTACACACACCAACACACAAAAGCACCAAAGGTCGACGACCAATCAGGCAGATCAAGCACCTCTATGGCTCCAGATCTCCAGGGGTCCAAATCCACCCAATTCTTGAAGCCCTGTTGTCTTTGTTTCTTTAATTTTCATTTGAAAAAGCATCCACAAATTAACTCAGTAAAAGCTGCAGAACCAAAGTGAACAACCTTGGGCTCTATGGATAAGAGACTCTTGGGAGAATTTCCTTTTTTAAAATTCATATTATCAGGTCAGAGTAAGATTTGAAAAATCAGTGATCAAAACTGTGAATTAGAGAGTAAATAAATATCTTTTTAACATTGATTCAGTGACACTAATGATGTTAAACCTGTTGTAAAAATGCTCAACTGAAACATCAAATTCAGCGGCAAAGACAACAAATCCATTTTAGCTACAGCAGAATCAGGCGACCTTTTCAGTGAAGGTGCCACACTTTGCAACCTTCGAAACATGTTCCTCATTGCGCTTTTATAAGAGATGCGATCTAGTGAAAACACAGAGACTTCCAGAGTGGAAAAGGTTAAGTGTATTTCAGTTGGTTTAAGATTATTCAATTCAATTTTTCAACTTTATTTCAGTTCAAAAGTTGTTCACATGGTGCCTCAAACTGACTGAGAGAAAGAAAGCCATAAGGTCAGGTAGTTTACCATCATGGTTAATAGTTGAGTCTCTTTTTCTTCTAAAGAGATGAAATTCCAATTACTCAAGTACTGTACTTAGGCACAATTCTGAAGCACTTATTTCTTGAGTAATTTTATTTCATGCCATTTATAAGTGCACTCCATTTTCAAGGCACATATTGTACTTTCACATTTAATTTATCTGACAGCTTTCGTCTTTGGGATTTAATTTATTAATGCAATGTATAATCAGCTCATAAAGTACGATAATGCATCCCCAAAAACTTTTCCATCACTGTAGGTGCACTCAGATCTTTCACTACATTAAAAAAAATCAATTACAAGTAGTAGCTCTTACTTTAAAAACTCTGCTTAATCAGTTGCTGTCTTTATCTAACATGATGGCTTTTGTCAAAGTAATGTCAAATGTGACGGATAGGTTCAAACATATAGGCTCATTTATTGCATATAGAACAAAAACCTTCAGGTATCCATCTCTGTGAACTTACTGATGCCTCCGACAGGTTAGAATTCACAGGAAGTTAGTACAATTAGTGGTAAGTAGTGGTTAGTAGTAAGTAAAAGAGTTGGGCCAGTTTTAAAAAGTACTATTCGGGTGAGGAGTTCTTCAAAATTGAATGGATTTGCAGTAGCATGTGTGCTGATTACCTTGCTTTTATTCAATTATATATTTTTAACCTAACTTACACTGTAAAAACAAATCCCATTTAAAGACACTGAAAATCTGGCAGCAGGGATGCAGCAGAACAAGATAAAAAAACGAAAAAATATAACAGCAAGTATTTGTAAAATTATTATATTTTTTGTTGATTTGAATATAGTAAAAGAGTTTAATTGTACAGTGAAATGTGGTAAAAGAACAAATTACCAATTGTTAAAATACAGATTTCTCATGTGGATGATATTTTATTTCCTTATAGTTAACTTTTAAAGTAATGCTTTTTCTTTGACGTAATGAATTATTATTTCTTTTATTTTCTTATTTATTTGCTTTGCTTTGCGTCAGACATGCCACAGTATCACAAAGGCAAAAGAGAAAAATAAATAATTATAAATAAAAATAAATAAATACAAAACTCCAGAACAACCAAACCAATTCCAAATCCATTATCTGTAATTAAACAGAACAAGGGAAATCTGTACAAAAAAAATAATAATAAAATAAAATAATAATAAAAACAGTTTAAAACATGTTTTTTTTTTGTTTTGTTTTGTTTTTTTGCAATATACTTTTAAGCGGCTGGCTGTGACGTCATTCAACGCACCTTGATCCCACGTGACACACTGAACTCTGGAGCAAATGAAACGAGCGCACCTTTATTGAAACGCGACCCCGCCTTTAAAAATGTTTGCCAATTTGCCGCCACACTGTTGACTTGCTCAAACGTCTTTGCTGTTGTTTGTGTAACACCGAATAAACACGTTCAAAGAAACCCTTAAGTCTACACTTCACCTGATATTAATTTTAGAAGTTGTCATTGCGGTTTGACCTCATTCACGCAGAGTTGGACACACTGGTTTCCCCACTTTTGGAATTTATGAACTTTCATCACCTTTTTCAGAAGGATCTACACAGGAAAATCTGCTTCACCTCACCAAAACAGGTATGTGCTGACAGTTTATTCTGATGTGTTTTGGGTCTGCTGGTTTTGTGTTTGGCAGTACTGGTAAAGCTGAAGCTGCTGTTGTGTTTCCAGTTTACTTTGCTGTGGTGATGTTGTTTTAAGTGCCTGTCAGCTCTACAAAATAGGGCTATATCATAAAAAAAGTTTTCTTACACAATTTTATTTTCCTAATTAAATCTGACCACTTATGCAACAGAACAATATGACAGGCATGGTGTAGATGAATGAATGGCAGAAACAGTGCACATTGAATGGGATGAGTGAAGTTTGGTACCCATTGTTTGCTTCTTGCTATGGTAAAAGAAAATACCTGCTTGACTTTAGTTTAAGCTGTTATTATTTATTCAGTTTTTGCTATTTGTGGGCAGCTGGGCAAACACTGACATATACACCGATCAGGCATAACATTCTGACCACCTGCCTAATTTTGTGCTGGTCCCCAATATGTGCTCAAAAATGCTCTGAACCATTGGGCGTGGACAAGAGGACCTCTCAGGGTGTCCTATGGGGTCTGGAACCAGGACGTTTGGCACTGGATCCTTTGGGTACTCTGGCTTGTGCAGTGGGGCCTCTGTCAGTCAAACTTGTTCCACTGCATCCTGCTGATGCTTGATCAGAATGGTGTGTAGGAAGTTTGGAGGTCAGATCAACATCCTGGGCCATTGTCATGTTCCTCAACATGTTCCTGATTGGTTGATGTTATTGCCATGCGATGGGATGCATTTTCCTGCAGGGGTAGGCCAATGACATTTGGGATTTCTATTTGCATGAGGAAGTGTGTTTGCTGTGGGACAATGTTTATTTGGGTGTCTAAGTCTCATCAACACGGATGTTAAAATCCAAGGTTTTCCATCAGAACACCACATAGTACCAATATGATCAATGTTATTCACTTCACCTGTCAGTGGTCGTAATGTTGTTGCTGATCAGTGTGTATGTTTTCCACCATTTGCACCCTCTTCCTGTGCTCAGGGTTTAATAGCACCAACTACTGATCTTAAGATTCTTAACTTCTTACATGCAACTGACAGCAGTTCAGTGTGCATCTACTGACATTAATGTCATGGATTTAGTTGCAAAGCCAAACATCATCATTCTCACGTTTTCATAATAAGCCAAACGGTAAAGCAAAGTCCAACAACTACCTCACAGCACAGTTTCACTTATAACCCGGTCAACTGCATTTTGCAAACATGCTTATTTATCTGTTTACCATTTCCTTTGTTTGCTTTGTAATTTCCCTCATTTTTCTTTATTTATCTCTATGGCTTAAAACTGGGACCCAAGTACTAATTTCATGCCACCTCATGTGGATATGTGTGCTGGTATGACAATAAAAAACCTTGAATCTTGAATCCTTAAGAAGGCAAATTTGTTGGATTTCCAGCAAAAAGATTCCTGCCAAAAGCACTAATTTGAAACTAATACATGCATGAAATGAATAGAAAAAGTATTTGCATGACATGGAAATCTGAGGTCAGTCAGTTAAAGTTAAGAGCCTGAAAGAGCTGTCCAGTTGCTTTTTTACTGAAGATTCTAGTGTTAAAAATATATATATATATATATATATATATTATTATTATTTATTTATTTATTTTGCTGAAAATGAGGTTGATAACCCACCAAAACAGTCAAGTTACAGGCTGTAAAGTCTTGATCATCTGCTGATAGTTGCCATGTGTTATCCTGCTGCTGCACTTAAGTGGATTTAACCACCTCATTTCATTTATATATCATATTCCAATGTTGGCCTGAGGGGCACAGTAGGGGCTGGGCCAGGCAATTCTTGGCTGCTGCCCGGCTTATGCTGTATATGTAAAGTGGATTTACTGTAGAAGTCATTATTGTCACTCTGCAGTCTGTACTGTGCTGTGCTTGGTGTGTGCAAGTTTAAGGCTCGGATGTCAAATGTCTCTTCGTTTATTTATATGATAAAACTGCTCATTTTGATTTCACTGATTGACAATACAGGATTTGCAGTTGCAATTTGTGCATGTTATGCATTAACATCGCAAATCTGTTTCATATGAGTTGACTGACCAAAGAACACATAAATGGCCCATAGTGTCACATGAATGCATCTCATGGCTTTGTATATATGTTTATGTTTATGCCACGTTTTTTTAAAACAAGCACCCCATTGAAATCTATTGTGCACTTTTTTAATCGCGACAAGCTTTGTGTGTGTGTGTGTGTGTGTGTGTGTGTGTGGGTGGGTGGGTGGGGGGATGGGGGGGTCCTCATTCTGCTGGATGAATAAGCACAGATGTCAACCTTTTCACTGTGACTCTCACCTTGTCCACTCATTAGTAATGAAAACAGTGGCCTTTTGTTTCACGTCGAATATTCCTCCATTGGAACAAAGGCGCATTTCACATTCATCCTGTGAGGCAGATCTGAGCAGATAAACCCTGACCACAGCGTGACCATGCTCTGACCTTGCTGTCGTGACTCTCTGAAGGTCTTCTGGCCTTAATAATGAACCAGAGCAAGAAGAAATCCTCGCTGATGTTACTTGCTCTTCGGGTGCGTATTGCAGCCAATACCTGGCCACCAGCCTCCCTTTTATTTCTACTTCCACTAAACTTGAGAGCCTTCTTCTTCCTGTCAAGTGTGTGCTGGGTGAGAAACTTGTGAAATGAAGAGGCAGACGTGTATTATCAAGGTTCTGACCTGCCCCAGCCCCTCTTCACACTCTGCGACTCTTTCTTCCAACCAGGATGGACTGACAGCTTGTCACCGTGGGTGCCCCACAATACAGCTCAGACCCCCTGACTATTGTGGAGCTCAGAAAAAAGGCATCAAGGTCTTCCTCTCTCTTTCCTTCACTCTTTTCTCTTTCTTTTCAAAGCAGAGAATCAATCAGCTGTACACACACACACACACATACACACGACTCATTTCTTTTCCCTTCCCTCTGTCTATTCAGCAGCCAGTGATCATTTAGACTTGACATGTATTGTGAAAAACTGAGCTGCTTTGCCTCTTTCTTCTTCTCTTTCTTTCACTCCCTTTCTCTTTCAACTGTCTGTCATTAATGTCCAGGTCTTACAATATACGAACAGTGGAGGAGAAGAAAGCGAAGAGTGAGGGATGAATTGATGGATGGGAGGATAAGCACTCAGTGTCCTTTCTTTAAAGATTTGTTATTGTACAGTACTGTCTCCCAGTCATTTTTGGTTGGTGTTTCAGTCTGAAAGCCCGTCCACGTGCTCTTTTGTATGGGAAAGCAATAAGGCCCCATTGAATGAAGCTGAATGGACCTGCCATCCTTAGGGGCTGAGGCCTGAGGACTCCTATTCTTTAGCCCCCAATCTAATTGGAGCTGAAATGAAATGGAGGTTTCTTATGAAAATAGGCTTTGTTTGGCCGCAAGGCTGGTAATTCATAAACAATAAGCAGGGCCCCATTGTGTAGATAATAATATATTCATGCCGCTGGAGATGGGGAGAAGGCAAAGCGAAGGCTGAGGATATATAAGGAGGATAGGCAGAGACAGGGATGGAGAGTGGAGGCATAAGAGGAAGGGGAGGAGGAAGACAAGGGGCTAATAGCAAATAGTGGGTCAGAGAAAATTGGTAATGGTTAGGTAGAGGCAGAGGATTTATTAGAGGAAGTGAAAGGACCAAAAGTAGGTAGGAGTGAAAAGTGAGTGGGAGTGAGGGAGGTGAAAATAGGAGAGATAGACAAGATAAGAATGAGGCGAGGAAGGCGGGAGATTGGGAAATGGCTTTGAGTACCTCTAAGCCTACAGGTGACTGGTTTGGCAGCAGTGTTGGGGGAGGGAGGGGGGGGAGAGATGGCAAGTGAGTGAAAGTATCATAAAAATGGAATAGGTTGCACAGTGCAAATCTGTGTGGAGTTGAGAGTGGTGGAGCTGATGGAGTGGATTGGTCAAGTGCAGAGATAGAGCAGAGCAAAAAAAAAAAAAGCAGTCAGTGTCTAACAGGCGAGAGGAGCCGAGGAGAGAAGACCGGTGAGTCTGCGGTGGTATAAATCTGACAGGAGGACTCTCGCCACCCGGAGAGGAGAGAGTGGCTGAGGGGAAAAAAACAGGTGAGCTTTTCTCTGCCACTTTGATTCATCAGTCTACGCAGATTATCACTCACTGGTATCGTCTGTAATTGCACAGGTCAGAGCTGCTCCTCTGTGATCACCTTCCGCTGAGTTTGTCAGAGAGTTTGTCGGTACTTGAAGAGCAGGACCAAAACGGAAAAAAAAACCCAAAAAAAGTGCTGGACTTGAGTGCTGTGTGGAGTGACAGACTGACTGAAGGGACCCTGCTTCCTGTATCTGATCTGTGCAACTGTTTCCGTTCAGGCTTTTTTTGCCATTTCACTGAGGAATCACTCTTCTTACAAACTGACGCGAGAGAAACACATTCCTCTGGACACTTTGAGGAAAACCTTCAATTTTTTTTGTCTTTTTCTGGGTTTGGTTTGGCTGACAGTGCATCCTGGACAGAGTTTTGTGACAGAGGAGGATGTTGAGGACATGAAATTGAAAGTGTAAACAGCTCTGATTTGATTTTGCAGCGTAACAGATAAGAGCTCTTACCTGACGGTGAGTAAATCTGAAATGACACTTTATGGATAGACTTGAACTGAGTTAGTGTGTTTGAGTGGATTGTGGGGGAAGTGTTTGCATGCGTCCGTGCTGACAGGCAAAACTTATTCTGTATATATACATTGTGGTAGAAAATACAATGTCATCTGTGCACCTGTAAATGAATCACAAAAGTATGCATATCATGTGACAAAGAATGATATGATAGAAAGACTTTATATGATACTGCTAAACATTTCTGCAGTACAGTTGTGTCTACATTTTACCTACCTGTACTAAGGTGTTTCACCTGCACACAGCTTTGTGTGTGTGTGTGTGTGTGTGTGTGTGTGTGTGTGTGTGTGTGTGTGTGCAGCCTTCTGCCTCAGCGTGAATGATTGCAAAATTAAGTTTGGTGAAGAATAACATGAGAGTCATCATATCAGTTTGTATATTATTGAGAATGCAAAAATCATTTTCACTTCAGCGATTTGCATGGAGATATTGAAATGTTATTTAAATGAATTAAACTTAAAAAGTGTTGCAGGAGCTGCCGGCTTAATGGCATTAAATTGCGGTAGAAATGCATTTTGCTTTCTTCTTCTTGTTTTTGTCATGTGTGTGTGTTGGCCAAGAGGTGGTGGTATTTGCTTACATCCGAGCATGTGTAATTCTTGGGCACCTGAGACTGTGAGTTTTTGGTTTGAGCCACTAGATGTCAGTATTTATCAAGATATAAAGCAAAACAGCAGCAACCTTTAGACCCAGCTCAGCATAAAGCTATGGCGTTTGTGTCTGCTTCCTTGTGACACATTGTATTTGTGCAAATTGTTAGAGCTCTGAAAATTGTGAAGATATAAATGTGACAATTTCTGCAAGAGTAAATTGGTGGCCAAGTTCCTTTGCTTTATACTTTCTCATGTCAGCAGATTGTAAGCTCCTAAAAACAGATGCTATTGCTGTTGTTAAGCGTAGATTAGAGTGTAAACTTGATTATTTAAATGGACGTCACAATAAAGGTGATGCATTGAGTCTCAATCATATGGTTACTGCAACCACGAGATGGCAATCACACATAATGGAAAGTTATCTAAGTGTGTGTGTTGGGGCCATGGACGGAGCTGCACATGCAATGCTTTTGCATTTAACAAGATGTCTTTACAATGGTGTGTTTTGAACTTGTCGCTATCTTTTGTGCGCAACTCCTTTCAACATCCTGCAGAATTTGTTTGAATATCTGTGCAGGCGGAGCTGGATGTTTCCCCCTCCGCTTGAGGTCCTTGTTTGTTTTGTTTATTTGCATGCACCAGAGTGGTTGCTGGCGGTGTTGGTCACTACAAGTGGCTGGCATTTGGTGCCTGGTAATCAGGCTGCAGGCGAACTGGGTGGCAGCGCTTCGAATGGGTTGCTGGAGATTATCCCAAAATTATCCATGAATTATCCCCCAGAATTACGCCATTCCAGTCAGGCCTTGTCCATTGATGGGGACTGGGAAGAGGGAGAGTGTTGGACCAAGAAGTGCATGTGTGCGCGCATTGTTCAGGCGGAGATTTGGATGGAGCAGTGTTTGGTGTCTGTGTCAGGGAGCACGTATTTCTGTGTGTGTGTGTCTCTGTAATGATTCTGGCAGTGTTGTTACATTGGGGTAATGGAGCATGTTAATCCACATCAAACAGCTATTAGCGGCAGATTTTGCTCATAAAAGTCACTAGTTATAGCAAAGAGGAAGGACATAAAATTAAATACATCTAACAACCTGCATGCCTTTTTTGACTCAAGCGTACATTTTTCTTGAGCCAAAACTGAACCCAAATTTTAATACAAAAGTAGTTTACTGTTTAGGCAATTCCTAAAATCTGCCAGTGTAAATTTTCATGCGAGATATTTCTTACCCAAAGGTTTTCTTGCATTGTATTGAACTCATTTCTGTGTGGCTGCTCCTGTCGCCGCAAATCGTGCTGTCATTAAAGTCTGATAGAAGGGATGAGCTGCTCGCTTGTGTGTGTGGCTGTCGGAGCCCCAGAAGAATGAATTGTGCTGGTGAACCTCCCTGCGATAAGTGTTCGGTAAACGGGTCAGTAGATTGTCCTCCGAGGCTCAATCTGAGCTATTTTCCCTGCCTGAGAACACAAATTATCCCCTGTATTCATCCTATAAACAGACCACCAGTGGCGCAGACTCCACATAGTTTGTTGTGGCTGTGTTTGCGTGCTCAGTCACTCTGTTTTCTTGTGCTTTGGCTGAAACGCGAGGCCGCTTATACATGTGAACCACAATATGGGATAACACATGCATGCTTTTCACCCACTCAACAACAAAGGCCAAACACTGCCGCTTGGCGAATAGATGAATACGCGGCCATAGAAGATGAGAAAACAATTAGATTTAGAGCAGGGCGCAAGTGGAGGATCACAGGGAAAAAAAAACACACACTGGCAAGGAAGGAGGAAAGCGGTAAGAGGCAGAGGGGCAAAAAAGAGGGAGAGGCTGAGGTGGTGAAAGGTTAAGTACTTCGCTTTTTTTATTTTTTGGATTTGGTGCTTCCTGCAGGGCCTTGTTCCTTGACCTGCTGGTTAGAGGAGTGAGGTTTCAAAAAAAAATGGGAGCGAGGCGGGAGGGGAGGCGGAGAAGGAGGGAGAAAAGGCTAAAGCTGCATGTGAGGTTGCAAGGTGAGAGGTGGAAGAGCTAAAATGGGAGGAGTATTTGCCTCTGGCTGATGGGGAACAATTGGACACACAAGACGGCGTGCACGCACGCTCGGAAAGCCGGGGGGAAAAATGGACATTCTCACACACGCTCGCGCGCACAAAACGTGCACACACTTAGAACTACAGGCCCAGCAGGCATATGAACTTCAGTGCAGTTGTTGCCATGGCGATACACTGAGTTGCTGACCCCCCGACTCCATTTTTCCTGCCGCTTGGCTATTGAAAGAGATGATTGACAAGTGTCCAAATGTCAGCCGACCCAGCCGGCCACACAGATAGGGGGGCCAGCCGTTTTATGTTATTTTGACTCACAGGGAGGAAGGTGTGTGTGTGTGTGTGTGTAAATACATATATGCATGCATTTTGAGAGTCTGCCTAAATAGCAATCACAATAAATTGTATCTACCCCCTGATGCTGAAAATACATGAAACACATCAAACATGCACATAATGTAAATGCTGCATTCACATGTAAACACATATATCCCGACATTCACAAAGAAACATTCCAAATAAAGCCCCTTTTGTATGTTAGACAGGGTCGTATATTTGGTTTGTCTTTTGAGCTGCACCGATAACCCATTCAAGTGAAAGGCAGGATTGGCTGCTGGCTGCTATTGAGTTTTTTCCCAGTGTTTAGTGCTCTGCTGTGCTGTGTGCGTTTATTTAAGCTCACGACTCTGATGGACCAAATCTACATTAATCCATTTTTTCAGACATCAAATATAACCGAACAGTATTTTCCACTCAGCCAAACACTTGTGCATTGTCTCGCATCGCTTTTACTTATTTCTGTATATTTTTTTCCTTCCTGTTTTTTTGTATCCCCCCTCTCTCTCTCTCTCTCTCTCTCTCTCCCTTCCTTTCTCACCGTCTCATTGTCTACAGGCTTGAAGGGATCGGTCTTATCTTGATCACCCACAGCAACACATTAACCTCTCCTCTCTTATCTCTACACTGGTCATTAGTGCCAAAACCCTTAACGTCCTATTGACAAGGAGCACAGAACTCTGCATCTGTGTGTGTGTGTGTTTGTGTGTGTTGAGTTATTGTAGGTGACATGCGGTTGAGATCTGCTGAGTTGGTGATCTGAGCCCGATAACATTATTAGCCTTTCGGTATGTGCAAAATATAGCAAGACAGTGTGGGATGGAAAACTGCTGTAATATTTCTATATCCTGTATTTGATATTACGAGGGCCTCATCCACAATTGAACAGCTGATAAAACATATTCACATGCTTTTATGTTGACCCTTTCCTGATCTGTGCATCCTTAAAGATCTGATTGATTTATTTTTAATATTTATTTACTGAATGCCACATAATTAGTGCTGAATGCAGCGCGTACATCCTAATAAGGTCTGAATTGCGCTCTCCTCCCACCTGAAATCTTTTTTTTTTTTTTTGCAGGAAAATGTAGCGACTTAAAGGCTAGTCATTGGGTTTTTTTTTGTTTTGTTTTTTTTTGCTAGAAGGCCATTTAGAAGATATTGAGGGAAAATAAAATGTACTTCCTGACTCTAATGCGGCAGCATTGGTGTTGAGTGGGTTACTCCATTTGCTGCCGCTGGAGCATTACACTTCAGCTCAGTCAAACAGCTGTCAACAGTAAGTGTATCGCAAATTAAATCATTTCAATGTTATCATGTCTTGACACGCGGCAATCAAATCTCTTATGGCAGTAATATTAGCACCTGCTCCGCATGCTCCTCCTGCATCCGACGGAGTTTTGACATAACAGAATGTTCACATAAATCCATCGACGCATTGCCTTTTCGCCTGTTCAGGGTCATGCTGCAGTTATTGTTGTTTTAAGTGAGTCGTATACGTTTTTGATGGAGACACGTAATCATTAAACCTCAATCATTCCAAATGAAACCTACATTTTTTTGATATGCCATAGAGGGATTTAGTGTTTCAGTTAAATGTGAGCCGTGCTGTTTGTCGCTAAATACAGTACTTATCCGTCTGTTTTCTGTCTTCTCCTGGCCCTGCGCATTCGTGGGGCTGACAATCTAACAGGTTAAAAGAATAATTGCAACTCTATTTACCCCAAACAGCCTCTCCTCTGCACATAATTACATCCGCACACACATACAGAGGCACACTATCGCATACTGAGGCACACTCAGAGAGAGCGAGAGAGAGAGGCAGAGAGAGAGAGGGAGAGTCCCTTCACTAATATTTAGGTTGTAACAGTCATGTGTTTGAGTGAACCCTCCTCTTGTCCTCCTCTTCAACGCAAAGCACTGTTAACCACCGGCACTCACTCAGAGAGGAATACACCCCGCATTGACCGCACTCATCCTGCTGTGGGTGTCGGTGTACTGTACGTTTTCTGCCTGTGTGCGCTGTGCGAGAGTGAAAATAAGATGCAGTGAATATACATGTTACTGCTGCGGCTAACGTTCATGCTCATCACTCATTAACTTCAATTATTTTGTCGGAGATAAAGAAATGGATTGTTTGTTCGGGAGAAGGTGACAAATTACTATCACAAAGTTCTCAAGGTGACATCTTGACATCGGATTGCTTGTTATATCTGAATAACCCTTTCAAAAAACCCCCAAGGATGCTTAGCTCACAATGGAAAATAAAACAGAGAAAATGGCATTGTTAGACAACTCAGTGTTTGATTGTTTTCTGACTAACTGATTCACTGAAATAATAGTAATACTGAAATACATGTGACATAATATATGTGCATTTGTCAGGGACACAGATGAGGGCGGTGGTTGAGGTTGCGGGCGGTGCTATTTTTGAATAATATACTGCCAAATAATGGCGGCTAAATTATTAAAATCTGGATTTAAGTCATATTTAGAAAGATAAGCACTGATGTGCAGTCAATAAATAGGCAAAAAGATCAGTAAAGATAAATATATGTTTGTAAAAGATGGTGAAACACCTATATAGTATCAATTAAAAACACTGGACTACAGCATGTAATGTCTGTGTACAGGTGAATCTGTTTGAGGAAAACAAATACTAGCAAACCGTGTAAGAATTCAAAGAGAGCTAGAAAATGTATATACAGATTAGATAGTTTATTTACATGTAGCATAGTGTTTTAAATATAGTATATGTACAGTTTTTACAGCCTGTTTAGATTTTTTATTTGACAATTACAAATTCTGTGTACATGATGTTGCACAAGCAGTTGTACATAAATGCAGCGTGCAGGTTCAGTGTGATAGTTTTAGTAGGAAAAAGCATAAACTTAATATTTAGGTGTTTTTGCTTCCAGCTCAGCTGCAGGTGCATCCATCCTTGAGGTGTAATGACTCGCAGCACTGCAGTGCCCGAGCTCGGACATTGGTGGCGCTGCTGCTGCATTGTGATTAATGACTGCCGCAGCTATACTGTGGATCCACTCACAGCCCGGCATTACATTAGAAGACATTATCTAAATACTCAACAAAGTGAAATTGAATTTAGGGCTCCTTCTCCAGGCCGTCCCCCTCCTCTCCCGCCTCCCATTCTGCTGGTTCAACTGGCCCCGCTCTAGGATCCCATTCTCTCCTTATTGTTAGAGGGAGTCGAGCAGGATCCTCCCGCTCCTCATCCACTTTCAAATTGAATCAGTCTCAATTTGACCTTTTATGTACCAGAATCCGCTACAGATGTACAGTATGTGCATGCAAGTAACGTTTGACACCCGTGTGTGTGTGTGTGTGTGTGTGTGTGTGTGTGCCCTCCATATGTGCCCCCGTGTCAGCTTGCATTGCTTACAGTGAAGTGGGAAACAGCATCTCCCTATTTGCCGCAGAATAGACCAATTAGTGTTTAGCAACAGAGCAGGAACCCATGTGAATGTGTCATTGATTAGCAGGATTTGGCTAATCATCACATCTCATAAACTCACCCGCTAATGTCAGCTGGATCTCCTACAGTACGCCTCCTTCTCCCCGCTCAATCTATCCCTCTATCTGCTTCTCCTTCTCCTTTCAGCTCCCTCTTCCCGTCTGTCTTTCCGCACTTGTCTTTTTGCCCATCTGTCTCCGTCTGTCTCCTCTGCTTTTCTTCCTCTGCTTTTCTCCCCTCTTCTCAATTTCTTCCTTCCTCTCTTCTGCTTTCTTCCCCCCCTCTCTTTTTTTCAATGCTTGAGAGTTTTACAGTAGAAGGAGCAGAGCGGATGCTGACTTTCCTGCTTGTACGTCAGGAAAGGAGAACAAGACTCTGCATTGCTGCTGATCTATAAAAGCAATATGTACTTTTTAAAAAATTTGAATTGTCTTCTGTGCGACTATTAATCTGTCTGTGAGCTTTTGCTGTATTCTTCATCAGGACCGAATCAGGCGCCTTTTTATGTTTCTCATTTTCTGACATCTGCTGGTACAAGTCATCTTCAACAAGAGAGAGAAACACAAAGAAAGTACCTCATGCTCTCACTTTCACTTTTCAGCCATCCAAAACTGTGTGTAATTGTTCGACATCCTTGTTTAATTGAAACCTCGCCATTGAATTTTGTCGTTTTAGGCCAAAACAGTGAGGAAAAAAAAACACGTGCTGTTGTGAGAAAAAACAAAAGCTGTAGCTGCATCCAGAATCTAAGTGAATTTTCAGAACTTGGCTTCAGATGAAACTGGGCAAAGTGACAACAGTATGTTTTTTTAAAAATGTATAATTAATCAAATGTCACTTGTTTTCAGAAAGTATTAGTTGAGTGTACTCTCAATCCTATTATTAATTAATCAGAAGATTTCCTTTATTTTTTTGATTAATCCTTTTGTGTGTTAAATATCAGAAAGCTGTAGAAAATGCCTTTTTATAGTGAACTAAAGACCAAACTGGCATCGTTAAATTGCTTGTTCTATTTGACAAGCAGCTCCAAACCTGAAAATATTCAGTTTACTATCCATAAGACAGAACAGTTTCACTGGTGCACGACTAATCAATTCAAGTGTTTTATTCATTAAATAGTACTGTAGTTAGAGGAAAGTTTGAATATTACAAGAAATTAATAAATTGGACACCTTTAATTAAAATGGCCTCAGTGTTTTAACTTAGCATGTTTGCAACACTGTTAAACTTCAAGTATAGTTAAATCCAACCACCTACTCAGATAATTACTGTATTCGCTCGCATACGAACAGAGCGTAGAGTTGTTCTCGATCCATTTCATCTTTTTTGCTTTTGAACGAGAAGAAATTAAATTAGTGGTTTTGGAGCTTTGTGTGTTGTGTAATAGGTATTAGTTATCATATTAATTAACATCTGTTTGACACAGTATGGTGACCAGCTGGGAGCATGAAGGAGGACATGTGTGTGTGCGCGAAAGGTTGCAAGGGGGGGGGAAACTCTCTGCGTTTGATTTGTTGTGTTGCTAATGTGACACTGATTATACAGGTCAGAGTAAAACAAAGCGGTGAGACGCGGCAATGCTAATACGGACGCTGTGATAACAGGGTTGTCGTCTCACGCGCGCTCACAAACACAGATAGGCAGATATACCTTCGTGCAAACCGCGTTCTCGTGTCCTTGTGGAAACACATGCAAAGACGCACCGACACTCTCATGGCACACATTCACATGTCACAAAATGGGAAAGAAAAAAAACATCTCTCAATGACTTCAACAAACCACACAGAGCCTGTGTTTTTTGTAAGAGGTAGACTGTTGCCATGGAGAGAAGAGGTTAGTGAATTTGACCTATGCTATCATGCTAGCTTTGGTCCCGCAGCTGTAATTTCAAATGACAGAAAAAAATGTGCTTCTCACTGAATTGATTTATCCCTATGTTTATGAGTAGATAAGTGCAGTGATGCTTAGATGGAGGGTTATTTTCATGGGGTGACTCTTTTGTGTGTATTGTGTTTATCTAGGCCACTGTTGATGTAGGGAGTACTGTAGCTCTTTTTCTCACAGCAGGGACCCTTTTTTTGTGTTTGTGTGTATGTTTTTTTTTTTTCTCTGTGTGTGCGTTTGTGTGCCTGTGATTTTGTTTGTGTTTATGTGTGCGCCAATCTCCACCACAGGTACAGCAAAGGCATGGGACACATTGTGGTTTATGAAGAGCAGTGCGTGATCAGACTGCCCTGCAGCACTAACGAAATTTATCACAATAGGACGGAAAAAGTAAAAATGACTAAATAACATGCGGTGGGTTTGTTCTGATTTAGTCGCCACGTAACCCGTTTTTCTATTTAAAAGGAGCCAGTCTTGTGGCCTTGGTTGCAATATCTGTTCTGAGCTGCAGTATCAGGCAGCTTTTTGTTATTTGACACAGTTAATCCAGAGCAGAATAGAGTGCTTGTACGTGTGCAACATATGGAAGGCGACAAGAGAGCACAGATATGGTCATCTGTCTGGATTTTGGGGTAATTTGCCTGTGCGGGTGTGAATGTCGCTGGAAATGGGCGGCGACGTGTCAATCACGCGTTTGACAGTGACTTGTATAGGCTGTCATGTTGCCCGGCAGCCGAGGCAGAGGAGCCTCAGACCCGGGGGCCAACTAGGGGTCACCGTCTGCCCTAAACGGTCCCCTAGACAGCGTGAGGTGCAGATAGGCAAGGCGTTGCACCAAGGAGGTCAGCCTAGGGGTGATCCAATTCTCCCTGTTTGGGCGTCAGGAGATTGTATGCTCACCTCTGTCAACCCCAACACATACAGGTCAGCAAAAAATAGGATGGATGCTCACAACGCCGGGAAGAAGGGTTGACATAAGAGAGAGGCACAGAGTAACCTGTGTGTGTGGGTGAATGTATGTATAATTCACCAAACACAACTGTGTCTCTCTCATCGTTTCTCCAGTCATCTGAACACGCAATGTAGTGGACACGAATGTGCCTCTTAGTTCTCAGTTGACCCTTAAAGGCCCCAGCGGGGATATTGAGGGGGTGACTTTGCTCCTGCATCCTGGGAGACTTCCATATTCATTGTGTCCCTTTTTTCCTCCCTTTGTACACCTGTTGTCTCTCTTTTATTGTCCGTCCGTACTTTTCTCTTTTACGATGTATTCTCAGTTTCTCTTTCAACTTTTCTCCTCAGGGAAGCTTCTCACCTTGCTCCTAAATGCTCGGCACAAAACGCAGGTCACTTTTGACTGGCTGCTTGCTCATAGGGAATCCAAAAGCAACCTTGGATTGTTGGGTTTTCTGTTTCCTGTTTTTTCTAACAATGTTTAGCGCTTTGTGACGACTTGTGTTGTAAATATGCGCTATATAAATAAAACTGAATTGAATTGAATTGAATTTTGGATATTCATGCATGACCCATCCTTATTGAGGGTATAATACGAGTCAATAAAGTTCTCATGCTGTCAGATTCTTGCTTTATCTTCAGTAATTTTTCAACAAAGTGTGGACCGCAGAGGTCACGGTTTTTGGAGCTTTGATCAGTTTGTGCTGAAGAGCTTGTTGAGCGCAACGATGTACCTGCCAAAGGACGTAGAAGCGGCGAGTCCTTCAACCTAGTATGTAAGGTGGAATAATGGCTATTATGGAGGACTTGCACACTCAGTAACAGTGTCATATCACGTCTTCTTATAGAAATGTGGCCTTTAAATGAGTGAGGAGAGTGTGTGTGTGTGTGTGTGTGTGAGTGAGTGAGTGCGTGAGTGTGTGTGTGTGTGTCAGGGGAGCCAGTGGCAACTACCATCTGGTAGTGAAGGCCAGCAGACCGTTGGAGCTGTGCTGCCCTACCCTTGTCAATGGCAGCTGTGTGTGTGTGTGTGTGTGTGTGTGTGTTTGTGTGTGTGTGTTTTATCCAAAGTGTGTCCATTGCACATGTATGTGAATGTGTACGCCCAACACTATGTCTGTGTGTGTGTGTGTGTGAGTGTTTGTTGTCCCATGTGTTCACTAATTACTGTTATGGGTGTCACAGTATGATCAGACCAGTAACGGTCATCATGTGTTGACACATCCAGTTTCCTTGTTGCTTCGCTGCAGCGAAACTCCGACTGAATCGTACAGAGTGCCAATAACTTGGTGTTTCACTTTTGTGTCACTTTAGTTCTGAGCTACACTTATCAACTCAACTCTGTATTTGTTTTTTTATATATATTTTTCATATTATTTAAGCTAAATTTGAAAGGATCTGCAGCAGATTATTTTGATTATTGTTTAATCTTGTGATTATTTTCTCCGTTCATCAATGAATCGTATCGTCTATAAAACACCAGAGGATGGTGAAACTGGTTACGCGACGGAATGTTTCAGATGTCAATGCCACTTGACCGGACAATTCTTGTCAACAAGAGTTGAAATGATCAGCAGTTTAATAAATTGATAAGTGATTGATTGATCTCTTTTTAAAGCAGTAATTCCAATTATTTGCTTTTTCCAATTTCTTCAATGTGAAGATTGGCTGCTTTGCTCAGTTTTTATATAAGCTGAATGTATGTTGATCTTATGCTTGATCCTTACCTATTTTTCTCTAATTTACGACTTTTTCTAGACACAGCAATTCCTCAGTCAAAAAATGTTGGCCCTGATTACATTAGCACAAATTCGATGAGTCTCATACACCTTTTTGTATCTTTAAAAATTTGCCACTGACTAATTCAAGATAGAAAAATTACGGCTTGAATTGAATGATTTTCTTTCATTTCAATAAAACTTTACTTTGACAGATTTAAAAGTTGCTTGCATAAACATTCAGTCTCTTTTAGTTATAGTTTGAAAGCATAGAGACTATACATTCACTGTTGGTTCATTTTAGGATTCCTCATTGTCTCCAAGATATGAAGGTCAAGTTTATCGAATGTCTTCGGTGTTTAATTTTTGCTAACGAAGCTAATTCCTACAATGGCAACCAACTCTCATATTTTAGGCTTTCCATTAATATCTGGATTTTAAAATATATATTGTTTATTGAATGAATCACAATAAACAATAAAACCTTTTTACAAATTCTAATTTGTTCTTAGTTTTAGACTTTAAAGTCTTACTCAGCCTGCTGTCTCTTCTTGCCTTCTTCCTCTTCATCTCTTCTTGTTCATTCCACCCCACTCCTCCGCCACCCCCATCCCCCCCGCCCCACTTCTATCCCATGGGCAAACCAAAGGCTGACAGCTTTGTTTGTGTTCTCCACTAAGTGATTTTTAATCAACTGGTCTGCATGAGTCCTCCCAAGGGCCAGAGCAGCCGAGGCTGTGAGAGATTGAGCTGAGGGCTGCTGGTTGGCCGGCTGGAGATAGAGGAGGTGAGAAGCGCTGCAGACTGCATCCACAGTAAACTGGCAGATTTTTCAAATGCAGTGAAAACAAGGTGTTCACACTGCAAACACTAGACTTCCATACACTCGGAAATGTCTCTTGCTGTCTGTGGTAGCCTATGCTGTGTTGTAATACAAACAAAGTCCAGATTTTATTCTTCCCATTGGCATGTTTTTCCTGTTTTTTATCTGTCTGCATTCTTTGTATTTGTACACAGCTAGGCAGCAGGCTAGACACACATTATATTAAGGTCTCAAACCAACTTTAGAAGTGGACATGATACTGCAACCAATTCAGTGATGGTGATTATTAAAAAACACATGATGCCATAAAGATCAATTAGACAAACATGTCGAAAATTAGTTTGTGCAAACAATATGGATTTAAAAAGGTTATAATTGCTGCTAAATAAATAGTCAGACAACATGAAGTCATTATGTGAAGAAACACTGTAATTTATCAAGTATGAGATGTGGTCAGAAAGTCTGAGTTTATACCTATAAAAATCAAAAACTTGATTTGACTTGATATTTCGCCATTTTAAAATAGTCATCTTGTGCGACAATAAATTACTCCCAGCTCTCCTGCCACACTTTGAACGTTCTGTAAGCACATCAATCACCATCTGAGACAGATCCAGTGTGTCAAAATGGCGACCGTTTAACTTGAATTTAATTTTGTCAAGGATGAAGAAGTTGCAGGGAGACAATCTAGCAAGCAGGACAAGTGGTGAGTGATTATTTTGTGGCCAAAGAAACCTGCACATTTTCAATGTGTGCTTAGGCCCGTTGTCACGATGACGTCCCTAATTGCCATTGCACCACAGTTAAATGGCCCACATTTCTATAGCACCTTTTAACTTTGGCTAGCCTTAAAGGAACACAAGGCACTTTACAATGTGTTCCTCATTCACCCATTCATACACACACTCAATTGCCAATGCAAGGTGTTCCTCTGCCATTGGGTGCAATTTAGAGTTCAGTGCCCAAGGACACTTCGGTACGTGGAGGTGCAAGGGATCAACACGCCAAGGATTGAACAGCCAACCTTTTCATTACTAGACAACCCGCTCTACCACCTGAGCTACCTATTTCAGTTTGTTTGTAGTGAATGTTCTCCTTCGGATGCCTCAAGGCATCAGCGTAGAACTCAGTATTGAAAGTCACTGGAGGCTGGATTCATGGTGTGCAATTTCAGTAATGTCAAAGAGAACGACAGGCATGTTCTTGGTTGTGCTCCTGACCTCATGCGCCTTCTTAGGTCCCTAAGACTGCAGGCTCTTCTACTGTAAATACTGCTGTTTGGTCTCTGGTTGACAGCTGTAGACCCAACTCTTACCATCAGTGACGATCGTTAACATGACGTTTGCATCAGCCCGAGTCTGTTGATGGAAGTCCACTCTGGCTTTACCATGGTACTGCTTCTACAAGTCTATGGTGAAATTGTGACTGTGCACCAGTAAATGACCATAAAAAACACATGTACCACAGATCGTGATGTTGATAGCATCACATCAAGCAGAATCCTGACTCACAACAGCAACTGGGGGGCAGGGGTGCACACGACTATTCGGATTTCAAAATTATTTTTCGGATACCACATGAACAACTGAATTTTCGAATATTCAGATATTCGGATATTTGGGTCCAGCCCTATCCAGTTCATGCTTTTCATGTCTGCATGTCCACAATGGTATGCACGTAAATTTTATCTGCACAGCAAGCATGCAAATGTATCACCAAAACAAATAACGTTTTAAACAAATGATTGTCATGAGGAGAGGTTGTGGTTGTGCTCCATGATGCACACCTTTATAATTATTCATGAACAGGGCTGTAATTGAAGTAGCCACTGCAGGACTTTGGAGTCACTTTAATTTGTACATGCTTTCCATGAACGACACCCACAGTGGAGGGTTCTAAATTCTCCAGATATCGTGTGCTATGTCCACCCACTTTGCTTGCCACACTTTAGGAATAATCACATTGACACCGTGCTTCAGCCTAATCTGTAACAAGTTGTGAAAATTGCAAAGTCACAGCCAGCCTTTCAGAAATATCCTCGAGTGCCCTTTGTATTTTTCTGTGTTTGATATGTGGGGCAATGTGACTGCCTGTATGGCAAAACAACCCATAGTTATTGTAGAGTGAATAGAACCAGGTCTTGTGTGCACTTCCACATCCGCATTGGTCATGTAGAAGCCATAAATTGGCCTTGCATATAATCGTATGTCTTATGGAGTGCCCTAAATAATCTGACAGTCCCTTTGTACACCATTTTGTAAATGTGAAAATTACATTTGAATGACTTCTTCGCTCTTGAACTGAAGTTAAATGTTGGTGAGAGTCGAAGGTGTGTTCAGACAGGAACTGAAGCAACAGCAACTGTGTTTAGGAGTGTTTGTGTTCAGCTCAGGCTCAGAACTCATCAGGAACTCTTGTGTTTCTTTTCAATTTCTCTTATATCTCTGTGTGTAAATAAAGTAAATTCATGAAGCTGCAGGGTAAGCACAAATTGCAATCTTTTCAACTGAAACCTTTCAGCAGCTATATATACTACAGATGGGAGACAAATTAGAAGAAAAGCATGAACCCTTTAGCTGTAAAGTGAGGAGATCTGTGGTTCTGTTTGCTGTAGGGGGCAGTTTGCTGGCATGGCTTGGGTCCATTTGTCGCTTAGATGGAAGGGTCACTGCAATTCAATACAAAGTTGTTGTGAGTGGTCACCTTTTATCCTATGATGAAACATTTCTGTACTGATGGGAGTGGTCTCTTTGAGGATGACAATGCCTCTATTCAAGGGACACGAGGGGTCACTGCATGATTTGATAACTATGAAATGATGTGAATCCTATGCTGTGGCATTCACAATCACCAGATTTCAGCTGGAAACTTTGGAATGACATGTTGGACAGCGCTCTCCACCACCATAACCATCAAAACACCAAATGAGGGAACACCTTTTGGCAAAATGATGTTCATCCCTCCAGTAGAGTTTCTGCTCTAGTGTTACGTGATGCCCCAAACATGCTTTATGTTTTTCCTTTAATTGATCACCCCTCTATAAATCTAAAATAAGTCTTCACAAAGACCACAGAAAGTTCTTAACAGTTTTTTTAGTATTACTTGACCCTGAACCATACCTAAGTAGTCTTATGTTGTCCTTTTCAAAAAGCCAAGTTTTCCTCAATTATAAGCAAATACTTTTTTAGCCACTCTGGAGACTGATGCTGAAAACCTATTTTTTTGAAGTGGAAATTGCAGCTAACTGTAAATCTAAAGCAAAAATATAGAGAAAAAGGTGCATTTTGAAATTCAGCTGGCTTAGTCATGATAAAAAATAAAGCAGGTTGACAGTGGGGGCTGGTGCTGGCCTGGTACTTCTGAGGTAGCATTAATAGCCTGTGGTATTGTTCTCTCTAATTCCCTTTTTTATCACTGATAAAAACTCATCTCTGTGTATTAAAACTACATATTTACCATTTCTGCCTTTAAATGGTTTAAACGTAACTCTAGCATGTACAGATTTCCACCCAACCCTCAACCACTCACTGTAGCTCCAGCTCACCAGCTCGCCTCTGACTCTGCTATAACACTGTTTAACTGCTCTACACTACGCAATGACAAATTGTAGAGCTGGAGTAATTCATGCATACACATTGTAACTGGCAACTGATTTTGAAAAACGAAGTGGAAAACCACCCTCTACAAGTTGACGTAATTGGCACCTTCTATTTGTTACGTAGGAAAACACAGAAGTCTGAACTTGTGTTTTTGAGACTGTATTCAGTACACTGCAGTTTTAAATTGTAAATGCTCAGACATACTGCTCAACTTCCTGCTTATTTTGCTCATGATGTGTCCCTCCATCATATAAATACTCTATATGGACATGCTAACAGGTGAAAAACTTGACTTTTATCAGAGGAGATTCTAAAAAGTACAATTGTATGCAAAAGTGTGGCAAGCTGAGGTAAATTTTTTATCACTTATTTTATTTTATTCATTTTTTTAAATTTGGCATTCAGGAAATAAAAAATGCTACAGAAATCACTTTTTCTAGCTTCCTAATAATTGCCGTATTGCCATTATATTGAGTGTCTTTTGTTAGACTGCATAGTTGAAGGATTTATCATCTTGATTTGGCCGATAATATATAAAAAATAAAATAGTACGTCTGCGTACAGTTCCGGAAAACAAAAGTTTAATTATATATGCAGATTTTGTCAACTTACTGTCCTTTTGTCACCATTGTTAAATGTATTTTGAAAGTGTGTTAAAAAGGGATTTCGCTGCCATTCAGCAGACGTTTTAAATCATGTGGTACAGTATAATGTAAAGGGGAATGTGTACTGGTGGCTTGCTGTCTGGCGGCTGTCAAACTGGAGGCGTCATGTCTATGATGCTACTTATTAGGAGATAGGATTAGTCTACAGATTATTTATGTTATTATTTACGTGGTTATTCACAGACGGAGTGGCGACCGAGCTCCTCATCAGAACAGCCGTTCAATGCATTCTCTCTCCATATAGAATGGATGAGCATAATGCGTATAGTACGCTCTCACGCAGCGCCGGATGGTTAAATGGGAAAAACATGAGTTGAAGGATGTTTGACAGTCATTAAATGCTGGTTCTGTTTACCTTGTTTATTTTTGCTTCATGGCTACTACAACGTCACATAAACCACTCATAGTTCAGGTGTATAGGTATCACGTTACAAACTGTGGAGCAGGACGGAGCACGAAAAGCAGGGGAGAAATTACAACACTTACCGTCTCCTAGTGGATGAATCGGTTAGCCTACACGCAGAGTGAAAGAGAAAAAGGCCATGGACTAAGGTCTCCATTTAGTGTTTTAACAATTCTTATTACATTCAATCTAGCCTGAACAAGTCAAGGTCTTGGGCCTTCAGAGAAATGGAGTGAGCGGGTCGAGTGTTAGTGTATTTGAGCGGAAGGGAGTTGGTGGTGGTGGGGGGAGCTGCTCATAAGAGCTGTACTTGTGTTTTGCCATTGTTAAACAACCTTCGGAAGAGAGGCAGCTACTACCAATATTACCAATCAGGCCCTCAGATTGAAGGTAGATGGTAGACGAGAAATGACGAGGAGGCTCCATCTGTAAAGCACGAGATGTTTCAGAAATGATTTCTTTCTCACTTTACGGAGACCATCCTCTTCTTCTGTGAACCAAGCATGCGGGAAACAAACTTCTGCCTTCTTTTCATGGCCTGGATTAGTTCAGTGATCACATCATAGAACACCGGTTGCTCACATGTGGACAGGGCTCAGGGGAGAAATGAGATTAGTCTTCCTTGGTGCCACAACTTTTTTTTTTAGCAACGGCAGACTGTGGTGCAGGATGCAGGAAAAACGTTCGACATCCTATACACTCGCTCAGCTGTTTTGCTACCCCTGAGTGCCTGGTCCCTTTCCCTCCCCGTGCTCTGCAGAAGCAGATGCGGAGGAGCAGAGATAACTCTTAACTTTGTTTTGACACTTTTGATTAAGGACCATTGAAGGAACACCTGTATGGCGGGAGGGAACAATGCACCAAGCCCGTAGAGAGATTGATTTTGTGCATTAGAGAAGCAGCCTTTGTCTAAAGCCACGAGGCCCTTTGTTATGCTAACCAGCCGTGGAAGATTTCCAATTCAATTTCACCTGAACGCTGGTCAGCCGCACGCTCCATTGTATGGCGTCCCTCGGGCCCGGCAGCCCCCACCACCACCGCTGCCACCGCTGCCTCTCCCCTGTCGTCTCTCAAACTGCAATTTAGCCACTGAGGAGGGGGCGTTTGTATGTGAGTGAGTTGGGGTGTGTGCAGGCGGGCAGGGTGGGGGGGTGGGGGGTTGCCGCTGTCCTAGATTGACAGCCGACTGGATACTTTTGCCACAATATTCGCCGCATCCTGTCCTTGTGTGTGCAGCGGGCCGTGGAGAGGATCACAGTGAAATGAGATGATATTAATTATCCTAATCCTGATAGCTCTCTCTGGAACTCTGCTTCCACTCATCTGTCTCAGGAGAGGACTTGGATGGTCAGACAGAGAGAATGTCAGAGAAATGAAATGAAAGCCGACAAATTCAGTGGAGAATACTCCCAAACAAAAAGGCTGCTTACTGAATAAGGTAGTTTTGCTGTTCTCTCTGTCTTTTGCGTTTCCTTTTATGATTCCATGGCCGTTTAATTGTCCTTCCTTTTTCCAGTGTCCCACTTTCGTTTTGTAATAAGGAGGCTTTTTTAAAACTCATTTAGGATCTTAATCTAAAAGTGTAGTTTAATAAACACAAAATATCCCTTTTCCCCTTGAATTAGTATTTGTCCTTTCAAGCAAAAAAAAAAAATTAATATTGCTTACAAACTTCACCTACCTTGGTCAAGTTAAACTTGCGCACGTGCCTGCATTCACACAGCATTTTCAAATGATTATTTATAGTTTGCCAAATAATTTTTCAGATAAAACTAAAGGAGGAGCCATTTTAATTGAATATCTCTCCAAAAGAGCACATGATAATTGAACCAGAGGGGAAAGGCAGGCTGCATGAATAGGCCTGTATTACATAGAGATTTGTATTAAGATCAAGTCTCTACAGTGATGAAATAACACAATGCTCAGCTGCAACCATTTACTCTGATACATGCAATAAGAGAAACTTCTTAACTCGCTCATTATGCTTGATGATTGTATTATTTTAGCGGCGTCACACTCCAGTAGGCTGGATTCGATAACATGACTCTCAGAGCTCAAATTCATTAATTAGTTTTTCTTATATCGCGAAAAGAAGTTGCTTGGTTTTGCCAAACGAAACGCAACTTCAGAATTCTTTCGAGTCCTTTCGGAGTTGCGGTTGAGGCATACGTTGCACCTCCTGGTTTCTGCTGCACTTGTGTGTGTGTGCGTCGCTCTCCTGTGTAGAATTTCTTTACGGTAACCATTCATATTTTTCCACAATCAAACACCGTGTTGTTTTGTGCAGTTTATTCCTCCACGTTTAGAATTAATTGATTCGTCGTTTATCTGTGTGTGTTTGCATGCTTGTTTCCGATTCTGATAGTTCTTTGTTCCGTAATGCGGCACATCAGCACAAATGTGTGCACAGAAAAGGCCTAATCCTGGCCCGAAGTGGAGGTACAGTATATTTAGAGCGCTCGCGATTGTGAAGGTTGTTATTATTGAATTTGAGTGACGATCACGGTCGTTTGATCATGAATCAATGCTTCGCTGTTTCGTTTTCTGATGCGCTTGAGGGGACGCAGAAGTGTAGAAATTGTTTCATGGGGCATTTTTTTTTCTTGGTCTTTGAGGGGCGCTTGTCTTCTCTTTTTTTTTTTTTTTTGAGCTTGCCCCGTAGCCTGATGAGACCCCTGCAGGCGCCACACTTACTCACTCACGCCCTGAAACCTCTGCAAAAAAATCCAGACAAAGTGAAGTGAGGAGAATAGCTGTTTACCCCTTGTGCCGGAGGTATCAGTGCCAGCATAGAGTGGCACATCTTCCCCCTCCCTCCCCCCAGCCCCCCTCCCCCCCCAACCCTTCAATAGGCTTGTGAAGTGTGAAGTATATTTTTGTTCTTGTGTTTTTATACCAATTTTAATTCCACAGCTGCATATCTGAGAAGCAGGATTTCCTTGGTTAGCTTCCCAGATTTTCTTTCTCTCCATCTTGCTATTTCCCTCCCTTGTATCCTCCCTCACCCACCCCGTCTCCTTCTCCTACCCCTACAATCCCTAACCTCTCTGTCTCTCTTCTCTCTCTCCCCCCGTCTCCCCACCTCCCTCAAAAACACTCCCCACCCCCTTCCGTTGCCTGGGGGCTGATTATTTTAGTGGAAATACCGCCATCATGTATCGCTGCCAGATTCTGCCAGCCCGAGCCTCTGCCACCCCGCCCCTCCCTCCCCACCCGCCCCCATACCCACATCCCTCCACTTAGAATAACCAATCTGATGATGTGACAGTTTCTTTCTCCCCGTAGAAAATCTCCCTCTAACCCTTTTTCTCTCCCTCTTGCGTTTTGGATTCCAGCGTTGTTTGACATGTTGTGGAAGGGTTTCAGCTTTTCCCACCTCCGCAATCCTTATTCTATCCCAGGGAAAGCGGTTGGCATGGGAATCTAATACTTGGCAAAGAGGGCAAGGGAAAGGAGGTGGCGGTGATGGAGGGGAGGTGGGGTGTCTTAAAAAAATCTTTTTAAACACACTCCGTCTCTCAGTCGTTTTTTTTCCGCTACTGAAATATCCTCTTCGGTTTCCAGCCACACATCTGATTTAAACTTTGATTTCACACTTGTCTCATGCCTCGATGTAGTGTGACTTTACGCACACAAAAAAAAAGTTTTCAAGAAAAGATGTGTGAGTTTCTTTCGCCTCTCTCCGCGCGTGCATCTGTTTTGCCTGCGTGTCGGGTAACTATGCTGATGGTCTTTGCTCTTTAGGTCGATGGTCATCGGTTGCCATGGCGCTTTTGCAGGAGGAGTAATCAGGTCCGGTTACAAAGCTTTGATGAGACAGACATAAAAGCCTCTTTCTTCATAACACCTAGATGAACCACGAGAGTTGTAACTCAGCCATTAGGAGGCTGCGTCGACGCTGGCCTCGGTTTGCAGATGCGACTGGAGGCTTGCTTGGGTTGTCAATCATGCACTTTAGGCCCTGGATTGCAAAGTGCACCAATAAATTTTCACTTGAGCAACTGATGTGATGGTGGTCATTAACTAATTTTTTGCCATCATCCGTCATCAGCTTCATTGTCATGCAATCATATAGTTAGAATTTGCCAATTACAATTGCTTATGTTGGTTTAAGGTATTTTAGATGCAAGGTATAAGCCTGGAAGAGGTTAATCAGCGTTCTCTTGTTACATTGTCTCAGTTAATGTATTGCCCAAAAGTGTGCTCTCTCTCCCTCTCTGTCTCTCTCTGCTTGCCTCTCTCTCTCTCTCCCCTTCTGTCTGTCTGTTTTTCAGAATGGCTCAGCCTTGGTGGGATCTGGCCGCCTACAGATAACTGCAGTCTTTGTGCAACCCATTCCAAGCAGATACATACTGTTCCATTCAGACAGGGTTAGGTTATTTATTTGTCCATTCAGATCATTTACATGCATTTCCATCATATGACCGTGAACTGATATGTTTATTCAGTCGCAAATCTTTGCGGTTTAACATAGCACCATAATGGATATAAAAGTGATCACACAAATGTAAAATAATAGTAATTTAATCTTGTACCAATCGGCAGCTCGCAGTGCGTCCACTCTGCAAACGGGCCTCCCGTACATTGCTCCATATTTACATGTATCGATGGAGAGGAGAGGAGATGAGCATAGATAGACTCCTGTCTATGCTGAGTTGTTTATCAATGTGCAGTTCTTCTCAGCATGCAGAGCAGCCATGGCAGCCCCCAGTGTGAGGCTGAGCAGGCAGAGCTGTCATTGTTTAACGCCTCCCCTGATTAGTTTACTCTCGCCTGATTAGAAATTAATTAAAATGATGACACAGATCCCAGCAGAGGAGAAGGGAGAAGGCGGGAAGAGGAGGAGGTGGTGGGGGGAAACGAGGGAGGCGAGGAGGGAGGAGGAGGGTTGGGGGGTGAAAAGAGAGGTTAGTGTTTGGTTCGTGATGTCCATTGGGGAAGGGGTTGAAGTTAAGTTAGGGGGGCTTTTAGCAGGAGAGCGTTCAGTAGGGAGGGATTTGGTGTGGAGTATGTGAGGGGTAAGTGTTTTGGGGGTGAGGGTGGTGGTGGGGGGAGGCGTGCAGGGAGTGGTGCTCTGGCAGGGGACAAACATGGCTTAATAAGTGACTCTTGTCGCAATCAGAACATCGTTTCCTCATGCATTCTAATGAGCTGGATGTTGCAGTGGAGATCAGTTCACGCTCTAATTTATTCAATATATTTTGTGTATTCGCCCTGTTTATTTAATAACAGGGACCGCGCACATTAATCAACATCTCAGCCATCATCACATCAGCGCAAATATTCCAGTAGAGCTTTCTTTCCCCCGTTCTGCCTGGGTCATGTCACAGCTCCTCAGAGCAACGCCGCCGGCAAACATTGTGCCGCTGCTATCTGCTCCTTGGTTATTGCATCTGTAGACATGGTGAAACGTTGCAGCGCCAGTCAGAACAAAAGCACTGAGTATTACATCGAGGCCCGATAACATCGTGGTTGAGAAAATATCAGTGTTGTAAACATTTGAGTGTGTGTAGCTGAGGCTTACATGTCACTCATGGATGAGCCCTGTAATTCTATCTGCTAATAATTCTCCCTGGAGTCACACTCCTGTTATCCCCACTGCAGCCTGTTTGCTGCTTTTCAATTCCTCCCTTCTCTTGTTTTCTCAGCCTTCATCGTTGCCTCACTGAAGGCTGTACTGACCAGAAGAGACACTTTTAATCCACAAGGGGACTGGAAAAGTTCATCCCTCTTACCAAACAACTTTTGATCTCTAACCTAAGCTGCTGCTTTTCCTTTTTTTTTTGTCCCTCAACTTGTTGCTCTCATAGCTCACCACAGTCATTTTGTCCATTACATTGCAATGTCATCGCCTCTTTTCCACCTTCTGTTTTCCCCCTTTGCCCTTCCCTTATCTATGTCATAAAATAATCAAAGGGTTGAAAAAGGGTAGCGGATGAGCCATGGTTGCCTGTATGTGTGTGAGAGTGTGTGTGTGTGGTGTAGAGACTAGTGGGTTTCCCATAGCAATGAGGGCCCGTGGTTCTCCTGGTAACCTAATTGGCATGTGTTTCCTGGCGGGTCTTATTGTGGCCTCTCCTAATCACTGTCCCAGCCCTAACAAGAGCGACCTACAGTATTGCTGCAGCACTGAAGGAGCATGTCTTTTGTTGTTTTATTTCTTTCTCTTTCTTCCTCTTGTCTGTCCTCATACTCCTTGTCCTAACAGAGGGACTCGCTGAGACGGCCTGATTACCACAGTCAGATCCTGAAATAAGTGTATTTGTGTGTGTGCACACATGCATGTGTATATGAATAAGCTTACAGTTTTTTTTACCCCCCTTCCGCCGTAAAACCAGTTGGTTTATTGAGGCAGACTCCTGCCCAACTGAGCATGTAAACCCTAATTGGGAAATGCTTTAAATAATTTCTAATTAGTACAAGTGTGGTAATAATTGGCTGGGTAATCTGAGGATTAATTAGCGGTGTTGTGTATGTGCGTTAGTGAGTGACTGTGAATGAGTGCATGCATGTGTGCTCGGTGAGCACGTGTGTGGGTCATTGTGCATGTGTGCATGTGCGTGTGTGTCTGTGCTGCTCACTGACGCACTCAGTCAGGCCTGGATAGGCGGTTGAATAGACCCCAGGTTCTGCAGCTTGCTAATGGAATCCTGTCCACTCAAGGAGGTCTGTGGAGGAGGGAGGCCAAGACAGAAGCACCTTTGTTGGCCAAGTTGTACTGTGGGTAGCCCCCCTGCCTGCAGACCCTCATTTGTATCACGGTGGGCATCCACCCCCTCTCTTCTGACCCCCACCTTATTTAACAGCTAACCTCGCCTCTACCTCCCCTTCACCTCGCCCAGACATCCCAGCTCGAGCCCCCACCCCTCAGTGCGCACACTGCTCTCATCTTCTTTCTTTGGCTAAATGACACGTTTTATTTTCTTTGACCCAATATGCTCCCAAGCCCGGCTGTCGCTCCCCCCTCTCTGTTTTTACCTAGATGTATTCTTCTGCCACTTTCTCCTCTCCAGTCATGCTCACCCTCTTCTACCCTCCTCCACATCTTCTACCCTCTTCCCATCTTCCTGTGGAGGAGAGGGCGAGCAAGCACTGGGCTCTTGAGTTGTGTACTTCCACCTGGTCTACCCTCTAATTATTGCATCCTTTCTTTTGAAAAAAAAAGAAATGGAGAAAAAAAAGGAAATGAGGAACAAGAAGACTGCGACCACTTGTTGCTACAAGTATTGGTTTATAACACTCCCTGTTCAACTAGTAGCGTTTAGCATCAAGAACGTAAACTTTAATGGATTCATTGGATTAGGAATTGTCATTTACATGAAAGCTCCACTTCTGAGAACATTTCAAGCTCTTTGCCACAAAGGATCTCATTTCCATCCCTATTTCCCTCATATTATGTTAAGTCAGAAGTTTTGTCATCCACCTTTCCATCTAAATCGTACGCCCTCTCGCTCCATCACCTTCCGCCTGCCATCTCTCACTCTGTCCCTGTGTGACAGATGGCTCTAAAGGCCATACAAATGGGAAGCAGTCAGCAAGTAAACAAACAAGCTGGGATCAATATCCCAGGAGACAAATTGAACAATGTCACAAACAATTTTGCTGAGGCCCGCTCTTGGTCATTTGTTGTTCCATACAGCTCTCACCAAGCTTGAAAAGTACAGCTGGCAGGAGAGGCCAGTTTGATGAAATATGTGTTAGTAGCTACAGAATAACGTCACTTGCCGATAATGTATTCCAATTCATAATGCTAATTCATGCATGATTAATAATCCATAAATAACCACCATGAGGGGAATTTATTCACAGTCACACAGGTTTAACTTCATCTTTTTGTTAACATTTTGGCCTTTCTCACATATGTAATTTCATATGTGAGAAAGTGTAAAAAAAAAAAAAGATTTGGAGCACAAGAGATAAAATTATTATTTGATAACCTCAAAAAAGAGTAATGCTTCTATTGTCTTATTTTATTTAATTTTATTTACTGCAACAATGATGAAAAGTGAATGCAATTCCTTAAGCATTTGTACCTCTCCTATTTCCACCTTTTCTAAACTTAGCTGCCACTAATCTTGCCATTTACTTCACCTTACTGTGCTTTATGGTGCTTCTGTGACTGATGACATGCACAGATTTAGCTAATGGTGCTCAAAGGTGCTTATCACTTCCTTGCTAATCTGGTTAGTGAGATGCATTTGCCGAGGTTGTAGATTTATTACAGACGAACCTCCCTTCACAGCCGGCACACATACGGGCAGCATGCGGGTTTTACAGTGGGTTTTTTCTTAAACTGTCCCCATTTTCTCAGTGATGTATACTCAATCCATGAGACTAGTCTGGGTGCCTGGCCCATTCTCTGACATTTACTGGGCTGGTACAAGGACGTACCCTTTCCCTTTCCCTCCTCTTCCTCCCATTCCTCCCAGTTAATCAGACTGGTGTGAAAAGGAGGCTGATAAGCCCATTGTCTGGCTGACAATGTCTTGGTGATAGGCCCGTAGTGGCCAACTGGATGGTGCTCTGTCCCTTCTCTTCCTGCATCAACCCATCCCATATTTCCTTGCCCCGGACCCCTCTGTTCTCGCACCTCCCCTCTCCTCACCCCTTTATCAGCCCTTCTTCACCCTTTTCTCAAAACTCTTACCCCCCTTCGCCTTTGCCATGTCTGCCCCCACCCCCCCTGCACCCCCCCGAGCTTTCCCTCCCTGACCCCTCTCTTCTCTCCCCTCTCGTCTCACCCTGCTCTTCCCTCTTCTCCATTGAGCGGTGCAGAGCCACCAGAGGGAACTCATTAGTGCACTGCTCCCAGGTTAATTGGCTAGCTCAAAGAAAAGGACTGAGAAAGAAGAAATGAATGAGAAGAACACCCACTCTTTCCAGGGAGAAAAGGGAATCGACCTGTGTGTTTCTCACACTGGCAGCTCTTCTAAACAGTGATGCAGCTGCTGTCAGGCCAGATGTGATCCTCTCCTACTGATTAGCGCTGCAAGTCCTGCTCACTGTGCATGCAGCAGGGGCAAGGCCTTGGCCCCTATTGTTGGATTTATCTACCATGGAACTATGTTACAAATCTGTAAGGCGCCCCATGTGACAGGTTCATATTTCTCTGGTAAAAGGAAAACGATAATATCAAGCTGAATTGAAAGCGTTATCTGCTGGCTATCTGGATGAGTCTATGCAGAGATGGCGACTGCGGAGTTGTGTGCGTCCATGCATCCGCATGTCCATAAGAGACTCACCAGAGTGCTTCAGTGCCCTAAAGGGCATGGCACAGCCCTCCATGTCCTAAGAAACAGAGGGAAATGACTCTTGAGGGAGTGTATTGTAGGAGTGGTGCTTATGACAATACCAGGAGTGTGTGAGTGGATCCTGGAGTGCTGTCCACTCTTTAATTAGCCACAGAGCTTCCTGTCACCTTGGGCAACCAGCACATGTCAGCCAGAAAACAACTGACCTCACACTGTCAAAACAATACTAAATAAATCAGGCTTGCTTTATGTTAATTGTGGCAGACATATCACCATATTAATGAGGACATTTTTCAGTGTTGATATGCATCACTATAATAAAAATATGCAAAGTCACATATAGCATAATCAGTCTGATGTAAACTGTGCTCCACTGTTAAGCATGACAAATTACTCCTACATATGAAACAAATATCTCAACAAGTTTTTAATTACAGTTTTCTAGGAATAATTAATATGGACGGCAGAAAGGTGTTCATGATATGATTCAGTAAACTGTAATATTGAATTATCCCCTACACTTAGCAGAGACTTAAGGCCAAAATGACATCCTTCGCTAGAGCATTTTGGGGCTGAGTTCAGTTCAGATCAGATCTTTATCATCCCACATAAGGAAACTCTTTTGCAATAGGGTACATCATAAACTCTACAAAAAAGACAGCTAAGAGGAGACAGTAGAAGAGCTGCTCCTATACATGCAATATGAAGTAAAATCTTCATGTGATCACAAAACAGGAAACAAACTGATGATCCTCGAACTAAGTGTGTGAACCTTTACAATGAAGGAAAACTAGAATTTTTTTTAGATGCAGTTTTCCAAAAAAGTTAAATGCCTGACCAAATGGAAGGATGTCAGATTCCTTCCAGAGAGGATGGCCTGGACCTGCTGTAATCGATTGAGGTTTTTTTTTCCTCCATTTTTGTCTGACACGAAAGCTGGTGATCACGAATGACTTTAGACTTGCCTTGACTGTGTTACCCAGTTCATTCCCGCTTTGCAAGCAACCAACAAATCAATCGCTACGTCTACATGCACACTAACATTCCACTATTATTCCATATTTGGTACGGGTCATGTAAACAGTAAATAACCAAAATAAAAAGGCTTTATTCCGCAGCATTTTCTGATTAAGGCATGTGAGATATACCGATATTTTTCAGATTTTAGGAATTATATGTCACTGTATGTATCTCAATTAGGATTTTTAACCACAGTCTGCCCTTTTTACAACCAGCTACCCATTTGCAAGACTGCTGTAGAGACGCAGCCCAAAGTAAAAGCCCTTATTTCTGGTCAGAATTAGAACTGCTTTTAAACATTTTGAAAAACTTGGATATCAACAGGTTTTTCAGCATGTTCAAATACCACAACATTGACCTTTAAAGAGAGTATTGAAGGAATGAAAGAGGGAAGCAGTGTTCGAAACAGTTGAGCAAATCTGCAAGTAGTGGACATCTTGATTCTAAAATGGAATAAGTATTTCGATGTGGCATTAGGGTATTGATTCCTGCCAAACACAGTCGAGAATAGCATAGAATTTACCAAACCTGGTACCAGATGATGCAGAAGAATAGGGAGTAAATAGCATTAGTATGCAAGACTGCATTTAAACAGCAGTATAAATGGAATATTTTCTGTCATTAAGCGTCTAAACACCTTAGTAGGAATGTTGTGTTTTTCAAAATAAGGGCAAAAAAATGTGTGCATTTAAACACATAGCAAGTGAGTCAACTTTCTGTCAAGACATTTGAAAAACACAATCTTTCTTTGTCGTTTCTCACTGAATGCTCCAATATTTGGTTTCTTACTGTAGTGTTAACAAAAACAACAACAAAAAAAAACCTTTTTGCATGTGGAAACCAGGGGGGCTGAACCACCAACCTTACAATTACAGGGCAGCACGGCTCTATCACCTGAGCTACACCCACTGACGTAAATAACATATCATTGGCAGAGGTTCTTTGAGGTTCAAAATTATAGAGGAATATAGCGAGCGAGTGAGTGAGGGTAGGGGGGGGGGGGGACACGGGAGTAAATAATAAACAACGCTCCTCCTTTCTTCCCTTTCTCCTTCTGTCTTTCCCCTTCTTTTCTCACCGGTGAGATGATAACAGGATCAGTGGTTCACTGGGCTTCAGCCAGCTCGGGGGATCATTTTCATATGAGAGGGGCTGAGACTCTCTCCAGACTGCACCTAACAGAGTGGGGCGGATTAGGAGTGGGGATAGCAACGGCATTAGTCACAAGCTCATCTTTTGCCGTCTTCA
This sequence comes from Dascyllus trimaculatus, assembly GCA_024666655.1. Taxonomy (NCBI): domain Eukaryota; kingdom Metazoa; phylum Chordata; class Actinopteri; family Pomacentridae; genus Dascyllus; species Dascyllus trimaculatus. Next base: position 14,385,698 of record CM045456.1, on the reverse strand, counting down.
CCGCTTCAGTTTTGTTGGACATCACTACTTGTAAACCCCGACACACATCCACACACACATGCACACACACTAACCTCCCCCCTTGTCTTTGCAGCTGAGAGAGAGAGAGAGAGAAAGCAAAAAGCAAGACAGGGGGGCACTGCATAGACTTGCTGCCATTGTGTGTCAATCATTCTGTGTCTGTGTGTGTGTGTATATATATGCGTGTGTGTGTGTGTGAGAGAGAGAGAGAGAGAGAGAGACAGAGAGAGACAGAGAGAGAGAGCTCTTGCCTCCAGTGATTAGCTCTGTCAATGCTGGGCTCTTGCTGCTTACAGAATAATACAGTAAGGCCTTGAGGAGCAGGAGGGAGAGAAGAGGAAGGCGGTATGCCTGTAGGCCTGCCGGCTCAGCGGTCAATGGTTTGTGTTGTTGTTGTGTGTGTACCTGCAGTTGTGTGTGTGGGAGAGAGACTTGTGTTTACGCATCCGTCTTCTGGACTATCTGTTTGTGTGGGAGTGCGTATTTTTGGAAGTGAATTCAAGCTGAGTTGCCTGGTTTTGTTAGGCGACGCATGAAATAAGATGTCTGAGGCTCAGAGGAATAATAAAAAAAAAACCAAATCTGAAACGGGGAAAAAAACCAAAACAATTAGTGCGGTCGGATCACAAGCACACGATGGGTATTTCTTCATCCATTGGTCAGTTAGCTGCATGCACCCCATCCCTTACTCTCTCCCCCTGCTTTATCCTGCAGTCTCTCCCTCTCTCCGTCTCCCTCAGACGCACACATACACACACATCTTTTTGCTCATGTCATAAGTGGGTGTGCAGAGTATCGCCTTGAGCTGCAGATGAACATGAAATAAACACAAACTAGGGTAGTGACAGTTTTAAATCGGCTTTAGATCACTATGAAAGGTAAAGGATTAGGATGCTTTTTTCAGTCCTGAGGAGATAGGACACAGTCTTGGAGGAGAGCCCACTCCTCTCAGCCCACTGTGGGCCGGGTGTCTATCTTCTAATCTTCTAAAGCACTCTTTACACCATTTGCATGTAGTATGGCCTACATAGTTAGCATATGCCCATCTATATAGGCCAGGACGGAAAAAAGAAGCATCTTCTCACACAATGATAGCAGAATGCTTTCCTTGTAGTCCTGTTTCTGTTTTATTTCTATTTCACCATCTAGATTACAATTTGTCTTTGAATTTTCCAATGCACAATTTAGCAATTAGGCTTTTCAATTACAATGTTATAGCCAGTTTAATGTGCATGTGTGTGTTTGGCCTTCAGCATCTTCTGAATTTGTATTTCTTTATCTTCTCACAAATAATGCCATTTCCAGTCAATTTTGGCATTTTTTAAAAACAATTCATCAACACTGTTTTCTGTAATTGATAACATTTTTATTTATTTGTGATTTTTTTTTGCATCTTTCAAAATAAATTTGTAGTTAATGGCAAAAAAAAAAAGATTTAGTCTCTGCTTTCTTAATAAAGCAGGTTATTTAATTTAATCCTTGTTTAGTCAATATGTGTTTCCATCTAATCGCTCTAATTGTGGATATATAAGATACCGTGTAGGCCGTGCACTCTTTTGATTTCTGTGGGTTTTTGTCAGCTTTTTTTTCTCTTTCTCTCTTCTTCCAAATCAGGCATGAAACCGTCCCGGGAAGACGTTTTTCTTTTGCTTTTCTTTTCTTTTCCCTCCCTCTTTTTTATGCCCTCATAATGCTCTTTCTCTCAGTTTGCCTTTCGAGTGCACGCAGGGAACTCGCAACAAAATCAAATTAAAATTTCTATTGAAAATGTTGCTCTTGTTATTCAGATGCTGGTTTGGGGTCTTTTGTGTGAATCTAATTATTCTCCACTATCAGGACGGTCCACAGGGTAATTAGTCACTTCTCACCAAAGTCCTCCCTGCATCCTCAGATTCTTATCGCCATAACTCTGACATTTTAAAAAGAGACATTTTTGGTCTCCTTTATGATCGCCGAGGAGTTTATTTGTGTTCTTATTATTATCATCATCATCCCATTTTGCATTATTTTAAGCGATTTCTATTTTTGTGGTGACGCAGCCCGTGCGTAAAAATAACCACAGCGTTCCCGAAAACGCACCTGCCTTTTCTGTCCAGTTGGAGGGAGAGAAAGGGGGGGGGAAATAACAGGCTCCCCGTTTTGCAGACAAGCGCAAAAAAATAAATAAAAAAAATGTTGCCCATCAGTGCAATAATGCTGTGTACAGTATAGAAGCAGAAGGAGCAGGAACAGTGGGGCTCGAAATCAACAGGAGCCGATGAATAGGTGCTTTAAGGTCCGGCCGCGGCGAGAGGTCCGCAGGAGGAGAAGGACAATTCAAGCGCCTGGCTGCCTCTCAATGAATTGCAACACTTACAGTTGGGGTGAATTGGTCAGTTTGAGTGGCTGTAATAGTCTCTACAGTCTCTCTAGCAGCGGAACGCAAATACTTTTTTTTTTTTTTTTTTTATCAGACAATATCACAGCGCAAACATAAACCATCAAATGGTGGGAAGGGAGGGGGTGAAAAATCAATAAACAACAAGATGTGGCGCATAAACTGTAGAAATAAGTAGAGATTATGGCAGCATTACAGGAAAAAATAATTCGTTTGGCCTCTAATATAGTCATCTTTTTACAGTTTCCAAAGAAAATAAAAAAGCAAATAAAATATTTCTTTTTGCTCCAACCTCACACCTTTTTTTGTCTCTGTTTAGTGATGTTTAATTGCAGAAAATCGACTCTGCTCTGCTGATTGTTGCACAGCTTGACATGTGTTTTTTTTTTCTTCCTGCAAGCATTTATTTTATTTTTGGTTCCTTCTTTGGTTTTTCGAGAGTCTTTTTAATCTTTAGCAGTAAAGCCAGTGGAGTGTGGACTAATAATGGAGTGTGTGATTAGGTGTGGTCACCCTCTGGTTGGGATTTTTAAAAGGTTTTAAATGGTTAAGCTCTTCCAGCATTTCTTAAAATTCCAGGAACGGCATGCTTTTTATTTTCCACACAGCCTTAATGTTTTTAGAAACCTCAATAGGATGATGCAAAACCTCTGCTTTCCCAATCCATAATGCTCATTTGTGCCACCTGTAGGCTGTGACCTTTAGGGGGAGTGTAAGCTTACATTAAAAAAACCACCTGCAGTATTTGTGTGCATCACATATGATATGCATCAAAATCGATGGCTTCTGCTCAAATATGAGCCGTGTCCATTAAATAATTAAGGAAAATAACAGACGGCGTGGAAACGGGGGAGACGGGATGGGCAGACAGCAGCAGTCAGATCAGCAGATCTTGGCTCAGACTGACAGCTGGAGCAGTGATGACTTACCACTAATTAAGATGGACTGATAACAGAATCATCACGAGTGCGTTGTCTGTGATGCAGCGAGTTTTTTTTTCTGTCTTTCTTTTTTGCTTGTCTGTGCCCCTGGCGGCAAAATATCAATTTATTTGTGTTTCGCACACTACCTGGCAAGTGTTGATAATATGTGATTTTGGTGGGTTTTAGAAAAGAGAGAGAAAGAAAAAGAGAGTGGTGGTTGGGGCTGGGGGTGGTGGTGGTGGTGGTGGTGGTGGTGTTTTCTAATCAGAGTCACTGTCGTTTTGTTGTCACCTGCTCCCAGACAGACAAAGTGGCATTTCCTGACTGTTCCCATCCCCGTCTGAGTTATCTGACACCCAAAAATACGGCTACGGGGAAGCAGGGAGACGAGGCACCACAGCCTTATCCCGGTAAGGAGATGGCTTCTTATCAGATCAGGCTAGGAAGTTTATTTTATGGAGTAAATCTGGATAGAGGGGATAAAGAAATGACACATCCCTTGCGGACACAAAGGGAGAAGGAGATTAGTCCTCCAGCAGCATATATGGCTTTAGTTCAACCTGACAGGCAGCGGATTGAAAGGTCATGAAATAATAATCCCCCTATTCTTCTGCTCTAATCCTACGAGGGTGTGTTTCACTATGGGAACGTATAGGCTGAGGCTATGTGCTGCAGGGTGGATGTTCATTTTGTGTTGTCACTGTATTTAGATAGGCATCCAACACTGATTTAAATTAATTAGACTAATTATGATTGAAGAGGGGGCTTTTTTATATGATGAATGTCAGTGCCAGCAAGTCTGTCTCTGATGTTAGGGTTTAAGGCTTTTTTTTCTCCCTGTTTTTGTAATTTATGTTTGTACACATGCTGCTCGGGGTTATTTTCTATGTGTCTGGCTTTTTAAAAAAAAAATCAGACAGGTTGGAGGTTAAAGGGGCATTACAAAAAAAATAAAAAAAATCACCCCATCAACAGGAGAGTTTTCCCATCAATCGTCAGGTGTGATGCAAACACATGCTCCAGTCCATTATAGGTGTACAAGAGCAAGTTTGTATGTGTGTGTGTTCAAGCATGCACATAAGAAAGAGGGAGAGATTATGCGATTAAGGGTGAGTGTGATCCAGCCCGGTGGATGTGTGTGTGTCTGTGTGGGCATGTGTTATGTATTTTGGAGTGTGGTGGTGGTAGTGGTGGTAGTGGTGGGTAGAGAGACGTTAAGGGAGGGTGAGCAGAGGCTGCCCAATAGCCTGATAATCAAGCATCGAAAATGAGAGAGAGAAATTCAGTGCAAACTAATGTGTTCCACACAATTACTCGATTAATAATTCTTATTCCATTACAGTGCCATGGAGACTCAGAGAAAGAAAGAGAGAGGGAGAGAGAGGGAGAGAGAGAGGGAGAGAGAGGGAGAGAGATTTTCTGAAACGGGGAAGGAGACAAGAGAGGGAGGCGGGAGGGGAGAGAGAGAGAGAGAGGGAGGGAGAGAGAGCACATCAGGCTAAGAGATCTGCAGTGGCTGTATATTTCCCAATGCCTAGTTAAGGCTGCAAGGCAGGGGTCAGGAAACTTAATTATAGCGTAAGTGGATAGAAACTGCAGAATGATAAAGAGAAACATGCAGACAGATTGGAATGGCAAGGACAGGTTTAATACTATCTTCTCCTGTCTGCTTCCCTTCCACAATACAAGCCAGACCTGCAATCACACAAGGAAACAGCCCATACACCCCGCCTGACAATAACACTAATGCATATCAAAATTACATACTCCACAACTGCAAGGCATTTTGCATGGCCACTATTACTTTCCAATTTTGTGAGTTCAAGAAAATACATATCCCATGTAATAGTGATATCAGAGGAACTTATTTCCATGCTGTGTGTGTGCCACAGCTTTCAGATAAGCGTTCACCTGTGGTTGAACAAAAGTTATTAAACCATATCTAGCAGCTGAATGAATAATCTGGCGCTTTTTTTAATTTTTAGGGCCCGCCATTAATTCTCCATCCTCTCCTGCTTTATTTATTTTCCTTAATATCTCAAAGTCCAGATTTTTTTCTTTTTTTTTTTTTAGGAAGCCGCATGTGTGTCTTGTAATTCCACGTGTCTTGATTTGGATTTCAAATCATTGGGGCTCAATGGGTTTGGCCCAACACACACCGTCCACCGCGCGGGCTCCCGCAATCTATTTGCACTGTATGAGATTTGCATATCTGCTGCTCATGAAGCAAGGCTTTAATTTCCTCCTGCTGGAGATAAACATCACCTTGTTGGAGCAGATGGGTGGAGGCAGGATGGGGTCAATGAAGAAGAAGCAGGACAATGGCATTGGTTCAGACACTGAATGGGCAGAAGTAATAAAATTGCACAATTTCCATATGGTGTCTCTTTTTTTGATAAATTAGGATGAAATGTGATATAAGGAGATGCTGTGAAATTCTGTGAGGGGGAAGAAAGGTTGGATGGTGAGGTGGGGATCATATTTAGTTTGTCTTTAGTCTTTGGAAGAGCAAATTTGTGATTGTTTACTGATTTGTAAACTGTGTTTTTTTTTAACTGTTATGGACTTGAAACAGTGACAAATCTCTACTTTTAGGTACATTTATGAGTTAAAGTCTTGGCTATGCTAGCAAGTTCAGCTTATGTGATCATCTTCATCTATAATGTTTCCGTCAATATCTATATTGAGTAGAATTAATACTCCCCATAGAGCTATCCTGTTTCTTGCTACTGTTGGCGTATTGTACTGATGGACTAGACGAGAGGTGCCGAATCCTATGAATTAGAGTGTCAACTAAGCACCTTTCTTATGACAATATCAGACACAAAGGAAGTGATTAATTAGCTTCTAATAGATGGAATTTAATCAGTGTCTGAGCTGGAATTCAGTTCACATGTACGGGGGGTAAAATTGGACATAAGGTTAGACAACTTTTCTCCGCTTTAACTTAGAGAACGTGCATTGTGAGGGATTCACATTGTTCGGCACCATTTGTATTAGAGAAGGGAAACAGGGATGGCGAGGAAAGTTTCTGAATAATGAGCGACTCATGCGGGAGTTATGTAAACCTCTTGTTATTTGGATGTAGAAACCTTGTAATTAAAGCACTTCTACAGGGGATGGTTCTGCTCTTCTGCCTCGAGGAGAGCCGGGGCAAGGCTGGAGGTTACGCAGGGTTAGAGGAGGGGAGCGTGAGGCGAACAGAGAAACGCTCCAGGCTTCAGCTTGCATCATCTGAAATGTATTTATTTATTTATTTGTCTGTCTTCGGCACCTATGCAAATCAGGAGTTATGGATCCTGCTAATGGCTCAAAGAGGAGAAATTAATTAAAAGCAGGGGCACATGTACACACAGGCGTTCTACATGTGCAAACACTCGTGTAACAAGTTCGTCTAATTTTCAAAGACGCCACACAGTCGGATAAGACGAAGGGAGAGAGAGGAAAAAGGCAAGAAATCTGCATCACAGTGTTAATTTAATCAGACTTCAGTAATACCTCTTCTTCTCCTCTCTCCTCAGGCAGCTCGCGGTTTCTACTGCTAGCTTGAGGAGAAGATGAAGGGAGCTTTCAGCCTCTTAGAAGATGAGGGTTAAAGAACGGAGAGATTAAGGAAGTGAGAGAGTGACTGAAAAGAGGGCCGGGGATTATGTCATCTACAATTGATGTGCTCTCTTAATGTACCTTTAAACATGTGCCACTGGGGCCTGCTTTTATAATGTCTATTCACGCACGGGGGGAGGGGAGGGGGGTTGGGAGAGGAGGGAGGGGGAAGGAAGTTGAAGTATTAACCCAGAAATACTTTGCAACAGATGTGTGGCTCATGTATTGAGAGTAGTTATCAGGGTTTATGTCACTTTGATATGTATACAGCGTGTGGAGAGATCGTCTTTGTCAAAGGAAGTCCATTCCTGCTCGGCTTCCCATACACTGCCATGCATTGTACTGATCTCCATATCAAAAAGAGATCCTTTATCGAGTGATCATAAGGACAAAAATGTGTCTTTATTCCGCGTCTTCAGCTCAAATGAAAATGTTCCTGCAATCTGGTCCAACTTGGACTACGAGCAAAGGATTTATTAAATTGACTGATTCTCCTCTGCACACTGAATGAATTGTCTCTCAAATTGCTGCTTGTCTCAACAAAATGACAGCGGAGAGAGTGTGTGGAAGATCTACAGATCTTATCCATGAGAATGTTATGGGGTTAAGTGTACTTGGAGGTGTGTGCGTGCGCGTGTGCGTATATGTGTGCACATATCACTGCGTCTTAGTGTCTGTAGTGTGAGCAACCATTCGATTAAATCCACAGCTATCACTAACAGGATTAGCTGAGTGGACAGCAGAAGTCTATCATTGCTTATTGATTTCCCCTGATTCCCATCAGCCCATCAGGGCAGGACATTCTGTGAGTGGCCCCAGTGGGAATCGCTACTATGGACCCAGGTTAACGCATTGTGGCTAAGGTATCTGAGAGGCTTCAAAGCAGGCGCCCATCTTTCTGTGTCAGGAAAAGTCAAATAAGTCAAAGCTATCGGGGGGCAACAGATGCTTCCGACGTTCCCTGCTGTGTGAAAAATATAGTTTGACTCCATCTCAAGTGAGACACTTGGAGATCAATTCAATCAGTTTATCAGTAAGACAGTAAAACCAGCAAGTGAGTCTTGCCTGACACTTGCCACTTTCCTGTGGTCAATTTTGTGTCCAATTAAACAGTGTTTGATTCGGCCTTTTTGTCCTGTCCTCGTTCAAATCTCTCTCCTGTTTGCATTTCACAGTTGGTGCTAACAAGAAGCGTTCAGCTGGATGATTAACTGATGTTAAGTTGAGTCCTGCCATAAATATCTACAGGATAGGTTTGGATTTACAGTTCACAACATGTGTCACATGCGATTGGGCCATATCATGCTTTATTTCCCCAGTGCAACTGTTATTTTTTTTCCTTTACCCTGTGATACAAAGAGCATATGGGAGAATTCGTCCATTCATCTTGTTTTTTTTTTTACCAGATATTAGACTTTCCAGTGCAGTCGCCATATGGACATTGTTTCAGTGTGATGGGGGATTGTGGTTTAGACTTCTATTTTGTTGTGGAAATGTTAGATGTGACAAAAAAAAGACAACATAACTGGGCATCTTTAATTTAAAAAAAAAAAAATTGTATCACTCTGAAGAATCTCATCAGCAGTGTAGGCTTGGCAAAACAAAAACAGCCCATAATGACCAGTCAGAGCTCTTTGCAGTCTTCATGTGTGTCCCCAATGTGTGACTATGTTTTTAAGAGCTCAACTAAGTCAACTATGGCATAGATTCAGATTGTATGCATGCATCTACCATAGGTATTCGAGACAGACCAATTATCAGCCTGGCCCATTTTTGTGGCCAATAACGCGCTGATGAAGCTACCTCTCTTTGTCTGTCGTTACTCTGCGGTCTCAGAAATGTCTCTCAAGCAGAGACTGCAAAAACTGAACAAGAAGCACGAGCCGTTGCCACAAACCAGGAAATTAGCTTCTCTCACAGTGGCTAACGGCTAGCGGCTCAGTTAAAAGCAGCCACAAGTTAACCTGAAACAGAGTCTGGAAAGCAATAATTAATAGGGCTTTAAGATTTGAACCTTAGTGGACAATAAAAGTGATGGAACAGTGAAAGATTTTTTTTAAAAGAGCAGCAGAGAGAACTGCAGGAGACAAACTGATCAATCTCAGTTGACCCCACATAAATAGAGGAGAGCGTCTTAATTTAATCCCTCCTATTTGTAATTTGCATATTCAGTTACAGCCACTTATTAATGAAGAAGCCTAGTTATGGATGACATGTTTTCTGCTATCGCATGCGGTTCCATATATTGGTTATCAGCCTTTCTTGATTATCAGTATTTGACATCAGTATTGGCCCTTAAAAACCCATATTGGTTGATTCCTAATAGGAACTGTACACCGATCAGGCATAACATTATGACCACCTGCCTAAGTCTGTGTTGGTCCCCCTTATGTGGTCAAAAACGCTCTGAACCATTGGGCATGTACAAGAGGACCTCTCAGGGTGTCCTATGGGGTCTGGAACCAGGACGTTGACACTGGATCCTTTGGGTACTCTGGCTTGTGCAGTGGGGCCTCTGTCAATCAAACTTGTTCCACTGCATCCTGTTGATGCTGGATCACAATAGGGTGTAGGAAATTTGGAGGTCAAATCAACATGTTGGGTCACTCTCGTCTTCCTCTACATGTCCCTGATTGTTCAATGTTTTTTCCATGTGGTGGGGTGCATTTTCCTGCAGGGGTAGGCCAGTGACATTTGGGATTTCCATTTGCATGAGGGAGTGTGCTTGTTGTGGGACAATATTTATTTGGGTGTCTAAGTCTCATCAACACGAATTTTAAAATCCAAGGTTTTCCATCCGAACACCACATAGTACCAATATGATCAATGTTATACACGTCACCTGTCAGTGCTCATAATGTTGTGGCTGATTAGTGTATATCAGAGTTTTCATAAAAAAGTCTGACTTTCTGAGTTGTAATTATGACTTAAAAGTTGATGTGAGAAACTTGTAATTATGAAATCAATCCAATATGACATAAATGTGTCGCAATTATCAGGAGGCCTCCCAAATGTTAAGTGTTGCAAAAACATCATTATGTTAATTAATGATGCATAACGAGCAATATAAGTGCTTGTTGAAAAAAGGGGGAAACATGTTGTATTAGTGCTTATAGGCTACAAGGCTGCATTGTGCTACAGTTAAAAGCTGACTAAAGTCTTCTAGCATCCCTCAGATGTCAATTAACTGCTGTCATGGAAACCACACACAAATATTTTTCCATCAATATTTTTTTAAAAAATGAATGTATCCCCTCTTGGAAAGAGGAAAATCATGTACTATCCCTGCAAATCCATTGTTTTTTATGTATTATTTTATAAAAGAGAAGGAAAATTAAATTTTATTGATAATACTTTACTGTTAATATTTTGTCATGTGATGAACAAAAAAACTTGTTACACAATGATCCAAATAAACTATTATCTATGTTGAAATTATCTGACATCATGACAAAAACATTTGGGAATCATCAGGTTTTAGAGAAAAGAAAACTAACAAGGACATTTTCTGGTGCTCAAGAGAAATCAGAGGTGAATGAATAAGGGGTGGAAAGCTGAGATGAGCTATTATGCAGAGCATGCAGACATCACCAAAGGAGGAGGTGGAGGAAAAGAATTAAGGCACTGAGGGGTTAAAACATTTGGCCTATTATGCTCCCACTCTTTCGTACCCTCTGCGAAATTAATATGAGAAATTAGCAAAGCAATTACCACTTTTAATTGGACCAATCCTTTCGGTCCTGTCACAGTTGCATCCAGAGGTACAGTTTCAAACCTCCTTGTACATGTCTTTTTCGCCCTTTCACAAACGCTATTATTAATTTCTGTGGACCTCTTTTAGCCTTTGACATCTGAACCACTGAGGGTGAACTGCTGTCAGCTTCTTCTTGATTATTATCTTCTGTTAGTATCTCTCCATCTCTCTCTCTCTCTCTCTCTCTCTGTCTCTTGCATTGATGCACTACACCCTCTATCCCTCTGTACTGTATCTTCTTTTTTTTAACCCTTATTCTTAAAGGAAGGAGACAGTGGTGCAGTCACTTATGACGGTGGAGAAAAGGATGCAATTAACAAACAGGCTTTAAGGTTGCGTATGAAATCTTTTGGACAAACAACCCCGCCAGTGAAACCTTGATGCCACTTATATTTGACTTTTGGAGCTTGATTCAATTTGCCTGTGGCATTGGAACCTTTAAGAAAATTGAAAATTGCTCTTTTGTCTATTGTAGACTTTTTTCCTTTTTTCTGTACACATAATCACATAATTTCTTGTTGACGCATGATATTTATACAACTGATTCTTCCAGTAGTACATAGTACATATTGTGACTTGGCACCTACAAGGCCAGCTGCACTCACAAACTGTATTATCATATACTGCACAACCCTACATAGGCTCTGCAATTGTTTTCCCCAAATCTCTGCATTGCATTTTCTTGCTTGGAACAGTTATGACGAAATCAAGGGTGTATATATGCTTTAAAGCTGGATTTGTACCTGTTTGTTACTGGAACACACACTGATCTGCCACAACATCATGACCATTGACAGGTGAAGTGAATAACATTAATCATATTGGTATTATGTGCTGTTCTGCTGGAAAACTTCGATTCTGGCATCCATGTTGATGAGACTTAGACACCCAAATAAACATTGTCCCACAACAAGCACACTCCCTCATGCAAATGGAAATCCCAAAAGTCACTGGTCTACCCCTACAGGAAAATGCACCCCACCACATGGAAAAAACATGTTGAGGAACATGACAATGGCCCAACATGTTGATTTGACCTCCAAACTTCCTACACCCCATTGTGATCCAGCATCAACAGAATGCAGTGGACCAAGTTTGACTGACAGAGGCTCCACTGCACAAGCCAGAGTATCCAAAGGATCCAGTGCCAACGTCCTGGTTCCAGACCCCATAGGACACCCTGAGAGGTCCTCTTGTCCATGTCCAATGGTTCAGAGCATTTTTGAGCACATAAGAGGGACCACACAAACTTAGGCAGGTGGTCATAATGTTATGCCTGATCGGTGTATACGTATGGCTTGAGACAGTCCAGTGTGTGAAAATAAACAAGTAAGGCTTCCTCACATCAGTGACTATCAAAGACTATTACTTAACCTAATTAACTCACTTTTTATGGATATAATGTATTATCAGTGTGCTGTAATCTGTGTAATCATATACCTGTCTTGATGATGGCCATCCATTCTATCTACTATGCAAAAGGCATCAGTGCTTTGTTTATCATTTATATAATGTGCAAAGGAAGTTTGTTATGGCTTACATTAAGTGTGTGTCTTTCATAAATCACAGAAGTGATGACACCTTACCAGTTTGTCAAAGCTCAGAGAAGTTCTTTAGCCTCGGCACTCGTGTTGCTTAGTATACTGATGCTAGAAAAATATTGCAGTACCTTGCTATTAGTCTTGCTTAGTCATCCCATTCTGTAGCATACAATGGCCTGGCTGCACCTCATTATCATTCTGCTATAAGGGAAAAACACTCTGGTTTGTTTGTGTTTGTTTAAACCAAACATAGCCATGTCGGACAAAGCGACTTTGGTGTTCCCTCAAAGTAGTGCCAGGGAAATTGTTTTGGTGGAACATTCGCATCCAGGAGAACAAGAACTGTCAACAGAATGGATCCAGTCCAAATCCTCTTGAAAACCTGAAATTTTCACAGTGGTAGGTTGCTACCTTGGATGCTGTTGTTGTTTATTCCTGTTGCAGTGTGGATTTTGAAAATGGTGAGGCGCAGATAGAGGCAGGGGAAGAGAAAGTCACCTGAAATGAGCAGCCAAATGCAGTCTTATACCTGCAGCCTAGATCCCGCCATTAAAAGTACATCACACCCTCAAATATAAGTTGAATGAGTGAGATTCATTTTGTAGCAAACAAGAAATTTTCTTTCAACACTTGCATTTGATTAGATAATTAGCTAAGATCAATGATAACTGAATTACAGCAAACTGCCAAAATGCGGCTTTAACAGAATGCAGATTGACAACACCAGTTACAAATGATCATCTGTGTTCCTGTAGAAATGTGAGAGTGGGTGATTAAAATGTGCACTAAAGAAGTACTGCTGCACTTGTCTTTCATGGATTTACCCTCATTGATGATTTCTACAAGATGTTGGGAAGATTCCTTTACATTCTGGTCCATGCTGATAGGATTGTATTACATTTCTGCAGACTTGCCAGCTGCACATTTATGCATCTGTAAGGTGTTCTGTTGGATTTCTAACTTTATTTTCAGTGCTACCTTCATATAAGCTGAAGAATCACTGAACAAAAATATGAATGCAGCATGTAAATGGTCTTTTTTTCCAACTTTGAGAAGAAGTTAACATCTAGTTTCTGTTGTTATAGTTAAAAAAGGGCTAATTTAGCCAAATGTGCACAAAAAGCTTTTGAGATGCTCAGCTGGTGACAAATTCTCGATCACTTAATCCATATTCCAGTCAAGCGTGGCTTTGAAAGACAATGATCAGAGAGCGTGACCAGTAGACAGACACTCTTATGAACAGTGACTATAAAAGGCCACCTTCAAATGCAGCTTTATTCAAATAACACAATGCCACAGGTGGCAAGAGAAAGTCAGGAACTGGAATGTCCAGAAGTCCACCATTTGTCATCTAAGAAGTCATTTTCTATATCACAGTAGGCCTGATGATTGATTGATTAATGATTGGATAAGCACAGACCCTGTCACTATGTTAGCCAGGGATAATCTGGTTTGTCCACGTGCAAAATTGTTTGCGATCAACCACAGAGACTGCTGATAAAATTGTTGGTTTGCACAACAAGAGACTATCCGCTCAAACTGCGACTAATTGCCTGAAGCTGATTTGCGATCTTGCCACCCACATCAAGACCTTGATCTAATGGCAAAACTGTGTTGTAATCGGCTCCAGTGGGCAATCGCTCATATTCGTTGGAAACTAGCAAGATGGAGGATGGTCCTTTTCACTGATGAGTCTCATTTCCAGCCGTATAGAGCAGATGGCAGATGTTGAACACTATGCAGATCCCAACGTACGTATGGAGAGTAGCCCTCGAAGGCTAAAAAGTGATGGTATGAGCAGGGATACACCATGGACAAAGAATACATCTGCATTTCACTGATGGCAATCTAATGCTCAGTGATACCCAGATGAAATAAGTTAAGATAAAACTTTAATAATCCTGAAGGAAATTCTTGAAGTAGATATCGACTTCCCAATCCTTCTTGTTGCTGCTCTTGCTGCTACTCGTGGAAGTCAGTTAAACTTGCGAGAGTCCGTCATGTAGCCATGTGTCTATGAAGCACGTGACAGAGCCTTCAGTAAATACAATCTCACTCTTTGTTGGTGATGTTTACTAGAACATCTTATTCTCCAGAGTGTCGATAACTACACTGAGCTACACCTCAGCTACCCTTGGATTTTGTGTCTCATCCTGCTCCACACTGTCACAAGCTCATTAGCTAGTTCCTGGTGTACACAATGGAACGCTGGGTCTCTACCACTAAGACATGAGTCAGACTGGAATCCGGCATGATAAAGCACTAAGAAAGTGTTAAATCATGAAACAAATGCTGAAGCCACATTGTTGTACTGAGAACTAGCATAGCTTGCTGCTATGGTTAACAAATAAAGTGCAGAATGTCAGAAAAAAAGTAAAAAGACACCTCCCAGCTATGATTACCCCCTATATTTGCCGACTCAGTTGAGGTTTCAACAAGACAAGGAGCATGGTCATGTCAACCAGAAAATGCACTTCCCTTCCATAGTAGCAGCTGATAATATTCCAGTCCTACCATGGCCTCCATACTGTCCAGACAAGTCAAAAATCGATATCTGTAGGATGCTCTGGATAGACATGTCTGATAACGAGGTCCTCTTCCCCCTGATGTTCCCCAACTTTTCCAAACATTTCAGGGAAAGCAGGATAACATTCCATAGCCCAACACTGACAACCTCATTAACTCTGTGCAGATCTGTGATACCACATGATGCAAATGGTGGACAAATTGACTTGTGATTTCTGGTCTACAGCATGCTTCTCAATAATCTTTTCAATTATAGTATGTTCTTGGTTATTTCATGACATCCATTCTGTTGTAGAGAAGCCATGTGTTAGAACAACAAACACACATTCACCTATATTATAAAGAAATGCTAGAATTTAACAAATTATTACATGTTGCATTTATATTTTTGTTCTATACATGTCACCCAACATGCACATTGGTCTCTGTCTCACAGGAACTACTCTTCTGAGTTTCTAAATGAATTAGAGGCGCCATGTTTTTAGTAACAAAGAAACATGTCAGACAGGGCTCTCTTTTTTAGACAACAATAGAGCTCTACGGCACTGATGAAGAAGCTGAATCAGGTTTTGGATACCCAGTCAATACTTGTTAGCCAGATCAATTCCTTGTTTACATTAAAGAAAATGGTGGAAAATCTGCAAAGGTATCCTTTAAACACACTAGGTGTTTCAGTAAATGTTGTGAAAACTGCCTCTTCATTGCCGCATGTTTTGAATGCCGGGAGAACAGCAAGGCCTCATTTTTTCTTATTATTAATCATCATATCATTGTGTGGTGGCTGGACATTACTATTGCAGGGTCAGAGAGGAGGATTTCCCTCACAGTACTATCTTGTCTGACTTGATTATAGTCCATACGCATGTCAAAAAATATTCTGGGAACAAATGAATTTTCTCTTCTGTTCGAGCTGACAAGGTGGTCAGCTCTGTAATTTGTTCCCGTCTAGCTCTAAGTGTGTAGAGTAGGCAGTCCATTGAATTCCCATCCGTCATGGTTAGTTACACGCTTGTCAACTGCTCTCCCACTGCCCAGCAGTCTAGCCATCACCCCTGACCTGGAAGCATTATATCTAAATCACATTACATGGCCCTGTGTTCTTTAGTTCCCCTTTTGAAGTCACCAGAGTGAGACATCTGTCCGGCCCTGTTTGAGTTTACTTCCCACTCAGCCACCACATCTTAATTAGCTGATCTGATTTTCTGCGTGGGTGTGTGCCTGCCTGTCGAGCGTGTTTGGGTGTATCTGTGTGTTTGTGTGCATCTCCGCAGTGTGCAACTATGTTTGCGCTGGCAGATAGGGGTTTTTTTGTTTGTGGGCTGAGGTGATTGGCAGGCTGATGGGAAGATAATATGCTGAGAACGACAACCAAAAGGACCTTGGATTCATTCATTGTGACGATAATGAATCTGAGAGAAAATCCTTGTGTTTGTTCATTAGCTATTAAGACTGGATGACACAGCCTTCCTGGCGCTGTCAGCCGCAGATGTCCCTCACTGAAGGATTCTGCAGCACCTGAGTCCTTCCTGGCTAATAAGGTTGTAATTAGCACAACAGTGAGAGGTGCATGGCCCTGAGACGAGCTTCTCGATTAAAAAATAAAAATAAAAAATGAAAAAATAAAAGCAAACTCGTTTTTTTTTAAATCAAGGCAGTTCCAAGTTTTAGTTTTAGTTTTATTCCTATATGTAACCTGCAGCCTCTGAGTGTTTGTGTGTGTGCAGGCGCTTGAAATGAGATGAATCTCAACTTCAGTCTCTACTTGGAATTTAATGCGACCGTATGCTTACTTAACATTCGTGTCTATGCGAAAGGGAAATAGGTGTCGGTTGTCTTGCGTCCTTGCCAGCACTAAAGCGATTGTGTCTCAGCATCCATACAGCGGTGTCCCTTTTCACGTCCTGTGTCAGAGTTTTGACCAAACAGGTGACGGAGGAAGGGAGGAAGTGCCAGAAAATGGTGGAGAGAAAATACTTGCCACTTGTAACATTTTACCATCACCCTGAACCCACTGCTGGAAACATTGTCCTGAAAAATGATATCATCTGTGTTCTTGTGGAAAACTAATTAGCCTCCCAGTACTTGATCCCCCCGCCCCCCGCTACATTGGCGCCACATACAGTCCATGCCCTTTCCATGTAATGATAAAGGTGTGCTGTCACCGTATTATGTGATTCAACACTGAGATGTTTACTATTAGCATTAAAAAAACATATCTGTGTTGCTAATTCAAAAACTGACACTTAAAAGATCAGAGCTGAGTGCTGTCAACGCCTAGTTGAAATGCACAACAAAATGAAATGCACCATTTCACGTTTCAGTGGCAACCAAGGTATTGTGAATGACTGACAGATAAACATATAAACAGAGAAATACCAAGCCACTTTCTCCATTTCACGGCTCTGAACAGTATCTTTGACAGCTGATAAATATATATCATTTACGCTGACGAAGCTTTAAGTGGCATCTCAAGTTGTTGGTAATATTTTCCCATTTTACTGCACAATACCTATAAGCGGCAGTGTAACCCTAATGCTTGCTCGGTTGTAGACCTCCAGTGTCGCTTTTGGGTCCACATACTGTGTCATCTGTTTATATATATATATATATATATATATGTATATATACGGGGTCTTAACTGTATCCACTTAAGACCCCCGTTTTATCTTGAGCTGGCATTTGCTGCCCCTGAGATCCCATGGAAATGTGCTGGCCCAGGAAGAATCAGTCTTTTTAGTCTGGGAAAGACGAGGGACCAGCTAAAGATAGGATCGGGTTCTTGTAAAGGGCAGGTGAAAGGTAAGTGAATCCAAGGATAAGGAAATCTTGAGAAGAAGAATCTGTTATTGAGAGAGTAGTAATGTTCAGGTGGATTCTGCTGGTTGAAATGTTTACTTTGCCAGTTTTGGCCGTTCCTCAACTAGCGTGCGTTTGCTTGAGGAAACATTTCATACGACACTTTTCAGCACTGCTTGGTGATGAGGAGGCACTATGAAAGTATGCTTGAACTAGAAAAGCATTCAGAGAGTGCATACCTCCAACGAGGAGATTCAGTTCACCCCCAACACAATCTCCCAACTCACATATTTTATATGGAACGTTACAGATACAAATGTAATTACATACAGTTGAAATTTCCTACCAACAATGCGACGTTCACCCCATCCGACCAAATGAACAGGCGCTGGAGACAACCGGAGATAAGAATGCCGGCCAAACCGTGCGTATGTCGCTTAGGCAGGAAAGGAACTCTGTCATTGTCGGTGTTTGTGGCATGGAGCCCCAAAATCTCATGTAGTCACAGGGGGTTACCCCAAAAACAAGAGTGCCCTCTGGTGGCTTTTAGAGTAAACCGCATTTAATTGTCCACCTGGTTACACTTACATTTTAAAAAATTCCTGGATCGAGACGGTAATCCGGAGCAGTCCCAAAATTTCATCATTTGTTCCTTGTCCCATTTCACACATTTCCTGAAAATTTCATCCAAATCCGTCCTTTACTTTTCGAGTTATTTTGCACACAGACAAACAAACAAACCAGCGTCGGCAAAAACATAACCTCCTTGGTGGAGGTAATAAAAGCTCTCCCCATTAACCACTGAGAGGACCATGTCTCTACATGTGCTGCGCTGGATTACATTAGCAGCCAGTCATCGTGCTCACATTCAAACTAAGTGGTTCTTTACATTGCAAAACCCACATTATCATGACCATTACTTCTCCTAGTAATACTTATGTCCTGGAACAAAAGCATTGGAAGCAGTGCACATATAGGGAAAGTGTTGTCTCCAGTATAAACTGAGACAAAAGACACATTTTTCTGAGCATAAATGACCTACAGGTCATCGCAGGTCGTGTATTTATTGTACATTGATTGCAGCACAGCTAAATTGAGAGCACTGCTTGCTGTCTGCATGAGCGGAACCTCGCAGGTTAAAGTAACTTTACACAAACGGTAAGAATTGAATGAACAAACTATAAAAAAACATATTGATGTAAGGGGTTTTTAGAGTGCAGAAGAATAGCCTTTTCTAATGAACCGAAATATTAGCAGAGAACAGCAAGCATTGCCATGAAATCTTAGCACAGTAGTGTTTTTTTTTCTATTTTCAGTGTCACAGTCTTAATGGCCAATTTAAAGTTCTTTGAAGATCTGGGCGAATCCAAGATGCAGCAGAATCATGCAAGATTGTCAAATAGCTTTTAATCAGGGTGGCCACATCACAGGTTTCAAGCAGCATATGTTATATTCTGTAGCTACTAAAGAGTAATAGAGGCTTATGACATAGTGTGGGGCATCTGACTGACATATCAGTACATACAGATGTGATTCTGTGACCTTAACACTAGTTTAATGTTTCAGTACACAACTTTTATAAAATTCTTTGGCGTGCATGCACATAAAGTACACTTTCTAATAAAGTGAGGAGCATCTTGTGTCATCAGCTTAAATTATTTAAAAGAGTAAATATCTGCATATTAATCTGAATTTGTCAGTGAGAGATTAAGCAGACATAATTTTAACTGGCTGATTGAGCTTTCTCATGGGAAAAACCATACCTGGCACAATTTATTATTCAAAACATTATTTTTACTTGTATTTAAACCTTCCTGGAGCTGGTAATAACGTAATAAACTATGTATTTACCCCATTTAGTGATGTTCAACTGAACATTAGTTGCTAATTTTTGTGCAGCATTCATTTCAAGCATATTTTAGGCCTCTTTCTGAACATATTGCACAGTTACCGTGTGATCCATTTACTTTGAGGACTGCTTAGAGAGAGCAGTTAGGGTTTTTTTAATAGTCTGGGAAGTTAGAAAAAAAGTTACACTGAGAGAGAATTTCATTGCAAAAGACAGTTGGGTAAGAATTGTTATCTGGAATATACTCTTTAGCAGCACATGTAAGACTTAAATTTATAGTTTAACTTGGTTAATGTCCTTGCACTCTGTTGACAAGTCTGTTAGAATATATTATTATTTTTGAGCAAGCCAATGCCCAGTTTGCTCACTGACTGTCTTTAGAAACCCAGACTACAGCTGAAAACAGGGCACAGAAGTGTTTTCACATCCTCTGTCTCATAAAAACTCTGCTCAGGTTGAAGGCTGACTGAGCTGTGATAGGAATTACATAAGGTCATGTAACCTTCGCTGTTATGGAACAATCATAGTCGTGATTTAAAGACACTAGCTGTCGGTAATATGTAGTGAGCACTCTGTTTTGTTTGCCCATCCATCCACGCTGACCTATAGTTAGATGCTAACCTCAAAAACCATTGACTTGAATAAAAATCGCTCACCTGTCGCACAAACCAGAACTTTCCAGTTTGCTTTCTGCCATTTGTACACATGCATGTTACATTGCATTCACAGTAAAAGAAGTCTTTCCCAGCCTTTTCTGCAATCCCTGGTATCTTGTCAACAGTTTTGCAGTTGTCTCTTTTGTAGTGGATCACCATTATATGAAGAAGTGTCTTGTGGTCCAGGGCATCTTTCTGTTGCAATTGCTTGAGTGGCCATGAAGACAAATTGGCAGCACTGTATCCATGTCTCTTCATGCATTCATATATGGATACTAGACTATACTTTTAGATGCATGCATATGATTCTTTTTCCTACATGTGCAGTAGGTCGTATCTATTCCACGCACTCCTGGGAAGATGGCAAAACTGTGTAGTCACGGACGCAAAAAAGAGGAACAGTAGCGCCTCATTTATTAGAATGAAAAATGGTCAGATATGGACATGCTGGAAAATATACAATGCTTACATGCAATATAGATGCTTCCACATTTCTGGCCTCATAGAGCATGTGCATTATTTCAGCTGATCTGCTGGAGAGCATGGGCCACTGAGAGTTGAGTGCCTGACTGACTCCCATTTGGATAAAACAAAATAATTATATGGCTTTCTACATATACTTTCTAAAGGACCCAATGGATCACATTAAAATGAGGCATTTTGTGAGGTTTGTAATACACTCTTTTACAGTCCTCTCTAATGATTGGGAAAATGCTTTTTGTGCCGGTGTCACATGATAAACGTAGAAGTTGCGTTATGCTGTTTAGCCCCTACGCCCAAATCGCCGCATGGTCAAGAGCCAAATATGAGGGTTTTGCATACAAGGCTGCAGTTTCCATCTCTGTTCCCATCATAATTACTTCCACCTCTAAAGCACCGGGACACTTTGAAATGTCTGACTGTCATTTTTTCCAGGAAGATTAGACTCCTTCTCTAACTTCTTTAACCTACAGGTGTACATACAAGTATAATAATGATAAACGGCCATCGGATTTTTCTTGGAACCAAAATGGAAATGTGCCACAGATTTTGGGTTTGGAAAAAACAAAAAATAAATTTCCCCCTGTCTCCTTGACAAATCAATAATACCACATGTAGAAATTAAAGTATGCTGGTTATTTGGCTAATTTTATATAGTAAGATTCATAAACTGGGACAAAATTTACAAATGGTTTGCAAAGTTACAATATTTGTTTTGTGTTTTACCCCATAGAAAACAATTATATTACGTTTATAAAGTATCTTTTCTTACAGTCACACCCCCAAACCAAATAATATATCATTAATGTGCTTGAATTATTTGATTAACATCAGATATTGGTTGATATTTAATTCATATTGCCAGTGTTTGTTTGTGTGTGAGTGTGTGTGTGTGTGTGTGAGTCTGTATGTACATACATGGAATCCATCTGTTATTCTGTGTCCATATATCTGCGCTCACTAGTAACAAGAGTGTACACACTGCTTTTAGCTCCTTCTATTGTGGCGTTCTCAGTCCAAGGCCGTGTGCCATTCAGGCTGGGCTCTCAGAACTTACATCCAAACCTCTGCTGCCTTCAATTAGCATTTAACTCATGAGTCAGTCAGTATCTCCTTGTTCACCAAAGTAGCTGGGAATTCAATTCCTCCCTGCCTCCTCTTTCACAGTAGACGGAGGACTGGGTTAGAGACAAAATGATCCAGCGTCCTTGCAGTCATCTGCTCCTCCTCTGTCTGACTCCGTCCTCCACCTCATCCACTTTGTTTTTTCTGTGATCTCGGTTTCTGTTCACACTTTTCTCCATCGAGCTCCGGAAAGAAACGCAACAATTTGAATTTGATCGTCTGTGGCAGTTAAAACATAAGCATTTTCTGTGGATTCAAGGGTATCTGAAAATGAGCAGCAGTGTCCAGTATTCCACACTTTGACTCGACCTGTATTTTAGTGGATTACTGCCTTTACATGACCAAATCCTCTAGAAATGCTGAACAGATTAGTAAATGGGTTGTTGATCAGCAGAGTTGGTATGTATTTTGACAGTCTGATCCATTGTTTAGGTCATGTTTTTAACAGACCTCGAAGCTTGTCTGGTTTTATCTTCTTCAGTGTGAGGGCTTTGTGAGTTTCTGTGTCATGTATGAGACTGAAGTGAATATATTTGGGTTTCAGACCAGTGGTCGGACAAAATGAGATATTTTAAGATTTCTCCTTGGGCTTCAAATTCAATGCATCGTTGAAGAGCTGCAGAACACTGCAGTCTCTGTCCTGATACTTCTCAGATTTTTGTGCGTGATGTGGCCCTCACTGAGCTTGCATCTCTTTAGAGCAAAACATAGTGCTAAAGTTTAATTCTCCTCCTTTTTCACATGTACAAATAAGAGGTCACGCAGGAAGGAAATCATGCTCCCATGTATACATGATGCTTTCCTCTGCTGTCTCTTAATTAGAAAAAAATTGTTTTTGTGGTGTTTTAGGTGGAGCATGATTGATATTGGATTTTCGTGGACGGTACTGATTTCAGACAGTAAAAATCTCAAATATCAATACTTTGGCTGATATTAATTCTATTTATGTTACAGTTATATTACTAGTGGAAAATGATGGGCTCATTGTTAACTTACCAGCAATGTATTTCTCAAACTAGTTAGCAACGTACCATTATCCGCTCAGCTGGGATATGTTCTCTGCTACATGTGCTGCAGACTTTGAGAAGTTACCCCAAACATATTTTTATGTATTAATGTTCTGTAAAAGAAACCATACATAGAATAACATATATGCAAAACCAATATATCTGTGATAGGCCAGTATGGGCAAATAATATCGACCAAATGATGATCAGTCAATCTGTAATTTTAGTGTTTTTGACTGTTTTGATCACGTAGATGCAGGCAAGAATGACATCTAAAGAATTAAGATTATGACCTATAACAAAGGTCCCTGTGAGACATTGAACCAGTTACTCTGCATATGAATGGTCCACATGGTTACTGTCTAATAATTTCTAATATTTTGTCCATATGCGATTTTGCTACTGTGATCAATGAGTTAAATCATTTCTCAGATGGTCTAATCATTATAGTCAATCAGAAGGTTGTTGGTGAATTCCCCCTGTATTATATGGTGCTGAACAGTTGTCAGTGAAAGCATTATGAGCAGTTACTGTGCATCAGGTTAACCATGAATGTGTTGCTCTGTTGTTACAGCCTCTGTTCATTTCAACGCAATATAAAGAACGGCTTACGGTGAACAGCATGACATCCTATGGTTATGGCAGCAGTGTGTTATTGTTTCATGGATTTACAGTTGAGAGTCCCGTCGCTGTGCCCTGGTACTTCAGGTGCTTGCTGGAATATAGGAAAAACACACTTACACATTTCAAATCCTGTTGCATGTTTCGGAAAATAATTATATTTCTTTTAGGATTTGTCATTGGCCATTAGCCATTGCTGATTTACCAGGTTTCTGCAGGAAATAATAAAGTCAGTCCAGCCTTGTATTATGAAATGCCATATGAATAACACGCCTAGTCATTTTGCATTTTATCACTATGATTTTTTTTTGTTTTCATGTTCATTTTTCTTTTGTGTTTTTGCATTTAACACCATGTAGTCTCCACTGACTTTAGTGATCGACACCCTAACCTCCTAACCTTACCCTGCTCAGTGCCATTAACCATTTCACCTTAATGTTAACCTAGGATTACACATGTAGTCGTTTTAGCAGTGCTAACTGACAATGTGACACAAAATATGCCTGTAAGCAACCCCATGATATCACATGAGTCCTGTCACGTACAGACTCTTATGCTTTCACTGAACTTTTCAGAACATATTGCAAGTCTGCAGTCTGTCGATGTTAACAGAGTTGACTATACAGTGGCTTTTCCCCTCATATTAAGAGCTGCAACTAACTAAACCTGAAGTAATTATTTCTTTCAGTATTCATTTATTGATGGTAGTTGCTTTTCACTGAAGCTCTTAGGATTAATTAGTTTTTTCAATCAGGTAATTAGTTTTATCTATGAAACATCAGAAAAAAGTGAAGTTGTCCCTGATAATTTCCCCAAATTACGTTTTCAGGCCCAAGGTTTTACTGTAAAATTGCTTTTTTTGTTTGTCTTTTCTGTAATGTAAAACAATGAATAACAACAATTGTTCACATTTGAGGTTGAAACAATAAAAAATATGCTGGATTTCTCTTCGAAAACTGACTTATTTAGCCATATATTAAAATTCAGTACAATTTTTTTGTCAATTGACAAATTCAATAATTTGTTTTAACTCTGCTCACAATCCCCACCTGACAGTCACTGACAAAAACATTTGCCTGTATTTTTGTCCTAAGCAACATCACCTGCACAGTAAACATAATAATGCAATACTGTCAGTGTCAGCTGAGCTGAATCAGATCCTGCTGTATTGTTGTGTAGGTCTTAGGTGAAGGTATATAACGGTTGTTGTACCTCAGCTCTTTTTCCTCTAAAGGTGCATGTTGCTAAACTCTCCTTACTACTAAGTCAGTTTTGGTATCAACTCCTATATATCCAGCAGGTTGTCTCCAGCTTGTTTGTAGCCTTGAGTGCTGCTCCTGCAGACAGCAATGATGTAAATACAACTCCTATATATTCAGCAGCTTGTTTGCATCCTTGAACAATGCTCCTGTAGATAGTAACAAGAAACACACATTGAAATACTGTGATAAATGTTGTGTATGATATTATAAGTGCACAAACTTAGCCTGCAGCAGTGCACTTCCAAACTTCTGCACATAACAGCTTAAGGGTGTCCTATCACAGTTTTTAATACGCTGAAAAAAAGAACTCTTGGACGAATTGAATTGTTTCCCTGATAACATACATTTGGAATACCCAAATTAAGTTCGCAAGTAATATCAATGCCAATGTACTGTCAATGTACTGAATTAAATCATTTGATTTCTCGCAAATGAACAGTTTGCACTGCTGCAACTTAATTTTCAGGAAAGTCTTACCATTCTTTTCTTTACTCTGTAATTCTACTTGAATTAAACAGCAGATTTAGCATTTAATAAATGCTAAAGGAGCAGTAAATCTAATTTTGACACTTTTACTGAAACTGGAATACCAGTTTAAAGGGACAAAGTGTGTTTTCAAGTTGATAGAATCCACAAATCCATCACTAAAACAAAAAGATAAATGAGATTAATTCCAAACAGTGCTTCAACTGCAGTTCAAATACACTTTTTCTTCCATTTGTTCTCACTGGGCAAGGCCATGCGCAACTTAGGTTGAGCTCACTTCTGCAATACGTACGTGTGCGCTTATGGACACAGTCGCAAGGCGCTGAAACAACTGTTGAATTACTGATTAAAATTATTTTATGGACCTTGTCTAATAGTCGAATGGTTGCTGTCTCATTTATTCAACAAATGATTTTTTTTTAATTCTCCTCGCTCATTCTGTGCAAATTAAGTGACAAAGAAGCATCATGAACAGTCTAAACTTTGCAAAACATCTGCATGTGCATAATAAGAACACACATATAGTACATGGCGGTGGCACACGCACACACTGGGCCATCAAGCTGCTCTCCATCTGTATATCCAAGGGTCTCCTGCGACCTTCCTCCCAACAAGGCCAAGAGATATTCATACTGATTTATTCAAAGGGACGGTTCTCATTCAATTTTCTCCATATTCATAAGCGTGTTTCGCACCCCCGCTCTCGTTTTCCTTTTCAGCTTTAAATTAAAGGTACAGGAACGAGCCAGGCCTTTCATCTAGGGCTGAGGGGGAGGGGGAGGTGGGGGGGGTGTGGGGGGTGTGGGAGGAAAGCAAAGGCCTGTGTGTGTGTGGGTGTGTGTGTGTCTATGACTGCGTGTTTGCATGTGTGTGTTGGGTGGGGGAGAGGTGGGGGCGACGTCGGGCAAAGGAGGGGAAGGATTGGTAGTGGTGAGACTCTCTCCACTCTGTATTTATTAGCCCCTCGCTCCCTCCCCCTCGCTCCCTCCCCGCCTCCTCCTCCCTCCTTCCCTCCCTCCTCCCCCAACGACACCTGGCGAAAAATGATTCATTAATTCAAAAAGCAGCATTTTTGAAAGCCGCATTTCAAAGGCATCGACAGGACAGAGAGAGGAGTTGAGTGGGGTAGGGTGAGCCGGGAGAGCTGAGCGAACAGGAGGAGGAGGAGGAGGAGATGGAGGAGGTGGAGGAGGTGGAGGAGGCAAAGAGGGCAGGGGAAGGCAGAGCCAAGGTGTTTGAAGGGGGCAGAGTACACTTCAAGTTTCTGTCACGGCAAAAGCTCAGGCCGGGAAGGAAAGAGTGGGAATGAGGTGAAGGTAAAGAGGATGTTTTGGGTTTTAATGCAACATTTTTGGCTTCCATTTCCAACAACATTACAGGCAACAAATTGATAACACTGTTGCTAAACCTAAATGCAATGCATGCATATTGCAAATGCGGAGTTCAGGAACACGCACTTGCATTTAAGCTCACCTATTCTGTAAATCAGGAGATTTTTCAAAGTCACTGTGGCTGTGACGCATTCACAAACACACACACACACTTTTATACACACAGGCGGTAAACACCAGCGGCAGGATCATGTGTCGGCCACTCCCAGTCCAGCTGAATCTTTCATACGGCTGCAGATGATGCGGTTAATTATAGATGGCAGGACAAGCCGGGATCCTTAGCCTCAATTAGACGGGGCCACAGGGTTACTGACCTGCACAACAACTGTCAGTGCCTATTACACACTACACATGGCCAGTGACAGCGAGAGGGTCTGGGGGTGGAGGGCAGGGCTGGGTTACAAGGGCTACTACTGTATTCTTTTCTTTCCCGGCAAAAAGCAACACACAGACACACACACACACACACACACACACACAGACACAGACACACACACTCACACGCGTGCACACTAACAGACACACACATGCACAAAATCAGAAACCCACAAATGAAAATGCAGTTGTCTCAAGGAGGCTGATTTTGTAATCAGTGGAATTAATCTCATTATTAGCTTATTACTGCTGCCTGTATGTGTGGACGTGCATGTGCCATGTACAGTGCTTAGTTGTTTACTTTATTAATTAACATCATGCAAATTGCAGTAAGCAAAAAAAGCCTCTAAATTAAATAAGCACTTGGTGTGACCACCCGCTGAAAACAGCACCAGTACTGTTGCACAAATCTTCTCAAGGAAGTCTATTTGTTCCATGAATTTTGGAGAACTTTCCACAGTTCTTCTGCAGATTCAGGCTGTATTAGTGTCTTCTATCTCTTCATGCAATCCCAGACTGACCTGATGATGTGGTGATCAACACCACCTGTTGCAGGACTGCTAGTTCTCTATGATTGGCTGTGTATTTGAGGTCCCTGTCATACTTTACAATGAGTTTGGGACCAATCAGATGCCTTCATTCTACTTGTATTTCTTGATAATTCTGACCAAATCCTCATTTCCATCTGCAGCTCTGCAGCCCCAAACCCACATGAAACCTCCACCACACACTTCTAGTGCTCTCCAGTCCTTCAACGAACAGACTGCCTTCTGTTCGAGCCAAATATTTCCGATTTCGACTCATCAGTCAAGAGCACATGTTGCACATGTCTGTTTCTCTGCGCCCCAGTTCTTGTGCTTTTGTGCCTGGGTGAGCCACTTGGCTTTGTTTTCCGCATCACAGGAATGGCTTTTTGGCTCCAAGTCTCTCGTAAAGAACACTTCTGAACCGACTTCTCTGGAGTGTAGTTGGATGTCCCATGGTCCCACTGATTTCTGCCAGTTCCAAGCTGATGGCGCTGCTGGATATACTCCCATTTTGAAGAGAAGCCGGCCTAATGCGGCCTTTGTCTGCTGCACCCAGTTTCCTTCACCGACCACTGAGCTTCCAATCCTCCGCATTTATTAGTGCTTCTGCAGAGGAACTTGGATGGCGCTTCTGTCGGAGACCTTGCTGATGCTGGATGACCTCCTTGTGTTTTGTTGTAATGCTGTTATGTGAGATTTTTAGATGAACCTGGCACTTTTACAGGGGCTTCACAGTTGTAGTAATGCTGCCCCTCAGCCACTTTTAAACCCCCTATTTCTGTTTAAGTGAATTATTATGGTTCAAACATAATTATATCTTCATTAGAACTTTTCATTATGTGCTTGGTAGTATAGCTCTGAATTTCCATTTTCAATATTAGTAAGAGGGATATTTGTAAACCTAAGACATGATGTTTCCTATCCACACCTTAATGCAGAAGATATTAAAAAACAAATCTAAATGTTTTATAAAATATCCAAAGTGCCCAAAACTGCACTTGAGAGTCTGCAGCTGTGAAGTTTTTACTAATTCTTGATCTAAAAATGATGAAGTTGTTTTAATATTATTTAATCATCCAAGCTCAAACATATTCTTTTAAGCCCAATCTTGTTTTTTTTTTTATGTTAGCCATTTTGTTGCTTTTTTGTTTGTTTACCTTTCTGGAGGTCAGACAGGGAAAGAAACAAGGCTGCGGTCTTAGTAATGATGACAGGAGAAAAGGAGGAGGTAAGATGATATTTTAGATAGTGAAACCAAGTCTGGGGTGAATGAAGTGGTCAAACCACAGTCTTTCCTTTAACATAACTAAACTGTAGTTTTCTAGCATCATAAACTAGACTAATATTTCAACAGTGATCTGAAAAAAACAGATAAATGTCTGTTAATAGGAGCATCATATCATTCTGTGTCATTCTAGAGAACAATGACTAACAACATATTTGGAGAACTTGTTGAAAGAAACCGGAGCCGGCAGACCATCATAGGGGTTTTTAGTAGTTTAGCTTAAAAAAAATTTCCAAAGTGCACTTTGTAATCCTAGATTCAACCTGCTGTATTTGATGTAGCTGTTCACACAGTTTCTTTAAACCGCGTCAAATAATTACAGATATTTTTGTGCATTTGCTTTTAGTTTTAGAGGTTTGTACAGGTTAGATACTGTGGCTGATTGCTCTTGTTGGTTGGATGCTCTTGCAACAATGTCCCTGTGTTTTCACGCTGCACCGGTGAACCTGCAGAATGCAACGATATCATAACTAAAACAAAACAAAACCCACAAATACGAGGCCCAACTCATAAAAAAATGGAATTTTCTTTTTAGATAACGTGCGTGAGGTCAATGAAGCTCCGCTAAAGCTAAAAGACACGGGGTAATTCTGTTCAATAAAAGCAAAACTTTTGTGCATTTTGTGCAATTGTCTAAACTTGCTGTCACTGTATAATTCTTTTTTTTGCTTTATAATCCCAGTGTTGTGACCTCCAACAAGGCTGCTGTGAAAGCAAGCACGTAAAAAGCATTAGCATCAGCCACACATCGGCACCGAGCAGTGATATTTGCCGTGTTTTTTCTCACGGAGGTAGCTATTGGTGTAGTATGTCCCATTCCCAGGGTGTCTCTCGGAATACTGTCTCTGGGAACAAAACCAGGCAAATAGCCCTGAAATCTATCATATAATGATCCAGCCCTAATGACTATGGCTTCAGGAATAGGACAGTCCTCCAGTTAATCACTGCTGTCTACCTTAAACTCTGTATCTTGTAATTACCATGTCCTCCTCGCCCCCTGACTCACCTCTGTTCTACCACCACTTTATCCTTCTATCTGCTGTACGGGAAGAAAGTTTCTGTTCAAAATAATGCTATGTGTTGGCAACTTTTCTGCCAGTTATTTTGCTAGAAGTTTTCATTTCTTGATCAGAACTCCAGCACAAGCCTCCCACGTCAAACCTCCTCCTCTGTCCCCTGCTGCCTTACCTGTACTCACCTGTGTCTGTCTGTGCAGGTGAGCGAGAGCCAAGCCACCTTTGGGACCTGCTGATTAGGGTATTAAAAATAAATGGGCTCAGTTTAGGGAGGTGGGGGTTGGTGGCACGGCGGTATATATTTCTGTTAATTTTTCTTCCCTCCGCCCCACCTCTCCCATGTAGTGACTGATCTGGCAGAATATGATAGCATGGGCTGTCACGGTAATAATTAGGCCTATTTTCCGTGAGGTCATCTTACAGGGACGCTGGGCGGCTGTGGTTCACACACAGGGTGCTCTATGCTGCTCCTGCCCCAGAGCCCCCAGGATATGATCGTCCACACAGGGCAACAAAGAATCACTCCGCAGCAAATGAGCGAAACATAAAACACCTACAATCTGATATGGACCGCGGTTCCCAACGCTTTTTTGTACGCTGGGAGAGTTTTTACCTGGCCGAGCTGAAAATCTAACAGGCTTTTATTCAGATTATCTCCATTTTTTAAAATATTAAAGCAGGATTAAGGTGTCAAGGGGAATTATTGTTGACGAATTTCAAAGTGTGAACCTGAGTGTGTTTGTTTGTGCCTCATAATCAAGTACTGAAATGTGAAAAACTTTGTCTAAGTTTAAATACGACCTGAAAACGGGAGGTAGACTTAAGAGTATTTGGTGATGGTTTTGTTACCAGAGAGCCAATGGTGCCAAGTCAGAGCGCAACATATTTCAGTTCCATTCAAAACACTCCCTGGTTGGGTCAACAGCTGCAGGCTAGAATTAGAAATCAATTATTCAGCTTCGACAAGCTCATTAAGTCTCTGAATAGGATTTTCTGTTCTGAGTCTGCCTGCTCATTTCTCCTAGCTTGCAGTTTCTAATTAGTATTTCTTTTCTCTTTAAAGTTTGATGGGAGTTTGGGCTAAAAAACGTGGGCATTGACTTTAACACTCACAGGCCTGCTGGCTCCTCTGAACAGTATCATTATCTGTAGAGGAGGCTGTATCGGTACATTGGGAGCCCAGGGAAGGTTGTTTACTTTCAGTTTAGGCGTCGTCTAATGATTGGTGTCATCAGGCTAAATTAAGCATTAATAATCAAAGGAGTGTAATCTGGGTAAATTAAGCATTAATAATCAAAGGATGACTGGAAATTATCACACACAGTAAATGAAGCAGCACTAATAAGCAGTAAGAAAGAGGGCATGGGGCCAGCAAAGTATTTTGAGACAGAAAATGGAAGGGGACGAGCACGAGCGGATGAATTTATAATCAGTTCCGGCTGAAAAGGACTACTCTGTGCTGGGAAAAAATGATTGATGTTGTCATAGAAACATCCATCCACCCCTGTTCGATGGCATCCTTCGAGCAGAGCCAGACATAAGCTTGCGTTTCATAATGTTGCCTGCATCACCTACAGTGCAAGAAGGCATATTTGCAAACCCATTCCCCATCCATCCCTCGTTCTCTCTCTCTCCCTCTCTTCTCTCTCTCTCTCTCTCTCTCTCTGCCTCCTCCCATCCCTCCCTCCCTCTCTTCTCTCTCTCCCTCTCTCTCTCTTCCTCTCCTCCCTTCCTCTCCTCTCCACATTGTGTGTGTCTATCTGATCCCGTGGCCTTTTGTTGCGCTATGAAAGGCCTGATGCCACACTCATTATTTTCTCCTTTATCTCTCTCCCCACTGCTCTGATTAGAACAGTCGCCCCTGACAGACGCCCTCAGCCAGCTCCTATCCATTACACTGTGTGTGTGTGTGTATGTGTGTGTGTGCGCATGTGTGAGCAAGTGTGTGTGTAAGTGTGTGTGTGTGTGTGTGTGTGTGTGTGTGTGTGCAAGAGAGAGACATGTAAAGCTACTTACCTATGTAAGTGTTTTCAGCACAATAAATATGTGTTACAAAGGAATACATAGACACATGGATATTGCATAAAGGTTAAAATCGGGAAAATTAGCTGTATTCTGATCATTTTGAGGTTTTTGTGGAATAAAATTACACTCGCTCCCACACATGCATGCACTGCACACTCTTTTGCACACACTCAAATGGGAAAAACGACTTACTCAAGCCAAGTTTGTATCTTTGATGCTGCAAAGTAGTGGGAAAATAAAGCCGATGCCCATTACTCAGCTTAATGTGTGCATGCATTGTACACATAAAGCATGTGTGTAATCAATACGCTTTTACATCCACATTTCCTCCTTCCCTTTTTTTTTTGTGGAAAACAAACAAGACACAAGTATGTTAACAGAGAGAACACAAGCTAGACTGATGATTTCAGGGGCTCTCTGCAGATGTAAGGGCCCTCGAATGAGAAATTCACGCAATGTCAGCCTCCCAACGTCCGGGTGACAGTGTAATTTAAGGTGTCATACATAAAAAGTGTGCAAGAAAATCAGCGGCGAGCATTTAGCACATCAGTCGCTAATCTCCAATAAGCTGTTTACAGTTAAAGATTTAATTTATGCACGAATCAGTCATGGTGACTTATGGGAAACTCTTTTAAACATTTTCAGATACATATAAAATAGAACAAAAAGCCTTCTTTCTTTTTTTTTTTTAACACATATTATATTCTTATAGGTGCTCTTCTTCCCGGAGTAGTCTGAATATGTCATTATCTTTTAAATTGTATTATTATGCAAAATGAAGCAGAAATTTGATGAAACTCAGATGGATTCACCTGAGTTAATGGAATATGGGTTTAAGAGGGAACTAATTATCCTAGTTTAGCGGGGAGTGAATGTATTTCTTTGCAAGGCCTGATTTTGAATGTAAACATTAATGGCCTCCTTGATTAGCATAAGAATGGTGTGTTATTGTCCTGCTCACTCTGCATCCTATTGGATATGCATCTGTGCTGCACACACACACACACACACACACACACACACACACACACAGACCACAGGCTTTAATACACTTATTACCTGTCTTATCTACCAACGGTGCCATTTTTGTTTTTATTATTTCGCTAATCCATAAAATTCATTTTGCCAATCAAATTACAGTTTTAAGGCCTGATGACATTATTGGAAGCTTTCTCTCTTTTTTTGCAGGAGAGACGAGACAAAAACACACAAACAAAAAAAGCAAGCTCCAACTTTTGAGGTAAAGGATGAAATTTAATATGAGTTAACTGAAGAGGCTGAGTCATTGTGATGTCAGGTTTTGTCGTGTTTTCTATGGGAGGCGTCTATCTGTGAAGTGCAACACAGGAATACGCTGTTACCATATAGACAAGGGAGGGAAAAGAAGGGTGGGGGGGGGAAGGAAACACAGGACCCAGGTGAAGAGTTAAATTAAGAAAAGGAGAGTTAAAGGGCAGGTGAAGAAGGGAGGCTTTGACTTTGGGCCTCCCGGGGACGATGACCTTATTTCAAATTCTGGGTGAGGGACTATAGTTAGGGAACTGAGGAGAGCCCCCCCACACACACACACACACACACTCTCTAAGTCTCAGGTACTCACACACACCCACACACACACACAATCAAACGCATTTTCAAGGCAGAGTTGGGGAATAGAGAGCTCCCCCCCGAAGTCCTGCAGCTTCCTCAAAGGCCAAGCCGCTGCCCCTGTCGTTAGCAAAGCTACACAATAGGTTACACATACAATATCCCCCAAGGTTTAACTTCATATCCAAGGTGCAACGTTGGCAACTAGACACTAAGATCTTCTCATAGCTGTCACAGGAGAATGGTTGTGTGAATTTTTGCATTTTGTGTTCGATGCCTGATCCACTCAGTGTGTCTGTATGTGTATTCTAAATATAGACCTTTGTGTGCACAGTGCAAACTCACTTTCTGTGAATAGATACACCAATGCAGCCACATAATCATATACAAACACGGCACACAGTTAACCAGCTCTACAGTTCCATGACAACTGTGCAAACTCCATTCTTACTGGTGCAAAAAAGTCCTTGCCTATTTCCTTACGTCATTGGTCGCTTCCCAAAACGGAAAAAAATGTCTCAGTTGGCTTTTTTAACCTACACCACTTCTTCTTGGCAAACCTAAAAACACCAGTGTGTGCAAAAAAAGCAACGCATTATAATGGTGCTACATAGTTAATGCATTGCAACTATTGGTCGATGGATACAGACGATATATAAAAACGATATTATGTTATTTTTGCATTTGACAAGATATGATTGTTTTATTAATAGCACATAAGACATAAATTTGATGAACCTAAATGAGTTTTTATTTACCCTACTGTTGTCTATGTCATCCCTGATTGCAATGCTGCTACATAGCCTATGCATTGCAATCAGACTGATATGGACAATATATAAAAACAATATTATGTTGTTGATGTTTTTGCATCTGACAAAATGATTGTTTTATT
Source organism: Dascyllus trimaculatus (assembly GCA_024666655.1). Classification (NCBI taxonomy): domain Eukaryota; kingdom Metazoa; phylum Chordata; class Actinopteri; family Pomacentridae; genus Dascyllus; species Dascyllus trimaculatus. Next base: position 14,351,570 of record CM045456.1, on the reverse strand, counting down.
AATAATAAATGAGACATGAATTTGATTAACCTAAATGAGTTTTTATTTTCCCTACTGTTGTCGATGTTGTCCCTGATTGCACCGAATTTCAAATTGTGACACACGCTCTCCCCTTGTTCCCTGCTAATTTCAAAGCATACTCACCATGCTAGCTGAGGTCTGTTAGCTTCCTGTGTCCTCTGACTCTTCCTCTGCTTCTCTTTCCTACTTAGTGTGCCTCCTCTGCATTAGCGATGTTTGTGATGAATTTAGTTTTACCAGATTATGAAGCAACATGGAAACGTTAGCCGTGGTAGCCGGTCCGGCCCCAGTAGCCGATATGGACTGACCCAACGTAGCCCCCATTAGCCATCCCCCTGGTGATCTGACTGATGCTGATTACCTCAAAATGGCATTTAATCAGCCCATTTAATCACCTGACCAATTAGTCAGTCATTAATTACAACTCTTCTCAGATCGTGGGTAAAATAAACACATGGGGAGGAGCTTCTTCGGGGAAACAACAAACACCTGACTTTTCTTCACAATAACAATAAAGGTGAGGTGCATGATGGCATTTAGTTCCTCAATTACACAAAATAAAGACATTTTGAAGCAAATACATAAGTCTAATTTTTGAAAAAATGCATCTTGCCCCCCTAGTTGTTAACATAATGGTGATATCATTTTTATCAAGCTGCCCAGACAGTAAAGAGAACTTGCAGCTCTCCTTACAGGATTCTAACTTTCCATGTCTCCCAACATTGGCTTCCTGTCATCCACCTTCCTTATCTTTACCTCTGTCACTCTGTTTTGCTGCAGCCACAGCAATTTAGCACTGAAAAGTGTAAAAACATGCATCAATAGCTGAATGGGGCTGCAGAGTGCATCAGTGCTAACAAGGTCTAAGTGCCAAAGTGGTTAACTATGAATCTGTCTCACTGCCTTCCTTTCCCCTCACAGTCATCCCGGCTCTCTTACGGTCTCTCCCAGAACCAGCCGGCCGCTCACACCTCCTTCATTTTTATCCATTTTGTTTATTATTTTTTGCCTTGTCAATCTCTGTATCTGGAAAATGTCTAACATGACAGATCATCAAAGATAGACTTTCCATTACTTGGCGCTGACATTGTCCCTGACCGTGTGCTTTAAAATCTCTCTCTTCTGCAGAGCCGCACTTTCCCCCCCGAATTGCTCCCCTCACTCCTTGACCCCCCCACCCCCCACCCCCACCACGCGCCCCAACTTTCCTTTTCACCTCGTCTCCTTGCCATAATCTCCTCTTCGTTTTTTTTCTTCCATAAATTTTCTGCTCCTCTCACCTTACAAGAGCCCCCCTCTGTTGTTTGTGGGGGCTTGCCTGATAGCCATTAGTGTTACACCCTATTACATCAGTAATGACTGACTGTGAGCTCTAATTAGAGATGTGTTAGGGAGAGCTGACTTACCCTCCCTCCACCCTCCACCCTCCTCCTCCTTCTGCTTTTCTGCAAAGCTGTTACTCTGACTCCATCGCCGTGGTGACACCATTAGCACGGCACCTCTAAGAGTTGCAACTCCTGACTGTTAAAACCATTATGTTCATTACAGACCAATCAGAGGGGAAGGTGTTATGGCTAATTGATAAGCTGAACAATGCATAAAATCTTGTCTCTAATTGCCCTGCGGGAAAAGGAGAAAGCACCCTGGGAGAAAGAGACAGTGAGAGAATGAAAGAAGGCGAGCAGAGAAGCAACTGGCGTGCAAATTTCAAAATCTGATATTTTTCCACTCGAATAATTTAGGCTTACAATATGTCTTCATCCAAACATGCTGTAGATTTTTCCCCCTCTTCTTGAATAATGGGATGTTTCTTCTGGGTTTGTCATCTGTGATAAGATGATTATCTGAAAGGTCTGTGGCACATTGTGAAGAGAGTCTCGCCTTCTCTGCTGGAGTAGGTAATCCTGGGTAATAGCATTATGGACACAGTGTTTTCCTAAAGCCCATGATTATCCGCTGCTGTTTGCCGTGGGATTGACATTGGCCTCCCTGGTATCTCTCTCTCCCTCTCTCTCTCCCCTCCTCTCTCCGTTTTTTTCTCCTCACTCTTTTTCTCACTTTTCTCACTTCATGTCATCCTGTCTCTGACTCACCACTCCATCAAGCCCTTATATGCTCTTCTGGTACAGTTCTAACAAGAGAAGAAAATGAAAATAGAGCACATGGAGCAACAAAAGAACAAATTGCTTGTAGACAAGAGTGCCCCAGATTTGAATGACATGTTACGCTCTCTTTGTCAAAAAAAAAAAAAAAGCACTTTCAGTTTGGCAGTTTGGGGTTACCATCTTCCTCTAAACTCAATAAGGATGCATTGCGTTATGCTTTTTTTTACTAAAATATGTTTTGAAGTCCTATATAAACCAGGTTTAGCCATTACTGACTCCAGCTATTCTCAACGTTGGATCTCCAGCCGTGCAACAAGACGATTCATGTCTTTTCATTCGGCAGATCGTTGACTTTCCATGATGCTTGTGTGTTGTCGCCTCTCGCCGTTCTTAAGTGTCGTGGAGATTTGCGTGTTTGGAGAGAGCCCAAATGAACTGAGCTAAGACCTCTGCTTTTTACCCAATTGGCTCACTCTTCCCTCAACGCTTTTAGGCCTGAACTTGATCTGATCTCCCTCTCTCCCCGCTGCCTCCCTTGCCCCCCTCACCCACTTTTACTTAGCCTACCACTCTGCTTCAGTCTCCTGCTCGCGTGGTTCGTGTGTGCTTGATGCATCTCGCAAAGTGAATCAGTAGAAATGACAGCATGGAGAAGTTGTTTTAATCTCCAGCGTGGCTCTCTCTTTCTAGTAAATGAAAAGGTTGGTTAACCCCCACTGGCTTATTGAGTCTAAGCTAAGAAACACTGTGAGGGTTATAATGAAATTGAATGCCAGGGAGTAAATATGTTGGCCTGTGTTAAAGGTGTATATAAAATGTATTTTCACTTGGAAATTAGATCTTTTTTTGAGGGGATGCAATGAATGTTCACGAAGCTATTACGCAATAATTTATGATCAGTTTTATAGTGAAACATCTCCAGTTGAATCCTCTGCTGCCACCCCTTCCTGCTAAACAATGGAAAGCCATGAAATTACTTTTATAGGGCCCCACAAATTTTTCACCTTGGCTCCCCCCAGTCAGCAGATGGGTGTGTTCTAAGCAGCAAGACACCTGCCAGCTTACAGCAGCTACAAGTCAGGGAGTCTGTCAGCTCTGGCAGCCCTGAAGCCAGGATGCTGCAACAGGCAAAGGAGGGAGTCAGCAGCAGCAGAAGCAGCGTGCCGGAGTCATTAACAATGAAGGAGCTGCTCAACCAGGCTCTGCTCCTGTGTTTGCAAAACAAACGGGACATGTGAGGGTTAGACTGTGAAGAAATTAATCTGTGAGGTAATCAGCAGTGAGTTGAGAGGAGCAGACTGAGCAGTGTGTGTGTGTGTGTCACCGCACCTCAAAACTGCGAACCTGTGTGTAAATAAGGAACCTTTAATGAGCCCAGCTGTGTCTTATAGTATTGTATGTGTGTTGTATGAAGTGTGTACGTGTGTGTGTGTGTGTGTGTGTGTGTGTGTGTTTCCCTGTGTGGAAGCTGTCAGAGCCACATGCTTACAAGCTGTGCCGGTTCATATGAACTAAATCTAATTGGGTACCCTGGACTTCACAGCATGGATGCAATATTTGATAATTCCAAGATCATATTGTTGGAAACAGTGTATGTCCTGAGTAAAAACAGCCTCCAAAGTCAATACCTCCCCCCCAACACACACACACACCTCCCTCCCTCCTCCCCCCCTCCTCCTCCCTCCCTCCCTTTGCATCCTTTTCTGTTCCAGGATCAGTAATGGGAGTCAGTATCCAGGAGGAGGCGAAGGGGGTGCGGGGCTCCTCGCCAAGTCCTCGCCCCTCCTCCCCGAATGCGGCACAGCTGCCTTTCAGAACCCCGCCGCTCCAGCCCATTCATCCTGGAGAGCCCAAAAAAAAAAAAAAAAAGAAAAAAGTGGCTATTTATTAGAATACTTGTTTTGTATTGTTCTGTGCCACACAAAAGACGCTTCATTATGTTAGAAGCAAGCCCCTTTCGCAGAGAGAAACAATAACTTGGAATTGTCTTTTTTAGAGTGTATAATAAATGTCATTTCTTCTTGTCTCTGCCCCTCAGTGTGTGTTGAGTGGTGGGTTTGGGCACCGGGCATGGATGGCCTTGGCACTCGAGCGGCCAGATTGTAGTGGGAGTAGCGGTCTTACATGAAGCTTTGGAGGGGTTTAGGACGGCTTTAGGAGTATGGAGGGAGAAATCTGCCCACTTTGTCTGGAGTAGAGGGAACGAGGGGAACGTGCGTAAGTTTGCATATGACAATTCCGTACTCAGGAAAGACAATTTATATAAATATTGAACCTGTGGTTAACCTGTCTGTTGTGCGTAAAATCGTTTTTGTCCAAACGCGATGTGGGAATAATGCTGCAAAAAATTAGCAAGGTAAAGCGAATTTGAACGCTTTCTGATCTCAGCGATTGCGCCTACTGGAATAAATGTCTTTGTTGACAAGCTTTATTTCTGAGCGTCTGCGCTCCGCTGTGTTCAGTTCAGTGCAGATAATATGTGTTTCCAGCTGCAGGCTGTCGCTTTATTTTAGGACAAGTGAGCTCCACATGGGTTTTGGCTGCACAGAGCGCACAGTTCTGTGGCTCGTGATGCTACCAGTTGCTCTCCAGCCGGCCGGCAGGTTGATTTTCTCGAAGTGACATTATCGGCTGCTGATCTGTTCCGGACTGAGGGGTTATCATCTGTGGCACCTTTATTTGGCTTGTGTGACAAGAAGACAAATGTTGCATGCTGTAAATATATATATATTATGAAATGCTAAATTTTACCACTGGTTGGCGGCTGTCACTGTGACAGTATTTACGTTAGGTGATTCTCTTGTTTCTACTTTTCAGTAGGCGGAGGAAGCAGGGCGGGGGGCTGATCGTCACATCTGTAGATTTTACGGGGTGTAAATTGAAGCTCAGAAGCAAGTGCTTTGTCTCTTAGGCTTGGTTAAATAATTAATCCCTGTATATGATCAGCAGGTGATCAGAACTCCTTTTTCTTCTCCCAAAGCTAACACCACCCCTGTTTGAAGCGCGCTGGCTCGTGCGCACTGGCACATCCATGTGCAGCGCAGCGCACTTGGAAAATGTTTTGCCTGCTCGGGTTGCCTGCTTTAGGGTAGAGAGAGAAAATGTAAATAACTCGGATACAATCTGTGTGGAGTTTTTGTGCATGAAGCTCATATATTTTGCGAGGGATGGATGAGTTTACAACTAAAACGAATAATGGCACCCCCCGTTGCGCACGAGTCTGTACGGTTGTGGCTGTATGTATTTAAAACCATTAACGATTTCTATCTGTATTTGGTGTGGGGTCGGTGTGGAGGGGGATGCTGGATAACTGCTTTGACCCTTGGCCCCGGTCGTGCACCATCATCACAGCGCGCACACACACATCCTGTTCCAGAGGCCGCGCACAAAGGAGCGAGGAGGTTTGAAAAGAGGTTTGTTAAAAGAGGAGTGACTGATGGGGGATGACAGAGAAAGTAAACAGGGGGCCACCGAGGTCCTGGTGTCACCGTAAAGGCTAATCCTCTGTGTACAACCTTAAATCCACTCAACAAGGAGGATAACAAACAATAATGATAATAATATGAATATAATTTTATTATTATTTACGGCTGATTCTTAAAAACACACTATAAACAGGTCGTTTTCAGATTTTTAATTAGTGGTCGAATTGTTTAACATACATTTGTGAATGCATTGGTGCTTTTTTAACGTCTGCTTAAATAAATATAGACCTATATCAAGGCTGGGATCAGGATTTTATGGAAAAATGAAAAATCTGAAAATGTATTTAGATAAAATTGAAATCAGAAATGTGCCAAAAATACAGTTTAAAAGGGCTTGTCCGGTATATTATTAATCTTTAAATAATTTGAGGCTACATATTTTAAATTTGGCTGCCATTTGTTGATTGGTGTTAATATTTTAAGCTGTCAGTGTTATTTCTCAATCTTTATTAAAAGACACCAGTGTATCATCAGTGTTAATTTTTCCTATTTTTTTCACTTGTTTGTTGTGTGATCGCTCCACTGGCACTCACCTCCCTCCCGGGTTGTCATCATTACATTGTGATCTTCCTTCAGGCCTTGAGCCACATTGGACCACTGGAGACGTTTATTGACCACTGTTAACCATCCCGTTAACCCTATTACCAAAAAAAAAAGACGCGTGGATCCGTCCGAGTGATCCTGCTCCCTCAGGCCCCTGAACAGAGAGCCATATCAAGCTAAGCTCTAATTAAAATAAAAAAAAAAACAGCAAAGAACGATAGAATGATTAAATCGTTAGTCTCGCCGCGGGAAGTGGTATTTCGTTTTCCCTTTCAATTAGAGGTTGATTGGGCTTTTCAGGGGAGGTCAGCTGTGAAATCTGGATTATATATGCGCGGACTCGGAGACACAGACTGCTTTCCCCTCTCCGGGGTTTTAAACTAGGCTACTTGACTGGGTGTTAAATAAGAGGCGTAAAAATGTACCATGAAAAAAAAACTCCAGTTAAAAAAAATGACAGCAACGGTAGTAGTTTACATTTCTCGACATGTACAGCTGCGCGCGCGCACACACACACACAGACACACACACACACACACACGGAGAGACACAAGAGGCACGGCCAGGACGCATTCACCATCACCAGCAGACGGCGATAACGGCGCTTATGCCCCGCCAATTTCACGTCATTACACGGCTATCCACCCTCATGGGCTTCTCCTCTTAGACCATCAGTTTTTTACCAAATCTCTTTCACATCATTCTCTGCGTTGAGTGTGCGTAATTTCTCTCCCTGACACCTACTATTACTACATACCTTAATTACATACCTGGAAGGAGGGGGGAGGGGGGCGGCACGGAGAGGGAGAGCAGGAGAGAGCGAGGGAGAGATGGTCTGAAAAAATGATTTTGTGAGGCGCTGCTTCAGCATCAAGTCGTCAGAGATTGGATAGACTGGAGAGTATAATTCCGGTGCGTAAAAATACAGTTGGGCCTGAGCTTCCAGGACGCACAATGAATGTGAGAATAACTGTTTGAATATGGGAGGAACTGTCTTTCAATCTCAAGTATAGAGAGAAAGTAGAGGGTAAAAAAAACACCCTGTTATTGAAGCCTCTCAACCTATAAAGCTGCCTGATTGAGGAATTTGTATGTTAAGGTGATTGCTGAAATTCAGCAGCTATACTTTAAAATATATAGACGTGGACATGTTTGACTCCTTTAATCACAGGTTGCACCTACTGCTAACAAATCTTAGTTATTTTTGTGGCTGAAGTCTCGAAGAGCGTGTTTGGAAATTTCAAATGCCTCGTGCTATTTGTGGGATTGACCCTCCTTTTCTGCCTCCTCCTTCTCCTCCTCCTCCTCCTCCTCCGGTGTGTTCTTCCTCTATGGTCCTCTAGTCACCTGACCGAACGCCATGCAAATCACTCTGCTTCTAGAGCCTCATTGGCCGCTTGTGCTTCATTTAACCGCTGTCAGTGCGCATCATATGGCTGCCGCTTTTACCAACTTCTCAACTCCGACAGGGAAAGTGGCTCAAATGCGCATTCTATCACAGTGGATGTGAAGCGAGCCCAGGCGAAGACAGGGTGAAATACTGGTTGGAGAACATTTTGTATGCCTTTTCGGATTAATTTTGATCTCGCACTTGCTTCATCTGGGGTTAGAATATTAATTTTTTAACCCAGTCGTCCTGTGCGCACCCGTCCTTGTGCGCGCCGCACCTATCTTGAAATAGACTTTTTCTCTGTTGGTGGCGAAGTTTAAAACCAGGTGAATGTATAGCATGATGATGGAAACTGACCTCCATTCCCCCGGCCCCCAAACGAACACGACCACGGGGCAAACGGGGCCGAATAGCGGGTCCAAAGCGAATCAGGAACGCGTGAAGAGACCGATGAACGCGTTCATGGTGTGGTCCCGTGGGCAGCGGAGAAAGATGGCACAGGAGAACCCCAAAATGCACAACTCTGAGATCAGCAAGCGGCTGGGCGCTGAGTGGAAGGTGATGTCCGAGGCTGAGAAGCGTCCTTTCATCGACGAGGCGAAACGGTTGCGAGCCATGCACATGAAGGAGCATCCGGATTACAAGTACCGGCCAAGACGGAAGACCAAGACGTTGCTGAAAAAGGACAAATATTCCCTTGCCGGTGGACTGCTTTCTGGGCCCAGTGGTGGCGGTGGAGTTGGTTTAGGGGTCGGCATGAGTTCATCCGGGGTCGGGCAGAGGTTAGAAAGCCCCGGGGGTCACGGAGGCTCGGCCAGCTCCGGCTACGCGCACATGAACGGCTGGGCGAACGGTGCGTACTCGGGGCAGGTGGCTGCAGCCGCGGCGGCCGCTGCGATGATGCAGGAGGCTCAGCTCGCCTACAGCCAACACCCGGGGAGCGGAGCGCACCACCACCACCACTCGCACCACCATCACTCACACAACCCTCAACCCATGCACCGCTACGACATGACAGCCCTGCAGTACAGCCCCATCTCGAACTCTCAGAGCTACATGAACGCTTCTCCATCCGGCTACGGCGGGATCACCTACACACAACACCAGGGCTCCGGCGTCTCCTCCTCAGCTGCCATGGGGACGTTAGGGTCGCTGGTGAAGTCGGAGCCGAGTGTAAGCCCTCCCGTCAGCAGCACACACTCACGGGGTCCTTGCCCCGGAGACTTGAGAGAGATGATAAGCATGTATTTACCGACCGGAGAGCCGGGGGACCCGTCAATGCAAAGTAGACTCCATGCCTTGCCGCAGCATTACCAGAGCGCCACGGCTGGAGTGAACGGGACGGTCCCTCTAACACACATTTAGAACTCACAGAATAATTGAAAACTGCAAACGAACACATAACCAAATATTTACCTCTTTTCTAAATAACCCCGGTCCCGAGAACTACCTGCATTTTGTACAGAATGTTTATGATATTGTAAATGAAGGGTAAATAGCATATTCATCTCAGCTTTTTTTTTTGGAATAGTCACCAGTGGAATTATATAACGAATATGATGCTGAGATATTTGGTTATTGTGCTCTCATCTTTTTGTCCATCACTTCACGGTCTTAGTTGAGGGTTACGCCAGGTTCACATGGGGATATATTTGCTTCAATTGTCTCATAATAATTTTTTTTTTGAGGGGGGGAGGGGGGGTTTCTTGTAAGTTATTTGAAAATGAGATAACGTGTCATAATCATAAGGAAGTGCTTTAAAAGATATGGGAAAATCACATTCTTTAAACATTTGTGTTCATTTGCAGAAGCCTGTGTCTTAATTCTTGGAAATCATCTCTTTTTATTGTAACACTCTAATTATTGTAAATTGTGAATAATTTTAATATTTCAAAGGATGACGGGCAACTGCTGTTGTAATTTAAGTGCTTTTCTGCAAGTGAAAAGCCCTGATATTGCAATGAAGAATAATTGAATAAATTTCACAAGATGTTGCTTTGATTCTTAAGAGAACGGTCTTAGATTGATTTTTTCACAGGAATGTTTTTTTTTTTATCATGAGGAGGAAAAAAATATAGCCTCCTCTTAATTTTTTTGACATCGCTGCTGGACAGAGATCCCACGAGCTTTTAAATGGCCCAATTGTTTGTGCGTAATTACGCGTAAAAAGCTACAGTCTGCAGGGCTGTAAGGGAACCATTTTGTTAGGTGGATGTGGTTTCATGAGCTCAAGTTTTATGGGTAATTACAAATGTATTCATAAATTGTAAAAAAAGATTTCTCCCCCCCTTTTTCTCTATTTCAGTGGCATGCAGACCAAAATAGACACAAGACATATTTTTTTATCTTTAACGCAGGCCAAGATGATGGCCCACATTCTCTTTCCATAAAAATATAATTCCTCACACGTTCGTTTTTGAACATTTTTCTGATAGAAAAAAAAATCTAATGATACAAGAAGGCCTCACTTGACAACCACCTGTTAGTATATTTAACGAAATGTCCTCGTTAATTAACGGGTTAAGAGGTTTTTCTTAAAATGTGAGAGTAACAGTTTTAATTTTTCCTACTGAGACGTGACGATTTTCATGGCAAATTGAAGCTTCAACGTTTATTTTTGTAAATTTTATTCTCATTTTTATCTATTTATAGTGTTTTGTAGCATCACATTAATCAGCAGCCACACTTTTATTCTGCTATTGAATTGCAAAGTTGTGCCAGACTTGTATTTCTCAAGAAGCTCACACCAGATTTCAAACTATGAAATGCTACTGACAAATTTAACAGCCTCTCAGAAAGCGTGTTGCATGTTTCAATATAGATTTGTATTTTAGAAATTAGACTTAAACAATAAATTATCCAACTAGATTCATCTCTTTTTGATTCAGTGAAGTAGTTTTTTTTTGGATTCCAGTGTGAACTTTTGATGCAATTTCACTGCTTCTGTTCTGAACATTTCTACAAAAGACTCAGACAGAAATAGTAAAGAAGAGCAAAAGAAACATTTTAAAGATACAATTATTAATATCTGAAAAACAGAAATTAAAGACTCAATATTCAATATTTGTAATATTTATTATTATTTTCAATATTTATTTAATATTTTATTGATTGGTACAGGAGAATACAGCAGGAGAACACTTTCAAACCACAAAATTCCTTTTGCTGCATTTTTTGCTCACCTTGCCTAACAAATAAACTGTGTTCAAATATGACAAATCAATTAACAAACGACGATAGTAACTTTCATTTAAGTGGCTTTTTCCCTCTTACTGCATGGCCCCATCATGGAGAGGTGTTTCTGTATTTTGCTCTTGATAGAGGCAGGAAATTTAAACTGTCGAGTTGATCCACTGCAAAGAAACTTGGGTTTTGACTAAACAGTCAGAGATTGAAATAGGACAAAAAAAACTCAAGGCCCCTTTTTGTTCAGATATAAAACAAAGTCCCTGAAAAATGATCATAAGAGCGTCCAGACAAACTGTTGCACAGACTGGATTTAAACTTCCCCATCGGTCAACACACTGGTGACGAGTCGCTTTTGGAGTCACTAATGACTCATCAGAATTTCACACATCTAGATTTTAGATGATTTACTAAATACTATGAGAGATTTTGAAGACAAAACCCACCCGCGTCATTCTATCTTCATTAATCCTTTTAGAACAATAAAAAATGAAGATGACTTCATTTTTTTTCTGACAGGCCACAGCTGCTTTTGACATGTACAGTTTTTTTCTTTTATTGCCTCATATGAAGATACAGATTAATAACTATACACATGCAAATGAGGAAAATCTATGCCGACTTAGGCGTTTTTAAAAATCAATTAATCTCAAATATATAGTTAAAGGGCCTATTTCACACTGATGAAGACTTGCATGGCGTGTCAATTAAACCTGTTAGGCCTCATAGTAAAAAAAAAAGAGCGTGGAACGTCTGGCTGTGCGTTAATCTGTTGATATAAAACCACAAACGACTTGGAAATGAGTTTTAAATTCCAAAACGATACAAAAAAAAAGTGCATCTGTGGAGACATCTCCATGCGCACCGTATGGCGGGGTGGTGGTGGTGAGGGGGGGTGGGAGGTGGAGGGGTGGAGGGATGGCCTCCTCGCGTGTTTTGCATCTGTTTCCATCTTATCTGTTGATGTGAAGAGATGCGGATTAACACTGAAAGAGCCGGAGAGGCGGAGCGCGTCACGGCGCATCGCCAGGCTAAAAAGAGGAGCGTTCTGGCAAATTTAACCCGAATAAATTACACCTTGAGGTGGAAGAGGGGGTAAGTGTAGGGTGCAGCGCGTACAGGCGAGGTGGCAGCCACCGTTGCTGTGGCTGTATGTGTGTGTGTGTGTGTGTGTGAGAGAGAGAGAGAGAGAGAGTGGGTGCGCGCACGCGTGTTTAGCTGACCGGCCAATAAATCTCTCCACCGTGCGATACTCTTATCTTGTAGCCACCGATATATTCCGTGCTAGGAGGCCATCAGCGCCGGCACACACTCGGTTGTTCGTAAAGCCCCGATCCCTTGCACTCCCTGTCCTAAATGGGGATAATTAGCGTCACTTTATCACGCCTCTGCATATTTCCTCGGCGCCTCTCCCCCCTTTTCCTAAAAAAATTACCAAGCAGCCTGCTCTCGTCGCCCGCTCTGTCACAGAAGATTATGGAGACAGATTGCACAGAGCGAATGTGCCGGGCGAGATTAGCGCGGAATAGAGAAAGCAACTGGGCCAATGAATTTCTCGGAAGGGCCTTATCGTGCAATTACACGTTGACATGTTTAACAATCTTGCTGCCTCTTAATCCTGCAGTGCTGCTCTATCTACCCACAGCTACCAACGCTGTACGCCGGCAACACAGACCTAATGCACCGAAACGCAGCACGAATGCACTGAAAGTTATGAGAAATTGCTTTTTATTTTTCCAAACTTTGTCCAAAAGCAAAAACGCCCTTTTTTATTTCTACTTTTGTTTGTGTGTATTTTTCAGATTTCTCCGTTGTTGGAATAGCATCTGCACTGGAAGTTTTTGAAAAGAGGTGAGATACTAACATTTTTATTGTTGACACTAAATCACTGTTTCACTTTGACAGAGAATTTAAAAAGTGGCCAAACAAAAACAAACAAACAAACAATAAATAGAAAAAAACAGCCAAAGGAGTGTTTGCGCAATGCACATGCAGAAAGTGGCCGTCTTGTTTGGAGTTTTCCCATCTCTCTGTCCAACATACACACTCACCATCACCCCCCTCCTCCCCCTTCCCCTCCGCCTCACCCCCCTCCTCACCCCCACCCCACTGCCTGGCGGTATATCGGGGCCTGTGTGGGAGTGATTGTGGAGCGCCACTGCAGGAATTTGGCAGCGTCCGTGGTTTGGAGAGCCGCCCCACGCTGAGCCCCATTCAGCGGCCAGCGCGCTGTGAGGTTGGGAAGTTTCAGTCAGCCGTACAACTCAATGGCCCCCACAAAGGCGATTACAAGCCCCAGCGCATTCCTGTAGGGACCTGGGAGCGGCGCAGGTGCGAGGGGGGACCGGGGTAACCCGTCAGAGGAGTGATAAAAAAAAGAAGAAACGGGACAGTGCTGGGGACCACACAAAAAAACAGCCACTCCACAGGAACCGGGGATTTTTTTTAGGAGGAAAGAGGAGAAAAGGGAAGAATAAGTCTGTAGAAGATGCAAGTTTGGGAGGTGGGGGGGTGGGGAGGTGGGTTGCAGCATACTGAGTGGCCTCACTGTCCATCAGTGAATGAGAGTGGGACAGGACTCCCAATCAGGACTGCAGCCAGGATTCTCCAAGGTCGTGAGCCCGAACCTAAGAAACCACCTAAGAAACTCAGAGTATAGCTTCCAAAGAAGCAACACTTTAAAAAGTCACTATATTCATATCAAAAAGCCAAATATCAATTTAGTAAACATTGTAAAACCTCCTTTTGATGGGACATGTTCTAACCATTTTAGTAGTTTTACCCCAAACCAGTTTCAGTTCTGGACATTTTTTTCTGAAAGGACTTAGCAGCTGATAAAAATGTAAATGTAGATTATAAACCCTCTAAATGTCCCCAAATACAAGATCTCTGGCCTGCCTCCAATATGAAATTCTCCATATCAGTATTATAGTTTAATAATAGACAGTTTGGTGTTTTCAGCTTGTTCCACCACCTCCAAGTGGCTAAAACAACTGTTTTTGCACCTTAAAATGAAGACCGCTAGGTCAGGATTGGTAAAGCTCATGATCATGGCTAAAAGAGTTTTAGACATTTTATGTGAAAGGTGTTAGAAGCTCATAAACCAAACATGCATAATAGGTGTCGGATTGTAAAATGTGAAGTCAAGATCTCTAAAATTACCAAGTATGATAGCATTCTGCTGTGAAATAACTTAGCAGGGTCAATCAATTTGCTTAAATCAATACATTTAATACAAAAAATATGACTACCTGACTTACATTTGTAGCAATCCATCTAAAATAAAACCCTGACACCTGACAACAGACAAAATTAGCAACTACAGGGAGTATATAGCAGCTAAGCAGCCACCTTTCGTCATTTATATCAATATTACAAGTTGATAGTTGCCAATTTGCTGTTTTTTTTTAAAAGCTTGTTCCACCACCTCCAAGCGGTCAAAACAACAATTTATGCAGCTTTAAATTAAGACAGCTAGATTGGGACTGGTAAAGCTCATGACCTTGGGTGATAAGGTTTTTGGCATTTAATCTGAAAGGCGTTAGAAGCTCATGAACCAAACATGTATAGCAGATGTCTGATTGCAGAATATAAACCCATGATCTCAGGTCTGACTGAAAATCTGCCTTAAATTACAAAGGGTGATATCACCCTGCTGTGAAATAACTTAGCATGGTCAAACAGTTTGCTTAAATCAATACATTTAATACGAAAAACTGTGACTATCTAACTTACATTTTTAGCAACTCACTAAAATAAAATCATGACGTCTGACAACAGAGTTAGAAACTAAGTGGAGTATACAGCAGCTAAGCAACATCGTTTTTATTGTGTTATATATTAATATTATAGTTTAATAACTGACAATTTGGTGTTTTCAACTTGTTCCACCACCTCCAAGTGGTCAAAAAAACTATTTATGCAGCTTTAAATGAAGACAACTAGGTTAAGATTAGTAAATCTCATGACCTTAGGCAAAAGAGTTTTAGACATTTAATCTGAAAGGTGATAGAAGCTCATAAACCAAACATGTATATTAGGTGTCTGATTGTAAAATGTGAACTCCCAAAGTTCCCCAGAAGACATGATTTCCAGCCTTCTTCCAATATGGGACAGTAAAATTCTCTGACTTAAAATCAGCCAGTTTCGTCTTCTCAGCTTGTTCCGCCACCTCCGAGTGGCCAGAATAACTATTTGTGCATCTTTAAACATAGGCAGATAGGTTAAGAGTGGTGAAGCTCACGATCGTGGGTAAGAGAAACCAATGTTGACACTCTGTGGAAGACGTGTTGTGAACAGAAGTCTCCCATATCAGAGTCAGACGCTTTGCGTGGGTTTCGGTGTCACAGTCGTTTGTATTGTGTGCCAAACCATCCACCCTGATATCTGATTTCTCTGCTGTATCACAACATCATACTTCTTGGATTGGGGGCAAAAAAAAAAGGCACTGCTAATGGCCAAAATCCAGCAGCGAAATGTGCCAAACGAAGAGAATTTTGCAAAGTTACCATGTAGGAGACAAGTTTAGAAGCAAGGAGGACACAGGTGGTAGTTAAATTTGACTGAAGTTGCACAGGTGCTGAACTGGGCTTTTATTTTAACAGCAGCACCACATTTCGTCGCCCTTTAAGACCTGCTTTCCCCCATCTGCGCGGTGTTCAGAGCAGAGATGGCATACAGGTGGGAGATGTGCAAACAAGTGGGCGTTTTATTCAAATGAAGCAAAACAAGCTGTTGGTATTTTGGTGGGCCTCTCAGACGGAATCTGAAGGATTCTGTCAACAAGGGCAAGCTAAATATGTAGAGGAAATCCAGCACAAGTGTAGAAAAATGCAAAAAAACATGATTAAACAATCAGAAAAAAATGAAAGTGTAAAGATGCTTTGAATGAACACTGTGGATCTAATAGATGCATTTGGCATCACGGGTAAAAATTAAAATGTGCATCGTAGGAGCACTGATCTGTGAAAGCCTCCTTCAGTTACTTAAACGATATGATAAATGATCTGTAGTGCTGCCCTCTGATGGCAGCAGGGATTTATCATATATGATAAGCACACAGCCTCTAGTTTGAGAAGTGCCATCACTCACAATGATCTGCTGTGTTTACCTTGAGGAAACGCACATCTAAAAGGCTGCACACACACACACACACACACTGCTGGGTTGTAACTCAGTATTCTGCCAGTTTGTGCAGAAGATGCCGAACTAATTAATCCTGTGCATCATCGCCTTCTTTCCAACCTTTTTTGGCAAAAGTGATGTTTCATGTTTTATTCTTTTAATTATGATACGATGTGATGCAGAATTATGACTGATAAAATGCTGGATTGATGTCACGTAACCGGCTTAAACCTTCAGCTTTGCCGTACTCCTGCTAATTTGATTGACAACAGAGTCAGCGGCTGCATAAATGACAACTCTATAAATTTATTTTTTAGATCATCGTGCTGGAAAATAAAACGGGCAACAAAAATAGCACGGCATGATTGAACTTTCACTTTCTCCACAAGACAAAAAACTCTACTTTTGGCTGCAGATTTGTTGTGCAATGCTCTCAGGCTTTGAAGCTCTGCATCATACACACAACCTTCTAAAGAATCCTCCATTTAAGGGTGCTGCTGTGACTACCACCACTCTGTTTGTCAGTAATGTGATTGGCTAAGAGATTAATGATTAATCACTGTCTCTTTTAATTCATACTGCAAGTTGCGAACCCCTTTTGCATGCAGTGCGGCAGTGCAGTCACCAAAGTAACTGCGGAGATCTCAAGAAGTGGCAACATCACTCAAAATGGGTCCAACAAGCAAAAAACAGTCAATTGTTACACAAATCATCTGGTTAAACTTGTTTGGAGAAGAAAAGGAAGATAAAAAAAATGTTTAATTTCATGCCCACTCTGCCCACTGTACATGCAGCTGGCACTTTTTTAGACACACCAAGCTGAAACCAATACAGAGTAATGCAACAGTCCTGCCATAAATCTCTCCTTCATTAATGTAGTGTTCAGTTTATGTTTCAACTGCCTTGGAGAAGTGCTGATTTAACTTTATGGTAATGTTGGGGGCTTCAGTTTGTGTTGCTGTTTAACTGTGTTGCATTCAAGTCAAGTCACTGTTTTCCGTAGAGCATATTTCAACATTACAACCATTGCACCAAAGTGCTTTCCAGTCAAAAAGAAAATGATGCTTCAAATTATAAATCAACGTAACAAGTTCAGATATTGAGGTTACAACCCTATGGAGTTATTTGTGGTGTTGTTTTACTTAAGTCATTTAAATATTACATATTAAAATGATATAAAATACTACTTCTCTTGACTATAATACATATTAAGACAGAGACCCTACAGTGTTATTAACAGTGGAGAATAGCCTAGCTAAAGTAGTAATGTAGCAAAGATCTGACAATATTATAAATGATACAACTTAGCCTAACAAATATAAATATTAAGACAAAGACTTAATATTTCTAGAATTTAGAGCTAAAGTTTTGACCCATTTTTGTACATTTTTATACAGTCAGCAGAGTTCTCCTTAACCTCAATGATCTTAAAGATCCTCTGCGGTGAAAATTAAATTTTTTTTTACCTTGTCATCATGTCTATAGGGTGTTTTTTAAGAAGACTAATCATGAAAGAAATGCGAATTTTGACGTTTAAGCGGCAGTGTACTGTAGCCCATACAGACATTTGTAACAGACCTAAGGAAACAGTCCTATTAACTTACACGGACGGACTTTCCATAATTTTGTCCTTGTTTAGAATTGGTCTCCGGTTCGAACATGTAAAACAGAATTACACCAATAGTACACCTTGCCAGTGTGTAGTGTAATATATAGCGTAGCATATATATATATATATATATATATATATATATATATATATAACCTTTATTTAACCAGATAAAACCCACTGAGATCAGGATTTCTTTCACAAGGGTGACCAGGTTAAGAGGTCAACAGCACATGTCATAAAAACAATTACAGGGAGGTGGCAGTATAAGTTAAAACATACAGTGTTGAAGGTGCAAAAAGTGTTTAAAAATAAAAAAACTACGGGAACTGCAACAAACAATAAACAACAATTTAAGGTTTAAAAACACAAGCACTGTTCAATGGTATCATGCTGTCTCTCCCCCAGAATAAAACAAAAGGCTCCAAGTGGGATAAATTCAGACAGTTTCAGTTCAGTCTGTAAGGTATTCCATGCCAAGGGGGCGGCAAAGCTGAAGGCTCTTTTCCTAAATTCAGTCTTTACACAAGGAACAGATACAATAAGAATAGTACAGGAACATAAGACATAGCAACTGCTTATTCTATGTAATAAAGTGCACAATTAGGGATGAATGAAGCCTAAGAGAGCTTTATAAATTAGAGCCAGCCAATGTGTGTATCTGCATGCACTCAAAGAAGACAAGTCCGATTTCAAATACAATTCACAATGGTGGGTGAGACGACTGCAACCATTAACAAATCTCAGTGCTGAGTGAAACACAGTGTCCAAGGACTGGAGACATTTGGATGAAGCACTCGAATAAAGCACGTCTCCATAATCAATTATGGGCAAGAACGTTGCTGTCACTAATTTCTCTCTGACCCTGAGAGAGAAGCGGGTGTTATTTCTGAAAGAGAACCCAAGCTTCACCCTAACTTTAGTGACTAAGTTGTTAATATGGGCTTCAAATGAGAGCTCCTGACCAAGAATAAAACCCCAGTACTTGTAATTTCAAACCAGTTCGACAGGTTTTCCTGTTGATGTTACAATATTTGGAATGTTCTGTGGTAGCACCCCTTGTGCGCGAGAGAAAACCGCAAGCTTTGTTTTGTCTGTGTTTAAAAACCATTTTAAGTGTAGTTTTAAACACAGACCTACAACTCCACTCATTGTTTGAGTGGAGTTGTAGGTGAGCTGGTGTGCTTGAGGTGCAGCAAATGGTAGAGAGAGAAGCGGGACTTCGTAGATCCGCACATTCTAAAAAATAGTTGTAATAATAATTTAAGGCATGAAGGGAAAAATCTTTTAAATATGCAACTCTAAAACACAGGGATGAGTTTTCAGGGTTAAATCAATGACCAGAGGACTTCAAGTTTTTACCTGCAAATAAAATAGGTCAGATGTTTAAAAGGACTGATTCACGCTCGCCCTTGAAGACCTGTTTAGTGATACAGCAGCCTTTTGAATGTCCTCCAACCAGGCCGGTGACATAGCTTACCTGTCTTTAAGCTCTAATTTGGCACAGATGCTTGTTGCCTATGTTTGATGAGGTTTAGGCACACACAAAAAAAATACGGAGGACCTTCAGCATCTTGGTTGCCAGAATAAACATGTAGTTAAGGGCATAGAAGGATCAAAGTGTGTCAAAGTCCGATGTTTTGTTGACCCATCCATTCACCTTGACCTCATCCCTCCTTCAACATCACCTCACTTCCTTCTTTGCTTCCGTCCACTCAAGGGTGGTGCCACAATAACGAAACGTCACCACGGGTTAAAATAAGCTGCTTGCACAATTGTGGGAGGTCGGTCTCAATGCAAATTCCATCCAAAACTCCCCCCAAAATTTTAATAAATCCTATTTTTTCTTTAAAAATGAGAAGCAAAAGGACTCAAAGAATGAATAATCAGTGTACCTGCAATGAGTCTGTACTGGAAAATCTATCACTCTAATTAAGACCACCTTGTTTGGCTGACATATATTCATGTAATAGACGCATGAACACGAAATCCAGCAGAAAGTCTCTAAATTTGAGTAAACTGAACTTTTAACAGTCTCTTTAAACACTAAAAATGACCAATCCTGAGTCATATTACTTATTTGCTAATAAAAATAAACAAGCCCATTCTGTAAATCAAAAGAACAATCACCGGAGCCCGGGTCTTTTTGAAGTAAACCCCATTTTCTCAGAATCTCCGTGCGCTTTGTTCACGTCAGCCAAACACTTTGATACCCACATCCCAAACAGAACAACAAAGAAGGGTCACGTGATAAGTTTTAAGTGTCCTCTACAATCCTCCTGTTTGTGCACTTGAAAGAAGAAGCTTTAGCCTAGAGTTTACCGTTTAGTTTTTTTTCTTCCCTTTTTCTCCTCTTTCAGCACAAGTGGTTCCACAAAGAGTTTCTTTCACAGAGTCTTGGTGACAAACAAACTTAGGGTTGTTTGGCAGCATGGGTCGGACTATTAGAGGTGCTCCACGGCAAAAGGGGGAATTTAGAATAAAATGTTAATGAAAGCACGGTAAGTGGCTTCCTGTTCCTCACTTAATATAAGCAGCAACCTTGAGTCATAGTTGAATCAGTTATTAGAGTTTTCTCTTTTTTCAATTACTGAGAGCAAAAAAAAAAACTTTACAACACACTTCGAAAGCATGTAGATTGTAATAAGAACTTTTTAATACAGCAGTCTGGGGTGCTCAGGGGTGAGAGCCAAGGTGGAAGAGTTTGAACGTGTTGGTGCCTCCTGCAGACTGTTGTGTATAGGTATATTTTTTCTTTGTTACTTACTTAATAGTTCTTTCTTCCGTTCTATTTGGACAGAGTCTCGCACAAAAGAAACATTTATGCCAGGAACTAATTATTTCAGCCGATTAATTTGTCTTAAAATAACAGCAAAGTTATCAGAAAAACTGCTTTATTCTGCCCACAGAACAGTAATTCATTAGTTGATGCATTGATGTGAAATCTTTTACGGGAACTCTTGATCCCCAGAGAATGATTTAAACTGTGACTGTCCTCATGACTTTTCCCCTAGTGCCACCAGCAGATCAAAATTATCAGTGAAATATTTCTAGATGGGCTGCACGGTGGCTCGGTGGTTAGCAGCCTCACAGCTAGAAGATCCCCAGTTCGTGTCCCGGTTAGGACGCCTGGGATCTTTCTTTGTGGAGTTTGCATGTTCTCCCTGTGCACGCGTGGGTTCTCACCGGGTACTCCGGCTTCCTCCCACAGTCCAAAAACATGCTGAGGTTAATTGATTATTCTAAATTGTCCGTAGGTGTGAATGAGAGTGTGCTTGTTTGTCTCTATATGTAGCCCTGTGATAGACTGGCGACCTGTCCAGGGTGTCCCCTGCCTTCCCCCTTAGTCGACTGCGATAGGCTCCAGTCCCCCCGCGACCCTACAGAGGATTAAGCGGTGTATAGATAATGGATGGATGGATATTTCTAGATCTGTAACATACGACTTCTTCTACTGACATTCCCAGATGATGTATCGTGATGACTCTACCTCTACTGCCACCATGAGGTTGATATTTGTGCTTTTTATTGTCTTAACCAGCACTTGATAGATTGCCTTGGAATATGGTCACCTTTGAAGTGTAATACATATTTGTTGATCCCTTAAAGTGGCCATCTTGAAGATTTCATTTGAATAAATGTCTTAAATCTTTTGCCAAATGAGGCGCCACAATAGTGATTGAGTCCCTGCATTCACAGTATTACGAACTGGGTGTCCGTGACAACATTTTGGCATGAAATTACAAGCCGTGCTCAGTTGGTGATGCATGTTCCTCCTACCATCTCAGCCAGAGAGGGTAGGCGGAGCTAACGCAACAAAATTCAACTAAGGCTGAACAATGAATATGTTTTACATCTAAGTCACAATTTGAAGCAATGTAATTATCTATCTGCAAAGGCTGTAATTTAGAATATAAGTTATGCAGCATGTCTGATCAAAGGTTTCGACTGCTGTGTCAATGGTTTGACAGATTCAAGCCGTCTTCCATGTGTGATGGTCACGCTTTTGATGTTTTTTGATGGATCTCATGTGGTAATGCTCCGGCACATGTTTTAAATCTATTGCACATTGATTACTAAACTAAGGTTGACTTTAAAAAGTTGTATCTCAAATCAAATTACAATGTTTGTCAGGAAATATAGATATTTCCTCCAAATTTCTGTCATATCTGCAACTTATCTGTGTTTGAAGCAGCTGACAGTTAATTCCACTTTAATGGGTGGTGACCCTGAATTGTAACGGAGACGTTTGCCCAAGTGGCAACTGACGTATGACATCTTCAAAAACACGCCTGCAGTCATCATTTTCGTGCCATAGCTGCCATGAAGGAGATCAAATCAGTGACCTTCGAGATTGCCATGTTACCTTTTCCTCCAGTGTTATCCTCGGTTAAAAAAAAACTTGAAACAAATGTCTCTTAATGTCTGCCTCAGCTGCATTGAAGATGTTAATCGCAGAAAATATTATACCTGCGTCTGATAAATATCCAAATTTTTAATTACGACAGATTTTTCTGAAAGCTTCATTAAACATGAAGTGGCACTTAATGAAATAAAAGACAGACAAATATTGATGCTACATATCAGCCAAAGACCATTTTATTGGACATATTTTTTTTAGTGTTTTTTTTTTTTTTACTGTCGGTGCACATTCTAGTCCTCCTCCTGCCACTTTTGTAAAAAAAAAAAAAACCCTAACATGTGCATATTTTCCATCTCTGCATCCGTCCCATGTGACATGAAAGCAGCATCTGCATGTTACAATGCTGTCGTTCAAAGCACAGCTGTGCCAAAGTAAAGCTGCACACTCTTACTCTTGTTCTACAACCCTGTTTGACTGACAGTCTCTTACGCCCACCAGCTCTCACTGACTCGACAATTCCCTCAATAAAATCCGCTGTACGACGCACCTGCAGCGCTCGTCTATCGCTGGCCCGCACGCGTTTGAACCCACCAGATGCTGTAAAGGATTTCTGCTCATCTGTGGCAGGTGATAATTCGCTGAGCGGCGGAAAAGGGGGTTAATGAGGGGTCAAAGAGTTCAGATAAGAAACAGCAGTTTTACGGGGCCCTACCGCAACCTGCAGCGCACTGATAGCTGTTTGAACCAGCCGACCTTTGAACCCCGCTGGGTCAAGTGATCAACAAACCCAGGTCATTTAGATAGGTCAGATTGGAACAAGTGAAGGATGCGTATGTCACCGAAAAATGTCAAAGAGGCACGGATAAATAGTTCTTAATGGTTATAACCCCATTCAATTTGTTTCCAGAGCCATTAGATTGTTGTCGGCTATCAAGGTGTGGGATAAATTTGATTTGTCATTAAATTGATAACCTGGTCACAGTGTGTGTTCATTTTATGAGCCTAACCACATCTATGAAACGACAGATTTCTGTATGTTCTGCTTTGCTGTGTCTATAATTATTGACTTCTGACATTTGATATCCTCACAAATCAATGCCCTCCTGTTTGTCCATCTTCCTATTTCCGTGTCTTTCTCTGTCTTTCAGCAGAGTCACGGCTACCAACAGTGGATCACTGTGGGCGGACTGCGATTACCAGATAGCACCTTGTCTCTTCTACTGGCGAGCCATCATTGCATCGAGCACCAGGAGATGGGTGCTGTGGGCAAAAAAAAAGACCTTTTGGAAAATGTCAGCAAGAGTCAATGCTCCAAAAATTCCCTCCATTAACTCTTCCCCCCATGTGATGCTACCTAATTTTAACCCCTAAATTATAAAAACCCCTTTTCTCAGTCTCTGATTTCGGAGCATGTGGGTTTTTTTTTCTCTTAAGTGGCTTACCTGACGATTGAACGAAACAAAAAAAAAAACTAACCCAACCCTACATTTTATTCATCGTAACAAAAACAAACACACACACAAAAAAATCTGCAGTGCCTGCAACAGCTCTCCTTCCCCAGTCCCTTTCAATGGAGCCAGCTTCACTGTCTTAATACTCTTAGTCCCTCAGTTGGCATGTTTTCTAATAACCCGCTGCATTTTCAGATTTGCAAAATCCGTCAGAAATGCCTGTAATGAATATTTCTCCAGCTTTGAGTGTATTTAATGTGCTGTTTGACCGGCCCGATAGGAAACTTGTAAAGTTCTGGCAGTAGGTCCAGAGATTCAGTTGAAGCTTTTCTCATCCGTCCCTGTTCGGCCACAGCCCCTCAGTGCAGTGTGGAAAACAGTGTGAAACAGGTAGTTTTCATTTGAACACAAACCTCTGACAGACTGTCAGAAAGTAAACATTTATTGTTTGGATATGCTGTTAGCCTTCTAATTAACATATTTCCTGTGCATGAGTGTACATGTCATGTAAATTTCTATTTTCACTTCTTTGCCAAAAAAAAAAAAGAAACTAAGTTTTTCTTGATGGATTAAATGTCATCTTGTGAGACAGGTCTTTGTTATGCACTCAACACTTACATTTTACGGTTTGTTTTTCTGTTGACTTGCATAGCGTTTGCTGGAGAATTAAAAAAATAATAAAAGAGAGAGAACACACATTAAATAAACTCTTGCATCTTATTGCTGCCTGGGAACAAAATATTGTGCTTCCCGTCATTTCTTCTCACATTCAATTTGAGAGGTAAATTAATACTTCAAAGCAGAGAAGTTGCAGAAAAGTTTGAACATTTAAACTATGTATTAATTTCAAGGCCGAAATGCGCCCTCAATTATTCTACCATTGCCCCTAAGTAATTGATTTTTGGGTAGAAAAAGCAAGAGGCGGAGGAGGCTGATCTGTGTTAATGTGTGAACATCACAAAGCCAATAAATGAAAAATAACTGACTTCGTAATTGCGATGAGTGTTGCAACCTTGCTTTATTGATTTTTTTATTTTATTTTTTGTCATCAAGGCATTTGGCTAACATCAAAGTTGAACCCGGAGTAACAACAAATTGTTTCACTGCTATCTGTCATAATTCCTTTTTTTCCCCACTCACTTTCAGCCTCTCGGTCTATCATTGACTTGTTCAGGTGTGTGCAGCTTTACCGCACAAAGACGAAAGCACTTGTGAGACTCGTCCACCGACGCGCAGAGTGTGTTGAGGTGCAGACTCGCCGCGCAGACAAAGACAGAACATGCACAGAGACTAGATAATGAGCATCTCAGGTGACTACATGCAGTGATTACCAGGTTGCTGGTGTTATATAGGAACTATATCACATAAACATACGCTCCCACTCTGTGCACGTACGTACTGTATATGCACACACTCACACAAACACACACTCTTGAGAGATCCTTGGTTATCACACCCTTCCAGATTGTTCTGAACTACTTATGGAAAACACACACACACGCACACACACACACATCTCAAGATGTGGCCACTCTTGCCAATATGAGCCCAGTGTTAAGAACAGTTGTTGTCGTTGTCGTCGTGTGTTTTTTTTTAGCATCTCTAAATTCCTAGCGTTGCTAAGGTGCTTTGGGAGGGGATTAACAGAGGCTGGCGCCGATGAGCAAGCCTTGCAGATTTCCAACCAGCAGGAAAAAGACAAAGAAAGAAGGGGAAAGAAGGAGGAAAAACAGCAGAGGGTTAGACAACAGGGAAATGGCAATAACAGCTTGTGTAAACATGATGACTTGAGAGAGGTAGAGAGGTAGGAAGGAATGAAAGATGAGTAACAGAAAGTGAGACTAAATAATAAGCATCCTAAAGAGGAGGCCTTAACTTTAATACAGACATTTGGGAGGACGCTCTTGTCTCCTGTTTTCCTCCACGGCTACCAAATTTGTGCTTAACCCCGTCTCCATCTCCTCGCTCTATGTTCTCTCCTCTCTATTTCTTCCCATCTCTTTATTCCCCCCCAAGGGCAACAGTTTCAGATCCAGACGCCTTTGTCTCTCTTTCTCACTGTCACAACTTCAAACAGTGCGGCGTCCAGGTCATGCTGATGTGCCCGGAGCATCAGTGACTGTGCTGTCTCAGGTGAACGTCTCCCAGCGTGTCCTTGATGACACTCTCTCCCTTTCTCCCATCTCGCTGCTTTTAATTAGCGTAGTGAGCCGCGGAGGCAGCGAAGACAGCTGAGCCACGTTTACCAATTATCGACCAGCAATGCTTTTAATAATTCTTAAAGCTGGGAAAAAAGTGTGTGTGTGGTGGTGGTGGTGGTGGGGTGGGTTGAGGGTGGCACTTAGATGTGAACTGACCTTAAGTTTCACTAAATCCCTGGATACATGCTCAGAGAAGAAATCAGAATGTGTTTTGTAAAGAGTGAAATCTCCATTAGGTGCACCAAAAGGGGAGGGAGGTCCACATTGCTTTTCTTTGAATCCTCTCCTCAGGCTCAGCTTCTCAGGTAAAGTGTAACTGGATGCGGCCTGTTTGTGGAATACAAGGCACTTGACCAAGGGCCAGGACTGCTCCTCCCTCACCTCCCATCCACCTCCCTCCACCGATCCTTCCCCTACCTGGGTCAGGTTACCCCTCAGCCCCCCCTCCTTTCTTTTCCTTGAGTGGTGGCAGGTAGTGTGTTTTGCAGTCGCATCAGTGTCCACGGATGTTGAAAAGCATGTGTCTATATGTTTGTACTCTTACCCCAGACAGGTGTTTGTGACTCTGTTCTGGGCTCGGCAGCTGGGCTCCTGTAACTGTGCCCCTGTCTCGGCCTGGCTAATGTGACTGGGTTGGCTGAGGTGCAGAGGCGGCTGTCTTTCAACCACTGATCCCTCAGAACTACTCATCTGATCAGGGCTGGATCCGCGCTTCGCGGCTGCCGGGGTCACACAACCCAACCCCGGGGTCAACCAGCTAATTACAGACCCCTGTGTCCTCTGTCTCTGTCACCACCGGGGATGTGGGGAAGGTGGGGTGAGAAGAAGCCTGAGAGGGGAAAAAAGACAGAATATTGACTAAGACATCAAAAGGTCAACAGTGAGGACAACCAAGCTTTATTTTTTTACTCCTCTTGTGTGAAAAGATGAAGAGCTCTGGTTTGCAGCGTCTTGGCCGCACCCTTCCCAGCCCTCGGGCAGAGATAGAAGCTTAGACCCATGAGACCAGAGCTGTGTCATTGTATGTGGATTTATGTATCAGCCTCCCACTAACTTTACATTCTAGGTCTGTGCCAGTTTCCTTCTGCTGTCTTTGTTTGTGAGATTTACTGTAGCAGCCCAGTATACCGCCTCTATCGCGACTCCACGGTGAGAAAAACTCTGCTATTAGGGAGTCCATGTGTTGTGTGTGATTTCCTCCTGTCTGACCTTTAGCTGTGACCATTGACTGAACTGGGATTTGAAGGATGCCGCACACTGGTACCAGTGAGAACACACACACAAGCGCGCAACACACACACACACGCACATAAAAAATAAGTACCAGACCACTATTATATTATATTAGGCTGCAGGTTCATTAATCACAAATGCGAGGGCTTCTCAGCCAACGTAGGAAATTAATCAAAAAAGGGGACATTAATCACATGCATGAACAGCAGTAGTTACACCTGTGACAATGCCATCTGATTTAAACGTGTTACTCCAGCCTGTGTTAATGATGCCACCCAGGGCCAGGCAACGCAACCTCTCTGCCATCACTGAAACAATAATGCACTAACTATGAAGCAATTTTCTTACATGTAGTGAAGGGGTATGCTGATCCACATTGCACAGGGGTCAGTGGGTGTTTCAGCAATTACCAGGTGCAGCTTTTTCCTCACAGCTTGACCACTGGGTTTTTCACTCAGACTGTTGAAATGTCTGTTGGAATTATATTAGTCATACTTCCTTTTTTTTCCCTCTCCCCTAGACGTTCTGCCCCCTGACAAACAGAATATTAATTTGAAACAAAAATAGAAAAACAAGTTTGATTTGCAAAGATGCAGAGTTGAAACCAAACACATGCGCCGTATGGAAATTGTGACATTGTTTATGCGAGAAAGATGCAGAAATAAGGGGAAGGCATCAAACGAAACCCTGCATATGTGGTTACACTGCCCTCTTTTGAATGCTCTGCAGTGCATCCCAGTGATCTGCTGCAGAAGTGGAAAATACAGGAAATAGGAACAAAGATGTTAAATGAATATTGTAAAATCTATTCAAGATAATTTTAAATAGAATAAATTAACCTTGTGGTAATTTTATTTTCATAAACTGGAATTGTAATTCAGTTTAAATTGAATATTATATGTTCTCGTACAAACATTTTTGTCATCAGCACATTCGTGTGTTGTGTTTCAGTTTTTAAAAAAGCAAAACAACTGTTTCTTTTCTCGTAGGTGAAGACACATAATCGTAGTGAATGCAACTTTAAGAATAACTAACAGTGCTACCATTAAACTGTAGATCTCAGAATGTAATTTTTGGTTTATTGTTCAAGAGCCCATCCGTGTGTAACAGGTCATTTAAGACTTTGCACACAGTTGGCGCCTACAAACACTGACTTTATGTAAAATTAAGAGTGATTTTTTAAATTTTCTTTTAAGGTTATTGTATGTAAAGTACTGGAAGTCAGAAAACTATGCATTATTAATAATTGTTTCATTTATTTTAATAGTGTCTTTCCTACATACTTTTAATTTAATTTAAAAGCATAGACATGTCAGGCTACAATTACATTAGCATGCATGATGTCATTAATTATAAAAATTATCCATTAATCATATATTATGACTATAAATGCTCAAGTGTGTGCATTACACTGGAAAATAACAAAGGAAAATAGCTAAGAAATCCTGTGTTTTGAGTTCCTCAGAAAGAGGTCAACCTTTCAAGTGTCTATTCATATAAATGTTTCTCAGACTTTAGATTTGCGCCTATTAATTAAAAGAAAAGATGCGAAGCTGATAAAACTATCATCTTGATCCTATCTTGTAGAAAATACAGGATAAAGGTAATAACAACTTTATTTTTATTTTATTCACCGTGCGGTGAATGTCACAGGCAAATTTTAAATGCCAAAAAAAAAACAACTGGAAAGAAGCTTCTTGGTTCATGAGGAGCCCCCGTTTTTTAAAGGAAAGCCTTTAAAATCCAAAAGTGGTCTGCAAGTTTTTTTATTTAGTGTCACATCAAGCAAGAATAAGATGGCTCTTAGCTCTACTTAGTTTAGTTTTAAGTTTAAGAGGAGGTCTAGTGGTACTAGTTTGTGGTAATAATGAAACAGTTACATACAAGCAGCAGCTGTAATATCATTTAGTCGTCCCAAAATGAGTTTTTGTCCTCCGCTGAGGCCTTTAGCAGCATCTCTGAGTTCGAAAACAAAACGCCTACGATAGGATCTCTTTTAGTTCTGATCCGTTCGCTATAGAGCGCCTCTCTCCTATGGCTGAGTTAGTGTCGGGGCTCAGGCTGCAGTCTGCTCTGACAACACCGTTCTCTGACCCCTGCAGCCTGACGGGCAGCTCTGATAAACTCATATCACACATGGCAAGGAAACCGAAGACCTGGCCTAATTAGCAGGCGGGACAAGAAAGATGGAGAGAGGAGGTGGGGGGGGGGAGAGAAGAGAAAGGAGGGAGTAGAAGATTGAAAATCAAAACTAGGAAGACTTTATTAACAGAGCTGGTGACCCCTAGTTATTTATTCATGGGATTACTAAAGAGGACTTGGGAACAGAGCGCCCTGCCAGCAAACCACGTTACGCCTATTTGCTGTTTTGCTGCTGATGTGTTTGCTATGCTTTACAAAAAAATTTCTCCTTTTCCCTCTCCTTCATCTACCTCAAACATGCACTTGACACCTTCCTCTGCAGACTTACCTGTCCAGGTAGTCCAGTAATCCAGGCCAAGGCTTGTCAGGTGGAAGAAAGTCTATCCCAGGGCGGAGACGGGGGGAGGATGAGGAGGAGGAGGTGGAGGAGGTGGAGGGGGGGGGGGTTGCAGTAAGTCTAGCTGGTGATGAGGTGGAGGAGGGAGGGAGGGTGAGGACCAGAGACAGGGGGCAGGTAAAGGGGATCGTATTCAGGCTCCTGGGGACAGGAGGCTTGGCGTGGCACCACACTGCCCACCCAACATCAACACTCTCAGGTTCCCTGGCTCAGATGGGCCAGATAATCACCCTCTCTCCACAGGGACCATCTGGAGGCAGGCAGGGAGGGAGGTGAGGCCCATATTTTATTTCCATAAAACATAAATTCACTCATCTGCTGGTGAGATGGAGGAAAAAAAACACACTAGCTCATTTTCCCCTCCTCCCCTCCTCTCCCTCTCTCTCTCTCTGTCCCTCTGTCTCTCTCTACCTGACAGCTGATTCGCACCAAACATCCACACATGAGTGCAACATGTAACACCTGGCCCCGGAGAAAAAAAACATCCAACACGTGTTCGCGCTCGCAGCAGTGTTGCCTCTCATCTCTGAGTGTCTCCAGTTTGATTGACGCCACTATCCCCGTAGAGATCAGAAGACGGCCACTGTGATTATCATCTCACCATGTAACCAAGACACCCCTAATCCCATAATAATCCTTCCCAGTCAGTCAGCGCAGGAATATCCTGACCTCCTGCAAGGAAAACACATGCACACAACTACATGTGCACGCACACTCACAATAACACTCACACATGACATGACACTATTTTCACCATTTATCTGCAATGAAATCACATAAGGACCAATGACATGACACCTGACATCTGCAAACACCCCTTAGTAACAAATCTGCGGACACTGCTAAGAGAAACAAAGCTTAGCGAGAGACGCCTCCTCCAAACAAGAAGCAGAGCCCACCTCTGAAACAGACACTCACCTGTTGCCTCTCATTTTCACTGGCAGCATCTGGTGTATTATCTGTAAAACGTGTTGGAGATACTGTTGCACAGGTTGCATAGCATCCTGGTAATGCTCGTGCGTGTTTACAGATAAGAACGAAATGCTTGCAAGCTTTAGCGTAGCACTTTTGTACCATCATTGGACTTAGGATGCACCGTTTTTAAGTCAGTGCAGCAGAATCATGCAACCTAACCCTAACCCTCTGGCACCTGCATTACCTTTACTGCAATGCTGGTTTTGTGAGAGGCTGCAGAAGTTTGGTAAAGTTACTGCATTCTTCCTGATATTTTTCAAATTTCTGTTCCTCAAGTGGCATCGCTTGAGTTCTCCTTCTGAAACGGATTCATCCTCTAAATTGTATGATGGAACTTAGGAAACTGGCAGAAAAACTGGGGGAAACTCATTTATTTTTGAACAAACTACACCAATACAGAAAAAAGTGAAGTCAAATAATAAATAAAAACATAACACTGTGGGCTTGCAGCATAAATCAGCCTAATCATGCAATCAGCAGTCTGGTGTTTTGTTCCTGATGACGGTAAATAAAAGCAAACGCCTCCGAACACGCTTACAGTGAGGTGCGAAAAGAGACGTGGCTTGTACAGATACTGTAAGATGTGCGATGAACACCAATCACCCCAATAGGTGACACGGATGTTTTTCTTGTTTATTCAGCTATTTTTTTTACAGTCAAAGTAGGTTGCCAATGAGGCTGCATGTGTACGGGAGCACTGGTTTTTGTGCTATACTTTTTAATGGTGCAGTTATATGCATAGGAAGGGATACATCAATATACTGGTGTCAGACAAAAGCATGATATTTAAAAAATTCAAAACTGATAATGATAACTATCTGGTTGACGGACCAACACAGAAGTAACATACAGTAGAGTTATGGTTACAGAATCTCTCTCCACCTGTATACGCTTGTATTTTGAGTGTAATTCCTTTGCTAAAAAGGAGATGAACTGCACAACAAAGTTAAACATTCACTGACTGATGACATTTTTGTCTTTAAATTTCCCACAGATACTGCAAAAATATTGTTATTGTGAATTCTTTTGTCCACGATTATCTTATAGTAAATATCTGATATTGTGACAGCTCTAATAGCAGTGATTTTGTGACATATTTAAATTTTAAAAAATGCTAACAATCTTAAATATATCTTCAGAAACACCAGGATTGAGGGGACAGACCAGGCCAGCTGTCACCCACCTAAAACGGTTATGATTCTTGTAATGTAATGTTGCATAATAATACAATAACATATAAGAATAAAACTTCTAAGTGGCTTTAAATCCACTATAAACTTCAGTGCATTAGCAGATGTCAATTCCTGTACAGGAAGGTGTCCCCATTAGCTACACTGGTTATTTTTTTTTTAATCAAATATTTCACTATGGTGTCTTCTGATACAACCGAAGTTTCACTCATCCAGTTTGTGGTAACTTTTGTACATAATGTATTTCATTGTAGTATTTCTTTTTTCCCCCACT
Organism: Dascyllus trimaculatus; assembly: GCA_024666655.1. Classification (NCBI taxonomy): domain Eukaryota; kingdom Metazoa; phylum Chordata; class Actinopteri; family Pomacentridae; genus Dascyllus; species Dascyllus trimaculatus. Next base: position 14,319,881 of record CM045456.1, on the reverse strand, counting down.
GGGCTTTGAATACATTTATAGCCCAAATACAGCAACAAAATAGTAATGCATTTGGTCAACTGATAAATATTCATATTCTCCTACAAAAGATGCATTTATGAAAAATTTAAATGATCATATTAATGCATTTTAATTTTTCAGCTAAACTTTGGATTCTAGTTCAGGAGTTGTCTGTTGTTTGCTGCTGGCCGGTATGTGCATTTATCTCCTTGCTCGTTATGATTATTATTAATTTTTTATAAAAGTGGGAACACTGCAGCGAGTTTCAAGTCTGTAACAAGGTAAGGGCTGACTCAGACCACATGAGCCTATTTTTTCTCATTTTCTCCTCCTTTTCTCCTCTTTTTCTGACCTGTTATGGCCTCCGACTGGTGGTTGTCTCTTTCTATACTCACAGTGATTGTACATGCGTGCTCTGCAAGGCAGCCCAAGTCTGCATGTAACTACAAGCTTTTCTACAGAAGAGGAGTGATGGTTAGTTCGTGCTCATGAAGCCCCGACTGCAGTGTGCACAGCGGGAGGTCTGGGAGTCAGCGTATGTCAGTGTTAAACAAGCTGTTACTGCACTTGTGTAGACAAAAAAAAAATCTGAAGAAGGACAAAGAGAGACTCTGCAAGTCTGTGTGTGAGTGTGGATATGGAAATAATGCACACGGACTTGTGTGGCTTTGAGCTTGCTAGCATGGTCAACAAGCTGAAGGGGCACCTTTGCACACAGTGGGGGGTCTAAATGGGTCATTATTTCACCTCCTTAGAGGAAAATGGTTTCTCTGCTTTAAATTTCTCTTTATTTTTGATTGAAAAGTGTGGCACAGGACTCAGTGGACATCCAGATATACAAAATATCCTGCAGAATTTGATTTTCTTTTAATCCTGGCAATCATTGAGGGGATAAAAATACAATTATGATATGTTTCCTAGTATTTTATCATTTAATGGAAGTGCACAGCTATACATTCTTACACAAACATATAAACCAGTAGAGCTTGTCAGTGCCAAAAGTATGCTTAATGTGTGATACTACTCACAAATATGTGCGGGTGCTCACATTTTTCCTGGTTCAATAATTAGTTTGAACCAGCTCTGCTCGTCAATAATCAATCAGATCACAATTTCTGAACAAGTATTATTCAAAGAAGTAAAAACCCGTTGCAATTTTTTACAGTGTTGCCATCGATGCCAGTCATGAATTTTGAATTTGGCGCGTGGCTTTCTCTCAACAACTGGCAGAATTTTTTTGCTGACTGAATGGATCAATAACTTGTCCAGATTTGGATCCATTTTTTTCTTCAAATTTTCAGGTCAGAGTTGAAGCACTGTGGTGACTGAAAAAGCAAGTCATAGCCGAGAGAGTGCATAATAATGTGACCACTCAAGCTCTCCCAAAAACCACATTAATCCAATTTAAATACCTGCAGTGCAGCAAGAAGGTTCAGGTTCTGGTCGGCTGGAGCCTTTTGTGTCCGTGTTGTCCCTCTAGCTGCCTGCATTTAGTGTCTGGGTGGGTTTCTGGCTTTCACTGAGAGCATTCAAAAGGCACACATGGTAGGCTGATTTATCCTATCTATGGATCTCACCAGGTGTTCCGTTATAGCCAATGGATGGGTGTAAAAACTGACCAGACCAAGTGGCCACTTACCTAAATAATAACTTGTAGTTATAACTTAAAGGCAGGGATCAACCACTCAAGTAAAAAAAAGAACATATAAAGACCCACATTGTAGATTTCATAGTCAAGGAAATCAAACTTATTAGCCGCAACAGATGTTACTTTAAGTCTTAAAGTCGCTGTCCAGTCATTGATTAAACCCCTAAAAACTCACCTCTGTGTTTCAAAGTTACATATTTAGAAGTTTTTTCCCATTAAAATAAACCTTAAAGTGGCTTAGATGTAACTCTACACTGGTGCTCACTTTAAAGTGTGTGGCTCTATGAAATACTCGCTTCATGCCACGCTCACCCCTCCCTACACGCTGCAGCCAAAGCACACCAGCTCACCTACGACTACGCCTAGACACTGTAACTATTTACACTATGCAATGGTAAGATGTTACAATGGAGTAATTCAGCCATACATGTCTAGGGCAGAAACTGATTTTGAAGAATAATGATATAAAGTCCCACTCTGCAAGTTGACGTGATTGGTTCCCTGTGTTTGTTATGCATGAAATCCTGGCTGTCTCAATCAGTGCTTTTGAGACTGGCACTGATACACTGCAATTGCAAAGTGGAAATGCTCAGCCATGCCGTTAGTTGTTTATTTTGCCAATAATATGTCTTTTTGTTGCCAAGCTTAGCTAAAAATCGGCTACAAATATAAAATTAAATGCCAAAAACTTGCAAGAAACTATGATAATCACCTGTACAAGTCTTTTTTTAATTTTTACACTTGCCAAAAACCCCTTTTAATGACAGCTGGAAATTCTTCTCTTCTCTCACCTCTGTACTGTGAAACACCCTCTGAAGACAAAGTTATTGGCATTTTCCACTGCATGTTTAGTAGCTAAAATTCAAGCCAAAACTGTCATCATCAGATGTAATTCAGCCACTTTAATTCTGTAATGCTTTGAGCCGATATTGACATTTCTAAGTTCGGATAAAGGTTTTCAGGAATGTCTGATGGGACTATATTGACAACTTTTTTATAGTTTTCCCTGAATGAATGGATAAACTTAGCCTGCATTATGTTTAGCTCTTCCCTTTTGATGATTAAAAAAAACTGAAATATGTTTGGAATTTGCGCTAGCTCTTATTAGTCCAGTCATTGGGTTTTGCTTAAGCTCTTTTCATCACAAGCGGGCGAGCTCAGTTTACGGTTTTGAGCTGCACTGAGGTTGATCATTTCTCTCAAGTTAATATTATCCTTCCAGCCTGAATCATCTCAAACCTGTGGCTGCCACTTAAATCAAGACACTACAGGTTAATTCTGATCACAAAGTAGCTCAGAATGGTATATGTGGCAGAGAGGTGATTGTTCACTGAAATGATTATATACAATCTACCTGGTAGTTTAAATGCCACTCAGCAAGCACAGTAAGACTTTCATATTTGCCGCACAAAGGAACATGTAAGCAGAGCGGCCTGGCTTCAAATATTTGACATATTTTACACATTTGGGAGATACAGCTTGATAAATAATCTGCTAGTTATTGTCTTTGTATTAGCAGACTGTATTAGATGCTCACTCCCCTCTCTTTTCTTGCACAGGTACACACAAACATGCAAAGACGCACTCTGGGGAAAAAAAAGAAGTGTGCACCGGCTCACTAACACCACAGGATATCACATTTTTGTGACTGGTCTCAGTGTGGTGTAACTACAGCACACATCCATCTCTTCGGCATTAGCGTGATGGATGTATTTTTCATGCTGCCATTAGGGCTGAAGCAGTATGCTGTGCAAGGCTTGTGTATGCTAATGTGCCCTCTCACACCTGCAGTTTCCAATTACCCCTGAGGAATGGAGCCAAGACTCGGTTTGCAGCCACCAGCAATAATATGAGTAATGGCAAAATTGCACAAGTCCTTTTGTGGAAAATTGAAGAAAAAAAAAAAAGAAGAGAGAAATCATTTAAGCAGGGGTTGGAGAGGGCATGGAACAAGAGGTAAGAAAAGGAAGGCATGGTGAGAAAGTGTGAGGAAGACAGGGGGATTGGGTGGTTCTGCTTCTTCTTTTTTTATTATTTGTATTATTTTGCCTTGAAATTTTAGTCACCACGTATTGATTACCCCTCTTTGTGCAACTGTAGTCTCGCTCAGAACGCTTTCAACTTTCCATGCTTTCAACCTCCGATCAGGATTGATCACCGTGAGAGATAAACAAACGTGTGAGATGAAGCAGAAAACGCCACTTAGATTCATCCATCCTGCTCCCACTCACTCATCTGGATCCGTAACTGTTTTTCTCTTTCTTGTCCGCCGACAGTTGCAGACGAACCGAGCCAACTATGTTTCCCCCCTTTTCTTCTTCTTCCACACTCTCTCTGCTCCATCCCGCACCAATTATGCTGATTAGATATTTGTTATGACCACGTGAGTGTTTGTGTGTGTGTGTGAGAGAGAGAGAGAGATGGGGGGGGGGGCAGACAGACAGATGATACTTGATAGGCCTATTTTAAGCGCATTGAGCTGCTGATAGCGTGTGTGTGTGTGTGTGTGTGTGTGTTAGACAGGGTCCTTGTGGCTGCTGGCCTCGATAACAGGGGCGGAAAATCAATCACCTTCTTTGACAGCCATGTGAGAAGCCCCGCCCTTTTATTCCCCCCATCACTCCCTACTATTTCTTCTCTCTTCTGTCTCTTGTCCTGTTACTTACACTGAACGATCCATACAGTATGCATACAGGAACCTAAGCACACACACACACACACGGCTCATACAGGCACACTACATTGGATAGTGCAGGCAGGAGGCACCTGGTAAAGCTCTGGCAGGATTAGAGAGTTGTATGAGTTGGTTACGGTGAGGAACACATGTTCAGGTCACTGTCTCTCTGACTGTGCCGTGTTATTGCTCCAAACACTGTTCGTTTTATTATACTCCCCTTTCCTTTTCTCTCCCTTCCCATTCGCAATCCCCCTCCTCTCTCCGCTTATTCTCTCCCTCATATTTCAGCGTGTGTGTGTGTGTGTGTGTGCGCGCATAAACTGAATATGTTTAAAGGGTGAGGAGGGGGCCACCAAATCCGTAGAGAGGACTTGGCAGTTGCTTTTCTTCCTCTCGCTTCATTGCTTCGGTCCTTCCCAAATCCTATTTCACGGTGCCAAGCATCCGCTCCCTGGGATCTCACAGCTCCCATCTCCAGACGCAGGTTTAAGCCCCTCTCTTGGCACCCGGGGCTGGGCATGGAGAGAGAAGGCATGTGACGCACATCAGCGCCGCCAGAGACACAAACACACCTATTATCTTAGCTCGGAGAGGGGGCCACGGCGTCCTGCAGTGCGCACCGTGCTTACTCACACAATCTCGGTCTCGCAAAGCTGCCATTGGCCACATTCGCTCACCTCTGACGCGGAGTCAAGAGGTCACACGTGAACCCTGTAAGCTGATTCGCCCGCATGCGTTCACTCATTCATCCACTAAATCGCTCGAGCAATCACTCGCACACCGAACACTCAAAAACTCATTCAGTCAAGTAACTGCAAATCAGCCTAATGTAGCTGACACTGTTGAGGCTTCATGAATTAATAAACAGCAGACAAAAGACTACAGACGTAATTGTCACCTTCTGTTATTTTGTTCTCCCATGATACAGGGTAAACTCATGCCTTAACGGTCCTCTAATTACAGCTAATCAAAGCAATTAATTAGCTGCCAAATTACCTGAATCTGCACCAACAGAGCCACGGGGCACACGTGAAGCATGTTGCAGGACAGCTGGTGTGTTTTTGCACAATGGCCACTAGATGGCACCACATACCTGGATTTACTGCAGGCTCATTCTGTCTCCTCTGCAGATACCAAATGAACTCTTGAATTTCCCACATAATATACCAATACACTGATAAAAAAAAAATCTAACTGAAAGCTCATAAGACAGACTTTTTTTTTTGCATGTTTAAAACAACTTGATTTGACCAAGATGTGGTACGTGTTGACAGTCAGGCAGCAACAAAAACAAGTGCAAAAAAAAGGAAAAAAAAGAAAAAATGAGTATAAAATATTAAAACAAGTTATGAGCTTAATGTTTAAGATAAAACATTTCAGAAAATAGGAACATAGTATAATAAAAAGTTAGGAGTTAACACTGGAAAACTGTGCTCCAGAATATTGACCAGACTCATTAAAGCGCTCTTAAGCTTAATACCACACTTAAAGCTTTTCTCTCATTGTAAACTAATGAGCGATGATTGCTACCACGTCTTTGGGATTATCAGGTGGGAACATCCCTTCAATGGTGTTTAGTCTAGTTGGTCCCACAACACCTCCAGGAGGCTAGACAGTGATCACTGGCATCCCAGAGTCACTCCCCGAATGTCAGCCATCACCGCTCCTCACCAAAACACTTATTTCTTTTGCCTACACTAATACAAACAGCCCCAGTCTCTCACCAACTGCACCAAGAAAAGCGATGTGGGAATACAAACCCTGGTTCAGTTAGAAGTTAGAACATATAGGATATATAAGATAGCTAGATCTGTCTGAGATGCACAAAGCACCTACAAAGTACAAGATGAGTTATTTTAAAATATTTTTTATCACATTTAATACCAAAAAAAGTAATGAAAATTTAGCGATGGTATATTATCATGACTGTTAATCAACCACATTTCCAGTGAAGTCAATTATATTTACAAGCAAGAAATCATAAACTGAATATTTCAAAGGACTGGTAGAATTACAGTCAAATCTAAAACATTTTGTACAAAGAATAGTACATAAATGTCTTTCACACTCCTCCGTAGACTACCTCCTTTACAGATCCAATAGCTTTCAGCAGCAACTGCACATCCAAAAGAGATGCAGTTGTTTCCCACACGTGTCTTCCCGTGCCCCATATTCTTCGTTTTCCGCAGCCAGTGAGTTGATACGGGGATAATTCATATCTACAGCATAACTGGATCCAGTGTTTGTGCTGACAATGGTGCAATGTCAGCTGCTCGCTATGCAACAAGAGCTGTAATCATTAAACAAAAACGTGAAAAAAAATCCACTAAAAATCTCTTATATAAATATTTTAGCAGTATGGCAAATATACAAGATGTCAGCATATGCACATTGGTTGACTGATCCTATGTGTTTTTTTGTTGTTTTTTTTTTTACATTATAAAACAGCTAATGATCTCTGAATTGTGTATTGTGAATTGTGCTTAGGGGATTTAAGGCAAAGCTGTTTATTGGGCTATGTAATCATTGTGTATGTGCCCAAATTCCCAGTGTAAACAGTAGACACAGCAGTAGACAATTTCAATATACACCGATCAGGAATAACATTATGACCACCTGCCTAATATTGTGCTGGTCCCCCTTATGTGCTAAAAAATGTTCTGAACCATTGGACATGGACAAGATGACCTCTCAGGGTGTCCTATGGGGTCTGGAACCAGGACGTTGCCACTGGATCCTTTGGGTACTCTGGCTTGTGCAGTGGGGCCTCTGTCAATCAAACTTGTTCCACTCCATCCTGTTGATGCTTGATCACAATGGGGTGTAGGAAGTTTGGAGGTCAAACGAACATGTTGGAACAATGTCATGTTCCTCAACATGTTCCTGATTGTTTGATGTTTTTTTCATGTGGTGGGGTGCATTTTCCTGCAGGGGTAGGCCAGTGATATTTGGGATTTCCATTTGCATGAGGGAGTGCGCTTGTTGTGGGACCATGTTTATTTGAGTGTCTAAGTCTCATCAACACAGATGTCAAAATCCAAGGTTTTCCAGCAGAACAGCACATAGTACCAATATGATCAATGTTATTCACTTCACCTGTCAGTGGTCATGATGTTGTGGCTAATTGGTTTATATCCTACCTATGAATCAAACAGTGCTCCTCTGCTAAAATAGTATGATCTTACTCCCAGTTCCTTGTGTGTCACACAATTTGCAGTATTTAAAGAATATTACAATAATAAAGGTTTGAAAGCTTGATTTTGATAGCAGCAAGATGAGGTGATAATGAAGGAACCACCTTTGTTGATGTTCTTCTTTAGTGGCGAAAATTTCCTAGACAACTTGCTGTTAATCAGCTTACCCAAAACAGCTGACATGCAGTGAAACAGGGGCTTTTGGACCCCTGGGGAAGATATCCATATGTTTAAAACAATGTGATGAAGTTTGTGCTTTGCTGCACCATCAGTAAGCCCTAAATCATGATAAAACACACTGACAAGAAGACAGATTACAGAGGGATGCAAGCAGGCATGATATTTTCCATTTTGTACTGCCATTTGTAGCACTCCTGAGCCTGTGGAGAATGTGTTAGACATCTTGATTACCGGTGTAACTCACATTCGTCTGTGTTTATTAAGTGAAAAATGTGACAAAACATTGTGTCCACATGTGCAAATTACAGCTCCTGCCTGTGCCAGCCTGATGGTAGCATGAGGACAGCAACCCACTGCCCCATATGTAGCTCCATCTCGCCCACACAGAGGACAGAAGGAAGAAATGAACAATGACCCAGTTCCTCTAGTCAGATGGAACAATGATATCCAGTCAACTACATGATCATCTTAGCAACAGCGGGGGAAACATTAACCTTTATGCTGCAAATTGAGCAGCAATTTTGGCCCAGTTCATTTGGACAACAAGGCCAGCTGCACATGGAATAAGCATCAGATAAAATCCGATTAGCTTATCAGTCAGTGATCTGATTTTTTTGATAATAACACAGGTCGAATGGTTAATGTCCGGGATGGAGAAGTAATTGCGCTGACGATGTTTTTATGGGGAAAAATATGGGCAAGAGGCACCATCTCACCAACATGACAATGACATTAAACCTCCATATAATTGTCACAGCCCATAAACAAAAGAGCATGTAATCTGCCCGCTGAGGCACACTCATCATTAGACACTAAGTGCCCTGAGGTCTTGAGGGAGGTAAACAGCTGCATCAGAGCTTTAGCAGGTCAGAGCTGAAAGTGCTGGATCCCTATGCATTATTAATAATGTCTGTGCTAATTGAAAGTCATAACTCCGCAAATGAAACGTCTGGGGCAGACATCACGCCTTGTTGCCCTGCTGTCAAAGGATCCCCGTGGATGGAGACGCGGCTCATTGTAGATTTGTCTCTTGATCCAGAATGCACTTGGGTTTTTGTAAGTTACATTGTGTGACAACAGGTCGAACAATGGCAGGAGGACTGCTGCGTACAGCTGCATGAAGCGGCTGTAATATAACACAGGCAGTGAGCTTTAACATCAGTTTTTGCTTCATTATTTTTCTCTGTAATCCTGCAGTTGTGTAAGATGTTTAGGTTGAGAAATTATGTTTTTAGTCAGTTGTGATCAAGTCCTCTGCATCTTTGCTTTGCCTACATGTGATGTATTGTGCTTATTCTCATTTTAAAAAAAAATTACACAAAAATGAAATTGAACAACACCAAATAAAACATTATAAAACACCAAAAATATCATATCAGATTAAGGGAAAAGAACATGAAGAATAAGAAAATAGAGGGTAAAACCATAAAAATAATGGTAATAATAATAATAATAATAATAATAATAATAATAACAATAGAATAGAAAGAAAATAATAAAAGCCAAATTAATAAAACTAAAATTAATAAACAACTAAACAAACAAAAACACCTAATAAATAAATAAAGGATAAAAGACAACAAAATAAACAACACAACATTACATAAAAACAAGTCCATAACATGTATAGGATACATTTATCTTGTTATGATGCCAAATAAATGTTGCTAAACAACTGTGTGTGTGTGTGTGTGTGTGTGTGTGTGTGTGTGCGTGTGTGTGTGTGTGTGTGTGTGTGTGTGTGTGTGTGTGTGTGTGTGTTTGTTTCTGTGTGTGTGTCTAAATTATTTCTAGGCTGTGCGTAATGGCTTTATCAATGATTAATAAGCCAATAGTAATTGAATAAACTAATTAATTCTCCATAGAACAATTAAAACACATAAGAGTACTTTTTGACTGGCTGGGCTTTTTGAGCAGGTGATGAGCTCTTTATAACAGTTAAAGTTGCACTATTAAAAGCTTTTATGAATGTATCATCACAATTCCTAACATGTTAGCATTTACTAAAGTCGTTAGTTGCAGAACGGAAAGTGGCATCATGGAACATTACGACAGAGGAACGCGACAAGCTCACTGCAGAGAAACTGATACATGCTTTGTTGGATTGCTGCATCATCACTGTAGTAATATTACTTCTTGGATGTGTGTGTGTGTACGTGAGAGAGCGCGTGTGCATGTTTAGCCAGAGTGTTGTGGAAACAGGCGGCTGTAATTCTGAGCATTTGAAATGTCCCCAAATATACTCAGAGGGTCAAAATACTGTTGGCAGGATAATTACGTCAAAGAAGGATACGTGCACTACACTGGACACAGCAATGAAAAGTCATGTATTTACTGAAAAACTGTATTTAATAACTATTTATTTTTAAGATACTTACACCCTTATGTAGTATTTTTTTATTGCACCAACCTGCTTACATGTGACTGCATTAGTGACTACAAGCTAGTACTGTTACTCACATTCACCTTTACCCCCTCAGTCCGACGCCCCTGTTCACTCCCATTGTGGCTGCTTTACTTTATGTACATTTTGTTAATAATACTGCAAATTCGAATGCAGGGTTTCACTTTAATAGAGCATTTTCACATGGTGGTTTTGCTATTTTTCAAAGAATCTGAACAGTTTTTCCACCAAACTGGCAAACTTTGTGTCCAGGCAACATTTAGAAAAACTCATTCATGCTTTTATTACTTGAAGAACCAATTACTTTAATGCATCCCTTGCTGGCTTGAATTACAGTAGGACATTTGTAGTTCATTCAAAATGCTGCTGCTAGAATACTATTAACCACAGCAAGAGAGAATGCATTACTCAGATTCGTAGCTTCCTGCACAAGCTTCTAGTAAAATATATAATTGAATTTAAAGCCCTGCATATTGTCTATAAGTTTCTGAATGGCCTGGCCCAAGATGTATAGCAGATATGTTTGCTAAAGGAAGAGGTCGGTTATTGATGCGCAGAGTTTAAGCCAGACCAGGAAATAGCATTTAGTCCCTGCTCAAAAAGTTCCCCTTAAAACTTAGATTTGCCCCAAATATAGCCATGTTTAAAAGAAAGCTAAAGACAGTTCTTTTTTCCACTTCCTTTACTTTTAATTTCTTTGTTTGAATGAAGGCTGGTCTAAACTGACAGAACTTTAATTCTTCACTCTTATTCACTTACTTTGATTACTTTCTACTTTACTATGGGTTTTACAGTTTATTTTATTACATTTTGTTTTTCTTATATTGTGTTTTTTTACACTGTTTTGGTCCACAGTTACTGTTCTTTTATTATTGTTGTTATTATTATTATTTCTCATTATTAATAACATTGTTTTATGGTTTTTACCCTCTTTTCTCTTTTTCTTCATGTTCTTTTCTCTTAATTTGAAATGGCATTTGTCGTGCTTTTTATTGTTTTTATTTGGTGTCGTTGTATTAACTCTTTTTGGTAAATATTCTTCCATGTTTAACTCTGTTTCTCCACTGTTTCTCCTCTGGCCTTTTTTTCTGTCTGTTTGGCCAGACCAACCTTCTGTTGTTAAATGGTCTCAGCACTTTGTAAACTCTGTTTTTAAAATGTGCTATATAAATAAAGTTGTTGTGGTTTTTATTTTTATTGTTATTACTGTTGTTATTTTTATTATCATTATTGTTGTTGCTGTTGCATGTTATAGTTTTTTTTTACCTTTGCCTGAAAAGCATTTTGAATAACCTCAGTGTTACATCATGCAAGGTGATTTATATAGAAGCTATATAAATAAACTTTCTTGCTACCACTAATAAGGATATTTCTATAGTCTGTTGTTGCTGAAATTTCTTAAAACACCTGCAAGCTGCAACCACAGTGACATTAGTTTTATATAGTTGTTGTTACCATAGCTGTGATACTCTGAGCTTTCTGCATGCTGATATGATTTTTTCTTTTTTTCTCTCTCTTCAGTGCAGATATATTCCAGGAGATGCGAGAAACGCCACTGCGCATGCGCAGCGTAGTCATCTGACGGCTGTGGACGTTTCTCAGCAGCAGCTACATCGAGGGCCACCGCTGAGAACACGGAGCGGGACACGGGCAGCTTCCATGAGGGACCATCTCCTGCACGATTAGTAGGAGATTCTGCAAACCAGAAGAGCACCCAGCAAACCGAAAGGGGATTTTTTTTTTGTGCAAGGGGTGAAATTTCCCCCCAAACCCCTGAAATGTAGCCGGAGGAGCGCAGGGTTTGTTGCGATCGCTCGGTGGCTGCATGGCTCTTCCCAGGGATGCCATGAAAATCAGAGCGGGCGAGTGACTGAGAGAGAGACCGCTGCTCCTCCTCGCTATCACAGTACAACGGCGGCGGCTGGTGGTGGTGGCGGCGGCGGCGGGGGAAGCGATGGATACTGGCGGAAAGATCCACACTAGGTAGCGTCCACGAAGATCCAGGGGAAGAGCCGAACGTCTCTGTCGCGCAGTGAAGTCGCCGCCGGGGGGCTGTCTAAAGGATGGATTTCACCCTGCTCCGGAATATCATCCGCAGATACGTAAGGGCCCCTGTCAACACTGTCACAACTGTAGCTGCAAAGTGCAACAATACACACATGAAATGCACCTCTGTGTTGTGTGGCTGTTCATGCATTGGTGAGTGGAGGCTGATAAATACTATAAAGCAGTGACAAACATTTCACTAGGGCTGCTTTGGCTTTGGCTTTGGCTGGATGTGACAGTGTTTTTGTGGAGCTGAATGGAGAATGTGCCAGTGGCTGCAGATGCAGTGATGTGCCCGGTTGAATGTGTGGAATAGGAATGAACTTGGCTGGCCTATTTAAGTGAGTCACAACATGCATGCATACTAAAACCATCTCTGGCCCGCAGAGGGAATAAATCCCAATTAGGGCGCTGAGAGAGGGCCTTGTGGGGGGTAGTCATCACACTTCTGCAGCAGGAGTGAAGCGGAGCAAGCCCTGGATGGAAGTTGTGCAGGTTTTTCCGACATGTTTGTGAAAGGATACACGATCCTAAGTTGAAACCGTGTTGCTGTTCAGGCCTGCTTTTGCCATCTGATTGCCCAGCAGGGTTTCAGGAAGCACCTGAACCAACTCTGACATGCCCATCAGACTGGGGCACCTGGAAGTAGTGACACATCTGCAGAAACACACCGTGACCCCTTCACCTGACCTCGAAACCGGCTCAGGTGCTGCGGATATAACAAGCCGTATCCTGAGCTCACAAATTAGGCGAGTGACAGTGTGTAGGGAGCTTGACGGATGTTCCAGTAGGGCTAATATCAGGGGAAATCAGATCCATGAGATGAGTGAGGCAGGGAGGAGGAGGGAGGTAGGAGGAGGGCTCATAGGACATCATCTCTCACCCCTTTTTGCATCCTCACCTTCCAAGCAGACAAGGAATTAATCATTAATTCAATTATCAGCATATTGATTCAGAATCGGGAGTGGATGGATGGTGTACATCGGGGCCTCTTATTACTTTGTGTATCACCTCCTATTAACCCAGCCATATTCTGAACAGCTGCTGCCGTAATGAGGCTACATAGCAGAACAAACATTACATCATGCAAGGTGATTAACGTGCCAATGAGCAGGGGGTGCAAGTCCGAGGCCTTTTTTTTTCTCCGGGGCAGAGAGAGCAGGCAACGCACTCCCATCAAGGTCACTGCCCACATGTAGGCAGCCTGAAATCCTTTAATAAATCTGTACACACACACACACACACAAAAAACAGCAACAACACTGAAGTAGTAAATCTTCTTCAGGCATTAAAGCTCGCACCTCTGATTTAGTCCGCTTCACTCCACTCCACAGCTTATGAGCCCTTCACTTGGTGTCTTGTTTCTTTATTATCACCCTGGCACTGACTTATGACTTGTCCTTGATGCTGTTTTTATGTGTGTGTGTGTGTGTGTCAGGGAAATTAAAGTTTTTCAGTTTCGCTTTGGTTTATGGAGCACATTGCAAAACTGGACAACATGCGGGTCTCATGCAGACTTATTTCCAATGTTTTTATCTGTGTTTCACTCTCCAACAAGCTTTATCCTGACAGAGAGTGTCAGTCAGTGTCTGAAGGTAATAAAATATTCACCTTTTACATTTTTTAAAAGAGCAAACAGGTTAAAAAGTGTCTCAGAAAAATCATAGTTCAGATGCTTTTGCTATTACCAGTGTTCAAACTTGGATTTAGTTGCATACTTCAGATTCCTTAGTCTTCACCTTGACTGTTGGTGTGTTAACCAAGGTTTTACATGCAGTTATGCAGAGCTATCCTCTCACAGCGTTTCCAAAGTAGGAGGAAAATATAATAGTGCATTCTGTTCTGCTTGCACTCCTCTTTTCTGACTCAAAAACCGCAGGTGAATTGAGCCCACAGTGCAGCAAATAGCAAAGAAAAAACATGGTGTCATGGTGTTTTGCAGCGCGTGAAGTTTAAATGAGACATTTTGTTGTGTAATAATAACCTAAGTCTGTTCAAACTTTTTTTTTTCGTCCTGCTGGTGTAAAAGAATGGCTAAGCCGTCGTGCAATAAGACGTAAGAGGTCCTGGTGTGTTAGCGGAGTCTGGGTGAAGAGATTTTTATTTATAATTAGATTTGCCTGTAAAAGGGCCTCCTGCTGTTTTGTTTCGATGTCCACTCCGGGCCTCTCTGGTGCCCTTTTTCCTCATCTGGTAATAATAGCTGATGGTGTGATGCCTCAGACTGGCGCAAGCTGTGAGGTCATGATCTGGTTAAGAAGGATGCCGGTATGTGTGGGTGTTGGTCATATTAAAAATAAATAGCAGGTGCAATGTGGTACAAGCCTGTCGTGGTGACAGAAATTTGATTCATATCTACGTTTTCCTCCTGCATTCAGCTTTGTTTACCCTTGTCCCCCTTCAACCCGACCCTCCTTTACATCTTATCCCTGCATGCATAACTGTTATTCTCCCAGAGACCTCTCGCAATATCAGCAGATAAAAGCGAAAGGCCAAGCGATGTCTCCCTTTGATCAAAAAGGTGCCAGCAGGGCCTAGCGTGCCGAGGGGCTTAAGTAGGGTTTCTAGCAACTTTACAGCTCTTCCAGTCTCGCCCCCACCTCCCTGGCTGGTGTGGAAAGGCAGAACACAGCCTGCTACGTTACTGTTTTTGCCACGTTAGTTCTCACTGCTGCAAACGGTTAAGGGCAATCTATTCCTGTCCGCTTTTCCTCCCCCTCGGAGATGGGGGGCCCTGGCGGAGAGACAGCGGCTGTAGGTGACAAAAACACACAGGATTTGTGTTCAGGCTGAGCTTCGCCCGCCGGCCTGTTGTGCATATCAGAGGAGACAGCCGTGCATCTCCCCTCTTGCTGACTCATAAGAATGATTTTTTCCTTTTAAATTCCCGCGGCATCGCCCCGAAGACAAAGTTTTCATTATAAGATGATCGAGCCTGTATTAGCATGTAAATGTGTAAATGCAGACAAAAAAGAGTGTTTTCTTTTAAGCATGCAGATTACGGTGGCAGGAGGGGGAAAAAAGGAGAGGGAGGGGAGAGGAGAAGTAGCACAGCTGGATTAAAGACTTATGTAACTGTTGGATCACAGCGAGTCAAGTGGGAGAGGAAGCTGGGACAACAACAGAATACAAATTTTAAAGTAATCTTCTCATATTCATCCTTTGATTTGGTGGCAGGTAAACAGTTATTTGCGTCATTGGGCGTCTGGTGGCTTCTTTCGCAAGTGTTTTTAGACAGTATGAGCAGACTTCAAGGCGGTATTTTTTCATTCTAACCAAAATACTGGTAAATTAGTGTTTACTATTCATCCCAAATGTGATTTTCTAATAAATCTCATAACAGCTAATGGCAATTACTTTCCCAAGAGCTTCATATTTCATCGGTTTCCTCCTCAATTTTGCTTTTGATGTTCACTTTTTCATTATATTTTGCTCTGAGAAGGAGCTTTCCACAGACAGCAGAGTGTAAAAAATTCTCATTCGAACCAAATAAAAGCCCCAAGAAGAACTTAAAAATATTGTCTGGAACATGAATACATAAGATTCTTCTTAGAGCCTCATCAGCACTTGTCAAATCTAGTTTCTCTGGAAAAATTAAGGATAAAGCACATTCGATCTTCAGTCTATATATAACGAGGGATCCGTGTGGCTCTGTTACGTTGCGTTAGGAGCTTGCAGACGTGGCGTAGCCGTCTGTTGCTGCATACTGTGTTGCCATGGTGATTAATGGCTAATGAGTAGCAGTGGGGTGTATCTTGAACAAGCCTCCATCCCCTCTAGCTGATCAACGTCTTGGGGCTCCTTTTATCTGCTACGAAAAACTTCACAGCTCCACTTAATAAGTTACCGCAGTTCTTTCAGTGTTCTCAACCCCTCATTTGCACAGAGGAGATTTACTTATGCTACTTTCTCTCATTTGTAGTGTAAAATATACGGTGTCCATTAGGTCAGTAAAGTTTGTCAAATACCAAAACAACAGGAATTTAGAATTAAATAAGCTAGCGACTTATTGAATTGAACTGTTCCAGTAAAACTTAGAAACGTCTTAAATAGTTACAGTCGCTTATGTAAATTGGAAGTCAATGTAGCATCACAAATTGTGACATAACTCTCAGAAATAGCAGTTTTAGAGGGAGGCTACCAAAATAGTAAATAAAGCCGTTAGTGGTTTGTAAATGAAAAGTCTCCTTTTAAAATAAAAGCATGCATGGAAATATTTGTAGAATTTGCACTAGGGCTAAACGATTGGGGATTTTATAATTTAGCCTCAGTTCAATATGCATTGTGTAAATAGATTACAAATATGCATCATTACCACACAAGGCGCCATTAAAATATTATTTGCTTAATATACTAATAGCAGTGTAAGACATGAAATAAAGACATGAATTGCTTCAAATCTATATTTATTGTACTTTTTAAAAATAACATAGAAGATTTTCACATTTCTCACACAATTTTTACAAAAGCTTTGATTCCATTAAGTTAAATTTTAAAACAACAAAACTAGAAAATAATAAAAACTTTCTGTAAACAGTGTCTGACAATGAAGTGGTCAGTCATTCACTTTTGCCTCAGGAGCAGCATCTAAGTAATGCGTATTGTGCTACCAAGTTAAATAATAATAAAAAATCCACTTTAGGTCAGATATGCTGCACATCGCTGTATATCTCGAATTGTTGCCTTTGTGATTTGCTAGTTGCATTGTGTGAAATTGTTATTATAGTTAAGTTTAAAGTTAGTGGGAAATACCTGATGATGCTCACCTAATATATGCTATTTAGTCATTAACACTGTTTATATATGGGGTCATTGTTTATTACTTTTCCAACTAATTTTCACAGACGCATTGTCATCTTACCATTACAACATTGCTTGACTCTGCACCACCATCTGCTCAGCTACATTCTCTGCTACATGTGCTGTGAGTGTTAGTCAGATCTGCTCTGCTGAAAAAAAAGCACATATTGGACAACATAAATGCCAATACTGATATATCTGTGACAGGCCAATATCGGCCACATGATAAATTAGTCGAGCTCTGGTGTAAATATTTAGCAGTAACTAATTACTATGCACCAGTAGTTTGTGCTGTGTGCAACACGTTTATTTTAGTGATGTGTAAAAGTCCACGTATAAGCACTTATATCTAGATTTTGAACAAAGTGCAACACCTCTCCTGCATTAGATGAGCTAAACTCTGTGATATTGACTTCTAAATTGATTCGCTATCACGTCCTGCCTGAGGGTGTTGTGTAAGCGTCTTTGTATGTTTATACATCCTGTGTTAGCATGAGGAGTTCATTAAGGCAGCGCTCAGTCGGAGGAATTTGATCTGCAGGTTAATGAGGGATCTCTGCTCAACATGCTTCTGCAGTGCAGCATTGCAGTGCAGTGGAGGAAGTATATAACAGAACCATTTAATCAAGTCAGTTAATGGTGTGTATCTTTTATTACACCTCCGTGGCAGAAAGGAGCTATATCACGGAGGCGGCACGGATAGATCATGGCACTGCCAGGGTCGAGGGTAGCTTTTCCACGATGAAAATATATGCATCTGTAGTGCAGTGAAGTGCTTTGATGAAGCACCTGTGAATGGTGGGCACAGTAATAGAGAATGCCAGAACTAGAAATACTCTCATGGCTTTTTTAAAACGGCATTTCAACTTTTAAAAATAGCAGACCTGCTTCTGTTCTCTCTCATCGTGAATCCAGAGTTCAAAGAGAAAACTCTACCCGAGAGAGTGCAGCACGGTGCAGTTAGCAACATAAAAGGAGAAGTTGCAGTGGTGGGATGTTTTTCTGTTATCAAATCCATCCTGTCATCGTCGATGATTGATGGTGATGTAAGACCAGCCTCGCTGCTCGGAGGCCGCCTCACTGTTGTTAATAAAGACAAAGCCTCCATGTCCTGCAACCCAACCGGCGAGCCACTTTGTCTGATGGAGCAGTCGAGAGAAGAGCGAGCTGTGGGGACGAGGGTTGATACGGATCAGTGAGGATTAATGGTCAGATAACTACGAACCACAATGCAATCTCTCCGTGTCTTTCTTCATCCCTCTCTGCAGTCACACTGTCGTATTGTGACGCTCTCTGCCAGGAGAACAGTGCAGGCAGAAATATGATGGATGAATGGGGAAATCAGAGGAGTGCGTATTTAAGAGTAAATTGTTTGAATAAAAGTGGAAAGCAGCTGATCTGCTGTGGACTTAGGGGAGTGATATGGTTGAAGTCATTATCGCAGTATTAATAACAATTATGTGTGTAAAGCAATGCTACTTTTGTGTCAGAAAGGGACCAAATGATGCTATAATTCCTCTTGAAGACAATAAATGATTATACTCAATTACTAGTGAGCCCAAGTGTATGTGAAAATGTTTTTCCTTGTGCAAGAGGTTACTTGTGATCATTAATTTTTTTATTTCTTTATTTTTTAAAAACTTAACAACACTCTTTAACACAGTATTGCATTTGTTATTAACTTCTATCCTGAATAATAACAGTATAACATGCTAATTTTCATTTTTCTGGAGACTACTGCATGCCGAGTTTGTAGGAAGCTGTAGTCGATGCTCATTGTTCAGTAAGATTGTTTGATTGTTTAACCTTAGATCACGGCCTTGTGTGTGTGTTTTTATGCTATGTTACGTTCTTCACCTTGACACCAGCCTGAACAAACCTGGTTCATCTGGGGGTGTTGTCCTTAATATGCAACCTTCATGAGTATGTACTCTTTGCTGGGCTAGGACCAAGTATGTTTTAAGTTTAACGATGTACAGTCCATGTAGTCATCTAAGGACAGGAATGACTCCTTTCATAAGAGGCACCATTAGAAAAGTGATTATTATTGTGATTTTGTGGGAGAACATGACATTTCTTAACAAATCATGAGGATATGCTGGTGTAATCATCATTTCATCTAAATCTGGACTGTTTTGCCTGATAGGTAGATACTGGTGAAAGTTTGCTTAGAATATTTGTACCGGTAATTGCTCCATTATATTGTTCTCAATTCGCCCGTCTTTTTCCTTCTGACACAGTTTTCTTCCTCCTTGTTGCCTTTTTTAGCTCTTTAATTAACTCATAATGTGCTCCTTTCACTGTCAGGTCCCTGTCCGTCTCCTGCCCCTGTTGTTTGCTGCCCCTCAATCTGCTTTCCGCCTCGCTTTCCATCTCTCTCTCTCTTTCCATTTCCCAGTATCTCTCTGGGTCGTGCCGCCCCCCTCCTCCGCTAATGTTTTGGAGGGGTCTCAAGTTGGTTAACACTGTTGGCTTCATGTCTATTTTTAACTCTCTGCCGAGCGCCTGTTGATCGCAGTGGATAAGTTTAGATCTGTGACTCTGAGCTTTTCGCAATGTGCTATTTTGATGCAGTTGTTACAGTTTGCTGATCTCACTGTGGACATTACATTCATTTGATCTTGTGTCCAAACTTTACACTTGTTCAAACGCGTGGATTAGGTTTACTAAAAAACACTCTCAACAGGATTATAGAGGGGAGTTTTAAGTCGTGTGGACGGAGTGCAAATGTATTAAAAGTTTTGGCAATAATGAGCTCTATCTCTGCCAAAACGTTGAGGACATTTAAAGCAGTGAAGCGCTGCTTCCACTGAAGTGCTTGTTCCAGAACTTTTCTGCTAATGGTCAACACTTCTGCTTTGAGCTGTGTCAGGCAGGCTGCTCTGCCAAAGGCTACGCTCACACTGCCCACTCAGGCCAAAGTGCTGGGAGCCACGTAGGAAGCCAGATGGAAACAAACAGCTGAATGCTGTGGTCTCTTGACTCTTGTTTTGTCTTGGAGAGCTCTGTTCTCACAATAGTGTTTAATGAAGGACACCTTGGAAAAATATGTGCTGCGTTAAACTCCCAGAATGCACTCTGTGAGGCCCTGGGGAGCTACTTAGGTGTAATATAGATGAGAGATGGACTAAAGTGGAAGTTTGCACGCACAGGACCCGATGTGTATTTAATTTTTCGTGGCGAGACGTTGAATCGATTGTAAATTGTAAGACCAACAGAGTAACTGTTGTTTTGGGAGAAAGAGTAATCGAAGAATGGAGCCAAGCGCCGGCTGCGGAAAGCTACTGCAGGAAGAAGTGCAAAGATAAATGACAAATCCACACTAGTGTGACTCAGAGCTGATCCCACCTACACACATCACCAAACATACACTCATCCCTCAGTTGGGCCGGCTTTGTCTGCAGAGTTGTTTGTTAAAAGAAGTCACTGAAGTCGTGTAACACAGTCTTGTGTAACATTCTGTTTCCTGATTGCAGTGCTTAATCCGGATAGGTCAGTGTTTCTCTTGAGACTAATAAAAATCTAAAACAAGTGAAAAAGTAAGAACAATTTCCATTTCTTTGTGATGTAGATGAATTTCTGTTAATAATTTCATGCAAAAAATTACCTGATAAACGAGTTAGATGATTAATTTTCACCAAGAACCCCAAACAGTTTCTGGGTGTTTTTTCCTCTTGTCACATGTTTACTCAGAGTGGACTTATTTTCCTCTGCAGTATAAAGTCCTGCACCTCTATGGAAACAGGACAACTAGAAGTAAAGAGAACTCAAAAATGTATTCTGTGCTATACAACAAATTTAAAATGACATGAATCCTATTAAAAGGAAAACAGTAGTTGAATTTTTTGAATTATTTATTTTACAATAATTAAAAATAGCCTGGAATTTACATTTACAACTTGTATTTAGGTGCCCACCATTGTTACTCTACATACTTTAGATATTTTACTACTTACATGTTTTATTTGTTGCCACACTTGTCTCCTGTCTCTTTTGAGTAAAGCATAACTTGCAGTTCAGCCTAGTAGTCTGAGAATTTTAGCCTTGTCTATGTGGGTCTCAACAAAGTCACCAAGAGTTTCAAAGCTTTGCTGAGGGACCTAAAATTTTTCTTTCTTTTTTTTTACAGAGTCTGGATGCTGCAGATTATTTGTTTTTAAACAATTTTTCAATAAAATATACGGGGTGAAGTGATAAGATATAAAGATTTTGCGTTTAGTTTTGGAACATTTTCTGACCAGAGTGGTGCGTCTTGGATAAGTAGTTCAACAACTGTCAGAAAGTTGAAAATATGATGATTATTTCTGTTTTTAGAGTTTCTGGCCCTCTTTAAAAAGAGATAATATTCTTTTGAACCTGCTGGTGGGTTTTGGGATTCAAAGGGTTAAATGATTGATTGTTTATCAAAGTAGCTGTTGATTGATTTATTTTATAAAGTGCTGCTGGGTCTAGGAGAAAATACACACTTATGTATTCAGTTAAAGAAGCATCATCAGTTAACGTATACTAAAATGTTGTATATGTATAGAGTGGGCCAGGCAAAGTGCATGCTGTGCCTTTGTATATATATTAAAATGATCATTTTAATGAGGCTTCATCATGAGAATAAGGTGGATGATGTTCAATTAAATCAATGTGTTCAGTAGAGTATAAATCAAATAATAGCAAGTAGGTCATGAATTGAGAGCGAATACAGTGTTATTTAACCCCATTTCTATATTATGTCTGCATGTATTGCTATTTATATCCATTTATCATCTCTTTCTTCGGCAGTGTGTGGGAGAGGAGAACTGGGTGGACAGTCGGACGGTGTACATCGGACATAAAGAACCCCCTCCGGGAGCTGAGGCCTACATCCCTCAGCGTTATCCCGACAACCGCATTGTCTCCTCCAAGGTGAGCAAGCTCCAGCACCATGAGTCAGCGCCGCCACATTGTTTATCATCGCGCTTTTCTTTTCTTACATATTCAGACAACCATGTAATCTCCTTTGTCGGCGTGTTTTTAAGGATGACACACTTCACTTTCCTGGTGTTTGTCAAGCCGTTTATCACCATTTCTCTTGCCAGAGGGACCGCTGTGATGTGCCATTGTTTCCCTTCTCTGTTCTTACATGTCTCGGTGGTAATTTTTGCTGTCACTCCGCTCCACAGTACACCTTCTGGAACTTCATTCCCAAGAACCTGTTTGAGCAGTTCAGGAGAATCGCCAACTTCTACTTCTTGGTCATATTTTTGGTCCAGGTGAGCAGCAGTGGTTTGTTATTCATCCGTCTTTGTGTTTAAACCTCTAAACAAATATTAATTTGTCCTACTGAAGACACACTACATTTTTAAGTCACATTTTGGGATGTACACCGATCGGCCACAACATTATGGCCACTGACAGGTGAAGTGAATAGCATTGATCATATTGGTACTATGTGGAGTTCTGATGGAAAACCTTGGATTTTGGCATCCATGTTGATGAGACTTAGACACCCAAATTAACATTGTCCCACAACAAGCACACTCCCTCATGCAAATGGAAATCCCAAATGTCACTGGACTACCCCTGCAGGAAAATGCACCCCACCACATGGAAAAAACATCAAACAATCAGGAACATGTTGAGGAACATGACAATGGCCCTACATGTTGATTTGACCCCCAAACTTCCTACCCCCCTTTGTGATCAAGCATCAACAGGATGCAGTGGAACAAATTTGATTGACAGAGGCCCCACTGCACAAGCCAGAGTACCCAAACTGTCCAGTGCCAACGTCCTGGTTCCAGACCCCATAGGACACCCTGAGAGGTGCTCTTGTCCATGCCCACTGGTTCAGAGCATTTTTAAGCACATAAAGGGGACCAACACAATATTAGGCAGGTGGTCATAATGTTATTCCTGATTGGTGTAAGTTTAAATTGCTACGTAAAACTGTCCCAGATATTTGCAGAGTAGCTGTGAGGTTTGACATCTGCCACATTTTATACATAGGTAAGACAACAGTGTCAATTAGATACCTGAAGGTATTTCAAGAATGTGACAGAGGGCCTCAAACTCCTGAAAAGTCATCAAACATGTAAACTTATTGAAAGCTAGCAAGTTTTTAACTTTATTTTTTGATGAGACACTGTATTGCACCAAGTGCTGGATCATCAAGCATGGACAAACTTCTCGTTGAAGAGGAGAAGGTGCATTGTTTTCTGTTAATTTCTTGACCAGTAGCTGCCTTAATGGACCAGAATGCAGCAAAGTAGCAGCTTGGATCTTTGTGTGCTGTATATTTGAGCAGTAGCATGTGAAATACTGCACCCTCTTAACGGGACAAACAGCACCAGTGTTTGAACTCCTTTATCACATAAGAAAGTATTTCTTTGCATCTGCAGCTTTTAAAAATGCAGGCATATGTAAATATGACAACAAATCACATCTGTCAATTATAACTAACCCAGAATGGATTTTTTTTGTTATTGTGAAAGAACATTTGAATATGTGGATACTTTAATTTTTGCAAGTCTGGTACTTTCTCCTGCTGCACTTCCAAACTCAGCATTGCATTATTTCCTCCCCCCATTCTGCTTTTTCTTTTGTCCCCTCTTCTCCCTCCCTCCCCCCCTTACTCTGCATCTTCCTCCCACTGTTCCTCCTTCCTTTGCAGCTTATCATCGACACCCCCACCAGCCCAGTCACCAGCGGCCTGCCCCTCTTCTTTGTTATCACTGTCACCGCCATAAAACAGGTAGGACACACACAAACACGCTCCCGGGAAATATTGCCCACAACGATCCAACTTTCCGGCCTCAAAGACAAACACACACACGCACACGCACGCACACACACACACACACTCTACCAATCGGCTGCTCTATTATCTGTATATACACATTCCTCTCCCAGCGAAAGGACATGCCATTGAATATGTCTGGTGATGTGAGAAATATGATAATGAATGGTCTCCTCTGTTAATCACTCTAGCTGAGGATCCCATGCCCCTGGGAGATGCATCCTCTCCACTGTATCCCCCCAGTACTGAGGGATTGGGTACTATCAGTGATAGATGGAGCGGTTCTGGCTAAGGAGGCCCGAGCTTTACTGGGGCATAAATCTAAAACATGACAAGTTGGCTAGAAATCCAGGAAACAGGTCACTAAGCTCAGGGAGCACAATGCTAATTAATTACAGAGTATGACTTTCACCTCTTCCCCCCGCTCTGTCTTGATCTCATGCTACGCTCTGGCCCCGATTTCTTCTCTGCACAATGATCTATATTCTCCGTTTCCCTGCTGCCAACAAACACATTTACTTTCTCCTCCTTGCCCCTTACAATCTTGTTTTCTATTTCTCTCTTGCTGCAACCCCCCCTCATTGCATCTCTCTCAGGGCTACGAGGACTGGCTCAGACACAAAGCTGACTGCTCTATAAACGAGTGTCCGGTGGACGTGGTGCAGCAGGGGAAGGTGGTGAGGACGCAGAGTCACAAGCTACGGGTAAGAATGGCCTCATTAGATGCAGTGTAGCACCTGAGGCCACGAAGCAACACTGCTGTAGTGCTGCATAGCTGGCTTTTTTAGTAAACTGTCCCTCCTTCCTTTTCCTCTCTGCAGTCCTCTCTTAACTTTCCTCTCTGCGTGCTCTCTTGTTTTTCCCCACCAATTAATTGCCCTGAAACTGTACTAGACTGTCCCCCTGGCGCAAAACACAAGAGTCCCTCAGAGGATGAGCAGGATTGATGTGTTTCATAAGTGAAGATATTCCTGTCGTCATTCTTTTGATGGTCTCTTATGTCACTCTGATGCAACTGCAGATCACAGTTTGGTAGCGTGGCTCATCGGGCTTTCTGAAAATGCTTTTTATCATCTAAAACCTCCTGCTGATTCTCTTCGCGGGTGCAGTTTTTTTTTTATTGTTACCAGCCCAAGTCTTGTTTGTCTCATGTCCACTTCAAACTCAGGATTTCATGTAACAGACACAGCTGACGATGATGATGATGAAACTGCTGATTGCCCTCTTATGTCCTCTTCATTAAAACGTCCCCCGAGGAATCCTCTCAGCCTCTCGCTTTTTGTTTGGGTTGGCTGAAATCTGATACACAAGTTGCTGTGGTTCTTATTATTTTCTAACAGATGAGCTGCTCAAGGTGCTTTTGTCTTTGAGTTCACGTGTTTCTTATGACTCAACTCTGGGAGCTGTATTTTAAAAATACACTTAGTAGTTGCAGGTGTTGCCAAGTCAAGCAAACTTTTGTCAGTTTTAGAAGACATTACTCAAAGTGTAGTAAATTTTGCATTTGTTGGAACTATAGGTAACATTAAGAAGTCCATGTTTTTTGTGATGAAGGAATATGTCTTGAATAGTTTTTTGTCAACAATCAACAATATATCGTACAGAAGAATAATGCCAATTAGAATCCTGCTAATGCTTGTTAATAGAAGGCTGAACATTTTGGTCTTTTTTATTGGCTTTGTTGCCAAAAGAAAAAAGAATACAGTAGCATCACCACACTCATTCTACAAGAATTGGGGAGGGGGGCCTGTGACGCCGCTTATCTTGTACTTACAATGCTGTCCTGAGTCATCCCTGATCAAGCAGTTTCACAACTGTTCTCATCGACGTGTGACTTTTAAAAATGAATTGGGAGTGACAGTATACACCGATCAGCCACAACATTATGGCCACTGACAGGTGAAGTGAATAACATTGATCATATTGGTACTATGTGCTGTTCTGCTGGAAAACCTTGGATTTTGACATCCGTGTTGATGAGACTTAGACACCCAAACAAACATTGTCCCACAACAAGCACACTCCCTCATGCAAATGGAAATCCCAAATGTCACTGGACTACCCCTGCAGGAAAATGCACCCCACCATTGTTTGGAAAAGACATCAAACAATCAGGAACATGTTGAGGAACATGACAATGGCCCAACATGTTGATTTGACCTCCAAACTTCCTAGACGCATTCTGATCAAGCATCAACAGGATGAGTTTGATTGACAGAGGCCCCACTGCACAAGCCAGAGTACCCAAAGGGTTCAGTGCCAGTGTCCTGGTTCCAGACCCTATAAGACACCCTGAGAGGTCCTCTTGTCCATGCCCAGTGGTTCAGAGCATGTTTGAGCACATAACGGGGACCAACACAATATCAGGCAGGTGATCATAATGTTATGCCTGATTGGTGTGTATCTGAGACTCCCAGTTAGAGCTGAAGAAGCCTCTTGAATGAGGTGAAATGTCTTCAAGAACCAAAAAGAGAAGTCCAGCTGCCTTCTACTGAAAAACTATGATGACTGTGTATTTACACAAACATCCTAAAAGGATTTATGCTCTGTAGTCTGTGGGTCATTCCATGCCAATTCACCCAGATTTCAGAACTTTTCTCAGTTCATGTCATGTATTAAAAAAAATCATGCAAAAACTTCTACCTGAAACATGGAACTTTGCAAAATCCTGCAGTTTTACTCCAAATGCTTTTTGAGTTATGAATTTTTTGAAAAGAAAATCCATGGCCTCAACTGGGAGGCCCTAGGTGAGTTGGCATGTTCATGGCTATGTTGGCTCCTATGTTCATTTTATCAATTTCCTAAAACAACATGTAAAAATCAACAACACAAAATAAAATCAAACATACTGTACTATAGGTATGTATAAAGGATTCTAGTATGAAAATAAACAACTCCAACAGTGTTAATTTTCACGATGATACAGTAGGCAATGTAGTAGTAGAGGAAATGAGACACTCAGTTTATTTTGTCTTATTTCTAAGTCCTGGTAGCAGATGTCGGGTTGAATGTCAGGATTTCTGTGACAGAACACCAGCATCGCTTAGCTAGCACGCCGCTCAGCAGAAATCTCTCCTATATCACCCGAGCGTGAATGAAAACAGTGCATAATTTGTGTGTCTGGCCCATCACCTCCTGTGTAGATCTATAGATACGGCATGCTGTATTTCAGTCTTGTTTCGCCATTGTGTTGGCAGGTATGTAATGGGTACATCTCATTTCTGCTGCGTCTGCTCTTCTTGTTCAAAGTGCAGAGACTGTGTGGGATGTTGAGGGTCAGCTCGGAATATAAGTTCAGTAAAACTGCCAAACCTTAAACGATGCAGAGTACGAGTAGTTCTACCCCAAATTTCATTGGATGAGAAAGACGTTTTGAATCCACATGCATTAAAATACTCTGATTCTGTCTCGCTCTGTCTGTCGCTGTCCCTGTCCTCTCTTTCTTCCGGTGTTTCTTGCACCGAGGTTTCTCACCGCCACAGATCAAACAGAGAGGATTACTGTGTGAATCGAGAGCAGGAATAATGATGAATACATTAATCATGCAAAATCAGGGAGCGTGTGTCATGTGTATGGTCACCGTGGAGATGGGATTTATCAGAGTTTAAGCTGCTCTGCTCGCATAATCCGTTACGCAACTTCTCAATCCTTTGGAGAAAAAAAAAGGAATGGTAAAGGATGAGCAGATGATTACCCGCAGGTCTGTGTGTTTGTCTTTCACTCTAAAAAGAAGACTTCTCATTTATTATTGATATTAAAGCCGCTGTGGGGTGCGTCTGTCCTCTTTTGTCAGGTGGGGGACGTCGTGGTGGTGAGGGAGGACGAGACTTTCCCCTGTGACCTCATCCTTCTCTCCTCCAGCCGCCATGACGGGACCTGCTATGTCACCACCGCCAGCCTGGACGGGGAGTCCAGTCACAAGGTGCCGGGACTGGTTTTCTTTTCTACAAATACCACATTTAATTAAAAAAAAGCCTGATTGACATGGGTCATCAAGGCCTTCCGAAGTACTAAAATCCCACAAATAGAACTCCTTTTGAAATCAGACAATGCCTGCCTACTCACACAGAACAATACTGGGTTATGTAATACTATTATAGTATTACTGGCTGTTGCTTTGTTTGTTTTTTCTCAGAAATTTTATTACAGATATCTTTTTACATCAGCAAGAAAAGGAAAGAAAAAACACAACTGTTTCCAGGCACTAGATTGCAGACATTATATACTATATCTTCATACGTGGGATTGTCTAAGAATATATAAAATGAAAACATAAAGGAAGGTTGCTATTCATTTTTGATTTTTTGAAATTTGATTTTGCAGTTAAAATGAAAGATTTTACTGTCATTTCTAAGATCTTACCTATTTACAGTTTGAGTCCTACTAATTACTTACTGCCTTTGTTTAGAAATAGACTGTCTTTGAAGTTTTTTACAGTTTTAAATTGCTTTTAAATAATATTAGGCAAAAAATAAAAAGACGGGTTAGTTGATTTGTTGTCTGACAGATAATCAGTCACTGTTTTAACATTTGGGTCATTTTCGAAGCAAAAATATGAAACATTGCCTAATTTTCCGCTGCTCAAATCTGAGCAATATGATGCTTTTTAAAAATAAAATAGGATAGTTAACTAAATATATTAAAATTTTGGACTGTTGGTCAAACAAAACAAACAATTTAATTTTCAAAAGGGCTTTTTCCCCACTAATTTCTGACATCTTCTAACAGTTAATCAAGGAAAAAAACATAAGCAGATTTATTAAATAATTAAAATAGTCATTAGTTGCAACCCTACACTTTTTAATCAACAAATGCATGCACACATACACTCACGAATGCATGATAATGATGATTTCCCTCCAATGTTCATTGATGTCACTCACACTACTTATGCATGGCTGAGCACACACACACATATATTACATCCACAGTGTAGGATTGAGTTCTCAGTCCATCCTACTTATAATGCCCTCAGGGGCAAACCCCTGATGTGCTCACCATCCCATCACGCCGTCCCCCGCTGACCCAGGGAGGAACAGCTCATCTCCCACCTTCCCCGATTCCTCCCGGTCATTTAGAAAACCTGCTGAGGCTTAGGAGTCAGTCAAATGAACCCTGCTCTCATTAGCGACTGTGGGTGACATTTCCCTCTGTTGTCTTCTTCTTCTTCTTCTTCCCTCTCTCCACCTTTCTGTCTCAGACCTATTATGCTGTACCAGATACCATGGCCTTTAGAACAGAACAGGAGGTGGATTCGCTACATGCCACTATTGAATGTGAACAACCGCAGCCTGACCTCTACAAGTGAGTTTGACACCTACTCACTGATGCACCTGTTATAAGATCTAACCTTATTGCAGTGCGCCTCTTGATTTGATTGGGCTGTGACTTTTTTTTTTGCAGATTTGTGGGACGCGTCAACATTTACAAGGACAAAGAAGAGCCTGTGGCAAGGTGGGTGTGCTTTTTTTGTTGTTGCAGGTACTTTCTTAAATACACCGATTAGCCACAACATTATGACCACTGACAGGTGAAGTGAATAACATTGATCATATTGGTACTATGTGCTGTTCTGCTGGAAAACCTTGGATTTTAACATCCGTGTTGATGAGATTTAGATATCCAAATAAACATTGTCCCACAACAAGCACACTCCCTCCCAATGTCACTGGCCTACACCTGCGGGAAAATGCACCCAACCACATGGAAAAAGCATCAAACAATCAGGAACATGTTGAGGAACATGACAATGGACCAACATGTTGATTTGACCTCCAAACTTCCTACACCCCATTATGATCAAGCATCAACAGGATGCAGTGGAACAAGTTTGATTGACAGAGGCCCCACTGCACAAGCCAGAGTACCCAAAGAATCCAGTGCCAATATCCTGGTTCCAGACCCCATAGGACACCCTGAGAGGTCCTCTTGTTCATGCCCAATGGTTCAGAGCATTTCTAAGCACATAAGGGGGACCAACACAATATTAGGCACGTGGTCATAATGTTATGCCTGATCGGTGCAGATCTTGTTTAGTTTTTGGCTGTAGATTTGATCGACAAGGCCAACTTTTTTTTCCTGCAGAGTACTTGAAGGCCTTTAATGCTGATTTCCGAAATAAAACCATCTCCTTCATCTGTTTTATTCTTGCAGACCACTTGGGGCTGAGAATTTGCTTCTTAGAGGAGCCACACTGAAGAACACGCAACATATTTATGGTAGCGTCATGTGAATTCTCTTGAATGTTGAAATGGTCGACAACAGTTTTTGTCTTTGTAACTCGGCGTATTCTCTCCTCTCAGCTGTTGCAGTCTACACTGGCATGGAGACCAAGATGGCACTAAATTACCAGTCTAAATCTCAGAAGCGCTCTGCTGTAGAAAAGTACGATTAATGCCCCCGACTTGTCTCACTGCATGATTCAGTGCTCTTCTGGGGATTGGTTAATATCCTAACCCATGACCGCTCTTTGCCTTTTCTCTGCAGGTCGATGAACGCCTTTCTGATAGTGTACCTGTGCATCTTGATCAGTAAAGCGGTCATCAACACTGTTCTGAAATATGCCTGGCAGTGGTCTCCCGACAGAGACGAACCCTGGTACAACCACCGGACGGAGAACGAGCGCCAACGACATGTGGTCCGTCCATAATCCTTCATGTCAAAAACAAAATCTGGACACAACGCATTTAAAGCAATTTTTCTAAGACTTCATAGTTTGTCTTCCTCCCTTTTTCAGGTGATCCGAGCCTTCACAGACTTCCTGGCCTTCATGGTCTTGTTTAACTACATCATCCCAGTGTCTATGTACGTAACGGTGGAGATGCAGAAATTTCTTGGCTCCTATTTCATCACCTGGGACGAGGAGATGTTCGACGAGGAACTGGGAGAGGGCGCCCAGGTGAACACATCCGACCTGAACGAAGAGCTGGGACAGGTACATCGGCGCGCAGGCGTTTGCATACATTATGTGGTTGTAAAGTAGACATTCCCTCACTGTACTCTTCCCTTTTTTCCCTCCCTCCCAGGTGGAGTATGTGTTTACTGATAAGACCGGCACACTGACGGAGAACAACATGGAGTTTATCGAATGCTGCGTGGATGGGAACGTCTACATCCCACATGCAATCTGCAATGGCCAAATCCTCAGTGCTGCCTCCAGTATAGACATGATTGATTCCTCACCTGGAGGATACAGGAGAGTAAGTGTGTTCTGCAAAATAAACAATCTGAACAGAAGCTTGGCGTTGCTAAGTCTACTACCAAATAGACAAGAGTAAAAAAACATATTTTAACGGACAAATTAGGCATGTTTTTAGGCAGAATTAATGTTAAAGTAATAATCTTTGACATTTTGATAAGAATAAGTATCTGTTCTTTCTCGTTTTAGTTGCTGATACACACAGTACTTATACAGCATATATCCTCTTCATGAAAACTTTATCATTTTCTTTGGAAAGCCCAAGTGTTTGCTTTGTCTTATAGGGGGGAAAAAAGTCCTCTGGTACACAGAAAAGTGATGAGCCCTGCATTTATGGCAGCGGCAACAAAGATTAGTTTAGATTTAATAAAAGAGAAATTGTGCAGTCAGCACGAGCAGCGGTAGTCACCACAGATGACTAGAGCGAGAGAGAGGAGTGCTCCCTGCCAGAGCTTGAATGTGCAGAAAAGATGTCCTGCTTCATCGCCACGTTTTTAGAGAAATTTGGTGCAAAAACACCACAGTAGTGACCAAATGGAATCAGTGGCAAGGATTAGTTCTTCACTTGTGTTTCAATGATAATGAAATTAAAAGGTTTAGTAATGAGTGATTTGTGTTCATTTGCGTTTATAGGAACATGAAGATCTGTTTTTCCGGGCGCTGTGTCTCTGCCACACAGTGCAGGTGAAGGAGGAGGAGACGGTGGATGGCATCAAGAGGGGCATCCATCAGGGCCGGCCCACCTCCTTCTACATCTCCTCCTCACCGGATGAGGTGGCTTTGGTGGAGGGAATGAAAAGGTGAACGCACTAAATCACATTATTACCCTAAGGAGTAAGGCGATGACTCTTTTTGTTGCATTAATTCTGTCCATTAGCACTGAAAAGCAATAAGTTAGACTTTCCGTGTCAGCTTGATTGACTGTGGAAGAATTGTTGCTCTATATATTTATAGTCTTCCATTTTTTTTGAAAGACGCAGTTAAATTAAACTTCATCAATTTCATTTTTAATATTTGGCTGGAAATACTGTGCAGTCCATTACTGTCTGAAATCACAGTAATTTTTTGCTTGTTGTGGGGATGTTTGCCATCAGTCTGGCCAAACGTAAGTCAGCAACACTTTGATTTCTGGCCATTAAAGCCTTGGTTTTCTTTTAAAGAATTGTTAGAATGGTGCATATTACATGGGCACCAATGCCCTCAGCTGTGAATCCAACCTTTGCTGCATGTCTTTCCTCACATTTTCACTCTTTCTCCACTGCCACTATCTAATAAAGTTAAAAATATCAAAAAATAAAAGCGACATCCAGCTGCTATGTCCTAAAATTAGAGGAATTTGTATAATAAGGGATACAAAACAATACAAATTGTGGCAAAACAAATAGGCACATTCCTGCTAGAAAACTTCAAAACCTCAGCGTCGAAGATA
The DNA here is from genome assembly GCA_024666655.1 of Dascyllus trimaculatus. Taxonomy (NCBI): domain Eukaryota; kingdom Metazoa; phylum Chordata; class Actinopteri; family Pomacentridae; genus Dascyllus; species Dascyllus trimaculatus. Next base: position 14,287,536 of record CM045456.1, on the reverse strand, counting down.
ATTTTCAAAATTTTAAATGGCCGATGTATTACTCAAACTGGACTTCCTGGATTGTTTCTAACATTTTTTAGACCTTTTTGTGAAGCAGCATCAATACAGTCGTACTGCTTTTTTGAATATATATATATATATATATATATATATATATATATATATATATATATATATATATATATATATATATAACCTTATATAACATTCACAGTCCAGTCACAGGATGTTGCTCTCATACTCCGATCAGGCATAACATTATGACCACCTGCCTAATACTGTGTCGGTCCCCTTTATGTAGTCTAAAATGCGCTGAAACACTGGGCATGGACAAGAGCACTTCTCAGGGTGTCCTATGGGGTCTGGAACCAGGACGTTGGCACTGGATCCTTGGGGTACTCTGGCTTGTGCAGTGGGGCCTCTGTCAATCAAACTTGTTCCACTGCATCCTGTTGATGCTTGATCACAATGGGGTGTAGGAAGTTCGGAGGTCAAATCAACACGTTGGGCCATTGTCATGTTCCTCAACATGTTCCTCATTGTTTGATGTTTTTTCCATGCATTTTCCATTTGCATGAGGGAGTGTGCTTGTTGTGGGACAATGTTTATGACAATTATTTGTGTGTCTAAATCTCATCAACACGGATGTCAAAATCCAAGGTTTTCCATCAGAACACCACATAGTACCAATATGATCAGTGTTATTCACTTCACCTGTCAGTGGTCATAATGTTGTGGCTAATCGGTGTATATTGCTTTCACACGTGTAGTACTGTCCACTGTGTACATGTGAGCTCTGGTTGCGCTAAATGCGTCAGAACGCGTTTAGCCTCTCCAAGTGTGACACAATTGAGTAATAGTAGTAATAGACTTGTAATAAATTATTTTCCCTTTACTCTTGTTGCCAGGCTGGGTTACACCTACCTGAGACTGAAAGACAACTACATGGAGATCCTCAACAAAGACGACGAGATTGAAAGGTTGGTCCGCCGAGGGTCTGCTGTGGTTACACCGCAAACTGTGGGAGTAATTCAGCTGATGGAGGTGTGGTCATACATCAGCTGTCTGGAAGGGAAACAGCTCCGGGGTTGAGTTTCATGCTCAGTGGAGGCTACAAAACAACCACAAAGGAGTGGGCAGGGGGGTTGTTTTTAGAAACTGCACACTCAGATCAGAACCCTCAGGAAGAGTGAGAGGCGGCGAGATTCCATCAGAGAGTGGTTTTGTGGAAAGTGTCTAATGTTTTGATCCACAGGATGTGTTCGTGTAGCCGCCCTCTCTCTCCATCACTCTCTGCAGTGGCCTGTCAATAGTGAGCTATTTTAAGGAAGCAGTGGAGCTAGAGAGGGGAGGGAGGCATCCAGTAGTTGTGCAGACTTTGGAGTCGATGTGAAGGGGAAATGTTGTAGAATAAACCTACTCTTCCTGTTTTTACCCTTTATGAGGAATCTACATTTTTTGACCCTCTGCATAAGCTACAATACCAGTAAAGATATACTTAATTCACATCTCATATCTCTATGAGTATGAACAGCTTGCCCATAGCTTGCCCCTCTAAAATCATTTACATTTCTTAGATTACGTAGCACAAAAGGAGACATTCAGTTAAAAGCAGATGTGACACCGTACAAGTTACTTGATGCAAGTGATTTGTCTGAGAAATTAGTGAAGGTAATCCATTAAATTGAAAAGCCAGATGCAGATAAATGATGAGTGTCATTTCAAGTTATTATTTGCCCAGCAGGCACCTCGAACCACAGAATACTTGTTTTGCTTTTTGTTTTTGATAATTCATTGTTTCCCACCTCGCTCACCCACCCACACACAGAACAGACTTTTAATTAGACAGAGAAATAAAGAGAAACTAGAGTCTGCGCGCTGAACAAAATCATTATGTTTGGGAAAATCACCTTAGTACACTCAGTTCTCTGAACCCCAAGTAGTTTCTGGGCGGTTTTTTTGCTGTCACTCTTTTAGTCACTGTAGGCTCATTTTCCACTGCAATATAAAGTCCTGCACATCTGTGAAAGCAGCATAGCCATGGCTAGAAATAGAGAGAGCTGTAACGTATCATCTGTGCAGTATGACACAGTTATAATGCCATAAATCAGAAAAAAATACAAAAATTAAAATTTAATTTCTTTGATTATTTATTTTACAAAAACCAGAAACAACCTGGAATCAACATGGCCAACATTTTTTCAAGTGGTCCCGGGTGTGTACAAACTGGGAATAATAGTGGCTGCATATATTATAGATATTCTACTACTTACATTTTTAATTTGTTTCCAGACTTGTGTCCTATCTTTCGTGTGAACACTGCCTGCAGTTCATCCCACTTCAGTCAAAAAGTCCATGAATTTTTGTCATGTGACTGTTGGACACAGCTGAGTCACTTGTAACTTCTCAGTAGTGCTGGGGAGTGCAGAATTTTTAGTTGTTTTTTTTAATAGAATATTGTTACTGCGAAGAGATTGTTTTAGGTATTTTTTTTTAATGGGACCCTAAGAATAAAGTGGTTTTTAAGAAATGTCATGATTTTAAACTTATATTTGCATAATTCACAGATAAGTTGATCAGAGATTGTCAGAAAGTTGAAAATCTAATGTTTTTTTCTATTTTCACAGTTTGTGGCTCTGATTAATAGTTTAATTTTGGCAATATTTTTAGAGAAACACATCTTTTAAACTAAAGAAACTAGATCTGACTGATTTGACTGGTTTTACTTCTTTTGCAAGACTGGAAAAGTCAATCCAAGATTGATAGATGTACTTAAGTTAAAAAGTCACCAAAAAATAACCTTTTTTTGCTAATACTTTCCTGCAGGTTTGAGCTGCTCCATGTCCTGAACTTTGACTCTGTCAGGAGGAGAATGAGTGTCATAGTCAAGTCAAGTTCAGGTAAGATGTCCTCACACGCAATACTACATTAATACGTCAGATGGTAGCATGTTGTTGCAGTTTGATTAAATGTGTTTGTTTTATGGGCTCTCAGGAGACTACCTGCTGTTCTGTAAGGGTGCAGATTCCTCCATTTTTCCCCGGGTGGTGTCCGGAAAGGTGGAACAAGTGAAAGCCCGGGTGGAGCAGAATGCTGTGGTAAGTGGATAGTTTGACCAACACAGATTTATGATGGGTTGGATGCTACATTGCATAAGACCAGTTTTGGCACAAATATCTTTCATAGCTTTAGGGCAATAATGCATTCTTAGCGACCACCTCATGCAAAAACTTCATAAATACAGGGTTTAAAGTAGTGACTCAGTAAACCAATATTCAAAATTTAGCAAAACATTCAGACTTACTGAAGAGACATATAAGGTTAAATCTCAATCAGAGTCATTGGCTTAAAGAAAGAATTGCATGTATTTTGATATTTGTTAGTAATGAATAGCATTACTTTTGTGTAATTTGAAAAGGGTACCATATTTACACAGGAAATTAAAATGCACCTCTACCTCTACCCTCAGCTTTTGACGAGTTTTATCGTCTTTCAGCTGATTGTTTTGGTTTTTACGGCTCACTACTTTACTTCCTTATACCCTGATCCATTTAGTTTCCAGCCACAGCAGACCACTATTTCAGCAGAAAAAAATATCTAATCACACCACTATATGCAACCTGTCCATCACCAAAACTGTTTGCAGTCAAAGTTAGTAACTACTTGGTGAAAATAGTGAAGCATGCAGTGGTTGAAAAGCTAGATATTTCCTTAGGAGTATTGGAGACCAAACCAGAGAGTGAATATTGACCTTACATTGATCCAGTGGACACAAATGCAACTACAAGTGAATACTAATGCTCTCTCTGTCTGCTCGATGTGTTTAAAAATCTATTTTTTGCTAACATGTTCATTGTAACAACTTTATAATGTGATAGTATGTCAATAGCAACATATAAAAGTATCTGTGTTGTCCTCCCGAAACTCATGTTGTTGTTGAACTTGTCACCGACCTATAATGACTGCATACGAAGTCACAGATGTAATAATGTCACTCTGTCTTCACCGTATCACCAGGAGGGGCTGCGAACTCTGTGCGTCGCCTATCGAAGGTTGTCACAGTCCGAATACACAGAAGCATGTCATCACCTGAATGAAGCCAAGCTGGCCCTGCAGGACAGGGAGCAGAGGCTGGCGCAGGCCTATGACATCATCGAGAGGGATTTTGTCCTTTTGGGTGCCACAGCAGTGGAGGACAGGTTGGTCGATGTAGAGAGAGAAAAAGAGCAAGGGAGAGGGGAGGGGAGAGATTTAGAAACAGTGCAGCAGCAGGGGGACAGAAGGGAAGATTAATGAATCATTAAGCTGCCTTCAAAGTATTGTCCAAAAAGTGTTGTCATGACTCACGGGGGCAAAAAAAGATCCTGATTTACTATTAATGATGCAGTGCCTTTTAATTTCACTTTTTACTCTTATGCTCCGCTGTGTGTTAATGAAAGATGTTTATTGCCCCGATAAGGTAGACTTCTGTATTGACCCTTACTGATTGATCAACTGCATGACAGTTTAATTTCCTAATAGATAAACTGCTGGTGGAGAGGGACAGGGGGTGGTCATGCATTGATAAGTTATCACCACTTGGTAATGGATTGATTGAAGCTTAGATGGATGCTTCAACTCACCCCAACCGAGGCTGAGACTCTTTATTGACTTATTGATGCGCAGGCTGCAGGAGAAAGCTGCAGACACCATTGAGTCGCTGCACAAGGCCGGGATGAAAGTCTGGGTCCTGACGGGGGACAAGATGGAGACAGCGGCAGCAACCTGCTACGCCAGCAAGCTGTTCCGTCGCAGCACCCAGATCCTGGAGCTGACCAAGAAACGAACAGAGGAGCAGAGTCTGCACGATGTTCTGTTCGAGCTAAACAGGACAGTTCTCAGACAACGCTCGATTTCTGGGTATGAGATAATGCACCTGCTTATCTGTATCTCTAGATCTCCACATCTACATAATGTGTACACTTGCATTCTGGTCATGTGGGTTATGTAGATAAATCCCTGTTGATCAGTTTGTGCTGTGTTTCTCCAGGTTGTCAGTAGACTGCCTTGACTTCGGCCTGATAATCGACGGGGCGACTCTTTCTGCTGTGTTGAAGCCCAACCAGGAGGGCGCTGGTCACGGCAACTACAGAGAGATCTTCCTAGAGATCTGTCGCAACTGTAGCGCTGTGCTCTGCTGTCGCATGGCACCGCTACAGAAAGCACAGGTGACAGAACTGTACTTCCTGTTGTAAATATACACCTTCATGCATGTCACAGAGGCACTCATTGAAATTATCTTGTTTGTGCAGATTGTGAAGCTAATTAAGGCTTCCAAGGAGCACCCAATAACCCTCGCCATTGGTGATGGAGCTAATGATGTCAGCATGATCTTGGAAGCACACGTGGGCATTGGTAGGTTCACTTGACCTCCATAATCAGTTGCTAAAATATCCATCAACTGTTTCTGTTAGAGCCAAGATTTATTTTGAAAGTCTGTAATGATATTTGAGAGTAAAGAAAATCTGATGAAGCTTTTTTTTCCCGAAAATCTCTTAAATCTGGTGAAAACTGTGTACTGATGTCAGTAAAACTTTAGATAACTGTAAAGGAGATTATTGCAGTAGTAAATACATCACACTGTCTTTTGTTTCCTCAGGCATCATGGGTAAAGAAGGCCGACAGGCGGCAAGAAACAGCGACTATGCCATCCCGAAGTTTAAACACTTGAAGAAGATGCTACTCGTTCATGGCCACTACTACTACATCCGCATTGCTGAGCTTGTTCAGTACTTCTTCTACAAGGTACTAGACGAATGCCTCGCATACTCTCCCGTGGCTCACATATTTTAATCACGTTATCGTAATTCCCAGTGAAACACTGAGTTACAAAGACCCAGATTTTGCAGCTACTCTGACAGATTACTGGATTCATGAATCCCTGGTGCAACATTCTCCCGGATTCATGGCCGCGATGATCAGTGTGGGCGGCTTCCATAGCGAGCGGTGCCCTGCCAACTGATTCATTTTTTTCTGTTTTTTTTTTTGTTTGTTTTTTTTGGCAGGCCAGCACTGTGCAGCCCACTCAGTGAGCTTATAGCGCACAATCTCTGCACAAACAGAAATGTGTAGATAGTAGCATTTTTAGATTTCTTCAGATCTCTTCACTTGTACTTGTCACAAGCTTATCACTTTCTCCACTTGTTGTGTTTTTTTTTCTCCCCCTCTTAAATCTTTTGCAGAATGTATGCTTCATCTTTCCTCAGTTCCTGTATCAATTCTTCTGTGGGTTTTCCCAGCAGGTAAGTACTTCACACTGTGTCAGAGTTAGTATGCAAGCATGTAATGCAATGTGTACACTGAACATTTGTTTTCACAACAGTTTCATATAGTAATTAATGTTCACAGACACTTTAAAGAATTACAACCTGAATCTGTTCTTCCCCTCAGCTCTGTGGAGGTTTTTTTTTACCTCGTTGCTCTGGTTTTTAGTGCAAGACTCATCTTTCATCAGTTTCTAAGAGCATCTAGCAGGCATTTACAGCTGAAAAAGCTCTGATAAACCCAATTAAACGTACATGCAGAGCCTCCAAATAACTGACAGACATAGTTTGTGAGCATAGTGGAACATTTAGCACTTGAGACCAACACAGAAATACGAGAAGAATTAATATTACACAAATATTTGTCAGGAAAAACACACAGTTACAAATACATTACGTGTGCTGGATGTGTAAATAAGGGACTGTCAAATGTGTTTTCGGCTTTTTCCATTTGTTCCCTCAAAAAAAATGGGATCGTGGCAGGTTTAAATGTAAAGGCGGCCTTTCAGTCACAGACATATGATGCCGTCTGTGTTGTGTTTCCCCCTGCAGCCGCTGTACGACACCGCATATCTGACACTGTACAACATCAGCTTCACCTCCCTCCCCATCCTCCTGTACAGCCTGGTTGAGCAGCACGTCACCATGGAGACACTGAAGAGGGAGCCCTCCTTGTACAGGTGAGGTCGCGAGAAGTTCCCCAAATGTTTTGTTCGCAAAAATATTATTTGTGTGCCGTTGATGACACTAAATCATCTCTCTCTCTCTCTTCCTTTCAGGGACATTGCAAAGAACTCCCTCCTTCGCTGGCCTGTCTTCCTCTACTGGACGTGCCTGGGTGTGTTTGACGCTGTTATCTTCTTCTTTGGTGCCTATTTCCTCTTTGACAACACCACATTCACCAGCAATGGCCAGGTGAGCCTCCATCTTCTGTGTCAGCAGCAGAGCTGTCATGTTATGTATCAAGTAGAAAAAGAACAGTTATCGCATTTTGTGTGGGATTTAAAGAGAGGATAAAGCATGTAAAGTAAGTGGTGTTTTTACGAACAGTCGCTCGTCTCCATTGGATTCTCATTAGAAAGGAGTTAAGTGCAGTGGGTTGTGGTCATGTTTTTTGTTATTATGGATCTGTAATGGTAAAGTTTCTGTCTTGGGCCCCGTCGTAGGTCAGCAACATTGGATCTCCATTCATATCGACAACGCAATAGCATCTTTCTCTGTATTGTTAATTTTGTATCATGTCAACTGTTTTTCGATTGCCTTTGGTCCTGTTTTTTAAGTTGAAACATCCTGAAATTCATTTTACCCTTTGTCCTGATTCTTTTTCTCTTTTTCTTCCCCCTTCCTTCTCTCTGCTTCCTCTCTCTTTATTTTGCTCCTCTCTCTTCTTCTCCTCCTCCTCCTCCTCCTCCTCCTCCTCCTTCTCCCTCTTCTTCTTCCTCTTCAGCTTATGACCACCAACACACAGATGGTAAGCCTGTCTCCCTCCCTGTCAGCTCTCTCTGTCTTTCACGCTCTTTTAGTTCCTGTCGTCTCGTTTATGCTTTCAGTTTGACCGTTTCATCCGGTTTCATCCTTCCTCACTTCGCATCATCCATGCACTTTCATTTGAATGTGTAGTCTTTCCTAGTGCGCCATTATTCCCCTAATCTCTGTAAAAAAAAAAAAAAAGCCCTGAATCCTGCACAGTACCTGATCTTAACAACCCCACTGACATAGTAGAAATCTTTAGATGCTTCCCCGCATTATCCTTGTGTTTTGTCGTGGTGGTGATTAAATTGATACTAATACAGATTCGAGATCCAACATCTGTTTGTTTTTCTGTCTACTGTGTTTGTGCATCTGTGCGTGTATCTGTTTGTCCGTGTATTTGTGCTGGAAGCTTTGTTCGGGGTTGGTTGGGTTTTAATTTTCACTGCTCCGGCAGGTTTTAAAAAATGGGAAAATCTCACTGTTTCTGTTCATCAAAAATGAGTAATGGATGAAGGAATTCTAGCAAGGACAAGTGTAGTAGGACCAACAACCAGCTGTAGTCATTGCATAAGTTCTGCAGGTTTCTTCGCCTTGATCTCCCTTCACCCTCCTCCCTCTGTCATCCTCTCATTCCATCTGTTCACTCCTGATGTCTGCTTCAACCCTTCTAGGATTTCGGCAGGTAGAAAGATGAGAGATAAAGTCGAAAAGATTTCCCAGTTCATTGGCGACAAACCTTAAAAGAAAGCCACGAGGGTGCTGATTTTGTAAACAAATCACCTCTTACCACATGAGGGTGTCTTTTTCCCTTTCTTTCTGGTGCTCACAGATGCACCGTAAAACCATAGAATGCTCACTAACCCACGAATGCAGGGCGACTGGGTGTGTGATCGATGTGGCCGCTAACCTTCTCCTTCTTCCTCTTTTTCCCTCGCAGATGTTTGGAAACTGGACATTTGGGACTCTCGTCTTTACTGTGCTGGTGTTCACTGTTACGCTCAAGGTGTGTGATTTTAAGTGAGATGAGAGGGAAAAACGCCCTTATTGTATTATGCAATTCTTTCAATAATGTCATTACCGACTGCACGTTGTTAACTATTGTGTTACATAAACAACTGACTATATGCGCCACTTAGTTTGTGCAGCAGTAAAGCCTAAAGGAAAAAAGCATTGACGTCATTGACTGGTTTAGTGTTTACTATGTATATATTCTGTTTGTTTCAGCTTGCCTTGGACACACACCACTGGACCTGGATCAATCACTTTGTCATCTGGGGCTCACTACTTTTCTATGTTATTTTCTCTCTCCTCTGGGGTGGCATCATTTGGTACGATGTGCTTTTGTTTTTGGCTGCTATTGGTTTACATTTATTCGTACGTTTTGGGGGAGAAAAATCAATGCTTTTCTGCTTTTTTTCCTGTCGCTATTCAGGCCCTTCCTGAACTACCAGAGGATGTACTACGTGTTTATGCAGATGCTGTCCAGCGGCCCGGCCTGGCTCAGCATCATCCTCCTTATTACAGTCAGCCTGCTGCCAGATGTCATCAAGAAGGTCCTCTGCAGGGCCATGTGTCCCACAGCCACCGAGCGTGCACAGGTAGGATCTTGGCACCGACTCCACAGTGAAACTGGAGCTTTAAATTGTCATGGTTCCAAATTAGCTTTTAGATATTTCTCTTGTAGTGATAGTGTTAACTAAATGCTTTGCTAAGGCTATTAACCAAAGACTAATGAGTGCTCCCTTTTTTAACCCTCTGAACCCCTGTCTGGGTCTTTCAGTTTACAGTTACTCACTGTGGGCTCATTTTTCACTACAGTATATAGTCGTGTACCTTGTGGAAACAGCCCGACCATGATTGCAAGTAGAGAGAGCTAAAACATGTCTAATCTGCAGTATATAAAAAAACCGATGCCACAAATCTAAAAAAGACAAAAAAAACACAGTTGAATTTATTTGATTATTTACTTTGTCAAAAATGTACAAACCTAGAATCAACATGTGCATTTCTCCAGGTGCCCACAGGTGATACCAATACAGCAAAGACGATGGCAACACTACATGATAGAAATATTTTACTCCTTAAATTTTGAATTTGCTTTCATACTTTCTTATCTTCTTTGTGTAAACACAGCCCAGTTCAACTGAAAAGTCCTTGAATTTTTGTCATGTGACTGTTGGTTGCAGCTGGGTCACTAATGATTTTTAGTTAGGCCAAGGAGTGCAGAATTTTCTGTTTTTTTACAGAATCTGCTTAGAGCGAAAGGTGTGTTTTTGACAGCTTTTTGAATAAGACATGTAGAATGTATTGATTTTATTAAATATCACAATTTTAATCTTAGATATGGTCCATTTTCCCATTTCAAGGCACAGATGAGTAGTTCAAGGACTATTGAAAAGGTCACAATCTGATGATACTTTCTTTTTTTATGGTTTCTGGTTCTGATAAATGGTGCAGTTTTGTTGATTTTATAAAGCCAACATGCTGTCCACAGGCTTTGGGGTCCAGAGAGTTAAAAGAAAATCAGCAGTTAAACAGTTTTCCAGTTTACAAACTATAATGTCAAAAATGTGACACAGTAAGCAGAATTATCTGAAATCCTAGCTCATACTTCATATTTCAATACCATAGGAGTGAGCCACAAATCTATTCCAGTCTATTAATCATCTAGGAAGACCATTAAGACCCATAAAAGCTTTAAGCATCAGTGGGATTTACTATGCCTTCCTGTTCCCTGTGGCTTAGCCTTAACTTCCTGTGAAGCAGGCTTCATCATGAATGGAAAAATGAGTGAAAGTTCTGACAGATTTCTTCCTCCTGTGCTTTTTCTCCTCTTTTGTCTTTTCTTACTGCAAACCTAACGGATCACCACAATCACAATTCACACCATCCCCCACTGTTCTCCTTTTCCCCTCTTTCTTTCTTTCCTTCTTTCCACCAACTTCATTACTGTCACCTCTCCCTTCCCCTCTCTTATTTTCCACTCCCTGTGTGGTTGTGACTCTGCCCTCTGCACTCGCTCGCTCTGTCGTGGCAACTGCAGTCCACCCGCCCGTGCCTTACTGTGGAGCCGTCCACCATCTTCATGCTTTCTCAGTCCTCCAGCAGAATGAGTTTCTGATTGGCCCAGAGAGACGAGAGAGGAGCAGGAAGAGGAGGTGACTCTCTCTTTTATGCCCTCATCTCTGTATGCATGGTGGCATGTGAACCACTTAGTCTCCGCACCTTGCCTAATGTGAAACTAACTACTAGCTATTGATGAGGTCTGGTTTGTAAGCCAGGTTACCTTTCAGTGCCATTTTCAATGTAAATTTCATGTGTTTTGTGTCCCTCTTTTTCTGTTTAAGGAATGTACGTTGCATGCACTTTACCGTTCATTTATCTCTTTCATGTTGTCTCTTTGTCATGTGTCTTTTCCTAAATGATGGTATGTCATGGTTAGTGTAGGATGCTGTCATATTTGGTTTTCCTAGAGCTGTTTGACAGGAACAGCGTAGGGCCACAGTTGGATTGCTTGCAGGACTTCTTCCATATGAAATACCATCTTATATTTCTTATCTATTACTGTAGTTAAAGGTTGAGTCAGCGATTTTAATGCAGTACACATTCTGTCAAATTCAGTGAATATCTCCTCGGCTAGCTGTGTGCTCTGTGTGCGCGATGAAAACAAATCCTTCACATTTACACAAGTCTGTGAAAGGGGGACAAACAAAGTGGCTCTGACTGATACACACAGTATTGGTGTCCTGCTCGTGCACAAGGAGAAAAAGAAGGTGAGGGAATTTGCGGGACTGGGATTGAAAAGGACGATATGTACCGATCAGGCATAACATTATGACCACCTGCCTGATATTGTGTTGGTCCCCCTTATGTGGTCTAAAATGCTCTGAACCATTGGGCATGGACAAGAGGACCTCTTAGGGTGTCCTATGGGGTCTGGAACCAGGACGTTAGCACTGGATTCTTTGGGTATTCTGGCTTGTGCAGTGGGGCCTCTGTCAATCAAACTTGTTCCACTGCATCCTGTTGATGCTTGATCACAATGGGGTTTAGGAAATTTGGAGGTCAAATCAACAAGTTGGGCCATTGTCATGTTCCTCAACATGTTCCTGATTGTTTGATGTTTTTTCCATGTGGTGGGGTGCATTTTCCTGTGGGGGTAGGCCAGTGACATTTGGGATTTCAATTTGCATGAGGGAGTGTGCTTGTTGTGGGACAATGTTTATTTGGGTGTCTAAGTCTCATCAACACGGATGTTAAAATCCAAGGTTTTCCGGCAGAACAGCAAATAGTACCAATATGATCAATGTTATTCACTTCACCTGTCAGTGGTCATAATGTTGTTGCTGATCGGTGTATCTGGCAATCAGTCTAATTATCAAGAATCTTTGTCAGTCAAAAAATGTATGGTCAACTGTAAGTTAAGTAGTATTGCAAGCAATGACTACATTCCAAATCCATTACTTGTTTTTTGTTTTTTTCTTTTACTTTAAGTGTGTACTGCAGCTGCCCTCACGAAGTACATACTGTTACTGTTAAAGGCATGCTGACTTGCATACTGCAAAATCCAACCAGATGTAGTACAACATCCTGGTATTTTTGGCCTGCTGCATTTAACACACTATGGACCGGGACATTTTTTTCTGGCATGTTAGTATGCCAGTATAGTATGCAATAGTGATATAGTTATCGGAGTCTGTCCATTCTCTGGTTCTAGCTGCTCCATGATGAATGATTTCTGCTTTTTTGTATTATTTTAAGCTAAAAGCATGTTATTTTTATAGGTGTGCAAAACTAGGCATTCAAAGCTGCCCCCATTAAGCTGTGGGAAATTATGAGGGGCATTTTTTTTTTTACTATTTTCTTTTATGTTTTACTTTTAAAATGCAAGTAATATAATAACCGTTAGCTGCAACCTCAACTTATTATCACTAAACCGTTTCAGCCTAGATCTGATAAACTAAATCTGATTAACAGATAAGATTTGCAATCCAGTGTCTGGCAGCGTAGCCATGTTCCCACTTTTCTCAGAAAGGCGCCCTAAGTGGTCAGATCACAATTGAATCATGCTAACTACATTTGTGCCATGCCCACAGTGAAATGAAGACACACAGGGATCAATGGATAGGTAGATGTAGTAAAGTGATACTAACTGTATCCTCATAGCCCTGAAAGCCTGTCCTGTCAAACTTGAGAAATGTGAAGACAACGGAAAAAGCTCTAACGCAAAATTTGCTTCAGTTTATTAGTTGTAGCTGAATGAATGAGTGCAAATGTATGATATTCACTTATCCATGCAATCATTTAAACAGTTTTCCCACTCACAATAAATGTCGAAGTGATCGTTTGTAGTCGCTCAGAATACATTTTGTGCGCCAAGTCAAAGCTCTACTTATCTTTAAATAGATCTGGGCACGACCTGGTTACTAGTGGACACAAGGTTTGAGCAAATTTCATTATCACCTCCTTTCCTTTCACGTCATCCACAGAAGGTAAGGACAGCGGGGGCCCTGGAGGTGTGTGTGGCTCCCGGCCCTGCTGGTGGAGGCAGTGAGAGGGACCCGCTGCACCCTGATAGGACCTGTGAGGGAGACAGTGGAGAAAAAGCTGCTAGGACGTATGACTCCATGATGCCACACAGCCACAGCACCCCACTCAACAAACCCTAGAGTCCTGCCCCCACCCCCCACTGCTAGGTGGGCTCGGGTCACCATGGTAACAGCACACAGAGGGCGTTGACAGTGGGGTGTCGGGTTCTTAATGCTGCTGCTGCCATGATGCTTTCTGCTGCTTTGAATTGCATGTGGCATGGAGTCATGCTGTGGCTCAGGCTGACGGGGGGCTGGGCCTGTGTGAGTGTGTCTCGCAAGGAAATTTCCGTCTGTCAAACCTACTTTCAGGAATCACAATCCCCAATTAACTGTGCCGTGCTGGTTTCAAAGCGTGCCGTGCTTTGCGCCGCATGTGAGATGGGAATTAAGTTGATCTGGGGAGCAGCCAAATGAGAAATTTCATCCTGGCTTTATTAAACCCAGGCTACTTAAAATCCACTGCCACTTGTCATGTGGATTTCAACAAGTAGCAGCAGCTTGGTGTGTGTGTGTGTGTGTGTGTATTTTTTAAGATCCTGGACTGCAGCTTAAGATAGATACCAGACTCAAAGTGAAGATTCTGGATTCTGGGGTTTACTGGTGAAATATGAGATGATGATTTAGAGGTTGACTCAGCTTTTATCCATGTTTAATTAGTTACCAAGGTCATATTTTACTCAGCAAGCCAACGAGTAGGTCACTTAATCCAGCACTGTTGTCACAAACTAATCTGATGTGGAGAGATATTTACTCAGGTTGCCTGGGCAGTTTGGCAAACTGTGAAGTGTGTATCTGAAGTGTGGCATGTAAACTGGTGACATCTGGTGTTTGAAGATGGGACCACATGTGTGAATTTTGACTTAACCCTCTGAACTCCAAGCAGTTTGTGGATGTTTTTGGCTATGCTCACATTTTAACTCACTGCGGGCTCATTTTCCCTGCAGTATGAAGTCCTGCACCTTAATGGAAGTAACACAACCATGGCTAGAAGTAGAGAAAATTCTAAAATGTTTGCAAAAGTTGAATTTCTTTGATTATTATTTTCATCATTTTCTTTAAAGGAATCCGCATGCACAGTATTTTTCCAAGTCACAGGCAACTTATATTTTTAATTTGTTTCCATACTTGTCTCCTATCTACTCTATGTGCACACACCCTGCAGTTCATCCTAGGTCTGCCAAAAAGTCCCTGAATTTTTGTCATCTTAGTGGCAGTCTCAGCTGAGCCAGCAAAAGCTTGATGTTTGTGCAGAGAGAGATACAGATGATTTTTTTTGTTTTTTACAGAATCTATTTAGGGCAAGTGGTTGTTTCATAGCAAATTATTTGAGACAGTATAATTAAATGATTTATATAAAATATAATGATTTTATGCTGAGATGTGGTTTTTTTTAATGGAACTACACGTCACACAATATTAGTTGAAGAATCACTGGAAAGTTAAAATCTGATGATTTTTTTCTGCGTTTATGGTTTCTTTCTCTGATTAATGGTATAATTTTGGCGATTTTTAAAATAATAATAATTTGCTTTTCAAACCTGCCAGCTGGTTTTGGAGATCAGAGGGTTAATCTAACATGACTATTAATCATAATGGGAATTTTCAGTAGGTTTCTTGTTGCTGAACAGTAAACTCCTTCCAAAATAGTTTTTTTTGCTCAGTTTGTTCATCAAATTTGATCAAAAGGTCCATGACATGTTGTCATTCAACTAAACTTGCAGCAAACATGTTACACCTTCAGTAAATAACCCTGCTTTTTGTCTGTGTGTCAAACCTTGTCACATCTGATCTCCCCACACATGCTGCTACTCCTATGACTTCCTTCACTCTGTTTTACATTGTCTTGTGATTCTTTATCTTTCTGTAGGATCAAGAGAAGCTGTTGCCGGGCAGCGCAGCTGAGCTTACTTCACTGTCCTTTCGTCGATCCTGCAAAGGCATGAGCACGGACTCCTCTCACCTCCACCTGAGCGCCGTGGACACGCTGTCGCTCCGCAGGTCTGACCCTCTTCCCCACAAACTCCTGGCCCACCTGGCTGAAGGCGGAGGGGCAGACTTGTGCTCCCTCAGCCCCTACATGCTCCGTCTCTCAGGGGCAGGATTCGCCTACTACGCTCCTGGGCCGGAGACCTCCGTGTGAACTCTGAAACTATGTGTATGCGAATCTTGT
Source organism: Dascyllus trimaculatus (assembly GCA_024666655.1). Lineage (NCBI taxonomy): Eukaryota > Metazoa > Chordata > Actinopteri > Pomacentridae > Dascyllus > Dascyllus trimaculatus. The sequence goes on along the minus strand of CM045456.1, from coordinate 14,272,009 downwards.
GGGCAAAAAAAACACACAGTACATCTGCATCCCGACGATCGAGGAATTAGAGAACAAAACACACATCAGAAGCGTGGACACTCCATGCTGAGTTCACCATGTGCATTTCCTGGGCTACACACTGAGTGGACATCCCTTTAGATAATATTGCCCTAACTCCTCATTTTCATACTTGTCTCATTTTGTTTCAGTTCCAGTGTAGCCCCTGTCTTAGTCTCTTCAAAGTTCCTGCTCAAAAGCTTACTTGAAAAAGTCTAAGAACTAAAGAAGGGGGAACATTGTGCGTTTTCTTGCACCGTGGAACTGTCCCGTTTGAACAGATTTTTGTATTCCTCGTTTTTTTTTCAGTCTCACATTCTTGCCTGTTCCTCCACTTTCATGTCCTTTTTTTTTTTGCTTCTTTGTAAATGTCTGTCAAAAAAAAAACATTTATGTACAGTACGTGGTCTGGCCAAGTTAAGGGGTAGCCGTCGAGCTCAGCCCTTTAGGTGAGCGTGCGTGTGCATGTGCGCGAGAGTACGCATGAAATTGCCTGATATTGTATGTTTGTATGTGACACACCTTTGCCTTACAGGTAACCACACAGCAGCAGGCTAGGAGCCAAAGGAGAAAGGTGTTAAAAAAAAACAGAAAATAAAAGAGAAAAAGTGGTGTTTTACTAAGCCTTACACATACACACCCATCAGCTGAAGGAGGGAGAAAAATCTGGAGAGGGGATGTGCAGTATTTTAGCCACCCTGCCTTAATTCATAGATACCCGTTTTTCAGTGGATTATATTTCAAGTTAAACACATCTGTGAGAGTACAAGGAGGTTCAGAGGGCATATATGTCTGGTACAGTGTGTCTATTATTCCTCTTTCTACTTTCTTTTACCCTCACGATCGTGTCGAGCTTTGTTTCCCTTATCTGTCAGTGTAGCATGTCGGACCTCTCTCTCTCTCTGTCTCTGTCTCTCTCTCTCTGCATGCAGATCTATTCTCTCCGTTGTACCTCATCCTTCTTTGTCCCCAGATGTCATTTATCACGAAACATATCATGGCACTTTTTCTTTTTTTTCCCTTTTTCCCTGAACAGTGAGCACCCTCTGCTGCCACCATGTGGCCACGTAGGGTAACAACAATAACAGCAGCAGCAGCAGCAGCCTGGGGACTGATGAGGTTCTTTAATTTGTCCTGAATGACTTGCTACTCCTCACTGTTGCATCTTGCTTGCGTGTTTTGCTGCCATGCTCTATGTTCTGCAAAAAAAGTTGACGTAGGAATGCTAGTGTTATTAAGGGGTTGTCTTTCTGTGTTAATGCATTAATCCATGAGTTTTTTTCTCTGTTGTTCTAAAAACAATTGATGTCAGTCACTGTTGATGTATGGATGTAACTTTTAAAAAAAAGTGTTGCTATATATGGTAGTGAGAAGGAGTGTTAGCTGTAGTTTGCTGTGAGCAGGAGGGAGACTTGAATCGGCGATGTCACAATCAAATCAACGAGAATGTCGAACTGACTTATCCATCATGTCCTCCAGCCGAAGATTGTAGCTCATTATGGATGAACCTCTTTTCCGCATTTCCTAGCATCCGAAAGTCGTCTTGTTTTTCCAAAGCATATCTGTCGGGTTCCACGGCAAAGTGACTGACTCTGGAAGTCTTTGAATGTGAGATTCTGACGCATTTTTTGTATGTTTATACAGTTTATTTTCATACACATCGCCATCTGCCAACATGTATAGATTTAATAGCAGGTGTTCAGTATTTTTATGTTTTATTTCTTACCGGGGGGGCACAGATGATTTATCTATTCGGTGGGAGGTCTGGACTTTTTTCGTTTTCAGTTTTCACTCAAAAAGCCCACGAGCCTCTGAGTGTTGGAGCTCGGAGGCTTCAACATCCTGACCTCAGTCGTTTTCAAGGAAAGACTCTGGTGCTTGTAACGCAGTGTCCCACCTCACTGTGCTGTTGCCATACTGTATCCAGGCATTTTCTACATGTCACAATCCTACCACAATAATGCTGTAAGGTCTATTTAACTTTCACTATGTGATTGGGGTGGGAATTCTTTGTAGTCATTCTTCAAACACGTCTTTTTTTAGTAGCTGAGTCATTCGCAGCTCAAATTTTCACGACTTTTTTTTGTCATTTTTTTTGTGTTGTCCATTGTGAATATATTTCTTTTGCTACTTTTGTATCTCAGAGAGAAGACTATATTTTAACTGTTAGAATGTGTGTTCAAGTTTGTAACCAAAATGAGAGCAAAATATACATTATATGATTCGTTAGAGATTTTACCAATAGTACTACACACTGCACTTTGTTTTACAACAGATCAGTTTTACCCTAAAAAAACAAGGTCTATTGTCTGTCAACTTGAGGTTTATAGTTCACTCTTCCTCACAAGTTATTTTTCTAAGAAGATTGTAGTGGATGAGAATACATTTAAAACATAAAATTTAAAAAAGAAGTGACCAAATAACTTGACTAGGAATGAACTGTCTGTAGGTGTCGGCCTCTGTCTCAATGGGTTTATCACACCAGCCTTCTACTGCTGATCAGAATGTCAAACTGCTTTTTCTAAGTCCATCAGCACAACAGCAGGTGCTCATCCTGTCACTCCTGAGCTTGGCAAAGGTCTGAAAATGTCCGACTCCTGTGCTCCAAGCAGCACCTTTCATATCATAACTTTAGTATGGCACTGTTTACTAAACAGGTTTTGAGAAATTCCTTCTTTTTTTCTTTGTCTTCTTTTTGGATAAAGATTTTAAAAAGTTCACTTGTCGACTTTTTTGCCAGCCTGTCTGTAGCAAATGAGGGCAAAGCACTGTACTGTCATTCTGCTTGTAATAAAGAAAGAGTGAAAACACTGGTTCTCTGTTTATGATGTGTGTTAATGTCATGGTGAAGGTATCATCAATGCATTTATCATTGTTCCTGCATCACATGACAACCTGTCCTGTCATTTCAGATCCTGTCATTCACTGCCCGTCCAGCAGGCCTCAGTCCATCATCCACCAGGTGAACCACACCCACCAGTGAGCACACCTGCCCTTTAATCCCCACTTGCTTGCAAAAACGTGTATTTAACCATAATTTTTTCCTAAAATCTTAAAGGGATTTTCAACAAATTCAAGATTACAATCTAGTAACACTGAGACTCCTATTGCACAGGTAGACGGAGGAATAGTCTGCTTTTTATTCCTTACATTTTTACAAAGTGGTGCCTACATTACCCACAGTGCAACTCAACCACCAACAGTTCCTCTGGTAATATGCAAGCAGTAACATCCAGGGCAGCAGGAAATTTAGACTAAAGCTAATAATCTCAAGCAAATATGAGGTGTAGGCTGCAGAACTCGGGTAAACTCACTTTCAGTTTCCTTCATTTTCAAATTTATCTATTTACTTTATCTTCCTCTGGAGCCACAAATGCCATATATACTGTTTTTTTCATCTAAAGTGTGCCCCAGGAGCTGTGTTAATGTGTAAAATAGGTGGAGTCTCATCTAAATCTGTTGATCTCAAAGCAGTAAAAACACAGGTGTGAGATGGTTGAATTCCATTTAGCTTTAGTTCTTGGTGATGATATAGATGACTGTGTCTTCCATGTTTGTACATCCAAGACAGTTTTTACACTCAAACTTGTCATGGCCAGTTTTCCTATTTGATATTACGCATTTTCCGTTTATCTTTTTATTTAAGATACCTGATAAAATTAATTGATTTAAAAATAGACAAAAGGTCAAAAGTGGACAGCCACCATAGAGAGGAGCAACCACAGGGTTCTATAAGTGAAGCATCCCAAGGCAGAAAGGCAACATGGCTGAGTTTAGGTGTTGCGTTTCACTACAGTGTAGACCAGTGGGTAAGAAAAGTCCCTTTCAGGAAGTGTTGTGAATGAAGAAGGAAAGGGTGTGGGGGAAGTTTAGGATGATTGAAAACCAGATATCAGCATCATAGATTAGCTACAGAGGTTTGATGGCAGGTACAGGAGCTCCATCGAGGAGGTGGTTACAGTGGTCCACATTGAAAAGAGAAAACTGTTGGGCTAACTTGAAATAATCTCTTCAACTGGAAACACGCAATCAAGTTAAGTTTATCCAAATTAAGTAAGCAAAAAGTTGGATGTTCTTAAATAATTTGATTCCTCTCAAATTAGCAGTACTGCAATTTTTTAGGAAAGGCTTAGGGAAGTGAGGAAAGTTTCCAATTTTGTCAACTTGATTATTTGCTTTAACCCAAATACAACATGTAAAACTTGCTTCTGTCATTTCTTTATACTCTGTAGTTATTGAGAAAAATGGCAGTTGAGTTGCAAATTTAAAGAAACATTATGACCTCAGACACACAATTTGAAAGGAGCCATAAACCTAATTTTCACACTTTTGCTGAAATTAGAATCCCAGTTTTAAGGGACAAAGTGTTAATTCAGATTGATAAAATCCACTGAAGTAAATCGCCTTTACCACTTTACTTACCTGGAAAGTGTCTCTGAGTGCCCAGAAAAGCACTATACAAATAAAATGTATTATTATCATTATCATTATTACCAAAGTAGAAAGCTGGGAAATAACTAGTCCCTGGATGAGCAGCTGAATGCCTCTCTACTGACTAAGGAGGACTGAATCCTCCTAATGCTGTAAGTGAGGAACTGCAATGTCAGCTGAGAACAAAAGTTCTTCATCCAGTGTCACTCCCAGATTCCTCACCATCATAACGAGCAACACCAGCCAGTCCCGCAGCAATGCATGCCTCCGCCTGAGTGCCAGATGGTTAGGATAGCAAGAAAAGCATAGTTTTGTCGTTATAGCAGGAGGAAGAGGAGAGGCTTCAGAGCTGAGCCTTGTGAAACTCCTGTTATCAGCAGTGTTTCAGCTGCCGATCCTTTCCATGATGCATGGTAGGAGTGAGCTGTCAGGGGGAACACAACAAGCAGAACCTGATACACCCGATCCTTGATGGGTGGAGAAAACCTCCCTGCCCTGCAGCTCTGACAGTGGGAGAGAATAAACTCACATCTGACAGAGCAAGAATAGAGGAGAACATGGACACAAGCTGACATAAAACACTTGCACCATATGATAAATTGCCTCCTCCAAGTTACTGGGCTGTCCTTTGTCCATTTGTCATTAAAACCATAATGTGCCCACAGTGGTTCTGCGGTTTTGGCTTTGCAACTAAATCTTTGATATTATTGTAACTTAACTGAAATGCAGTTAAGCAACCCAAGATAAACTGTTGGTGCCATTAAACCATATTAGAAGGAGCACAAATGCTGGAAAGCAACATGGAAATAGTCATTGAAATATGACATTTCTGTTGGTTTCAGTCGACCATTTATTCAGGTGAATGGGAGCAAATCTAATAAATGTGCACAATGATCATGGTCAGGTCAGATAATTTCAATCAGGCAATTACATAATAATTGTGACAAGGCCATTGTATTTGTTTTGCCTGCCGGCTTTTATTTGGACTGAATTTTGGACCGAGTTTAAAGTGGGTAAACCTGACTTTTAGTTTCACAGTTCTGCCTTAATTTTCTGCTTTTCAATCCACACATGAGAAAAACATGACAGCTGATGCAGCACTTTCTTTATTAACTTGCCACTGTAAATGAGACATCAGAGTTAGTTAACTGTAGTGTCCTGAGAAACTATAATTTGTCCAAGGTTAAATTTCTCATATTCTTATTTCTTAATAGATTTTAGTTCACGTGAAGTCTCAGAAAATGTCCAACATCTGGTTGGTATCTTTACAAATGCCTTGAGTTGTGGGTTCCAACAACTGTGTGGAACATCTTCTTGTTCTTACATAGAATATGTTGGTCTGTGTTTAGCAATGTAAGGTACATATAAATAATGATAAAGGCAATCAAATGGACTGTAAACCTTTTATTTGTTTAAAAAAAAGACCAACACATTGCCATCGAGTGCATTTTGAATTCAATCTTTTGTGCAGCACCCAACTCCTTTTTGTCATAACCTGGTGTCATCACATGGTGGCAATGCAGCATAATCAATGGTGCGAGACCAGCTTTAGTGCTGTTTATGCTTCTGCGGATGAGAATGTTTCATGACACAGCTGTTGTGCCTTTTCCTCACACTGGATGTCACTGTTGCATCAGCTGTTTGTAAGAAAACTGCCACGCTGACCTTCACTTCCCCTCCCCCTTTTCTGTCTGCCAGCTCTGCACAGGTTTGCAGCATCATGTGTGCCGAGGCTGAGACATGCATGTGTGAATGAGGCTATCTCCTGATCTCCACCTCCTCCCCATCTCCACCGCCGTCATCTTTCGCTCTGTGCAGGACTCGTCACTGTAGCGGGGGGGGGGGCTGTCACAGCTGTAGCAGCCTCAGCATCACTCCCTCATCCGTCTCCGCAGCATCCTCTCCATCCTCGAGGGCAGGCATTTTTCTCCCAGGCATTCCAGCGCTGCCAAGCTGCGCACACCCACCTTTGTGTTTAGATCTATTTCCTTCAAGAATTCTTGAGGAGAATTGGGCAGCAGCCAGGCGGTCAGATCCCCCGGCTAGTTCAACCTGCTGCATCTTCCCTCATCCTTTCTGCTCAGCTGGGCTTGTCACCACTACAGTCCCCCCTTCTCCCCGTCTTCTTCACCGTCATCCAATCTCTGAAGCAACGTTCAGCAAAAAGCAGGCAAGCTGTCTCTTCTCCCTGTGAAAGTGTCTTTTGGCTGGGCAGCTGGTCTTCCACTGTCCCTGTGGAGGATGATCCTGTGGATGAAGACGGAGGAGATGGCCCTGGGGGAGCTGCTGGAGAGACTGAGGACCGTCACCCAAAGCATAGGTGGGTGACAGCTACACAGCCAAAACAAGTCATGCATCTTAGCTGTTGTGTCACAGATTGCTGATTATTGGGTTTTAAACATGGATATAGGTGATATATTTATATTAATCTGTGTGAAGGGACATTACGAGACAATATTGTTCCTCTGAATTGATTAAATTTAAACAAAATGAAGGGATAAACAAAGCGATTTCTGCAGAAAATGCAGGATCGTCATGTCAGCTTTGTTTCTGCTTGAAATCACACTCGGTTTAATGTTCTGCTGTTCACGATGTTTCCGCCTCAAGCTAGGCAGGTGCTGAACCAGTAAGCTCTGTTTATGTTGCAAGACCTACAAATACAGTTTATGCTTGCTGTGGAAAATGTGATCTTGACCTATATTATGTGATCCTGTAAGATAGAATGTGTTACATGCTGCTGTGGAACAAGAGCTGAAACTATTACTGATACCGCACGTAAAGCTTTCTCTGTTGTATGTTTTTGCCAGATTTCATGTTAAATCGCCTAAAATCTGTTGGGCACAAAGATGCATGTGAAGTCTGCAGACATGCAGGCTGCACACAGGATGATTTGTGTTGTGATACACTGCCTCACTGGCCTATTTTTTTCGCTTACTCCACCCAAATCGATAAGTATCTGGAATATGTTTGATTCGGAAAAAATGTTAAGTGGCAGAAATGGGAGACACGGTGACCTATATATGAATCACCCACCCTTCTGTAACCCCTCAAATGGTTAGCTAACATGGGCTTCAGATAGTCACACCTTTTTTTGTAGATTTTACTGTCAGGTTTGTGCTGTTGTGTTTGGTGCAGGGCTCTACTCTTTCTGCCCATGGCACTTTTGTGTTTGATATAATAAAATCAAAGCCGCTGCAGGGAAACATTTCATGTTGCTGCCTTTTATTTACAGTTCAAGTGCAAATTCCTCATGAAGAGCCCTTTTTACTTGACATGAATACCCTTTTCAGAATATATATGTGATGTTGCTCCTGCATCCTCTTGATTTAATATCACTGATTAAAGGGCAGATTTTTCTCCTTTGCCAAACCAATGCAGCTAATTTTTTTTGTATCTGCTTCCTTTCTCTTTTGATCCATTTATAGAGATCTCTCTTAATCCACTCACTGCCAGCACACAGCCACTCTCACATGCATGGATGCACACACACAACATGCACAAACCACACACAGTTAGACAGCAAACGTTTGGTTTCATGCTTGTATTGTTTCATTTGACCATACTGTGAAACCTCATTTAGAGAAACACATTATATAGCTGTTATTTTTGCACCTGTGCATTTAAAGCCACATCATATGTGCTGACTGAGGAGAAATAATGTGTAGTGTGGGCTTTTCTTGTGTTTTTTCTTTGTGCATGATTCATCAGTCTTCTACAGTGTTAAGGCTCTGAAATTATTAATATTGCTCTAGTTGCATCCTCTCCTTCTCAGCACCAGATATGGTGAAAGCATGGCAGTAGTGAGTGGGTGGACTTGAGGAAGGAGGGTTAACATGGCTGTGTCCAAGCTAGAGGAGTGAAAATGCTCATATTTAATCTTCGAAGGTGAATCGGGAGTTGCATCTCTCTACTACGCTGAAATCAAAATGAAAATCAGGCGTCAAGTGTGCGACATTTTAATTACATTTGCAGGAATCCAGTCGCCGGCAGAGCTCTGTTTATAAGGAAATGTGACCAAAATGTGCTGTGGCAGGAGGATGAGAGCTGTAATCGGCTCAGAGAGGACGAGACTGACGCTGATCACAGAAGACAGCAGAGATGAAGGGAGAGTGAAGGAAAGAGAGGTTCAGCGACACAAAGTCAGCTGAGGATGAAAAGGATTTAGCATTGTCACATCTAGAGCTCTGAAAAGGAAGTGCTGTAAAATGCAGAAAACAGGGAAGCACACTATTTTATCTTCCCAAGCATGTCTTGACAAACACGTCATTGTGCCTGTTTCTGCTTCTGGTGTCTGGATGTCTTTGTTCTGCTGGTAACGAGCGCATATGCAAAATCCTTGAGCTGATACAAATCAGGATCATCTATTTGCATCCCAACCTGTGGCTGCATTTTCCTTTTTTTGGCAAATATAGTCAGTTGCAGCGATCCAGTCCATCCTCCAGAGTAGCCAGCAGCAATGAGTGGGCAGAGCGGTTCCACACAGCTTATTATAGAAACAAAAAAAATGGGTAAATGTTTTAGATTCTTAACCTCATGCAATTAGAAAGAAATGGCTGTTTGACTGCTGATCAGCAAAAAAAGTATTGTGTTCACCATCTTAGCTTTGTGTGTTAGCATCATTGCTTAAGGTTGAAAGGAAACACACTCTTGCAGGTGTGAGACAAATTTAAATTTTGACCTCATGATGGTGCTAGATGGGAAGGTAAAGGATCACTGAAGTGATTGCTCTTGATGGAAATGAGTATGTATTTTCACCTTTTCAATCCAATCGTTGAAACCTTTTGCTCAAAACCCACCCCCCTTTGGTGCTAGAGAAAAGACCAGAGAATCACCAAAGTCATTATGATGCACCATGTGGGAACCATGCGATACTAATATTTTTTTTCCATTGGACTAATGATTAATCAGTTATTTGAAGAGAAAAAAAAGCACATTAGATTAGTTATTAATTGTTTCTCGCAGCCCTTCTCACTGGCAGCCTCTTCTCGACTCTCCAACTGGGCATTTGACCTACTTCCAGTTGATTTAAAGGGACATGTCCAGTCCAGTGAATCACCGATCTCAGCTTTTCCAGCAGGAATGTGTTCATCTGCAGCCAGTCAAGCTTCAGGGGCTGCTTTTATTTATTGCATCATAATCGGCATTTATTATAGCTGATGAGGCTAGTGTGTATTCACGCCTCTCTGGTCGTGTGTTTGCGACCCTCAGTGTTGGCTGAGGCTTGAGGACATGGAAGTACACGGCTGCTGTTTGATCTTAGTCGTTTGTTTTTGATCAAATGCTCCTCTGTTGTATTGTTTGAACAGCTCAGGGAGGAAGCGTATAAATCAGATATGAACGTCAGACTTTTTTTTGTGTAACAGAATGCAAGTGTCAGGTTTCGCTTTGGCTCAAGGTCAAGGGTTCATTCAAACTAAGTGAGCTGGGCTGTTCATCCCTAAAGGCAGAGCAGGTGTATAGCCAGATGGATCCAGCAGGCCGCTATTAGTCTCCAGCTAGTCAGGAATGGCTAGGGAGACGCAGAGCGCTGCAGTAATACAGATAATACATAACACGGTAATACGTTCTCAATGTTTTGTTGCATTTTGCCAGTCACGTCTTCAAACAAAATATCACTTGGACTGTCTGCAGAGGGATCTGAAAGCTTTATTTTAATTCCTCCAGCTCTGTCCTGTTTTGTCATCGACTGTATGTTTATATTCGTTTTCATATCCTTTGTCAATACAAGCAATGTGTGTCTATATTTGAAGCTGAATTTGTTTTCATTTGATATGGAGCGATGCAGTTTTACACAGTTCTAATAGCAAAGAATTGATGTGTGGCACAGAAAGTGTATAGCTCTTTTCTCTTGGAGGGCTTTTACACAGTACAGTTAAACTACATAGCAAACAATACACTACAGACAGAGAAGTACTATCGATTACTGAAAACACAATATATTCATTAGGATGTGTTGGAAAAAACAAACTTGTAGCTTAAAGTGCAGTTAGCTAAAAATGGCTAAAGCTCTGGTTTAATTTGACAAACTCCTTAACCTGTAGTGGCAATAGTAATACATGAATATTATCAGGTTTTTAGCCACAGTACTTTTGTGGCTGTAGGGATTCAGCTGATCAGTTGAACATTCATGATCCCCAGATGATGAATCCTCATGACGTATGTGATCCCCTGACTTTTTCTCTGTACAATAACATAACAAGATTTGTGGGGGTTTTTTCAGTGAAATGTCCCAACAACTTTTGAATGCACTGCCATGAAAAGTAACTCACATTCATGTTGTGACAGAAATGTAGTAACTTTTACTGGCTTTTCCTTTTGCACACTAGAAGGGCAAACATTATAAATGGTCACGTCCTTTGGCTTAAGACTAAAAACCTGAAAACAAAGTGACAAATTCATCAGCCACAGCTTTTTAATACTAATCAGCAAATGTTAGCATGCAAATGTATGTTAGCATTATCATTGTTAGCATGTTATGCTGCTGACATTGACTCTTAGCTCCATTAGCCTGTATTTTTGTAACATATTTTGTGGGCATTTTTAAGAATTGCATTTAAAAAAGTGAATGGACAAGGAAAAATTTGAAAAAAGATTTGCGAAAAAGGTTTTACACTCGAAAAATGGTTACTGCGCATCATCAAATAAGTTGTGTCTTCGCCTCTGGGCAGCTTGAAACATGACCAATACTAGCTGACCTGAAAGAATAATTACAACTTGCCTGATTGAAAACAATTCCTAAGGACCTCTCCCCATTTTTTCTTTTGTAGATGGCCGAAGCTTTGTTTGTTTCCTCTTCGTCTTCAAGGTTTTTGGGCAGATGGCACACAACTTAACTTGGCTGCTTACGGCTTCCTTTATTGTGTTTATTACAGCCATGCATCAAATATTGTAGCCTATACCACTGTCTTCTGACAAAAAGATGCAGGCTGGTTTCGCATTGCCAGACCATTCTCTAGCACTGTCACAGCACTTTGTAGAATGGTCTGACTGCACCATAGCATAGCATCATTCTGCTATTGGAGGAAAAGGAGCTCTGGCATGTTTTGTATTTGTTTAAATCAATCGCTTGAGCAAATCTTGAATTTTTTTAACATAGCAGGCTGTGCCCTGGAAGTTGTTTCCTGTAGCAAAAGCAGTTTTGAAAAGGGGAAGGAGGGGAGATAACCATGTGAAATGTACAGCCAATGGCAGGTTTATATTTTACTTAATCTGTATAATCTACATGTAGTGAGTCTGATTACATGCAACCTAGTTTATTTGCTCCAGTGCATTTTGCATTTATTTTTTTTCCCAACATTTTATTCACATCAGATTTGCTCAAAAATTCATGGAAACACAACTTTTGTGGCCAAATACAGTCTCACAGAACAACCCAAGGGTCTCGGACATGGCACTTAAAGGAAAGACATGGGTAAATCAATCGGCAATCTTCCTCCAGAATTGTGAATTGGACCTTTAACCCGGTGCAAAGACAGAAAAGGTTTGAGCTTTTGTCGGCTTGTATTAATGTCCCACACATGCTGGTACATGTAAGTGTGAAGTCAGTGTGAAGAGAGGTGATGATAAAAGTAGCACACAGGAGATTGGAGATTCCATAAAAGGGGGATCAGACCTGATTAACAAGAACAAGGGGAGGATGGAGGGATGGCGGGAAGTGGGGGCTCAGGGTAATGGTTACTGAATAGGAAGCTGATGTTGTGCGTCTCGTCCCCCTGCAGTCGCCCTCATCAGTATGTGAGAGAGTGCAGCTCCTCTCTCATCTCTATTCTAAGCCTATAAACTGCAAGCTGCCTTTTGCTTGCCAGCTTTATCTACGCAACACAGCCAAACACACACACAAAACACACATATAAACTTAAAAGCAACCTCCTCTTCACTACCATAAAAGAGGAGATACTACGTTTGGTCCCCCAGCATAGTTACTGACAACATATTGACAGAAACATGCACTAAAAATTAAGTTTTATTGGGGATTTTTTTTTTTTTTAATTGTGCAGCTCATTGGTTTCAGCCCTGTTGTTGTGCTTTTTGCATTCTCTCCTGGTTTCACCAGGAATTAAATGCATGGAGGAATGTGGGGAGATAGAAAGAAGGAAAGAAAAGGCAGATTAGTTAAGGAGTGAAGGAATATAATTAGCCCTGAGCAGCAGAAGGGGATTTGTGCTCCACCGGCTGCCCTCTGCTTCTGCTGCACTCCACCCTCCTCCCCTCTCATCCCTCCTAGGAAACCTATGCTTCCCTGAGCTGTCGGGAGTTGCACCGGTGACAAGTTGTGTGTGTATCAGAGAGTGTGTGTGTGAGGCCCATTCTCACCTCCAGTGTGAACAGTGTTTGTTTCAGAGGTTGTGCAGACAGTGACTCAGCTCTTTCCTTGTTCTGCCGGCTGTGCACTGTGCTGTTTCCTCAAATCCCCAATGTGGCTCTGCAGAGGACACCGGGCTCGTCTTGTATGTGGCCAATGCAGAGCTCTCGACACAGGATGCAAGTGAGAGCGTGTCATTGTGATCCAGAGTGACCTGGGCGCATTACAACAAAGAAGGATTCTTCCCATGTCTGCGTTCGGGGGGCTGCGCTTTGGAGTCGATTAGAGTGTGCAGCAGAGCTTTGAAAGTGCAGTGAGGGGGTCTCTCTGGATGACAGAGTTTGTTTGAGTGTGGGAGACCAGCAGCCGGCCCTCATGTCTCTGCAGGAGATTCTGCGGGAGGGTGGCGAGGCATCGTACCGGCTCATGAACCGGTTCAGTCATCTGATCCAGAACTTGGACATCTCTGGACTGGGCACTCCTTCCCCTTTCAACCCTGCCAGTCGCAAGAACTCCTGGAGAGACTGGGATGGTAAGACTGACAAGAAGAGAGCCAGTATTGTGTGTGTGTGTGTGTGTGTGTGTGTCTCCATTCTTGCTTTATTTGCAACTTTCTAGCATTGGAAAGTGACACATGAGACTACATGTCTATGTGCATGTGCATACACACTGCATGTGTGAGTGTGTGCATTTGTGCATAATACATTTCTGATTGAAGCTCTGGCCAGAGTTCTGCAGGGCATCACGCCCAGAGCCTCACACACAGTGTTTCCTGTGGGCTTCCCTTTCTCCCCACTGGGCTGTTTGTGTGTCTCTGTGTGTGCAACATTTAGTGTGTCTGTGTGAGAGTGCGTGATTGCGCAGCTTAAACAGCTCCTTCACTTTTCTACATACAGAGCTCGGCAGCTGCATGGACATTTTTCTAAAGCAGTAAAAGGTTCTTCGGCACATGCAGGAATTGCGGCATGCAGCACCTTACCAGCAGATGAGCTGCTGCAAAGGAATGGGAACTGCTGATTAAAGCTGCTGAGCTTTCACTTTGGTGTCCTTTCAGCCACTCTGAGTCCTTGGTTTTTGCCACTAGTTTGAAAAGGACGCAGTGAAAAAAGCATGGTGAGGAAAACTAGGAAGAGCGCTTCTCAATGGGATAGTGGGATGCCAATGGTCCCGCTTAAGCCACGTGAGTCAGGGGATGTGTGGATGGTGTTTTTAATGTGTCTTTTATGCATTTTTATGTATCTTTTGTAAGTTATTTTCCTATAGCTATAGCTAGCTGACATTATGTGCACCTTGAGACCTTGCATATTCTTCAAATGTCCACATCTTTTGCTTTTTTGCAAGGCAGCCTCATCTCTCGCCAAGGTCGTGCTCTTGCATTTATGCTTGTTCTGTTCCTTGGATGAATGTCATTGAATGTGTTTGCTTGCTGTACGTGGAACTTATATGTGGATTTTGTGTGTTTTTGCATATACAGCATGTGCATATGTGTTTGCATACATGGACTGGACGTGCAGTGTGTGCATCTCGTCTGTTTTGTTTTTGTGCCCCTGATGCTGTGAGATCTCAGAGGAAAGATTTCCTTTCCTCTGCCTCCATGCACTGGTAAAGTCATTATCCATGAGGAGAATTCAAGAGAGACTTTTCTTATATGTTCGATTTTGCAAGCTGAGGCCATCTTACTCTGATACCATAGGAAAATCTGGGAATAAAAGAAGTAAAGATCTCTTTAGTTCAGTGGGTTTTTTTGTGTGTGATCCTTTTTACTTCAATGGTGCTCACACAAGAAATAGATCTGCGAGTTATTCACCCTCCTGACGATTCTTAGAATGGTCTGTATCTTAGAAGAAGGTAGCAAAGTGAAAAAGCACAAATGTTTCCAAATGAAGCAACTCCTTCATAGATCTTCTAAATTCTGATGTCATTAATAGGTTCATGAAGGAAAAAAGTAGCAGAACACTTGAAGAAAGTGAGTTTGCAATTAGCAATATGTGCATCTGTCCTGGAAGAAGATTCTGTCCTCTGATTGTCCTTCTAAGGTTTCTCAATTTCCTCCCGTTTAAGCATTTATGTGATGCTTGGTTTCTAATTTTTCCAACTCCAGGTTGATGGTTTAAAAACAGAGGTTGACATATGCTGTAAATATGATGAAGTGCTCTAGGACATATCAGGGATTTAGGACTAAGCAAACATTAGCTCCAAGATGCGCAATGACAGATTAAACAAAATATATTTGACAGTGATTTTAGATGTAGAACCTGTGAAAGATGATGTCCTTGTTGGTGGAGTTGGTATCGATGGAGACTACAGTGCTGGGGAAAGAAGAAACAGGAAGAAAATTTAAAGAGCCAATTCATACATTGAATGATTTACTTTAAAATTTTCATGTAAAAATACCCTCATTGGTCCTGAAAACTCATTTTAGTGTATCCAAGTTTTACATTTAGAGATTTTTCTTTTAACATAATCCATTCTTGCCTTAAAATTACTTAGATGCAATTGTATACCAATGCTTTCTTTAAATTGAGCAAACCCCTCTGCTTGCTGCAGCTCATGCACACTTCCTCAAACACTGTAAAACTACTGTAAACCACACAATGACAAATTGTAATACTGGAGTAATTCATTTATACATGTTCCAACCAGAAACTAATTATGAAAAACAATAATGAAACAAAAACCTCAATACTGCCTCCTGATAGGGTTGGTTTCTTTGTTTTGTTTTGTTTTTTTCACGTATGAAACCCTGGCTGTCTGAATCCGTGTTTTTGGGACTGTCATTGCTACATTACAGTTTCAGGTTGGAAATGCTCAGCCATGACTCCTTATTTCACCCTTGATATGTATAAAAACAAAACTCCATACGGACAAAAACAAAACCTTTATTTTCACCAGAGAGGGTCTTTAAATATATCATTTCTGGCATTTTGCGCTGCCTGTGACTAAATTCCCAGGGGATGCATCTCTGTGGTACAAAGTCTGTTTGACCGACCACATGCTTCCATGGACAGTACTCACACTACATTTGTGAGTTGGTCTACTGAACTGTCCTTTTGTTTGACCCTCTTGCTTGCTTTTAGTTTTGTAGTTCTCCAGTCTAATGGCTTTAGCTTTTATCTTTCAAGGTTTATGACACTGATAACCTCATGCATGCCCTTGGTCATAGAGTAAACACGTGTAAACACAATGCACCACAAACACTTGCAACACACACACACACACACATCTGCACATCCATGCATGCACACTTTACACAAACATATCTTGGCCACCATTGGACTTCTTTTAGTGGATAATGGCTGAGTTAGAAGACAGAATGGTGTCTATTAGCTTGTCTTGGCTGAAATTTGTCTTCCTGACAACTCACTGAAACTGAATCTAAATTGAAGCATTCTGTTAAGAAACAGTATCTTTCTTTGAGAGGTCTCGTTAGAATTAGGTCTTTCAGTAAGTTTGCGATAATGGGGTCTTTTGAGTGGAGTAAACAAGAATGGAGGCTGTCAATGGATACAGTGAGCGAACGGTTAAATGGGGATGCAGGCAGTGTTTGAATGGGTTGGTCAGAATGGAGGCTTTGTACTTTTGGTCCACATCTCCTGAGATAAGGCAGACAAGGATCCAGGGTTTTGTTGGACTAAGTAAATGAGCACTGGGAGCTGCAGTACCTATCTAACCAAAGTGCCAAAACATGGTAGCACAGCATAACTTATCCTGCACTACTTTTTCCTGCTCCTAATGCATCATAAAGAGGCATGACTGGATCCTTTTCAGAGGTCAGGCTCAGTCGTATATTAACAGGTCACAGGCATTGTCTTTGAGCTGACTGCAGTCAGGTAACTGTTCTTTTAGGGGAAGGATAAAGGTGGTGGGGCAAAGAGAGAGGGTGGGGTCGAGCACTACACTGTAGCTTTTGTGTACGAGGAAGGTAACCTGAGGTTGCAATAGGAAGTCCTCTCAGTTACTGACTAGCGTTCGCAGGCTGTAGAGCACCTGCAGCCTGACAGAGACTGGATGTAGACTTTAGGAAAAGGTGGAGTCAGAATGAGAAGGAAGCAGTTGCTGTGATATCTTTTCTTTTGTAAAGCTGCATGGAACAAATGTTACAGAATAGCAGTGAACAAGACTGGCACATGAGGATGGGAGGAGAGGAGATGGAGGATTCAGGCTTCTCTGTGGAGGAGGATGCAGAAGTTGTGTTAGATTCTGGATTTTGCGTGAACGCTGAAGACTCCAAACTCATGAAAGCAGAACGGGTGATTGTAAGTTCAGCTGAATGTCAGGACGAAGAGGATCTGGACTGGTTTGGGATTTCAGGATGCACAGATTTTCTGGAACAACGAGAGGAAAACTATGGAGGAGATGGAGGAGGCCAAACTCAAGAGGTGGAGAGTAGAGAACCTGAAGCAAAGGACAAGGAGGATCAGACTGAGGAGAGCAAAGAGGAAAAGATGGAGGCAGGACTGGATGTGTGTTTGGGACCAGGAGTGAAGGGTGGAGGTCTTGTACGGATCAGTCTTGAGGAGGTGGAGAGATACTACAAATTTTCCCGCCGCTGCCACTGGCTGTGTGGTACGTGTCGGACGGTTTGTCATTTTCTTGCATCATTTTGTTCCGTGTATGACAAACTGATTATTTCCTCATCAGTGTCGCAATCTTTTTTTTCTTATTTTTGAAATTTTATTCCTTTTTCTATGTTTATTCCTTCAGCTATCTTACTCCACACCTTCCCCCTGTTATCTTCTGTTTGACTTCACTTGTCCTCTGTTTTTGCTTTCAATTAGCATTCAGATTCAGGGGCTACACCTTTTGCTCACTGTTTTCTTTACTCCATTTAGCTGTGCGGTTTCATACAATGTCTACAAAATCTAATATGAGTTGAAGAAGAAAATATGAGCTCCATAAATCACACAGGAATCAGATGCTTTGTGTCCGTTCATGTCCTGTTTTGTGCACTTTAGTTGGAAGTATGCGTAACCTTGTGATAAAGATCAACACTGACGCATTACTGTAACTATATATAGAGTTGTGGCTGAGCTACAACAGAGGAGATTGGAAACTGTTTGGTTCAGCATTGTTTTGGGGGGATTTTCCAGTGTTTTGCACATACACCGATCAGACATAACATTATGACCACCTGCCTAATGTTGTGTTGGTCCCCCTTATGAGGTCAAAAATACTCTAAACCATTGGGAATGGACAAGAGGACCTCTCAGGGCGTCCTATGGGGTCTGGAACCAGGACGTTGGCACTGGATCCTTTGGGTACTCTGGCTTGTACAGTGGAGCCTCTGTCAATCAAACTTGTTCCACTGCATCTTGTTGATGCTTGATCACAATGGGGTGTAGGAAGTTTGGAAGTCAAATCAACATGTTGGGCCATTGTCATGGTCCTCAACATGTTCCTTATTGTTCGATGTTTTTTCCATGTGGTGGGGTTAGTTGTAATGTTTATTTGGGTGTCTAAGTCTCATCAACATGGATGCCAAAATCCAAGGTTTTCCAGCAGAACACCTCATAGTACCAATATGATTAATGTTGTTCACTTCACCTGCCAGTGGTCATAGTTAGACTGCCATCTTAATTCTTCAATTATTTGTTAGATTAGCACACTTGTTAATCACCATCACCTCATATTTTGCTTTTATGAACCATCATCTCATCTGAACCCTGTCACCCTTTTGCTTCTTTCACATTATCTGTCACTGCTCATCTGTTTGCTTTATTTCTACTCCTCTTCCTCCTCCTCCTCCTCCTTCATGACCCTGACTGTAAGCCCCTTATTCCCACTTGTTGCCCTCCCCCACCCTACTGGTTGTTGCCTCTTTACCGCCAAATCTGAACTGTCCATTATTCGGAGTTTAATTTTAGATTAATTTTGCATTTCATGCGCAAGAGCATTGAAGGTCAAGAAATCGCAGAACTGCTCTGGTTCAAGAAGTTATTTCTTAAACACTGATTAGCAAGATAACAGCCAGTTAGTTCCTTTCCTTATGGAGCCTTTCTTTGGCCTTTCTGACCCGGCAAGCCAGGATTTCGTCCTCTGGTCTCACCCCGTTTAATCTGTGTCAGTAGTGTTAGGCGGTCCAGGTGTGTGACTGTGACCCACTAATGTTTGACTCGTCACCCACAAACGTGAGCGTGAGTGGACGCTAATCCCAACCGCTAAGCCTTTTAAAGAACATTAGCGCCTCAACCAGCAGGTGGTGTGTACATGAGTGTGTGTTTACATGTGAGGGCACATTGGAATAATGTTTTGCTCCTTCAAGGTGTGTGTTTTCTAATTAGCAATAGTCACTTTATCATTAAATGGCAGAAAAGGTGCTTTCATGAAATTAAAATAGTTTAAATTGCAAGGAAATATAAGATTGTATTTTTTATTACAAGATTTAAAGAGGAAAAACTTGTCTGTCATGTAATGCAGTGCTGATGAATGTGAATAAAATCCACAGTAAAGTTTTTAATAATTTGAGGGGCAAAAAGAGGAGGACACTTAGGAAGAACATTGAACAAAAGAAGACTGGTCCAAACATGGTAAAAAAAAGATAAAATATAAAATAAAATCATAAAGTACCACATCCAGATAAGGGAAAGAACAAGTGGAGTAAAAGAAATTAAAGGGTAAAATCATAAACACAAGGCTAAAAATAATAAATAGTAATCGTTGTGGTAAATAAGTAAAACAAACACATAAATATGTACATAAAGGCAATAAAATGATCATTGTGACGTCACTGATACTTGCTGGAGTAGTTTCACTGTATGTCCCTTTGTGAGAAATACAGTAGTATCTGCTACTGGCTCATCTTCTTCCACTCAGATGTCCATAGGGGGTTTTGCAATTGTGTAATATGTGTGAACAGTGAGTGGAAGTATGGTTACAAATAAAGGAGTAAGTGTGGGCATTGTGTGTTTGTGCATAGAGGTTAGGGATATGGGGGAAAAGTGACCGTAAGACGAGGCTGAGGGGATTTTTCTGTAACAGAATAGCCCCTTTCTAGAAACAAGGTGTAGCTATTGCTGTCCTGGGTGGGGGGCTGGCTTTGATTTGATATGTGTGGGAGTTTCTGGGGGCAAGGTGTGGCTGCCTGAGTAAGTGAGGCCAGGTCAAAGAGAGGAAGCCGATGGTGGTTTCTGTGTGTGCACGTAAGGAGCGTGTGAGCACCTGTGAGCGCTTTGCAGATGGCTAGATGGTAGCTTTGTGTCCAAACACCTCAGGCAGTGCTGGCCATTATCAACAGGACAACAGTGCCTCTACCACGTTACAAACATCAGAGATACAGTAATTTATCTAGTCTCCACTTGCCTGGTTTCTATTAAGAAGACACTTTTCGTGAACACCCTTGCTTGGGGTTAATTTGAAAAAAAAAAACAAAAGGATGAAAAGTAAATTGTGTCTCAGTTAATCTCAGTCAGTAGTTTGTAATCAGCTGATACAGAAAACTTTAAGGAATGTAGATGTTAAAGGAACTTAAGGGATAAAATTTACTTGGAACTGAGGTAAGATACAGAGGCATTTCCAGAGGAGGAGAAGCTAAAACAGGTGCAACTGCAAATTATGAATTTCATTGAATCAGGTTGTGATGGGTTAACATCATGTCGATTCCAACTTTCCCATTTTAATTGTCTGTCTGTGTATCATATGTACAGTTTACTAAACTCTATAAGTGTGTGCATCTGTGTATTCCTGGATGATGGTAGATTAGTGTCAAACGTCTCCTGCTGTCATGCAAGATTTAAAACCACCTGCTTCACAGGCTGCATGGGACCATTTAGGATAAACTTAACCAGTTCGACGCCACGGAGTTGCATTCTCTCTGTTAGTACTGTTGCTCCATCTCATAGTAGTATTAAACAACCATGACAACCTGTCTTCTCAATCAGTTCTTATAGTCTGGAACAGTTATTTTCTGAGCAATTTCTGTTAATGCTGCTTCTTCTCAGCCTTTTCACTGGTTTGACATAATCAGAATATAGGTAACATATCAAAACACTGTCATTACTTAGGCAGCTGATGTCTCTTGAGAAGGTTTTTCTCTGAACATAATGTTCCAATGCAGTCTAGACTTAGACAAAACCTGGTTCATCCTAAGGATAAAACACTCAAACACAAGCTGAACAATGTTGTATATTAAGTCCAATGCAACAAGGAGTACACAAACCCATATATAGGGTAGACTAAGAAAACTGCCCCACAAGCACATGGGTCAACACAGGAGAGTCATGACCTCAGGACAAGAGTCAGCAGTCCATCTGCATCTGAAGGATAAGTAATTCTGGACAGAGACAGATGGTTTCAGAGAAAGGTTAACCTGGAACAACGACCTCATATTGTACGCTCTGTAGAGGAGGGGGTCTACGTCACCAATTATCAGGTACTTATAATGTAGTTTTTAGATCTATCCCAAGGTAGTTTCACAACCATTTGCACCTTGAAGGCATCTGAGCCCTGGGTCGCTTGTTGGCCATGAGACTAAACCTGGGACTCCCTGACAGTCAGGTTAGAACAAAAGAAACTAAAGAAACCTCACAGTTGAGAGGTGAAGCATCTTTAAGAACCAAAAGAGAAGCCCATTTGTCTTCAATTTAGGGTTACCATGACCTGGATGGTTGGCAATGTCACTTACTCCTGTGTCCCCCTCAGGAATCAGCAACATTTGAATCAAAGTTGGTGACACTTGAGCTGTTGTTTGTGTGACAACACTTTCAAGACTAATGCCTTGTAATTAAAAGTAGTTCTTTCTGGCTGTAGGTTCGGGGTTGTTGTTTTATCCTGCAGAATGAATTTTGGATCGATCAGGCTCCTACCTGGTGATACTGTGTGATGGATAAGAATCTTGTCATCCATTAATAGTCATTACTGACTGTGTACTACCCAGGGTATTTCAGAGTTAGTGAGGGAACACTTTCTCCTGATTAAGAAGAACTGACAGTATGCCGATTCATGTATATTCATAAACTGGTCATTACCTTATGATTCATTCGTTTGTTTCAAGTAACTCATTGTTATTCATTTTCCACTTCTATATTCAGAGTTATTCAGGGAGTTCTTACTAACATTTCATCAGTTATCAGGTTGTTCCTGGTTTATCTCTCTTGCCTTCTTCTCAAAATTGTGTGGTGCCGCTTTTAGCTGATTGTTTGGTAGGCATGTTTTTTGCATTATGTGTAACATTTAACTCTGGTTCCTTTTGATGCACTTGATATATATTGCTTTGGACAAACTCATCTGCAAAAATTATTGTATTAGATGTTTGAAATGTTTACTGGCGGTTAGGAAAGATATCAAAAATCACATTGTAAAATGGAAACTATTATCCAAGTGGACAATAATGTGAAGTATGATTTGTGGTGTACAGTAGTTGATGGGCTTATGCATACACAGGCACTGCTATGCTCCTTTAAAAGAATTGCAGTATGGGAAACTATGGACTTTGATTTTAGTAATTTCCAGGTATTGGTAAGTATAGGGGGAAAAGACAATATGGAAATGTATTAGGATTTCCAGACTATTTCCCCTATTCTATTTACTAAAATCTGAAATCCATAATTAAAAAGTTGGTCATACAAGCAAATTGTTTTTCAGGGTGCTTTTACTCTCACTGAGACAGAGAAGCTTTTGCTCTTCCTCATTGCTCACTGTTTTAGCATTGCAACTTGGATGGTAGACTTGTATGGATTTGATTGGTATTGATTTGTGTGTGCTACAGTACTTAGAGCTGCAGTTGTCTTGCAGTTACTTGGCAATAAGTTTGGAAACTGAGTCCGGGAAAGTGTGAAACAAAACAGAAAATGTGCAGGAACCCTTCTTTAAAAGCAGAATCACTGATACTAATATGATGCACTTTTTGTCCCATCCAGTTCAGATCTCCTCACGGTCTGCTGGCTGTTGTTTCAGTGGGTGTGCTGGAAAAAAAATGCGGTGTTTGTATGCAGCCTTGGCTCTGTAAATGGCAAGCAAGCAAAGTGGCTCTGACCAATCTCAAGGGTGTCCTGTGCACAATCATGCTCGTGCATGCTCATGCATGCTCGTGCACACTACAGGGTAGAAGGGAGGGGAAGGAGAGATGGGGAAAAGGAGGCAGTACAAACAAGAGGGATGGTAAATTCAGCACATGATAACTATCTAAATATGTTTACCAGGTAAATATTTATATGGTGTATCTCCAGAATTGCAGACTCCACCTTTAAGTCCCTTAATTAGCTCAAACCTTTGATGTTTGCGTTTGTAGAACATGTTTGGCACCAGCGGGTCTGAGAGGAATAGGGTTTAAAAGTGGCAGGAAAATGCTAAACCAAGAGGACACACCTGAATGAGTCCTATTAATAAACAGTTTCAGTTTATGAGAGAGAGGGAGATGGAAAAAGCAAGCGATGTAGTGATGTCCTCAGGCCAAGTCACCTGATAGCCACCCTGCCAGACAAAGAGTAACAGTAAGACTTATTGGTTTGTTAACTCACAGTCAGAGGAGGGTTTAAAGTAAAGGGAGTGTACCTGTAAAGAGACAGTCAGCTTAACATACGGTGTCGTTAGCAATGTGGTAGATTTTGTAGCTGCTCCTGTGAGTTTGAAACTGGAGTAGGTGGACACTGATGTCAAAGGACAGGTAGGGAGTCATAGAGGGGAAATTCATCTGTGGCTTGTCTGTGTAGTTTCTGATATGTTTCCTTTAAGCTTCTTTAAGTCTTTGTGTTCTTCCACTGATGAAGTCTTGACTTCACCAAGATAAACGCTAGGTAATACATATTGTACTCTTTAAAAGATTTAAGCTGCCTTTATTGTCAATGTACATGAGATAATACAATGAAATTTAATTGGCAATCGGGCAATCTCTATAGTAGCAGTAAAACAAGGATATATATATATATATATATATATATATATATATATATATATATATATATATATATATATATATATATATATATATATATATATATATATGATATGTAATATAATAAATGCAGAGGTATTTACACAAAGGAATGTAATGCGCAGTAAGCTGCATTTAGAGTGCGCATTGTTCAATTATTACACATTAATTATATTACAATTGCCTTTTATTGTAAGATTATTTTTGGGCTTTTTGGCCTTTATTACAGTGAAGATAGTTGGGAATGACATACTACTAAATTTTTCTCATTTATATTTTGCACTGTGTTTGTTAGTTGGTGATGGTGTCACAGAAGAAAAAAATTAAGAGGAAAATTTTTGACTTTTTATCCAATAAGCACTAAACTGCAATTAATATATTTATTTGGTATTTTCATGGTTTAAAAAGTGGCTGTTTCTGATCCAGAAAGATATTTAGTCATGTAGAACAAAGCTGCACTCTCCAGCGTGACAATGACGTGATGTTTCAGTTTGGATTACCTCAGAAAACCGAAGGAGACGAAGTCAGCATGAAAAGTCAATATTGATCTTCTGTGTTACTTAACACGGGTGTCTATGTTTGCATCCACATTTACAGGGAACGTCCTGTGATCTCCTGGCTTCCTCATCATTTTTAATTGCATTTAAACATCTTTGGGCTATTTTACCTCAAGTACTTCTAGATGGTAGAGAAGCTTGTGGATTTTATTATTACACCTAAAAAAAAGGCTATTTGTGTTGCACACTGCAGATATCTAGTCTTGGGGATCTTTGTGAGCTAAAGTGCTGTTACTAACAAAAATGGAAAATCTGAGGAGGCCAGTGCTCAGTGGCTCAGTGTTTTTTTATGCTCCGTGTTTATGGACAGAAGCCCATTAAAAGCCCCATTTTGTGAAGGGTAGATATGAAATATGCAGGCATCTTTGGCCATCCATTTAGGAGATGTTGCCGGGAACCGAGGGATTGGAATTCAGGTTTTGAGCTTTACTTGTATTATTGAGAAGCCATCTCAACACAAAATGTTTGTGCACAAAAATGCCATGAGAACTTACGCTCTTGAACTTACAGTAGCTTCTTTTTGCAGTATTACATCACATTGTTCCTGCTTAAATTTATGTATCTTCTCTCAGGCCTCTCACTGTGACATCTTTTTTTTAATACTGATGACAATTTGATTTTGATTAAATACAACAAACCTCAGATTCTGTGTTGTTCTGTGATATAACAATGTATATATTGCACTGTAGACATCGATAGTGGACTGTAGAGGGAATTTAAACTTGTGTCCACCTTGAAAAATGTAGAATAAGTAGATTTTGGCATATCAAGCAAAGGATAGAGTTTCTGAGAGGGACATAGTAGAGTACTAGCTGTAGTTTTTGGTATTGATCTGTTTTGCCCCTTTGTTGTGTAGCTCTCAGTTTCACGTTGAACTCTGGCCAGTTTTCATTTAGCAAGAAATAGTTCAGATACATCAATGCATGTTCTACATAACATAAAGATATTTTTTATGTCTCAAGCCTCGGAAAACTTTTCTTCAAACCTTTTGTATATTTCTACAACATAAATATTCATGACCAGCTGAGGGAAATCTGAGAAAAAACATCATTTTTTATTAACATGGATGATCTTTTTCATCAGAAGTGTGTGAGCGTGTCGAGCTGAGCTTTCATTAACGGCGCCAGCGTCAGCAAGCGAGTTCACCACTGCCAACAGATTCTTAATCGATTATTGTGAAATTGTGATCTGCAGAAGTAGGTCACCTTGTTCCCCCACTGAGCCCCAGCAAACCATCAAGAGGAAAACGGAGGAAAACACAGAAACTCTCATGTGAAATAAGTGTTCAAATTTAATCAGAAAATGGTGTGTTCATACGGTTTAATAACTTATGCTGCAGTGAGGAGATGATTAAGGACATAGATTTTCAGGGCCTTTTAATGCATATTCATGACGGCTAGCAGCTGTCAGACTGAGAGTTTCATCTGTATCTCTGTGCTTTGACTTAGTGTCTGAGATTGTAATGCTGTATAACTGTGTATGCCGCAATAATATCATTACATTACTAATCTAATGATAGTCTTTCCAAATAGTCACCGACTTCCTACTCGGCTTCCCAACCTCCTGTTTGGTCTCTGGTATAATCAGAATCTCCCACTGGGGGAATGAACCTTAAATCTGATTATTTTAATCCGTATAAAGGGACTGCCTGGGGGGTGAAGTGCTGTTAATGAAGCCCGTAAGTTTGTCAATACTGTATGCTATCTACAACAGAACAGATCTGTGGGATCTAACAAGACAGATAGAGGACTTTTCTGAAAGTGTCCAGTGATGACCATCAATCCTAATGTAGTGGAGATATTGCAGTTTAACTTTGTTTTAGTGGAAACATGTGTGTTTAAAGCTCTAATTATGTCTTTATATAGTACATATGACAATGTAGGAGTCAATATTGTACACCAATCTGGCATTTTATATCAGTTCTACAGGTCTGGTTACTTTATTTATAATAAACTGATCAAGCAAAACATTATGACCACCTGTCTAATATTGTGTTGGTCCCCCTGATGCTGTCAAAAATAATCTGAACCATTGGGCATGGACAAGAGGACCTCTCTGGGTGTCCTATGGGGTCTGGAACCAGGACGTTGGCACTGGATCCTGTGGGTACTCTGGCTTGTGCAGTGGGGCCTCTGTCAATCAAACTTGTTTCACTGCTTCCTGTTGGTGCTTGATCACAATGGGGTGTAGGATGTTTGGAGGTCAAATCAACATGTTGGGCCATTGTCATGTTCCTCTACATGTTCATGATTGTTTGATGTTTTTGCCATGTGGTGGGGTGCATTTTTCTAGGCCAATTACATTTGGGATTTCCATTTGCATGAGGGAGTGTGTTTGTTGTGTGACAATGTTGATTTGGGTGTCTAAGTCTCATCAACATGGACGCCAGAATCCAAAATTTTCCAGCAGAACACCTCATAGCACCAATACGATCAGTGTTATAATGTTGTGGCTGATTGGTGTATATATATATATATATTACTTGGCTCCTTGATAGTTTGACGTATATATCAGACTTGTGTTGTTAAATTGTGCAGTGGACTCACTATCATTCTAATTTCTGTCTTTTCTGCAGATGAGATCATGCAGCTGGACAGCAGTCCGCTCCGAGCTGCTGATATCACCCCCGACCTCAAAAAGCAGTTTGCCTTCCTGTCAGGTGATGCTTTTTTTCCTTATCTGTGTGATTGAGTTGATGTAAGCGTGTGCGTCACTGACAGTTCAATTTCTAATTACCCGCAGTCAGCTGTTATTTGAATTTGAGCTTTTCCACTTCGTATTTGCATCTAAGCTGTTTTCTAGTGATTTGCTATTCAAATGCCACCTCGGTCCGTTTCCTCGTCACTTTGTCAGGTTTTCCTACAGTCACCTGCTATCTTCTTGCTACTGTTACCTGTTCTGTACTTCACTACTGCCACTGCATGATAAACTTCATGTTTCCATCTCCACAAGCATCCTTTTTAGCACATATCTGCAGGAATTACTAGATAATTGTGACACCTCTTCCATCCGTTAATGTAGTTATATAAAAAGCTGTCATCTCTGCGTGTGGCAGAGGTGACCTTGTGGCTGCAGCAGCAGACTCGGAAACCATTTTGCGGACAAAGATCTAAGCAGACGTCAAAACCATGACCATGCACTTGCTGTTGCTATAGTGACGAGAGAAGAAAAGGCAGACAGATTGATATTCCAGTCACATGCGCTGACAGAGCAGCTGTTCCACACAGGGAGGGAGATGCTGTGTTTCTGTGTTTCTGTGTTTCTGTGTGTGTGTGTGAGCGAGAGAGAGGTGAGATTTTTGGAGTCAACATCAATCATTGTGTGCAAACACAGCGGCATCTCTCTGCGTTGTGTCATTTTTTCGTCTCACTTTATTATCCCATCCTGAATCACCATGTGATTCGGGTGAGTCTCAAAGCATACTTACTCAGCTTCAGCTTCCTGCCAACATTTGTAGCTCCTTCAAATATGTTTTCATTTTTTTCTCTCCTTGCTCTTCTCTTTGGTTTAGTTGAAAAGAATAATATATCATATACATTTGTGCACCAATCAGGATTTAACAATATTAAAATCGGAATCTAATGGCCATTAAATTTCATCAGAACACTCCAGGGGAAGCAAATCAGCTAAAATTTAAGTGTTGAATTCTAATTGAGCACCAAAGATGTTTTTTGAAATCATATTTATCTAGTCATGAATGAAAAATATATGGTAAGAGTGTTACATAAGGATATAATGTCAGTTTTTTTGAACCAATAAACCATTTTTAACTCAACTGTTGACCCTTGTGAGGCGCCTTAACCATCCCCTTTCCTGCATATTGACACATTTTATATTTAAAAATTCTATTTATTGTGTTACCAATGGATTTTTTTGCTGTTCATTTGTTTTAAAATGAGACGCAAGAGACTATATTATTGTTATTATGATGCATAATGTATTTTCTATACAATCCCTCAACTCATCACCATGCAGCTTTAGCGTCAGTGTGTCCCTGTGGCCACAGGTTTTTGTTACCAATGGATTTTTGCTGTTTGTCTGTTTCAAAATGAGACACAAGAGACTATATTATTCTTAGTATGATGGATATTGTTATTCCTGTACAGGCCCTCTTCTTATCACAATATGGCTTTAGCATTAGTGCCCCCCTCTGGTCACAGATTCTTCTTACTCTTGTCTCTCTTTTATTCTAGCTGTATGTCAAAAGTCATTTTCCCTGCTAAACTGAGAAACAGAGCCAAGAGACTAACAACATATAATAATTTCTTTACCTTTTAATTTGTGTTATGCTGATACCCAATGTCCCCAATAGGATGTATGCAGTTGATTCTGTCATATTAATGTGTAAAGTTTCAATGTTCAGTGCTTTTCTTTTTCCCTAGGAGGTAGAGGAGACAACGGCAGCCCCATCATCGTGTTCCCAGAATTCCCTGCATTTGGGGAGATCACGGACAGGGAGTTTCACAACGTGCTCACCTACCTGACATGTGTACCCAGGTAACATCACACATACTAACTCACACCCACATAAATCTGAGATTGTTGCTGATATTTACACCTGCCTTTCATCACCTTGTTTACTCTCCTGGTGTCACCATTACTTTGTTTCCTCTGTCATGATGCTACAGAACAACACCCCCGATGAACCTGACAACACTTTGTGCATCAAGTCTGCCAGTAGGTGGCAGTTGATACTTAATTACAGCTTCATGTCAGATAGGTTAGTGATTTGGACTCAGATCTTGTATAGGTGTCTGTCAATATGTGCAAATAATAGAAGCAATCTTTTTTTAGTCTTCTGCAAACGAGTCTTTGAAGAAGAAAAGATATAAAAGCAGTCTTTTGTCTGAATCTTTTCTCAGATAACTGCCACCTGTCTCTTTTTTTCATGTTCATTTTTGTCCTACCTTTGATATATTCCTCACAATTTAGTCCATCAGTTTCTCCATTTAGCTTCTGTCTGTCCTGAACCTCCTTCATCCTGCCCGGAATGGCAAAGTGTGTAAAAATAGCAACTGCGGTGATTCTGACTGGCTGAATCTGAATAATGCATACAGACAGCTGAGCAGAGCTGGCTGTGTTTGGAAATGGTATGTGTGTGCAAGTGTGTGTATGTGTGATGAACTTACATGAACACCTGCGCACACAGCAATGCATCTGTATTAAGACACGCATGTGTTTGTTTTTGCAGGCCTTTAAATGGGATGTAAATACAGCTTTATGCATGTTTTTTTAAAAACTTTTGTACAGGAGGTTAATCGTTTATATTAAGTATTACAAAGTGGATCGTCTATTTTAAATTCACTAACATTTTGGTCGGCGAGTGATCTGATGGAAGGTCATCCCCAGGGGTGAGATTTTGCTGAGCCTCAAGCTGTTGGAAACGCACAGACAGATGGTTGAAGCTACCTGAGGGACTTCCAGCCCCGAGTGGCCTCACACAGTCCAGGGGCAAATGTCCTACATCTGTGTATCACAACCTTGAACAGCTGCCGCTTGTTTGAAACAAATACCTTTGGATCAATATTAATTGCAGACTTAACTGCTAATGTTGATTTTCGCATACCAGGCATGTGTGCACTTGTTAGGCCGACTGTGTGGATGAGTTAAGTATTGAAGTAATTCCAGTCTTGTCGTGTGATTTTCAATATCCTAATTCATTCACTCTTGACTTTACATCAACAAAAGCTCTTGGTGAATGATTTAAAAGCTCGTGTGCCCATCTCTCTACCTTAAGTTTTGTTTTGGCTTTGCACGTGGATGCACACATGAATCTAGTTTTGCAGACTGGTTTCATGTTAAAAAGACACAGTTGCTGCTAAGATATTTAGCCAGAATTGAAACACATTCCGCTCTCATGGTTATTTAATCAGTTTTTAATTTAATATCTCATCGCCCTTATATTGAGACCCTAATTTCTGTACCCTGCTCAGCACCATATAGGAGAAGGGGAGGGTATAGCAGCATGTGTGTGTTGCTATGTCTGCATATGCATTCATGCATCAAATTTCCCCTCATCCCTCCACTGCCATTAGCTTTTTCACAGCTCAACACACAGCTCGCGGTACTGTGTCCTTAGAAATCCCATTATTAGTAGGACACTCATGTGTGTGCAGCTGTGGCGTCATCAGGCAGTTTCTATGAATATTTAAATTAAACAGGGAATATAGTATATGAGACAGTGTCTCTATGTGAAACAATAATGCAGGATTCACAGTATTCATGTGTTTCTTTATATTTTTATAATTCCATTGCACATTCCTACTTTTGCTGTACCTTGATATAGTGTAAAAAATAAATGTTTCCAAAGATTAAGTCCCCATTTGTCAATTTATACACTGACATTCTGTAAACACCAGTGTAAATGTACCAGGTTCAGTGCAAAAGCTACACAAATATAGCCCCAAAACAGCAAAGAAACAAAACACAAGCCAACACGGTGTGAAACAGAAGTTAGCAGATATACAGTTTGGGTCATTGCCATTTAACAGAAGCTGCAGGGGCCCATTTCATCATGTTCCTCTCATATTCTTCCTCCTCAGCCCCTGGCGCTGTACGTTCAAGCATAAACCTGCCTCTCATCTCAGCAGTCGTAAATGTCTCAGAGGCAGAAAAGCTCTTGTCCCGCTCCACCCCTCCTCCTCCTCCTCCTCCTGTAAG
This sequence comes from Dascyllus trimaculatus, assembly GCA_024666655.1. NCBI lineage: Eukaryota > Metazoa > Chordata > Actinopteri > Pomacentridae > Dascyllus > Dascyllus trimaculatus. Next base: position 14,241,153 of record CM045456.1, on the reverse strand, counting down.
ATGTAAAACAGTTTGAGAGCCCCAGTGGCTGTTGAGAGTCTGTGCCGATGATTGAGTGCAGGGACGAGAGGAGGGGATGACGGATGAAGACAAAAGAAAAAGATGAGAGGTGAGGGAAAGTGCAAAGAAACTGATGAGAAGTGCCAATATAAATGCAAATAGCAACAGTGAGAGGGAGTAAAAGCATTATTTCATTCATTATTTTCCTAATAGCTGAAACCTCACAGTGCTTACAGTGGCATCCTCTTTGAGTTAGCCCACGTTTAGATAGATCTGCTGATTGGCTGCTAAAGCTGCCATTACTTTGCAGCTATGTTGTGATTGGCTTGTGTCCCAGCAGCTCCCAGTCTCTCATTGGATAGATTACAGATGCAGTGAAGAGGGGGTGCAGAGGCTGGAGTCTGTGATGATCTGAAGCATTTGGTTTGAAGCACGCTGGGATCTACTACCTCTACTGTGTTTTTATCTGCCTTATTGTGGCAAGGACTGCTTTTTTAAGTTGCAGAATGGTGGATATGAAATCAAATACTTAAGGACTGCTGGGATATTTCTACATGAGAGGTAATGACTTCTGCTCATGTACACGTGTGCTGTGGATGCATCATGTTCTCAGGTGGAGTGGATTCTGATGGTGAGCTGCACATGCACCGGTTGTTTGAACCATGTTGCCGTCCTCTCTCCTGAGACGGCAGAGGACAGCAGGGGGAAGGGGGGAGCAGGGAGAGAGCTGAAAACTGGAGGCTGTCAGCCAAGAGATCTGGAGTTGCTCCACAGCTTCTCCCTTTTATTTACTGCACCAGCTGTCTGAGAAGATAAAGAGAATCTGAACAAAACAGCAAGCTGTGAACAATCACTTGGCTTCTCCACCGTGTCGCAGAGGAAACTGTTTTTTTGTTGTTGTTCTTGTGTTTATTAAGGAATCCCTACCTTTCCATCGTAATTCACTGTGCTGTTAAATTTCTCACTCCTGAGTCTAATGGATCTCTGCTCAATTTGTGCTGATTGTGTTGCCTTGTCCTCTTTTCCAGTTTGTCGTCGACAGGCGTGGGTTTCATCCTGGTCATCGATCGCCGGCAAGACCGATGGGCGGCTGTCAAGGGGACCCTGCTTCGTATTGCAGTAAGTTTGTCTTTGTGTCTGCAGATCTGACCGTCCTCCCGCCCTCTGTTTGAGTCTCTGTGGGAGAGAAACAGCCATTTAATCAGCTGTTTGAGGAAAATGAGTGGCAGTGGCCTTGCACCTCCTTCACCCCACTAGAGGAAAAAGCTTGTCAGGCCATTAGGAGGTGTTGGAACGTCCCCATCCCTTCTTCACAGCTCCACCACTAATATCACTCCCTCCCTGGGGGGGTCCCGCATCCTTATACCGTCTCCCATCACTATCACAGCGGAGCATGTGTTTCCATAGCTACAGGGGGAAATAAACAGTCATAGGCCAAAGGGATAGAAGGAGATTGCGTACCTCAATCAGCATCTCTGCATCTATTCAATACTGAGTCACTTCAATGAATGAATAACTGGAGCTCAGACTGGTTTAAGGTCTCCTGTGTTTCAGGAGAGGCAACCCATCAGCCAACTAATAGTCTTTGTCTTCTTTTACTTTTTCTGCAGGAGAGTAAAACAGTTCTTGTACACTGTCTCCCTCTTTTTTTTGGCAAATAATCTTTCATTACTAAATAAATACACCATCTTTCAAGATGCAGAAGTGACAGTAGTCATGTCATTAATGTTGCTACAATAATCAGGGTTTTGCTTTTTTTTCTTTGTTTGTTTCAGTTGTTTCAGGCTTTTGTTGTGAACAATGAGTGTCTGTATGTTCATCTGTGTTTCATGCTTTCTATAAGGAGGTGAGGAAGCATTGGCAGCCCTCCATAGTGTGTATTTAGAGGAGGGGTGTATTGCTTTTTTGGGCTAAAACAATGGGCCACTGGCCTTCTCCTTGATTCATGCTCCTTCTTTATATCAGCAATGCATTTCTGTTAAATAGGAATGCAGTGCAAAACATAACTTTTGTTGCCAATTTTCTGGAAACAAAAGAATATTTACATTTTTCAGGCATTCTGTTGGGAATAAAAATGCTAAAACACAGTTTTCTTCAAAGCTTCAGGGTTGAATAGATCCCCACATGTCTATTAATAATATTAAAGGCAGCTGAATGATAAATCAGCTCAAAGACAGATATACCAAAAGATGAATATCACCACCCACTGTCTCCAGAGACATGGGAGACTCGCTCAGTCATCTCAAATTAAATCAAGGTTTATTAATCCCACAAGGGGGGACTTTTACGGGTTGACAGGCCAGTAATAGGGGGGCAGTTCAATCAACCCTGCAATAATGTCCTGTTTGGAGTGATCGAGCCAAGCTGCTAAATACATGATGATGGAAACTGGTCTGTTTGTAGTCGGTGTGCACACGTGTGGATGTGTGTGAGTGAGCAAATAAGCTCATTAATGCTGTTGAATGACACTTTTTGTGGTTTTTGTGTGTATATGAGAACATTTGTTTATAGCTTGTGGGTGTAAATGTGGGTTAGTGTGTTTCCAAGGAAAGCTTCAGACTGCAGTGCATAGCTGAGTAGATCCAGTGACAGACAGAAAGTGTTTATAGATTGGTTTTAATTAAGTCTCTGCTTATACTGTCAGTCCCTAAAGCTTGTCATTTATCTGGCTGTGTGTGTGTATGTGTGTATGCCATTGACAGAGAACAAAGAACAAGTAGACCATGACCATGACTGCCAGCAACCACAGATCTGAGCAGTACGGTTGAATGGTTTGAAGCTACATTATACATTTGAAGGGACTGGAGACATTTTACAGCGATTTTGAGAACAAAGCCCATAAAAAGACCACAATCAAAACTGTCTGCAGCCCTCAGGCCATAAGCTTATTCACTGGTTGTACATATGTAAGTTCATCTTTCAAAAATGATTTCCTCAGACAGCTGGGCACTCAGTTTTTTAGCCATTCTACTGTGCCTGTGTTCATTGTGATCATCAAACTTATCACTAAGTGCAATGGTTTAGCTCATTAAAGCGCTTTTGATAGCTGTTGTGCACAAAGCAAAGGAATTCTTTAGACATTGATTTCATGAGACAGGTCTATACAAGAGAAATGAGCCAAGTTTAAGTTTCAAACAGACTCCTGTGCATTGTCTAATTTGCCAAAATATATTTATTTGCAACATTTCTATGCTAGACCTTCAGGCAAACAGTTTATGAACCATCTTAAATAGGTAGTGGCTATTAAATCTGCAACCAGTCCCATTCCCTACATGCTAATGGAAGGCATGAATACAAAATATTATATTACTGCATGACAATTAGCAATTTATTCCAGAAAATTAGACTTTATAGTAGCAATCATCAGTGTGGGTAAATTACTATAAAATGAATACTCAAGGCCCCCAAGGGCCAAACTGCAACAACAGAGCTACAGTATATATCAAAGAGAAACAATACATACCAAGCTTTTGCTGCAAGAGTAGTGAGTAAAGATTAATTAGGATCAGATCCTAGTTTGGATCTTTTAAATGGATGCGTCCATGGTGGAAAAATAGAGAATTTCGCCTCACTTATTGTTTAGGAGGCCTGTTTCTCATTTTGTTATGCAACGCTGACAAATCCATTAATCATAAATACAATACGGACTTGAAAACATCTGCAAACTCCATAGATGGTGTGTTTTCATTTCCACTATTTTCACCACTGTTATCTTCCTTCTTCCAGCAGGTCAGCGAGGAAGGACAAACACTGAATTGATTTATTAATTCCATTAACAGTTCCCTCCCCAAGAGGGTTTTTTTTTCTTTTTTTTAATCAACGATGTATTCACCATCGCTTCTGCTTAGACCAGCATTCCTCGACTCACTTCGTGGGAGGACGACCAATCAGGCGAATCATCCATTTAGGTCATTAGCTAATTAAAGCTGCGTTAACAATTGTGTTGCCTCAGGAGGGGGAGATCAGTGTCTACCCCCAGACCATCATCTGACTGCTTTCACAGCAGTTCGGAGTCTGTCGGTGGGTGTCAGTCACGACGTTTAATTGATGTTTTATTGGTTTTTGTAGGCTGAGCTGAGCATCGTGAATATGAAGAGGATGGATGTGGCTGTCATGAAAACATGTGGCTGGACAGGTTCCTCTTAGTGTCTGCTTTCTTTTCATGCACAAAGAAACAGTCCAGTAGTCCCAAATCACAAATTGTAACATCCCTTCATCTGTGCATCTCGCAGACATGAGTTGAATAGGAGTCCTCTAAAACATGGAAATAAATAACTGAGAAATGTGATGGACAGACAGTTACATTTCTTATTCAAAAATGCATCAAAACTATGCCAATTTGACTTAACAATCCCCGCTGCTTCAAGGGAAAACCTGAATTCATGTGCGCTTCCACAGACATATTGAGAGACCTCCTGCCTTATTATTCCTGCAGAAGCATCTCAGAGACACGAAGATTAATGTTCCTGCCATACGATGGTTCCCTGCACCCCCCACATTTTCCTCATTCTCCACTACTCCACAAGCGGCTTCGCATGCTTGAATGTGTTTGAGCAAGAATGTTCACGAGGAGAAACAAAAAAGGAGGAATAATGAATAGATAGTGGAGGCTGTCAGCTGAAAGTGACCTGGGGTGGAGGAGGAGGATCCTGCCTGCTCTGTTACTCAGTCTCTGTCTCCTTTCTGATTTCAGGGCTCCTTCCCAGGGAACCTCCAGCTGGTTCTGGTTCTGAGGCCCACCACCCTCCTGCAGCGCACGCTCTCCGACATCCTCTTCAAATTCAACAAGGATGAGTTCAAGATGAAGGTGCCGGTGCGTACAAGAGTAGAAACACTGTGTATACCCCTTAAGTGACTAACTGAGTCAAACCCACTGGCAATAGGGTCAAAAACATTTTAAAGAAATTGGATTTCTTGAGGAATACAGTAAATGTGTTTATGATCCAATAACTTGAGTGAAATCGGATGTTTCTCTCTCAGGTGATTATGCTCAGCTCTATAACTGAGCTGCACTCGTATATCGACCGCAGCCAGCTGACCCAGGAGCTCGGAGGAACGCAGGAGTACTGCCACGACAAGTGGATATCTCACCGCACTGTATGTACATGTTGTACCGTCCACTGAGCAGAAGCATCACAACAACACCATCACAGCTTTTTCAAATCAGAATCAGAAATACTTTATCGATCCCAGAGGGGAAAAATGCCTATGTGCTACCATTCAAAGTCTTAGAAATATAAAGAGGACAAAAAATACATATATAGATGAACATAAGTAGAGAAATATGTCAAGAAAGTTGAAAAGGTATGAGCAAAAAATTGGAAAATGAGCATTGCTCTAAGTAATACAAAGTAAGTATACAGTGTAATAAATAGTGATGCAATTTGTTTCTATATAAATAAGACAAATTCATACTTCAAAACATAAAAAGATCATGAATTTAAATGGTGATTTCATTGTCCAACCTTCATTGTTCGACTTCTGTTTTGAAACATTAACTGACATCAGCAGATTCCTTGCAATTTGATTTTGTCAGTTAAATGCAAAAAATGTTCACATCATCTAACTTAAGACGCTTGTATTTCACTAATGCAATAATTTTGAATTGGGAAAACGAATGAAAGTCATTGTTGTCTGATCAACAACAATGCTTAACCATCGTTCGTCAGTGATGCTACTTGTACTTAAGGAATCTGCTCTCCTGCCTACGTATTTCATGTTTGTCAACTCAGGATAAAATAATTATGTTACTGCAGCAGCTATAATTTAATTTTTACTAAATAAAACATTCACTTTTTATTCCACTTGTCTTTTTCTGGTAAGATTGACTAAATTCTAGTTTGTCAATGTGTTCCGCACAAATTAATTTAATAAATCCTACACATTATTGTTGTTTTCTTTTTGACCAAGAGATTCAATTTACATTAAAAAAAACAACATTAAAGTGTTGTGTTCAATAAAATCATGAAAAACCTCAACTACGTTTCTATGTTATGGTAATAAATTATCCAAAACAAATAAAAACTGCTGCAAAAAAATACTACACAGAACATTTTATTAGCTGTACCTGAATCACTGACATCATGCTGAAAGCTTATATTTCTTCTCGTATGTTTCAGGCTATCGAAGGCTTTGCGTTGATGGTAAAGAAAACTGCACAGACCCTGCAGTCATTTGGGACTGAACTGGCAGAAACTGAACTCCCAAACGAAATCCAGGCCACAACCGTCCTGCTGAGCACACACACCAGCAAGAAAGACAAAATGAAGGTAACCCTGTTCACACATGTGTTCTTATCTTATCTACATGCTCTGTTATCTGCGTGGATAATATATGTTAACCCATCTGTCTCTGTGCATGTAGGAGGACATTCTGGTGGCTCTGGGTCAGGGCGGCAGGCTGCTGGAGAGCATCAACGAGCCGGTGGTGCGAGACCCCGACCACAACATGAACCAGGATGAACTGGAGAATCTTGCTACGGTGCAGAGGTTAGATCCAGTGATGCTGACACAGCTGCAGGGTGGCGACTGGAAGCAAGACAGGGCTAAGATTATTCTGTAGAGGGAAATAAATCAGGATTACTCATCTTGTTTACATACACCAATCAGCCACATCATGACCACTGACAGGTGAAGTGAATAACATTAATCATATTGGTACTATGTGGAGTTCTGCTGGAAAACCTTGGATTCTGACATCTGTGTTGATGAGACTTAGACACCCAAATCAACATTGTCCCACAACAACAACACTCCCTCATGCAAATGGAAATCCCAAATGTTACTGGTCTACCCCTACAAGAAAATGCACCCCACCACATGGCAACAACATCAAACAATCAGGAACATGTTGAAGAACTTGATAATGACCCAACATGTTGATTCGACCTCCAAACTTCCTACATCCCATTCTGATCAAGCATCAACAGGATGCAGTGAAACAAGTTGGATTGACAGACGCCCCACTGCACAAGCCAGAGTACCCAAAGGATCCAGTGCCAACGTCCTGGTTCCAGACCCCATAGGACACCCTGAGAGGTCCTCTTGTCCATGCTCAATGGTTCAGAGAATTTTTTAGCACATAAGGGGGACCAACACAATACTGGACAGGTGGTCTTAATGTTATACCTGATCGGTGTATTATAAATAAAGGAACCAGACCTGTAGAACTGATATAGAATGCTACTCATATCTTGTTTTATTATAAGACAGAAAGCTTGCGTGGCAACCATTATATTTGAGCATTAATTAAGAATGATTATGGGCACAGTAACACTTTATTTGGGTAACTATTAAAACTGAAAAATAAGGTGTCAAAACTACAACTTCAAAAACTGAATACAAGTATGCTTTTTAGAAGATTAGTGATTTATTCAAATATAAAGTCATTAAATTTCTTGTTTTGCACTTCTGTACTCTTATTTCTGATCATTTAACGATTTTTCAAGGAAAAACACCAAACATTTTTATTTTTGAATTGCGTAACACACTTGTTATTCCAATAGACTTAAGTAAGTAGTGAAGAATATAAAGTCCCACAGCTGTTATATAAACGGATTTCGCAGCCTCCGAATGGTGATATAAGATTTAAGCCAGTAAACATTTTTTTGTTTTGTTTTTATCTGAATTGATGTTTTTTTTTTCATTTTGAATCCTACATTAGGATTAATAGTTGTCAAGGCAGCGTGCTTTGAGGTCAGTCACTGTTTTAAACTGCACTGAAAGCACTAATTCTCATGTCAACAGACATTATGTCTTCATAACACGCACACAAACACCGAAAATCAAGCAGATCCAAATATCCCAGTCAGCTTCCACACGGCATTTTCTGCTTGATTAATTTCTCCCCCCGCTACTGCTTTTTGCTCTGCTCAACTGCCTGTTTTTTTAACAGTCCGTCTCCTCTCCCCTGTCAGGCTGCTGTCTCAGCTGGACGAGACAGAAAGGGCTTTTGATGAGTTCTGGGTGAGGCATCAGACCAAACTGGAGCAGTGTCTCCAACTGCGCCACTTTGAGCACAACTACAGAGAGGTGAGCTGGAGGCTGTTAACTCAGTGGAGATCCTGCGTGCTAGACTTCAGTGAACATGATCCCTTTTGAACTTGAAAAAAAAAAACGACTGCTGTGTTTCTGCTGCAGGTGAGGGCTCTGCTGGATCAGGTGTCTGAGAAACTGGCAACCTTCTCTGAAGTGGGGATCAGCCCGGCCCACGCTGACCACATCTTCTGTGAACTCACCACCTATGAGGAGAGAGTCTGTGTAAGTCACACCCGACGCTTCACAATTAAAGCACTATCTAACCACAGCTTGCTGAATTATATGTTTATAGTGTGACTTTGTTGTGTTTGTGATTGTTTCTAAATAACAAATCAGTGTGACTCACAGTGACAGAGTTTTATCAGCACATAATAGAGTACAATCATCATTTTGCTTTGAATTATAGAAGTTTCATTCTGTTTCAAATGAATAATACGTTTGAGGTGTTGTATAGTAAGTCAGATGAAATGGACCACAGTGACCCAATCACCATTATAAACTCATGTGATAACAGATCACAATTTGTAAATAATATATGTTTCTTTCCTGAATAGGCCAAAGTTGCCCAATTGTCTTTATTGAATATTTGGCATTTTATTCAGGATAACTGCAGACCAGCATCCAAACACATACATCATCTTGGCCTTGCTTTTAGGGGAGTAATAAAACCCCTTTTGCATCTATGAGATATGCTCACAGCCACTAAGTTATGAGTTATTTTGTTACTCTATAGTGTAGAGCTGCAGCAGTCACTTGATCAATGATTAGCTGTCAATTATTAACTGAATCGCCAACTATTTTGAAAATCAATAAATCAATTTGAGTACTCTTTAAGGAAGATTCCTCTGATCCCAGCTTCTTAAATTGATTTTTTTTTCTGGTGTCTTACTCATAAACTGAATATTTTTGGGTTGCCAACAAAACAAGACATTTGATGACGTCATCTTTGGCTCTTTGAAACTTTAATTAACATTTTTCCTCATGTTCTTGCATTTTATAGACCAAACAACTAATAGAGTATTTGAGAAAATGATCAACAGAGTAATCAGTAATGAAAATAACTGTTAGTGTCATCAAAGGGGGAAAAAAGCCACATTTGCTCAGAGAGAGAATATATTTTCAAAATATCTGATTGCTGTTGCACAATGCATTAAAAAGTTGTGACAGTTTATCACAACCAGCAGACTTTGTGTCATATACTTATGGAGATATGAATATTTGGGTGAGATTTGTTAATTTGTGATTCCTCAGGAGATTCTGGACAGAGCTCAGACCTTGTCTCGTGAGGGTGACGAGCTGATCCAGAACTCCCACTACGCCGAGGACTCCATTCAGCCCAAATGCAGCGAGCTCAGAGCAGTCAGTGAGAATGTGAGTAGCAGTCTGAGGGCCAGGAAGGACCACCTCCTCAAAGCCATGGAGCTGCACCACCGACTGGAGACGGTGAGAGGATTAAAACACACACTAACACCTCCATGGCCTTGTCCTTTTGGTTGTTCTCTTTTTTTTAACCTTGTACATCCTCTGCTATCCTCTGCAGGCATCCAAATGGGTGGATGATGGGATCTACCTGCTGGCCTCTCAGCCGGTGGACAAATGTCAGTCCCATGAGGGGGCGGAGTTGGCCCTGCAGGAGCTGGAGCGTTACCTGGATAACGTCGGCCAGAATCAGCTGACAGACCTCAGCACCATCTGGGGAGAGTATGACGCGGTGCTGAACCAGCAGTTCAGGGTAAGAGGACCACATGTGAGCAGAACACGTGTTGTATCTTAACATCACTCTCAAATGGACTGCAGCACCCTGATGCAGCTATTGTAAACTGTCTAAAACATAACTTAGCTGACAGAAATATGACTTAAACAAGCATCAAGTATTGATCTCTGATGACTTCCTGTGTGTCAGGACCAAGTGGAGAAAGTTTTCCAGAAGCAGACGTCCATGCAGGAGATGTTTGACAAGAGGAGGGTCAGTCTCAAGAAGCTAGCAGCCAAACAGACCAGGCCCGTGCAGCCAGTAGCCCCCAGACCCGAAGCCTTCATCAAATCTCCTCTCAGCTCACCTGGTCAGTGGTCACACATGGGCCTTTTTCATTTCACACCATGTGGAGTCTTTTTGCACATTACCAAACTCTATATTAAATCCTGACTTATACCATGCTGTGTCTGTCAAACATTTTTTTAAAACTACATTTTAGAAATTTTTATCGTAGAAATCTAAAATTACAACTGAGTGACTTACACTTGTAAAATAAATGTCTTATTTTGGAGACTTTCTTGTTCATTATCTGGCAAAAAAGCAACAATAAAAAGTATGGAACAAAAATACACTAAACAAAAACAAATCTACGCCTTTTTAAACTAAAAATTAAAAAATATCTTTTAAATTTTGATGTTATCATGAAAATGCTTTCTTAAGAGCATATTTTGCATTAATTAATTCTTATTAAAAGAAAAAATAGAAAGTACTTTTCCTAGACTTTTCTCATTTGTTATGAATAGAAATTCATCCCACATGCAAAAATTCATTAGTATCTGTTAGATCCTTTCAGCAGAAAAAACACTGATGTCTGGGATTTAATGCTAAAAAATGAATATTTAATGTGATGAGTATATATTCTGAATTTTTGATTTAAATAACTCTTTCTGGACAAAACAACGCCCTGGCTATATTTAATGTTACACAGTTTTTCAAACAGTTTTTTAAAACAAATATTTTAATATTTACTGCAGTAGAAAGATTGTGTATGTCAGACTATCAAAAATACTCTTTATTTGTGCAAAAAATGTGCAAAATTGCATCATAATCTAGATATATTTCACTAAAATTAGATCTTTTGCAATCCACTAATGTTGCAAACATTTTTCAATTCACCATCTTCCAAAGATTCTAAAGTATATGACCTTGAATGCAGCGTGTCTTGTATAATACCGAGCCTGTGATGCTTGACATATTATTTTTGACTGAGGACCCAATAAAATATGCATGGATTTGTCTGGTCCTGCTGACGTCAGTGGCTTTTATGTAACAGGTCAAAATGTTCTTCCTCTACATTTTTAATAACCTAAAATGACGACTGTCTTGAATCATCCGCAGCACACAGAGCTCAGCAGGAGAAAAACTCTGAGACAGACTCTGGCAACAACTGTGAAAAAGTAAGTGTTGTGATTATGTTTTTCTGTGAAGTTTGCATTGTTTGTCGCTTGTCACAGTGATCAGACATTCATCTTTCTTTTTTTTCCCCTCAGGGAAACGGCCAACTACACAACGGAGACACTAACAGCAGACATGCCTCTTTGTCCGAGGAGGAGGAGAACCTGGCAGTGCTCAGGCGGTGAGGGATCAGCAGCAGCTCCTTCATCTGTAATCAAGTTACACAGCAGATGGGCTCTGTGAAAACAGCTATTTTGTTATCTATGGCGCTGTGCATTTATCTCTTCTGAGCACACCGAATCCTTCATTTGATCCCTCTCTGTTTGTGCCTTCCTGTCTGAATCGCTCCATTCTCCTTGTGTGTGCAGGCACGTTATGAACGAGCTGCTGGAGACTGAGAGGGCCTACGTGGAGGAGCTGCTCTGCGTGCTGCAGGTAGTTTTTATTCCCTCCGCAGAAAGTTTCAAACCCTCTCATCTCTCCCCTGTGCTTGGAATTTCTTCATGGTTTTGTTTGTGTTTGTCGCAGGGATACGCCTCTGAGATGGATAATCCGGCCATGTCTCCCCTCATCCCTGCGCCTCTGCAGAACAAAAAGGAAATTTTGTTCGGCAACATGCCAGAAATTTACCACTTCCACAAAAGGTGACTGAGCGCCATCTGGCTGTCACTGAGGATACCTGCACCATGACATGACAGTTTCCTCGGCCAATTAACATTTTCATCCTTGTCATCTCCATTCTCAGTAACATGATTTTGTCTTTTTTTCCCTCCAGAACTTTTCTTCGGGAGTTGGAGCAGTACACCGACTGCCCAGAGCTGGTTGGAAGGTGTTTCCTAGAGAGGGTGAGTGAAATATTAGGAGGCTCCTACTGAGCTGAGGAGGAGATTTCTTGAATGCAAATTGTTTTTGTTTCCCTCCTTAGATGACCGACCTGCAGATCTATGAGAAGTACTGCCACAACAAGCCTCGCTCTGAGAGCCTGTGGAGGCAATGCTCAGACTGCGCCTTCTTCCAAGTGAACAAACCTTCAACTAATCAATCATCACTTTATTTTAGCTTGATTTGATAGTTCACATAATTCTGTTGTTTTATTTTGTTGCATTAGGAATGTCAGAAAAAGCTGGAGCACAAACTGGGTTTAGATTCATATCTACTGAAGCCAGTTCAGAGGATCACCAAATATCAGCTGCTACTGAAGGTCTGTTGGCTCGACATCAGTCGTCTCCTCAGTGGGATCTCTGTTTTTCCATCACTGCAACGAGCTGCTTCTTTGTGTGTTTCCGGCTACAGGAAATGCTGAAGTACAGTAAGGGCTGTGAGGGGGCTGACGATCTGCAGGAGGCGCTGACCTCCATCTTAGGCATCCTCAAGGCTGTCAATGACTCCATGCACCTCATCGCCATCACAGGATACGAGGTGAGACATGAATTCGGCTCCAGGCTTACCGATCGCAGAGCAGATGCTTGAGATGTGTCACGATGTAAAAGACAGCATTTGAATTGGATATTGTATAAAAGTGATTTGTGATGAAATGTGCAATGAACTTAAATTGTATGGAAGGAGGGGACCAACAAAAAGAGGCGACACAGAAAGAAGGCAGGATATTAATGCAGTAAAATGGAAGGAAAAACACAAAACCAATAAAAAGTAAGATATTGTCAATTTTCCTGGGAACCATTGCGGTTATGAGGCACACAGAAATTATATAGTCTGAATTATATTACAAAGTGAGGGTAATATAGTGCAGTGATATGTCACATAAAAGGTTGTTGAATAGAAATAAATATAACCAGTTATATTTCCTATCAGGTAGGTTGGGCACCTAATGACGTAATATAGAGACTGAAAACACACTTACAGAGAATGTTAACTCTACAATGAAAAAATAAAATCATTAGGGGCCGCTGTATAGCTCGCTGAGTTAAGGTGTTACCATGTGGGTGTAGGTCACCAGCAGCAGTCGTGAGTTCGAGTCCGGCTCAAGACCCTTTGCTGCATGTCTCTCTCTCTCCACTATATCCCCTTTCAGTCTGTCTCGGTGTTGCTATCAATAAAATGGAAAAAAAATCCTCCCAAAAAGTATTTAAAATAAAATCATTAGACAAAAACAGAATAAAATCTGCTAACATCTCTGTCTCAGCCAGTGGTGCCACGTAACAGTACATTTACTCAGGTACTGCATTTTACTACAATTTTGAGGTACTCTAGTTGAGTGTTTTCATTTTATGCTACTTTATACTTCCACAGCAGTACATTTTAGAGGGAAATATTGTACTTTCTCCTAACCTGCATTTATTTGACAGCTTTAGTTACTTATAAGAAGAAGGTTTTTCAAACTCAATATAATATTATTATTGTTAAATAAAATGCACTGGTAAAGATTACATTTCCCTCCCAACTATTTTGGCTTCTAATATCTTATAATAAAAAAGCAGTGTATAGTCAGGGTCACATTTTCACAGCACAACTGAAAAGTAATATTTTTCTCTTTAAACTTCCCACGAGGTTTAATGGTAACAAATGTTTAAAACTTAAATTGAACATCAGAGAAAAATTCCTAAAGCTGAAAACAGATTTTTGTGTTTGAGAACTGAGAGTTTTTTCTTCCTTTAATCATCTGTCAACCCCTCAGATGAATCCGCTGTTCCTGTATAAAGTACTTACAACTGGCTCCACCTGCAGCAGCTACAGCAGTGACATGTTGCTGACACTCTGAGGATTCACTCTGAATAATGTTACAATGCCAGAGTCAGAGGAACCAAACCTGCTGTTTTAATTCAATACTTTAACTGCATTTTGCTGCTAGTACTTGTATTCTAAAGAAGGAATTGTATGCATGTATTTGCTTGTAACAGAGTACTTTTACTTAAGTCAGAAATCTGAAAGCCTCTTTAAACAGTTATCATTTCAAATGCGGTCCCAATTAAAGAATGAGGAGTGAATATTATCTGAATTTTAAAACAAAAACAAAAAACATCTGCGCTACAACAGCATGCTCATGGCTACAGTTGTCAAACAGAAGAAAAGAAAAACAGATCTGAAATTAAAACTAAAAAAAAATCCTGTTTCATAATCAGATCTACACACAGCTCCATGTACCCTGTGATAACATTATACTAAAGAAAAACCACAGGGAGTAAAGAGTATCTGGTATAATCCTTCTTGCTTCAGGCTACAGTTTGTATTTTACTTAAACTTTTACACCTCCCTGTCTGAAATCAAGAAGATAATTGCAGCTCCCATGTGTCTTTGATAGCAGAGATGTGTTATTAGCATTACATTTGAGATATGTAGGTCACTTTATTCATGACATGGGGATGAAGACAAAGGAGGTAGATGACAAGTGTGAACTTTAAAACTTATATTAGTCAGGTGCTCTGTTCTTCATTTGGCAGCTACCTTCAAGTATATATAGATACATTATTCAGAGGACACACATGCATTAAATAGAACAAAGATTGAGGTGTTGAAATGACAAATTACACTATTTTAGAACATATCTATTAATTAACTCCTTCCTTTCTCAGGGTAATCTGAGTGAGCTCGGCAAGCTGCTGATGCAAGGCTCCTTCAGCGTGTGGACGGAGCACAAGAAGGGTCACGCCAAGGTGAAGGATTTGGCCCGATTCAAGCCCATGCAGAGGCACCTCTTCCTGCACGAGAAGGCCCTGCTGTTCTGCAAGAGGAGGGAGGAGAACGGGGAGGGCTACGAGAAAGCTCCGTCGTACAGCTTCAAGCAGTCTCTGAGCGTGAGCGCCTCTCCAGCTGCAACGCTGCATTTGTCTGTCATATCTTTATAGATACAACGAGACAGATTCATGCTTCCTTTCCCTGTTTATTGAACAGATGAGTGCGGTGGGCATCACTGAGAATGCAAAGGGAGACAACAAGAAGTTTGAAATCTGGTGCAACTCCAGAGAAGAGGTCTATATTGTTCAGGTAAAGACAAGGAAATAAAAAATGTGCTTGTTAACAGCTGTTGTGCAGCTGAACATATGCTTAATAATTAATATTTTACAGTTTATACAGAGCTCTTGAATATATTTTGTTGTTGCATTTCAGGCACCTACAGCTGAAGTAAAAACCACTTGGGTGAATGAGATCAGGAAGGTTCTGACCACCCAGCTGCAGGCATGCAGAGGTATGTTAAAATGTTATTAACTTTTTTTTCCTAATTGTAAAATCTATGTTTAACCAGAAACAGATGCAACTGAAGTTATTATGAGAGCAATATTGCCACAAATGTTCCAGCATGGATGGTATGAAGCATTTTTTCTCCCTCTCTGTGTGTCAGAAGCCAGCCAGCAGAGGGCACCAGACCAGATCTTCCAGTTTCCACCTGTGCCCAGTGGAACAGTAAATCTCAGGTAAATCTAAACTCCACACCTCATTTATTCTGCAACACAACCTTAGTGAACAGTTTAATATGCGATCAGCCTTTTCAAATTTTGTTGCGGTTGTTGAAGATTCTTACTTTTGTCCTCTAACAGTCCCTTCAAGACCAGTCAAAAGAGCTTTAAAAAGGGAGAGGAGAAGAAAGCTGAGCCCTGCAGCCCTGATGTCAACTCCTCTTCCTCACCAAAGCCCACAGGAAAAGGTGAGTAAAGACACCAAGAGAGATTCATATTACACTTTACTGTATTTCTTTGCTTCCCTTCTTCTAATGATTGACCCCTGCCTTAACTGCTTGTTATACAGTGAATCATAGAACTCCTTCCCTCTTTACAGACTTTCTCTCTTAACACTTGCCTAACTTGTATTCTTCCTTCCTTCTTTCTCTCTGTCTGCCTTTTGGTCTTGTTGCTTTTCCTCTGGGTCAGACGAGGCTGTGACCAGCCCGACCTCAGACAGAGCTGCTGTGGCTAAAAAGCGCTTTACTTTGCAGGGCTTCAGTAACCTCAAAGCTCAGAAAGGTAACTGTGGGGCCATTGTCAGTTTCAATATCCACCATATCATTTCATCTTTTGCATTAAGTGGAAGTCAATTTTTCATTTTGATGTGAAGCACTCAGTGCATGCAGTTTCTTTAATTTGAAGCACTTTGGGCTGCATTTAGGTGCTGTATAAATAGAGTTTATCATTATTATTTTTATTATTATTATTATTTGTTGTTGTTGTCGGGACTTAAATCACAAATTATACCACTCATGTCAGCATGATGACAACAGAACTCATGAAAATTATTTCTTTTAGCCAAGAAATAGTCAAAGACCAAAGTGGTTTTACATTGATTTATGCCTCGTTAGGTTTTTGTATGGATAAAACAAACAAGATATTATGTGTTAGCTACTGTGCTTTAGAATTCCTAGAGTGCAGATTTTGTTATTTTTTGGACAGTTTGAGGCTAATTTTTAACCATTTCTTTGTGCTAAGCTAAGCTACAGCAAGTTGCTTCATTTAGCTTATAGATACGACAGTGGTATCATTCCCAAAATGTTGAATTGATGTTATTTCCTTAGTCTAAATATCCAGAGAGCAAAATGACTACAGAAAAACGTCCTATATTTTAAAAGCATTCAGTCAGGAGGTCACATACTGCATGCTTTCCTTTCACAGAGCCCTCAAGTGCTGATGACAAAAGTTTTACTTTACCCATGACCATCTTCCTATCAGCAGGTATCACACGGCTCTAGACCTCTTGTTTCATTCAATTTAGTGCAATCGAAGCCTTTTTCACAGCAGATAGTTTGACTTTAGAAAAGCAAAAGTGTTGCTGATATTAATGCACAGTTTTGATCAAGCGTCCCAGCAAGACAGCGTGCACAATATCAGAATCACATGTCAAAATATCCTGTGTGAAAAAAGATCTGTATTGCTGGGGTTTCCATTCAAAAAGAATCACAATATTTAGCTGCTTTTTGCAGGCCCCCTCCTTACCAGAATTAGTTGTCTACCTCTGTGTTAGTTGTCTTTTCTTAAGCTTTCTGTTGGTTTTCTGTGCATCTGTGTCATCTTAGCCGAAAACGTGCTTTGTGCTATGCGACCCATGTACTCATCTCATCAAAATTTCCCCTTTAAATTTTATAATTTTTGGTATTTTTTTGTCTTAACATCCACCCTTGCTTCTCCTTTTCTTGCTCGATGGTAGGATCTCCCACCAGCCCAGATCACAAGACGAAGCGACAAAGCGACCCCACGCCATTCGGCTTCAAAGGTAGTTACTCTTTCCAACAGAGCCTCTATATGCTCCCTGTGTGTTTAACTGTTCGTCCAAAATGCTTGAATACAGCTGAGACGTTGCTTAGTTTAAACTGGCTATAGCTAATGCAGCATTGCCTCTCGTCCTTCAGATTCAGGTCCTCCTCCCCTCCACCTGAGCAGAACCAGGTGGTTCAGCACCTCTAGTCTCTTACAGACAAAGTTCAGAGGTATACTGGCTGTGTGTGGGCCCACTGTGCCACTACTAAAACCCCCTTATAGGCAGCCTTTCTCCATTTTTGCTTTCTTCACATTCCTTTCAAGCTTAGTGAAATTTGTTAAAAAAAAAAAACAAACACTGACACAGAGGAATAGTTGCCTGTCACTTTATTCCACTTGTTTGAGATTTTATAATATGAAGTTGCATGCCAGTCTCCACAGTCTTTTTTCTGTAGTAGTCATGGAACTGATCGCGTCACGCTGGGATTCCTGGGTTGAGCTGGTTTTTTATTCACCTTTCTGTAATCAAATGAGTTTTTTGTGGGTCTTCCTCTCTCCCTTTCACGCTGGTAGATCTCTCACTGCAGGTCACGCGCATGTTTGACAGCAGCTGAAGCTGGATGTTGCTGTAAACTAAACATGGATGTTTGCTTCCTCTCTTCAGGCTGGAACAAGGCCTCGCTGTCACTGGACGCCTCGGAGGAGCATGACGGCTACTCCAGCGCCGAGGATCCCCTGAACTCTGACCCAGAGGACGAAAACTGCAAGAAGCTGGTGAGTTGAGCGTCTGTTTTCTAATTTATCTCACTTACTTGTCAACAATGTTAACAATGAACTATAACCTGAAGAGAAATGATGAGAAAAGAGAAGAAGTCTGCAGATACAATAAAACCATTGGTACATAAATATTATAAAATCATTAAATACAGACACTTGGCTTCCTTATTTTTGACAGACTTTTACCATCTCTGACATGTTTTTAAGGGAGGATTCCAAAAACACAGACAAAAGGAGAATGTTTTTTGTTTCCTTGACCTTCCACACACAAGTATTTCGTTGACAGATGTACAGTGTGGAGGTGTAACATCTGTACATCTGTTGCTATCCTAGATTATCATCCAAAGCCTCATATCCTGAGTCAGGCTGCACTGACCTGCAACTGCACCTTACAATAAATATACCTATTACTTACTTTAACAAACAAAGTATTGCAAGTGTCTTTAACAAAGGTGGAGTCATTCTTAAGGACCTGCAAACAGAAGCAAAAGATCTTTAGTGTAGGTCTCAAGTATAAAAAAAACTGGTGACTCCCATGTTTACCTCCGTTCTGGCTCAACTATTGCAGCTGATCTTACAGTTCAGTGATCATAAGACAGATATATAGTGCTGTGAAAAAGTATTTGCCCCCTTCCGGATGTTCCACATCATCAAAGTAATTTTAATATTAGACAGAGATAACCCACAAAACTTTAAAATGCAGTTTTCAAATGAAATAAATACATTTAGGTAAGTTAGGTAAACCATCACACTACCACCACCATGATTCACTGCTGGTATCATGTTCTTCTTGTAAAATGCAGCATTAGCTCTGTGTCTGAGGAAACGGGACCCATGTCTTCCAATAAGTTCCACTTTTGACTCATGAGTCCACAGGATGTTATCCCAAAAGTCTAGATATTGTTTTGCAAATGCCAGATGAACCCTTATGTTCTTTTTGGTCAGGAGTGGTTTGCACCTTGCAGCTCTCCCATGGAGGCCATTTTCGCCCAGTGTCTTCCTTCATGTGGAATCATTTACACTGACTTTGTTTTGCATCAGTTGAACCTCTTCAGAATGTGTTGCTTTTTGAGACCCTTTAGCTACTTGGTAATGCCGGAAAGGTTATATTTAAGTGATGGTTAGATTCAAGAAGCCTGGCAGTAACCATATGTGGGTGTGGCTGGTGAAACTGAACCTAGTTGCCAAATTAATTTGGTCATTTGGTAGATTGGTAGCTAAGGGAGCAATTACTTTCCACATAGGGCAAGGTGGGGCTGAACATCATCTTTCCTTCAATAAATGAAATCATCATTTAAAAACTGCATTCTGTTTTTTCTTGTGTTATCTCTGTCTTACATTAAAAGTAGTCTGATGATCTGAAATATTTAATTGTGACAAATATGCAAAAATAAAAGATATCTGTAGGGGGCAAATACTTTTTCACAGCACTGTATATACTGGAAATATTTGTAAACAATAACCTAACTTATATAATATTATAGTCAAGAAACTATGGCACTAAATATTATGGAACTTAACCTAACTAATGCTAGTATTAAAGCTAAGACCCCATAGCACTAATAGTTAATGGAGATGAACCTGATGAATTTAGAGCTAAAGTTTTGACCTGCAAAAATATACAAGAAAGCACAACAAATCAAAGTTTTCCTTCAATCACCCTTTTTTATTTTTATTTTTTATTTTTTAGAATTTAGCAACATTGAATCAAATATACAAGACTATATCTAAGTTGCTAATGCATTAGTCTTACTAATTTGCAATGACCGAGCCCGGATAAGCGAAAGATGATGGATGGATGGATGGATGGATGGATGGATGGATGGATGGATTAATGGATGGATGGATTAATGGATGGATGGATGGATGGATGGATGGATGGATGGATGGTAATTACAATAACTAAATGTTTTTGAAAATCAATCAGTCATCTAGTAGACACATGCTGTCATTGTCTGATATTCACTTTGCTTTAAGCTGATTGGTTCTTCATTTCTAAGTGAGATATCTGGCTTTTTAACTGCTAAATTCTCCACTGCACTCACCAGTTAGTTGCTGACTTTGTGTAGAACAGCTTCATTTGATCCATTGTTAATATTCCAGTGCTGATCAGTGCAGCTTTAAGACTGGTTCGAATTTTTTGTCCATTCATAACACAAAATGATTTTATGTGTTAATGATAATCATGATCTTGAATGGCAGATCATTTTCTAACATCTGTGCATCCTTTCCTGCTCCTTGTCTTGACTGTGTGTGACAGAGTGCTGGTAAATACACAGTGATGGCCGACTATGAGAAAGGTCAGGAGCTCTCAGTGAAGAGCGGCGACATGGTGCAGCTGGTCAAGGAGGGGGAAGACGCGCAATGGTGAGGATGCAACTTTTTACCGCCATCTATGGGAAATTAAAAACATAATAGCAGAGTGGCTGTAATAGCACTTTTGTATCTAGGTTTGTTCGAAACTTGAACACATCTAAGGAGGGCTGGATCGCTGCTGCTAATCTCATCACCCTCATCGGGAAGTCCAAGTCTTGTCAGTCTCTCACCAGCTCAGGTATTCAAACAAACAATCCTGAATAAAATGTGTGAGTCACTAAAGCACAAATCTGAAAGTAATCTCGCGTTTCCAAACAGAAGGCAGCGGCTCCGGAAACCTCAGCACATCATCCAGCTGCAGTGAGACGTACACAAGCTTCTCTGACATCAAACCCTGAACTCCTCGGCACTTCCTCTGTCGTCCTGAATGCTCGCGTCACGTCGCTCTCTGTGCTGTATTGCCAACATCATACGAGTATTTTCCACAGAAGGCCGTATTTTTCCATTGTATTTATCCCGCACATGCACTACGTATAACGACAATGGCACGTTTAGCTGTTGATACATAACAGATGTTTGCATTACGTGGAGTAATTTCCAGGATAGTTGAGCGATCTTCCTCTAGTCAACAAACGTGTCTGTTTATTTTTTATGAAGACAGACGATTATATTGTAATAGATGTATGAATGGACCAGCGGGACTGATCTCAGTTGATGCATCTATTTGTGTTCAGTGGGGTAATATCAGCGATCACGTCATGTTCATCTGCACTAATTTACCCACAAGTTTGTTTTTCAGCTGTTACTGTACATAAAAAAGAGGGACAGAGATGAATATGTATGGCTTGTTTAGCTCAAATGAATGTTTTCTGAGAGTCACTTCTCTGCCCTCTGCTTTTTCCCCCTTTTACAGGTTTATTTATTTGCAAGAAACACCCACGTATATTCAGTTACTTTTAATTTTCTTGCCATCTTTTGACTTTCCTCCTGTCTGTCTGTTGTCAACCTGCCATTAGGAACCTGTTCTGCCACCAGTCTGAACTTTGTGTGTCCTTTCGTGTCTCCGACGGCCTCATGGTTGAACTCTTTGTGGGTCTTCACGTACTATGCTATGATTTACAAATGTTTCTCAATGTGAATAATCAAAGATCACTGTATAGCGCTAACTTATTCTCCGAGGAGGGATCGTGTTCTGAATGTAGATATTGTTCATTAATATCTGTCTGTCATGAAATGTTTGTTAATGGAGATGCTATATTGTACATTAAGTATGGTGATGTCACTACTTTGTGACTTGTCTAATTTTTTTACATAAACGACTTGTGATAATTCAGTCGCTGTGTCTTTGCTTCTGATTTTCAAGGATTGACTCCTCTGCGTTGTTTCTTTGTTTTATGAATGCTCTGATACATTTGTGTGAACAGATTTTACGCACAAACGGATGAGGCATCTCGGAGATTAGACAAACAACGTGAGAAAAGGCAAAAACGAAACTGAAAGTGTTCAACTGGGTTGCCAGGTTTGTTTTTTAGACGTGCCTTTTATACCTAATACTACACTGGCATGACAAATACCAGCACAATTATAAACTGATAGTGACTTTTTGAGTGAAATGTTGCATTTTACCAATAGAAACTCTGAATTATGGATTCTGGGACTCAGTGGCCAAATTTGCAAAATGGTATGGGCAGAAAACATCACTAAAAGACCAAATGAAGCACATGAAAAGTTTTCTTATAAGAAAATAATCTTTAAAATAAGGGAAAAAGTCTGTAAGAGAATAGCATTATCACATTCAGCATTTTAGAGCTGAAATATAAAATACTGACATTACAGTAAAGACAGGACATCAAAATGTGCATTTAGGTCAGTACAGACATTCCAGAGGGCACCAAAATAAGAAATACTAAAACCATATATTTATATATTTATGCAGGATCAGTGGTTGCTGGAATACATTATTGACCTTTAATCCCCGAAAGTCCCTGAAAATTGGAGTTTTCTTATGTATACATATACACATAAACACACATGTATTTTTCTCTGTGTTATAGCTACCACTATTCAATAATAAATGTAGGGGGTTCATCATGGCAAAATAAGAATTTATACTCTCCAGTTGCACATAAGAGGTTTTAAAATCACTCTAATACATTTTTTTAACTAAACTAAACTGGGTAATAAATGAAATGAATTACAATAAAATTGATTCTGATGTTCTTAACCAGCTGCCTCAGGATGAAAGTTACAGAAAACTACCATGAGCTACGTGAATATCACCTAAAATATTATATTTTCTGTTACACGCTTTAAAAATATTACTGAGTTTAGTTTATGAGCAGCCAAAAATTGAGTCATTTAGTTCATAATTTCAGTGTTTTTTTTAATTCAAAAGTTTGCTACAGCCTTTGTTATTTCATTAGGAAAAACATTTGATAATTTTTCCAAAAAAGATCTGGGAATTTATTGATAATTTCAGCGCGTATGATGTTTGTTCTCACGAGATTTAACCACCCTTCGGGATTTGGGGAGCTTCATGGGGGGACAGTTCTCACAGCACCTGGCAACCGCCTATTAAGGGCGTGGACGAGGAAACGGAATCAATTCAAACTCTTGTTGCAGCTTTGGTGTAACGAAAAAGGTTAACGAGAATATAGTGGTGTTATGAACATATAACAAAACTACTTAATTTTAGATAAACTTATAGTAAAAATGAGTCGAAGTGACAAGGTGAAATGCGCACTTTGTCAACGGGCCGAAGAGACGAAGATAACCGGAGCCTTGTCGACTAAAGACGATGTCACCGCTCATCAGAACTGTTTGGTAAACATTAGCATGTTTTAACGTTAGCTTCTCATTAAGTTCCAACGAGCAGCTAGTGAGCTAACGCTAAAGTTAGCAAGCTGCTTAAATGGTTAAACGACTGGCGCTGAAGTTTAGCTTGACGGACAAGCGAGTGCTGTGTCAAAAAGTGGTTTGTCTACTCTGTGCCACAGAATACAACCACCCAGCTGGTTTATACTGGTTTAAGTAGCTTTAAAGCACCAATTCAAGTCATATGATGCAGTTTTTCACTTGCCAGAGAAGTAATGCAGCTCCTGCACTGTAACTGAAATGTTAATGATGCATTTAAGTTGCTTCTTTTTATTCACGAGGGTCATATTTTAAAGATTATAGCCTACAAAGTGTTTGCAAAAGAGAGTATCTTCGTCTAATTTCCATATGTAAACAAGGATATTAGACCTGTCAAACACGTACAGCCTACACAACAGCATCAGTTCTATTATATGACCCATATTGGTGATTGTTTATAACTTCAGATATTACTTTGTGTCAAGAAATGTTTAAGTTTCACAAAGACACACATTTGCTCTGCCACACACATAAAGCTGCATGTTTTTTGCACATTATGAAGAATCAGTAATAATCAGGAATCATTTTGATAAGAAATAGTCATTTTAAAGTAAAAAAACAACAACATTGCATCAGTTCTGTTTGTTTTGTCTACTTGCCTAGATGTTGTAGACCAAACTATTAATCAAGATAATAATCAGAAAACTGTCACAATAATTATTAGCTTCAGATCTATTGGAGACAGTTACTAAATAATCTCAGACATAATGTTTGTTTTTCTGTACTACTACTACTACTTGTGACTCACTGACCAACATATATGTTGATATTGATATATGAGCCAATACTGTCTGTTAGTTTGGCCGATTTTTCAGTTTAACTATAAAACTGCAAATATGAATACTGAAATTTAATATCTACATGATCTGATTAGAGTTTTCTGGCACCATTTCACCTACTTTGGACGTGCATGGAGTGGAAATCGGGATCAATTCTATCATATTGCAAATATTCCTAAATGGTCTACAAACTGTCAACATTACTTTTGTCACATTTCTTCTGTTTCAAGGGATGTTAAAGTTTCACAAAGACACACTTTTGCTCTCGCCACACACATGAAGCTGCATGTTTTTGCACATTATGAGTGTTTGGTCCATATAAAACCAGCTGTTGATGTATTTAAACTGGGCAGTGCAGCTTTAACACAGGTATGCAATTTCAGTCTTTAAAATATAACCCTCATTAGTGATATCAAGTCATTTTGATGAATAAATATCATTTCAGTCTTAATGCAGGGGCTGTGATCATATTTTTTGCAAGTGGGAAAAAAATGTATTACATGATTGAACAATCAAACACTTAATTTCCTGCATTCTGGTTTATTGTTTTGCACCAGTCTCTGCCTTTTCAGCATTACTTTATTATGTTTATTTATGTAAAGGAAACTGCAAATTTCAGGAACCAGAATGTCTTAGTACTAAGCAAGTTTGACATAGACAGGCTTTCTTTGTGTGAGGTGGCTTGACAAAACCTAAAACCCCAAGCAGAGATAATGTGTATTATGACAGTGGTTACCAACTTCCTCAGATTTCCTTCAGACTTTGACAATTCTTCTGCACAAAGTGAAACCTCATGTGCTGCCTTCTTGAGTAAAAAGAACCAGGTTGTTGTAATGGAGAGCTATGAAGAATACATACATTTATTACAATAAAAAATGTGCAAAAGAGGAACAATGGGGGAAAAACTGTCAATTGTGTAAGTTAACTTTCAGTGCAGCCTCTTATTTCTATCATGACAACTGCACATTCGAGCTCTTAAACTTTAAACCGGAAAAGGGGTGATGCTTCTTACAGCCTAACTCTGAACATCATCTCCTCCAAAGCACGTTAACTGTGCAACATCAGTTACCATGGCGATCTAGCAGGTTAAAAGAGAGCCAGTCTTCATGACATTCAAAACTCTGGCTTTAGACTCAACATTCCTCTCCCATTTCTCACAGTACACCATTCTGGTGACAGTTCAAATATTATGGAATATAAATGGATTTAATTTTGTTTAAACTCATAATGAATACTTTTTCAGCAAAAACAAAAAATAATTGAAAATAAAAGTCTCCTGCTCGTTTTTATTCTTAATTTTTTTATTATTAGTGGGAACAAATGGTTGTGTTTCCTTTTATGCTTGTTCCCCAGTTTTTGTACAGCTACTTGTTCTTAAACAAATACCACCACTGCTTAATAAAGACATGTGGCCGAGATATGTCCTGAACCATGCGGAGCTGAAACAAATAGTTTATCGATTATACAATTAATCATTAACCATTTTGATAATAACTTTTAATCTTTAAGCAAAAAAAAAAAACAGCAGAAAAAAATTCTGTTTGCTTTCTCTAAACTTGCTGTTTTTATTTTTCAGTTATTTTCTTCTGGTATTTGTTGCCGGGATTCGCCACTTTTTGACGACCTGTTTGGTTTCTCTGCAGAGGACGTGTTAGATGAAGTGAAACGAGGAAACAAACTGGTAAAGACTATTGAAGTTATTCAGATATTAATAGACCTACTCCACCAACTGTGTCCTGAAAACTATTATCATCTGTTTGCTTTAGCCTTGCCACTATTGTAAGAAAAAGGGAGCCACTGCTGGGTGTGAAGTCAAGCGCTGCAAGAAGTCCTACCATTACCCGTGTGCTATTCAAGATGGAGCCAAGACTGATGAGGATGCAGACAATGGGCGTTATGTGTCAGTTCAGCACACTTGTTTGCCTGCATGTTTAGAAAAATGCATTGAGCTGAAAGTAAATTCATACATATTTTCATCAAACTAACTTTTGTGTCTTTATGCAACAGGCTATACTGCTCAAAACACTATAACCTGCTAAAAAGTAAGTACTTCTTCCTGCGACTGATTATTCAGTGTTTTTTCAGTGGGATGTCGTGTTAATTTTTTCTTTTTCATGACCAGATAACAACAGTTGTGTGAATGGACTCACAAAGCCTGGAACCTCTAAAAGTCCCACTGAAGCTGGATCGTCTAAGGTTTGACTGATAAAACTATTTATCACACATATTCAAGCACATCTTATAAAACTGCATTTTTTTAAAGCCTCAAATTTCCTAAAATAGTTGGGTGCAGTAGTTTTCAGCAAAGTCAGTATTTATTTCTAGAAGAAGATGGCAATTTCATGTAATTTAAGAAACACCACCATAATGACAGTGTTTTATTTTCATGAGGTATATTGCCTAGCTTGTGAGACGATAGAAGGAACTATTCGCTTGGACAATTTGTCTACTATCATTACTATGTGAGTATTTCACAGTCTCATTTTTTTGTTTCTCATTGCTCTTCACATCAGTATCTGATCATGTTGTAACAACCAGATGCGTGTTTTTAAGGGCATATTGTGACAAACATACTCCATCACATAAGAGGAAAACCAATGGTGAGTCTTGCTCACAGAGGCTCATGTTTCGTTTTAAGTATTTTTTTTTCTTAATGCCACAGAATAAATGCTTTTCTTGTTGGCAGGTGATTCTTCAGCGGCGGGTTCATCTGTGCACAACAGTGACAGCAACTCATCCAGCAGTACAGCACGCAGCTCTTCCAAGGTACACAAATGATTAATATTCACTTAAATAAAGATTTTTAGTATCTTTTCAGATTTTTGAGATTTTAATCATTCTGCCTTTGCATTTCAGAGACCGTTGAGTGAGTGTGAGAAGTAAGTGTGGGATAATTTTGCATGCTGCACTTGGCTTTTCTTGTAAACTAACCTCTTTTAATTCTATATTTTCATTCATTCTTCTTTCTAATCCAGTGAACTCCAAACTGAACTCCAGGGGGTTTAAACAGCACGTCATCTTTAAGCAAAACACCAAAGTAACACCTATCTTAATCTCCAAATAATACTAATCTTTTAGAGCCATAAAACTCTAAACAAGTAATGAATCATCATTTTTTCAACTTTCCTTGTAATAATTATATCTGACTTGCAATTCTGTTGTGAAATGTAACCAAATCTAAGCTTAAAATCATGATATTTCACCAGAATCTGTTTATCCTACATGTTTAATTTAAATAAAAATAAACTGTTTGCTCTAACCAGATTTTGCAGAAAAACTAAAAATTTCTGCACTCCTCGGTGCAACAGTGAAGCCGGTAGTGGTTCACCTGTGACCAAACAGTCTGGGACTTTATAGCTGAACTGCAGACTGTGTTTACAGAGGGCAGATAGCAAACAAGTCTGGAAATAATTTGGGAGAAGGGGTCTC
Source organism: Dascyllus trimaculatus (assembly GCA_024666655.1). Classification (NCBI taxonomy): domain Eukaryota; kingdom Metazoa; phylum Chordata; class Actinopteri; family Pomacentridae; genus Dascyllus; species Dascyllus trimaculatus. Next base: position 14,213,612 of record CM045456.1, on the reverse strand, counting down.
TAAAATATTGACAGTATTCTGCGCATTTGCATTTTTGATGTGTAAAACTGTGCTGGTATTGATGTATGATTCATGCATGAGGTCGATTCATCACTAATTAACTTTAACTAAGAAATGGAGGTGCTTTACTTTAGAAGTGTTTTATATTTAAAATTTGCAGTTGTGTCAGCAAACTTAGTTTTCTCTGCAAATGTTGGGCAACACTGAGTCTAATACGTACATGTGACGTTCCTTTCTTTGCATTTTCTCAGACATGTAGACATGCACGAACACTTTCTGTCTGGATTTTTCCACACAAGCTCACCTGCTGATTCCTTGTAAATTGTTATAATCAGAAATATAGGACACAGGAGGGTCTTTTCTTTTGCAAAATGAATCATTCTTTTATTTTGTTGTCCATGTTTATAAAGCATAACAGAGTGAATATAATGCTTGATCTCTTTGTCGCAGGCAGGAGGAGAGCCCCTGTAAACGTAGATCTGAACGCTGGAATGGGATAGTAACTGATGATTCTTCAGATTCAGGTTGATCCTCTTGCAAGAACAGAAGATGTGATCCATGTCAGTTAAGCATTCTTTTGGTAACATACTGATTTATGCAGTTCCCTTTTTTTCCTACAGATGAGAAGGAAACGAGCATGGAAATGGAAATATTCGCCCCTTTAGAGAATGATTTAGATGAAAGTGCAAACAGTGTTCCAGAGAACCAGGTACGTCTAATCTTTGATTATTCCACAGTAACATCATGAGAAGTCGAAGATGTCTAATAAGCTAATGGCCCTCTTTTTCCCTGTCTTTCGTTTATGCATTTGTCTGTCAACTGTTACTCAGCTTACCAGGTACGATCTGCTGTTTTTTAATTTTTAAGTTTGAAACCTTGACTGTCATCTTCAGCTTTTAGAGCTTTTGATGGGTATTTTACTTTTTTTTTTCGCATTTTATTGACATTACACTTACTTAATAGACTAATCTATGATACAGTGCGATATAATTTATTTTCCCCATTGGGAAATTTGTCTTGGATGCAAGTGATGCTGAAGTATAACCGCCTTGGTCATAAATCACAACCCCAAATCAAGTGTATTGTATATATTACAATACATTTGATCAAGTGTATTGTATATATTACTCATACTGCATATTTCATCCCACATGTTACACAGCCAGTAAAATCAACTGCACAACCCAGACAGCCTCAATCAGTATTGTTTAAAATTTTAATTGAGGTAGGCACAAATGAGTTTTTAAAACAGTTGCATTTACGGCTAGATTCTCTGCCAGAGGGTGAGAGCTGATACACAGCAAGGAAGACATGAAATGTGTCAGCCAATATTTTCTGTGCTTGTCTGACTGTTCATATATTGACTGGAGGGACTGATATTTATTCCTCCTCATAACCTTCACAGCAGTCTGTACCAGACAAGCAAGCTTACATTAACCTTACAGTGTGATTACCAAACCATGCTGTTTTTCTACACCTGATTATGCTTTCTAATACAGCCTGGAACACTGTACAATCCAGTAAAAACAGTCCAGTACAGGCTAAGAAAACAATTTTTAAAAAGAGTCACAGCATGAGTCAAGTTTGCAGGTTACATCATCTGCATTTTACATTATATTCATGTCAACACAAATTAAAGTTTGACCGCAGAATTTAATTATTTACCCTCAGACACACGATCGACATCTAATAAAGATTAAATGTTACTTTTTTTGCTGAATTTTTTTGATAGGATTGCATAACGATGTACCATTTCTATTTGGTCACGTTTTAGAAATGATCGTAGGAGACTATTTTTTTTCTTTGATGTTGTTCTCTCTTCACAGAAAAGACAGTGAGAGTGCCATTGGGTCCGCTTCAGGTAAATAGCCATAGCAGATTCACTGTGCATATAGCTAAGACATGACACACATTTTGTTTTTGCAAACATGTCTGATCTTCTTTCAGGAAATCAACAAGAGTATGAGAGCAAAGATGAAAATAAAGATAAAGATGAAGATGAAACAATCATACATTCAGTAAGTTCTTAGATGTTGCACCAGTATCCTCCCTTCAGTTATACTCTATTAATCAATTGGGAATTTCATCTAATTTCTAGTTAGTCCCTTTGTCTGTTAGTCAGTGTTTACCCATAGCTTCTTCAAACTAACTTGTAATAATCTGCCTCATCGGGACATTTAATAGCAAAATCCTTTTATTTTGCGATTCATGTGTAGTGTATCATCATCATCACCAGCAGGGCAGTGTTGTGAGACTGGTGTGTTTGCTTCCTCTCAGGATGCTGAATCAGAGAGTCTGCTGCTTCCTGTGAAAATCTGCTTGGAGTCTCCGGTGCTTCCAGGGCTTCCCTCTCCGACTGTATCACCTGTGCAACCCAAAGGTACTACTACTACTACTGGCAGATAGAGATGAGGTCAAGACACTGTATGCCAGTAAGGTTTCTCTTACTGTGAGTTCTGATTGTGGTTATAAAGGATAAGTATAAGCAAGGCACAGACCAGGTCCTATATTTGGGTTACAGGCTCTCCGGGGTTCAGCAGTATGACTGAAAGAGAAGGCACCATTATAGACAGTCGTATGCAAAAAGGTTTGGCACCCCCAGGCAAACAATATACAGTGTTTTAGTCATTTTCAAAATGAAAGCAAGCAGATCCTAGAGTCAGGCTCCTCCTCTCTTTCAGTGAAATTTGCTGTTTTGAGATCAGAATAGGTCGTGTAAGAGCTCTGTGCACATGCAAGGAGAAATTTTGTGGTTAGTGATCAATATCGCTAAATAAAGGCATGAAAATTACATGGTGTTCAGTGTAGCTTACCTAGCTTTAAGTTTTGTGGCAGACAATACGAACGTGTAAGTTTAAAGTGACACTGAGCTGATGCAGAGCAGTTTGTAAGCGCTTCAGTCGTGACTTGACTGCAAAACAGCATTTAAAAGAGCCTGAAAGCATGAAGGAAAAAGGTTCCCTGGTGTAATGTGACAAAGTTGATTTCTAGCATATTTTCTTTGGTTGACTTCTTGTTTTTGTCTTGGTAATATCATCAGATAACACATTCACTCCTTTTATATGGTTTATGTAAGGTTGTTTTACTGCAAAATGACTGTTAGAATTAGTTTTCAGGCAGTTGCAAACACTCATGCAGTAACTAGAAATGATCATGCTCTTGAACTCCAACTAGCTGTAGAAGGTTTTCTCTTTCCATGTAGTGTTTTTACCTTTTACCTGTTTGCATTCCTGAAATAATAATAGTAATAATTTAACCATTATTTATCCCTTTGGGGAAATTTATTTCTGCATTTAACCCATCCTATACACATTATGTTTTAGGAGCAGAGGCGCAGCACCCGGGGAGCAGTCAGGGGCTAAGGGCCTTGCTCAAGGGCCCAACAGTGGCCTCAGTGGGGGTTCAATTCTCTGACCTTCTGATCAATAGCCCAGGGCTTAACTTGTTGCGCCACCACTCAAACATGTTCCTGGTCAAAGCAGTGAAGTGAGAATGGTTATTGCTGCTGTACATTATCATTTAATAATGACTGAAGACAAATAAAGGTTGATTGGGCCTCTGAAATAAATATCATGTATTAAACACTCGTGAGAAAGATGCTGTTAAAATAAACTTGCAAATAGGGGATAAATAGGAATTGAGTTACTGAAATGTCATAATTATCTGTGATGATAACACATGGAACCATCTCCACTCTTAGGGTGCTCTCCTGTCCACAGTCCTGTTGACACTCCTGATCAACACACCAACAGACCTACCGTCTCACAGCAGAGCTCCCCAGCCCTGCCTCCGTCTCCTGACCAGGTTAAACCCAGCACTGTTACTGGGTCACCTCCTTGCACCAGCTCAGCCATTACCCCGGCTCCACCTGAAACCGCCTGTGTGTCCCTTCTCCCCTCCTCCTCTTGCTCTCCCACAGCACTGCCCTCAAACTTAAAGCTTGGCATCGACGCCACCAGCTTCTGGAAAAGCTGCAATGCAGCCAGGTGTACTCAGGCCATCTTTACTGATTTCATTAATGGCATGAACGAAATCTCCAGCAGAATCATGTCAGACCAGGCCAGCCAGGAAGGTAAGAGACGAGACATACTCCTAAGTTGCGTCTCTGTCACACTTTATTTATGTTCTAAACTGTGTCTCTGGTTTCCACAGATTATGATCATGCACTATCAGTGATGGCAGTTTCTGGGAAACTGGCAGAGCTTGTAACCAAGCAGCAGGAAGGTAAAGTAAACGGTGTCACTGTAGGGATGGCATATGTCAAACACTTTAGAATAATTTAACAGTGCCACATTGGCATTGACATATATTGGTAATTTTAGCATTCAGCTAAGATGATAAAGAAGTTTACACCAGGGGTTTTCAAAGTCTGACTCTGTGGACACTGCACTTTACCCTTTGATGCACAGACAACTATTACTAGATAACTCATTTGGTTTTCCCTTGTTTACTGATGAATAAATCAGGGGTTTTGTGTTTGCAAACCAAAAGAAAGCTAAAAATGGCATGTTTTAGGTCCTGCAATATGGAAATATATTAAACCTTCCATTTTTAGAGGGGCACAATATAGTTTTTGCTGACTGACCTCTGTGGCAGAGCAATTGCAGCTATCATTTAGTGTCTAAAAGTGAAAAGCATAGAAAGAAATGCAGGAAGAGACGGTAGCAGGTTGAAACAGAGAAAGTAATAAAAATATAATGATCATTCCCTTAACAGCAATAATTTACCTTTTTTTGGATTAAAGTTGTTTTTGTTTATTATTGCAAATGCAGATCCCAGTGTACTTAAACATGTTGATGTGTCACTGCTCGTTGACCGGCTTATGGCTCAAGAAAAGTCAGACATGTTCCACTGTATATATTCCATTCCCCAGCAGTTTATATCAGTTCTTTAATGGAATCTCTCTTCTGAGAGTTGGTATATATTTTAATGCAAGTGGACAAAAAACAACAACAATTTGACTGTATATCTTGTCAACTAACTAGTTGTCAAAGGCACATTCAGTGCCTAAAGTTAGCCACTGGAGTAGCTCCACTAGCTTAGCAACTAGGAAAGTATAAGATTTATGATTATAGCAGTCACTTTTGACATGCTTCTTCATTACTTGCAAGTTTTACATATTTCCTGCCAGTGAAGAGTGGTTATGAGCTGCTGGTTGGTGGTACAGGAAGTAGAGGTAGAAGAGAAATGACAATTTTCTTGTGACCCAAGAAGGTCAAACCACAACAACAACCACCACATTGGCAGTACGCTGAGCACACTGGTGTCTGTCAGTGAATTAGAGTAGTGAATCATTTGTACGTCGTACACCACCTTGCCATTTCATATTTACAGTTACGTATGTCCAGATGAATTGTTAAAAGCTGATAAGAAGTGGTGGCATTAAACTACAGTGAGATCCAAGTGACAAACTGTTGCCATAAGCCAGTAAAACAACAGCAGCATGATCCTTAACATTAGCATGTGCCACTACAAGAACAGTAGGATACCATCAACCAGTTATTGATACTAGTGCTGTTGCTGATCAAAACAAGTTCACATATGATATGTCAAGTGACAGTTATGTATGAAAATGACCAAAAATCCCTCATACTTAGTTTTCCCTTCAGCCTTTGTTTAAATTCAGTCACTACTATTTCCTCACATGTAATCTTCCTGTTACACAAGAGTCTAGTTTGAACAATGTTTTCTCTTGAGCAATAACAGAGAACACTTATTTGTTTCTGCACAGCCCTGCATCGGCTCTTACTTTGTGAGACTTCATGCAAATCAGATGAGCTGCAGCTGTGACTCATTTTAATCTATTGTCTAAATATCTCATTTAATTGAAAAACTGCAGTGACAAATGCTTTTGTGGTCATGAAGGTTAATTTGTTCTAGGCTTAGTTAGTGTCCCCCCATAATCTGGCTAAATATAAATGCAGCCTCGACAAAGTGCCTTTCACTACCGTCAGTAACAATTTGAGTGCTCTGCTTCTCTGTGTATTCATGAAGCAAAATGAAAACCATTTCAGGAGTAAACAAAAATGTGTTTGAAAATAGTTTTATGTAGAAGTAATTGCTCCATAACTGTGTTAATAAAAGAGCAAGTGGAGTTTTCATTTTTATTACACTGAACTTGTTTTAATATATTATTTCCTTATATTAGGTTTATGAGCACTGGGCTAGAACTACTACATTCAACACTAATGTTTGTTTTAATATAATTATCATTTCTAAATGTCATCTCCCTGTGGTTACAGAGTTACAAAGAAAACAAATGGAGCTCGAAAAGGCAGTGGCAGCCATGAAAGATGTCGTCTCAGCACTAAAGAAATGAGTCTACGAGCAGCTACTGTAAGAATGCGGATGTCTAATTTTACAGTTTACCAATTCTTGTTTTTTAATCAGTTGGTCCCAGTGTTGTTTTGTATTTCAGCACTGTCATATTTGTAATGTTTTATGAAAACTGTCTATTTATATTTTTATTGATAATGCTATAATAGTTGTGACAGTGACAGGACTAGATGAACAAAACGGTGCGTATGTCTAGCAAAGCTTTAATTTAAAAAAATGTCAGGAATAGCAAAGAATTTTTGTGATGAATATGTTCCATATCCAACTCTATGAGCAAAACCATGTTTGCTTGCATATTTTTAGTTAAAATATACAGTAGACAGCAATATGGAGGTATTTAATGTAACAATACACAGAGATGGGAAAGCTATGAAAATTTACAGTATTTTCAATCTGTTCCATACCTGTTCTGTACTGCCAAACTATAGAATGCACATTCTGTAGTCGCCAGATCTGAACCTCCTTGAGCATTTAGCATTTCTAACAAATCCGTCATGTACTATGAGAAAGTACAATGATTAAGAAAAGTAATGTTGAAAAAATAATGACAACAATGTGAAAGGCTGTGCAAGCTGTAGTTAAAGACATCATTACTCTTTTTTCAAGTTGTGATCACTTCCTATATTTTATACGCTCTAGTCTGTATTTTTTTAATAAAGATGATTTTTTTTTTACTTTCTTGTTTACTCATGCAAAAGAAACATTTGTTTTGTTATTGACCTGCCAAACCCAAATATACCTTCTCTAATGTTTACCAACACATGAGAATTCTCATCTTTTCCATTTTAGGATAACCTCAATGTGTTTGAAACTCAAAGCACTTTTTCTTTTTTATTTACAGAAAACAAGCAGATCAGTCATTTTATTTGCTTGTGGAGGTCACAAAATTTAACTGGCACTTCAAAATACTCAGTATCAATGGACACAATTATTTATTTTGAATGTCCTGCATAGAAATGACTAAATATGCTCTTAAAAATATACACAGCAGTAGTGCAGAAGTCTCTAAAAAAACTTAATAAATGCTAATACTGTAAAATTACATTAGATTAAAAAAAAATCCAGGACCACACAACCTAAGCATCTACAAGGCTAGATATCTTAAAGGAAAATTTCAGTTTATTTTAACTTGGTATTTTTCCCATTACTGTTACTTTGGTGGCTTTAAGGCCTTGAACAAGACCAATTTATGTTTTTCACATCTCTGGAAGAGACTGTGTGATGTAAATTTCATCATCTGTCCAAATATACACATCCTTATAGACCCCTCTGAGAATGTCTGTCTGCAGCCAAAACATTAGTGTCCGCACAGATTGTATGCGATGCAAACACACCGACTAGACATGTATCAGAAAACAAATGCTGCTCAAAGTCAGTTTTTGTCACGAGGAGAAACTGTGCAAGGAAATTTTCTGTCATCCACGCCTTTTAAATTCATCACTCTAAGGGTTGTGATTCAAGTAGTCACTGCTGGACTTTGGGGGTCTATGATTTGTACATTCTTTACATCAATGGTTGCCAAATACAGTGGCAAGTTCTAAATTCTCCAAAAATCCTGTCCAAGCACTGTGCTCAGCAAACCTCACATTGACACAGTGCTACAGTTTGATCTGTAACCAGCTGCTCTATCTCCAAAAAAGTGCAAAGTCACAGCCAGCCTTTCAGAAACATCCACAGAACCCTGTGTGTTTTCCATTCGAGGGGCAATGCAACACATTTATGTAGCAGACAGACGTGCACTTATTGTAGTATAAGTTAAAGCACATGTGTATTTACTGTCTGCTTTCAGAGTATGCATAGGTCAGTGCATGTTGATGTGGAAACCATCATTCTTCAGGCCAGCATTATACTTTCGTTATAGTTTTTGCATTTGTGATCCAAGAGTGTCCAATTGTTGAAAATTTTGTCGTTTGCCCAAGTTCATGCAGACCCCACGTTCATGTGGATGTCCGTGTTCAGCCACAAATTTGATTCTTCAGGGACACTACGCTACAAGAGTGCTACAAGAGCAGTACTGCAGATACTTGACAGTGGTGTGTATGACCAGAGTACATAGATGTCAGTCTGAACATGTATGGAACAGAGTCCGCCAAGCAGACAAGAAAGCTGCATTACAACTATGCATCTGCAGTGTCAGCAGTGGAGTTTCCACAAAGTAGTACAATACACCCTTGTTACTACGGTACTTTGTAGTTTGCTTGGATGACTACGTCTACATATTTCATGTGTGCTCATTACTGCCAAGCGTGCACACTAATGTCATTGTACTGCATGTCTGGACACAAAATTTGGGCTGTACGCAGACATCTGCACGGACTGTCACGGACTTGGGAAGTATAAAGACCAATTAGTGGTTTCTGCATCTTCAAACGCTGACTGGTACAGACTTTGAAAGCGGATGCACACACAGTTCTATTGATAGTTGATATTACAATAGGCACAAGTCGGCTGTGTGGATGGTGTCATTGCCCCTTACTTCTAACAGAGAAAATCACAGGGGATCTCATGGATGTATATGGAAGGCTGGCTCTGACTTAACAGTGTACCACCGTGTCAGTGATCATTCCTGAGGTATGCTGAGCACTGTGGTGCACATAGTTCAGGATTTCAGGAGAGTTTTGAATGTCCCACTGAATTTGAACACCGTCAATGGAAAGCATGTAGCTACAAAGCAGCAGCGACTACTTCAATTACAGCTCTTACTGAAGAATCTTCATGGTGTCGGTGATGGAGAATCTCATTGTACAGCCTCGCTCTCAGGGAGCTCATGCTAAATGCAGTTCCTAAGCAGTTTTGGGTGACTTCTCTTTCTCCTGACTATCTGGAATGGAGGTGAATGCAAAGTTAGCTGACACTTAAAGCCACATTAATGGGAACTATGCCAGACAGAAATAACTAAAATTCTCCTTCGTTTTTATGGTTCCATACATTTGTATCTGCTGAAAACCGGGCAAGTTTAACTGCTTTTTAAAAAAAAAATCAACTGAATTGAAAGACAGACTAGCTGAAAAAAGCTTTTAATGTCATGGAGCAGTAGCTGCCCACAATAAAACAATCCAACCCGTGGCATCCACAAACTAAGAGTGATCCACAAGACTGACTGACTCTGTAACTTGCATCCTTAGACAGAATATCACACTTTAACATTGCAGCTGTGGAAGCTACTAGGACTAATAATCACTGACTTGAATTTGGCCTAAACAGATTTAAAGCAGCCTTAAAAGCTGAAGTATTAATATGTCAATGTTCAGACTTCAGACAGTTTCTCTATCCTGACATCTACAAGTGCAAAGAGGTTCATACTTCAACCTAAAAACCATTAATCCAGATGGCACATCCAAACTAGGATATTCAAAACACAAGTGCAAACCCTTGAAGTAACTTGGTCAATTCAACAGAAAAATAGAAAACATAAAATGATAGCAGGCAACTGGCCAGAACTTTTCAAGTTAAAAAAAAACCCTCAATCAAGCAACGGCATGCTTCTCAATGCATTAAAGCGCCCACTTTGACTAGGCCAGGCACTGTGGGAAACAGCTACTGTATCTAGTGATGCTGCAACCTGTCAGCTTATCATTTCAGTATGTACAGTTTATGTACATTCTCATCTGGAATGAGACGAGCAGCAGTGGTAATCTAAAAATTTCCACCGTGTAACCATCAGTCAATGAGTGTAGTCGACTGGAGGTGATGACGTACTTGGAGAAATCACTCCTGGAGTCCTGCCGAATCCTCTGAATCCGCTCTGATCATCACATCGAGTTGAGGTCAGTTTTTAAAGGCTCCACAGCGACTGGCTCGACATATGAAATCTTTGAGCAGATTGCCGTCAATCTGCCAGAAAGCAGTGGTCTGGGTCACCTCCGTCAGGTGATTTACGCAGAACTTGAAGCAGAACTCTTCCAGGTCCTGAATGACAAATAGAAGAACACAAATTACCTGAGAGTTCTTAATATTCCAGGAAAAGAATGAGACATTTTGGTTGTCTGCTAGAGGATGCTGTTACACACCTTTTTTTTGTTAAAACACACACAAATATATCTTAAAATAAATACTTACAGAGACTTTAGAAGGTAGGAGCTGGTTAGTTTAGCTTAACAGAAAGACAGGAAGCAGGTGCAGTAACTTACTGGTGATGCTAGTTGTCCAGAGGCTCCCAGAAGTCTGGAGCAACCAGCCAAGAAATAGTCGAATGATGCTTAAAACCACTACTCATGTTTTAATTTTTGTACAGACGGAACAAACAAGATATGACATTTTGACTTGTCAGCTTTTTAGGTACTAGTAGATCGATTTTAAATAGTCAGGCTACTAGTTTCCACCTATTTTGCAGTCTTTAGGCTAAGCAGCGGTGGAAAGGAGCACATTTGATATACTTGTAATTTATTTGGGTTTTTTTCATTTTATGCTACTTTATACTTCCACTCCACTGCTTTTCAACTCCACTACATTTATTTGACAGCCTTAATTCCTTGTAGGATGAAGATTTTACACAATTAACGACATGACAAGCTATTACGACACACAGCATTGTTAAAGATTAAATCATTTTCCAACTTTTTGGCTTCTTAAATCTTAACAGCAATGTGTCGTCTGGGTGAAACTTCAGATGTCTGAGTGGTAAACAGCTTTACCAAATAGTAATTTTTTCCCTCTAAACTTCACACATTGTTTTCAATAAATATACAAATGATTCAACATTTCCGTAAAAGGGAAAGATTAAGGAAAGATCCAAAAACTGGAAATAGATTTGTTTATCAGAACTTTGTTTTTTCTTATTTTTTTCCCCTATTAATCGCCCCAAACTGCATTATAATTTATTTAGTATATGAAATTTGTATGTAAAGTAGTTCAAATCTCTAGCAGCCACACCAGTAACATGCTGCTTACACACTAATGTTTCAATATTAATATTCTAATTATGTAAGAGGCAGGACTTTTACTTTATAGTTTACCTACATTTTGCTGCAAATACTTATGCACTTTTACTGTAGTACAAGTTTTCATGCAGGACTTTTACTTGTAATTGAGTGTTTGGTAGTTTTACTTCACTAAAGAATCTGAATACTTCCACCACTAATGCTAAGCTAACCAAATGCTAGCTGTAGCTTCATGCTGACCATACTGACTTGAGATTGGAGTCAATCTTCTCATCAAATTCTCAGAAAGAGAGTAAATAAGTCTTTTCTTTTGTTTTACATTAAATTAGGGAACAGAAGATGTTTTTCCTCCTCACTGGATCAAAGAGGGGCAGATTTTGTCCTAACTTTACTCTAGAAAAGCTGTCTTGGATGTGAATTCAAGATAAAGAGATCTTTACACATTATTTCCATACAAACAGATGATAGGTGGTAGACTGTTGGTGAAGACTCACCTCTGCATCATAGCGCACAGCAGCAGACAGCAGAGAGAAAGCGTTTTCCACTGTGATTCCCCTCTTGATGATGTGTTGACACAGACGTTTCAGGCGGTTCTCACAATACGACGTTGCCAGATCCAGCAGCCCTGAGAGTGAACAGGAACAGCGCAAGTCTGAACATTTATTGACGACACAGAAATGTCAGCAAAGAGAAGTGTGTGGGAGTCTGACCGATGGCATCTTCAGGAGGCAGCTCCACATTATCAGTGTAGAGGAACTCCAGGAAGGAGCGGTAGACGGGGTAGGAGAACTGGTCTATTTCAATCACCTCCTTCAAGTCTTCATTCCAGTGGGACTGGAACATTGATCTGAAGTGTTCACACCTGCACCGCAACAGATGTAGAACAGACACAGCTTTTGCAAATGCTGATCATAAAAGTTCTTGTGCTAGTTTTATGCTTTTTAGTACCGAGTCCTGACCTGATTTTGAGAACTGCTTTGTGGACATAGATATATTTGCCATCAACGCAGAACTTGAGGTCAGCTGTCTCTGGGTTGTCAAACTCCTTCTTCAGAGACTGAGCCACGGTCAAGAAGTCATCATGCTCTGGAGGGAGGGAACCGGCACACATTCACATCCACACATCCAGCTAAAGGAAGGAAAAACTGCAGCAGTGGCTTTAACCACTCGCCTTTTTGCAACTCAGACAGGAAGCATCACCAGTTTCTTATTTCCTTTTGATGAGGCCTTGTATAAGAATACCAATCTTCCATTTCTGACAACTAACCCTGCAGTGTGGTGGTACTAATAATGGATCAAACTGACAGAGTGATCTATTAAAACACCAGCCTTAAATTATTGCAATTAAATGTTAATCTACTGCTCACCTGCTCAAGTGCAGAGCAGGGGAGCAGTTTATCTACAAGTGAGCAATTCAGCCCACAGTATTAGTAAAATACTGTTTCCTATAACGTTTTGCACTGCAGACATTTTGATATGGCACAAGTAGAAAAACAGGGGTCTAAATTCATCAATTTAGCTGCTTTGGTTTTAGCTCCTTTTGTGTCTGCTGCCTCACAGTCACAACTTACTGGAGGACTTGAACAGAACTGAAGCATTGTTAATGTGCCTTAGCAGCACCGCTGCTCCTCCTACTATGCAAAGTCACAAGATTAGCACTAAAAAAGGGGGGGAATCTAAGCAAAAGAATTTGTGAGGAATCAAATTTAAGAAAATTCCTCTGGAAAGGAACAACAAATGTCTTTCAGTTAACAAAACTACCTAAAAGAGACTCTTCATTTTTCACTCTTGCCTTTATAAATCCAAGGTCTGCACAGACACATCTACAAAACAGTGCTTTCATTTTGTGTTTGTCTATGCTATAAATTACTGACCATACATATAGTACCATACATTTATTTTTAAACTGAATACATGCCTCTCTGCCACCAAGAGCTTTTCCCTTTAAATTCACAATACCAAAGTGCAGACACTTGCTACATCAAACTCACCATCACAGTTAACATTTATCCTTTAACGATCGTTGCTTAATTTAAATTAAAATATTTATTCCAGTGTTTGCTATTGCTTCTTGATTGTGACACATAGAAATGTTAAATTACTGAGACTCCAGAGAACTGGATAGAGAGTGCACATCTTGACTTTGCAAGTTAAATATTCTCTACATTGGGCAAAAACAAAAAATTGAATGAATTTAGTTATTCACATCACATAATTCCTAAGTCAGCCTTATTTTTAATATAATGTTCCAACTTGTAATGCAGATGTAAATGCACAACTGTTTTGAAAGCTTGTTCTTCGTTCAGAACAACCTTGACATCAAAAATGTGAGTGCGCATTTATCAGCTGAAAACTGTTTACACTTGGAGCTGCGTCCGAAGTGATATTTACGTAAAGTAAACTAAAAATTCACAGTGACGAATTACCTGTCCAAAGTCTATGCATGTTGATTTTTTATGCAGTACAAATATAAAAAATATAAACCGAAAACTGTCTTTGGTAAATGATTATGAGTAAGAGAAGCATGTTATGTGGTTAAGATCAAAATCAAACCTAATCATTATTACTGAATAACAGAGGTGCACAATGACATTCATATCTAGTATCTGCCAATAAAAGCTATAAAAGAATATCGGCCCAAAACAAACACTGAAAGGAAGATAATGTCTTCCAGACTAAAAATTTACAGTTTATTTTGAAGATATTACTTAAAAATAAATATGGCATAATTGCATGTAAGTAGTTTTCTTATTTTGCCTGATGAGTGTGTACATTTATAAAGCACTGCATCTTATGTCTGCTCCTGCTAGTGGACTATAATGATAAGAACAGCTACGGTAATATGCAAACACCAATAAAGGAAAGACTTGATGAAAAAATAGGTGCATGTATCAGTATCAGCAAAATAAATCAGAAAATATTGGCAAAAACCCCATTATCGTGCATCCATACCAAATAATTCTTATCATATTTGGGCAAATGAGCAACATCTCTTACCCATGGAAAGGAGTCTCCACATGACGGAGGGGGTGGCAAAGCATGCAAAGACATCGTCGGTGCAGGTGAAGTGCGTGAGATGAGGCAGCACTATGGACTGACCCCTGCACTGACCCCACATGTACACCTGACCACTCTGGGTCTTAGCAGCTGATGTGTGTGTGGAGTGACAGGCAGCGATCTCTACGATCCTGGAAAAGAAACCAGAGAAGAGAAGTCAGTCAGTAGTGGGGTAGTAGTGAGGGGAGGATTTATTGTGTGTGCTGCTGGTTTTTCTCACCTCTCTTTCTCAGTCATGATCTGAACTGGGCTCAGCTGGTTGCTCTTGTTCCCAGTGCCCAGTTGTCCGTATGTGTTGGCACCCCAAGCGTAGAGCAACCCCTCGTCGGTCAGTGCCAAGGAGTGGGCATAGCCTGAGACGATCTAGAGAGGAGGGAAAAAAACTTTAGATGTGAAACCCACCATTTTACCATGCCAAACAAGCAAAGTCTAAATGAATTAATCTGACTGTGTAAACTGACTATTTTCACCACTTGCATTCGACAAATTTTTTTGCTTACATCTTAATAAATGTAAAAAATGCTGTATTTATACTGTAAACTGAAAACTTTATGATTTTTGATGCATCATTAGACAACGCATAGTATCACATTCAGCTTTGGATACTTTTTAAAAAATGTATCTGTTACTAATTATATACAGGATATAAAACTTAAAAACATGATTTTGCCGGTGTCTTGTTAAATGCAGAAGAATAAAGAGAAGTGAGCTGGGTTTATATTGCTCTGGCAAACTGAAAAGTAAACTAAAAAGTGCAATAACTTATCATGCTTTGAGGTCCTGCAACTTAAAAAGAGTCCGTGTTAGTAATTTGAATAATTAAACCTAAAAGCAAACCCTGCCTCAGCATTCATTGTTAAAGCAAAAGTTAATTCAGCTATTTTTATTGAGTAAAGGATGACTTGCAGAAAATGAAATGCAAGCTTCAATGTATAATTAAACTTCAAAGTAACACTATTATCTGCTATTCTTTTTTAGCATCGAATGTTTGCAGCTGTTCTTCTCGAGAGTTCTTTGTCCCACTGAATCTATTAGTGTCCCCTTCTATAAAAGTTATTTTTTACATCTGAAGATATTTGCATGGTGGAATTTATGTGGAATATTCACATATGTATCGTCGAGAAAATTACTTTTGCTGCAGCAAGAACTTTTAACAGTTATCACAGCACTTAAATGACATCTTAAATCCTTCAGTGCAGATTCTTAAAGCTAAAAAAATATCTGATTTGACATCAGATGACGAGTTATGAGTACAAACTGGATTTTCTCCTTATAACCTTTCACATTTTAGACACATTTATCTTAACAGTTACATGCCACACAGTTAGATTCATGTATATAGTTACCTGTTCAGTTCATATTAATAATATTTGGAGCTGAGCAGAGCCTCTGTTTTTACTCCTGTAGTTTAGATCCCATCTGCAGCTTCCTGCTCGTATGTTAAAGTGAATCTTAGCTGCAGGAGGATTCTGCTGATCTCTGAGCTCAGATTTTAGCTTGACTTTGCTTACATTTAGTCAAACTATCACATTAAAGCAGCAGAATTATCAGTGAGGAGCTGCTGTCTGCAGGAAGTCATGGACATGGAGACATTGTCACTGATTACTTTGATACTAAAGGAAACCTAAAAACAGACAGATTCCCAATGGAGTACTGTGTAGGGTCTATGTGTTCATGTGTACCGAGACTCACCTGTTGCACGCATAAACCCTGCAGACCTACGAGTCGACAGGGAGTGAGCTGGTTCCCATTATTTCCAAGTCCGAGTTGTCCATTCCCGTTATAGCCCCAACCGTACACCTGCAGAGACACATGAGAGTTGTCACAGTCAGAGCAGGATAGCTTTTTATATATTTATAGCTCCAAGTACAAACTAAACATTCACCTCTCCGTTATCCACGACTGCCAGCGACGAGGTCTGACCGCATACGATGCTGACGGCCACCTTGTTCTGCAGGCAGCTGGACACTCTGCGAGGGGTAGGCTGGTTCGCTGTGGAGCCCGAGCCCACCTGACCACAGTTGTTGTAGCCCCACGCATACACCTGGAAGAAAAGAAGCTGAGAAGTGAGACTATGCATTCAAGTAACAGAGAGAAAGCATTGTGAAAGCAGGACACATTTTGAAAGAGTTACGACAGTTAAATATCACCCGTCAACTCTATTAATCTGAGAACAGACTGTTCTCATAGCATCACAGAGAACATTACTCATCCTCACTTGTGCCCTCTGCTCCAGATTCCAGCTTTTACGGCCCTTTAGTGGAAGCTCAATTGCTGTAAACATTCCGTTATGTGTACAGCATCCGAGCTTCTTAATACTAAGTGGTAAATAAGGTGCTGGCTTTGCATGTGTGTTGCACTCATGAATCATTTTATCTGCAAATACTGTGGATCAGCTGTACAAAAACTCATATTAATACACTGCGGCTTAAAGGAAAGGTTTGACAATAAGAAAAATAGACTTATTTTGAGGCTAACTTAGCATAAAGGCTGGAAACAAGGGGGCAGAGGTGGGAGTTGTGTGTTGCTAACAGAGCTCACTGTATGTGAAGGAGTTTAATGCACAATAGATTCCTTATGTCTGAGCTTAGTTTTCTAGGTTTTCAGTTCATGGGGATCAGCTACAGCTGTGATTAGGGTCCTGCAAGGGTATGTATGCCTTTAACCAAAGCTGAGTCACCTGCATCATAAAAGCGGTTTTAAACATGCTTCTATACAGCTCTATGCAGAATATTGTTGTAAAAATTTTTTTTTTTTTTTACCCTGAGACACTGACTTCTCCTGAGGTAGTCAATAATATTTTTTACACTAATTTTGTTAATTTGGGTGTGATTTACTCAAGAAAAATATATGTTTTTATTCATCAAATGGTCAGAAATATCTGCAAATGTATAGATTTCTGTCAAATAAGGTAAAAAAGACTCACTGCCTTTATTGTATGTGGACCAATCATGTGATAAGGGGAGTCAGTTTCAAAGGGGGTGAAAACATAAGCAATCACACATTTTATCCTTTTAATTAATTGATATTACTTTGCAGAAATCCGTTTTCACTTTGACATGAAAGAGTCTTTTTTTAAAATTCTTGTCAAAAATGCTATATTAAACTGGCCAGGTCATTGTAGAGGTTTTAAATGTTCTTCTATAGTCTATGCAGAATTCTGTCATGAAAGTAATCTTTTTTTAGCCCTAGACACTCACTTCTCCTGAGTCAGTCAGAGCCATGGAGTGGTGGGAGCCACAGGCCACCTCTATGATCTTCTTATTGAGCAGGTTGGCAGACACCAGCACTGGAGTCACTCCTTGGTTGGTTGTCCCATTTCCCAGTTGGCTGTAGCCATTGTGGCCCCAGGCAAACAGCTCTCCATCTGAAACACACAGAGATTCGTCAATCTGCTGCACTTTTTAATCCAACTGTGAAGAGGAGGATTACATGTTTTGTTGAATCTAACCCTCTGTGGCCAGCAGGACGTGGGGTCCGCTGCCGTAGCTCAGGCTGACCACCTTCCTGCCGCTGAGGAAGTCCAGCTTCTTGGGTACGATCGTGCTCTGGCTGTCTCCTGTTCCCAAGCAGTTACTGCAGTTCAGCCCAAACACATACACCTGAGTGTGGAAGGAGAAAACATGGAATGTGGATCAGTGATAAGGACAGCAAAACAGAGAGCAGTCAGCTGAGCAGGTAACAGGTCACCTTCCGGATACATGAACATCAACAGCAGCAGACAGTGCTGATAAGAGCTGCAGGTGGAGGTCTGGTGCCACCAAGCCAGGACACAATAACAGCACTGACACAAAGAAGTGACAGCAGCAGTGGTCTGGAGTGTAGCTTTGTTACTGAGTCTAGCATGTGTTCGTTATTAAATCTACAACTATTCAACAAATAATCACATGAAAAAACTATTTTTAAGTAACTGCATTATAGTGTTATGTCATCACTCTTATTTTCTTGATAAGAGTCATTCTTATTTCATAACATCAAGTTTTATTTTGAAAAGTCTATTTTTCCAAACAGTAATTTCATAACGTTACTTTTCACGACAGCGGTGTTCACAGCTCTCTTCATCTTCTAGTAAATCACAAGCTCCCTGCCTGTGAGCTACAAAATGCTGCCAGATTTAGTTAGTTAGCACCTGTTAGCTCAAGCAACAACGTCACAGCGATTCTAATCAACTATCCAGCTGCTGCAGGTAACAATAACGCAAGTGACAAAAGGCCAGATATCCAAGACTTGTGCTTATAAGCATAACACTTTTCATTCACACTTGCTTTTTAACATTAAATTATGTTCTAGCTTCTAATTACAATGTTTTTCAGCAGCTAATTCTAAAATGTGTATTTTGGAGCATTCTTAAAACTGAATTAATTGATTTTTTGGTGACTTAAACAAGCTAAAATATGCATTTTTTTTTTTTTAAGATTTATTTTTGGCCTTTTGTGCCTTTATTAGATAGGACAGTGGATAGAATCGGAGACGGGAGAGAGTAGGGAAGGACATGCGGTAAACGCCCGAGGTCGGAGTCGAACACGGGACTGCCGCTACGCCTCTGCACTTGGGTCATGCGACATAACCATTAGGCTATCAGGGCGCCCCAAATATGCATTTTTTTAACCGAATAAAGGAGTGTTAGCAACTACTTACAATATTTTCACAGGCCAGCACAAACATGTTTTGGTTACTCAGCAAATGTAAGTATGATATACTCTTTTCTTTCAGCTCTGTTTTGGTCTCTGTCCTGTCAAAATCATTTATCATACAAATTTAAACAATCACCAACAGTCTTAGTGTTACACTTCACTGTAATTACATTTTCCTGTAGCTCAGTAATGTAACCCATTGCTGCTCCTAAATTCAGTGATCACGTTACAGTGCCTTATCTTATTACAAGGAGGTAAAGCTAACAGCCATGTCCACCTTGATTCTCTCAGACATTCAACTTCACTTTGTTCTTGCCACAACATTACTCTGTGAAGTGTTCTTAAGACAGATTTTTACAAACTTTGTTGTTGCTTTTGTAGTAATGCTTTATTTAAGAGTATAAAACAAAGAGCTTGTGTGTACCCTGCTTATTAGAATAGAGATTTTTGTTAATATTTGAGCATATGCAGGGTGTAACATATTGTTAACTGGTAATTAAGTGAAAGTGCATCTCAAGAGATGTAGCAGAGTAATGCAAAAGTAATAGAACAAATAACATAATAAATTACTTTCCACATGGAGTACATAGGTAAAACGATGCATTTCCTCCTGAAAAAGTAATGCGTGATACATGACTGACCACCAGTGAAGAGTCTCGCCTCACTGTACTTACTTCTTTACTTCACTGTTGTTAAAAATATAATGCAGTGCATGCATCCTCTGTCATGGATTAGCAAATATTAGCATGTTGTTCCTCTTTTGATTAAAAGTGAATGTGGTGTGAACAGAATCTAACACCTACTTTTATGGTAGTAAACCCATCAAAAAAATCCAGAGTGTACTAAAGAAAATTAAAGTGATGTAAATTAAACATGACTATGGCTAAACACACCAAAAATGTCCTCTAACTCTTAGTTATGCACCACTTAACTTCTCAAAACAACCCTTACATCATCCCTCGCATGATTAACACACAGCAGCAACCCCGCTTTCCCTCAGACCTCTCACCTCATCATCGTTGGTAATGTAGATGGCCTCATTAGCGGACGTTCCAAACACGCACGCTTTCCGTATGGATGAAAGCTCCTGAGGCCCCATCAGGCTGAAAAGGGGCCATTTGGTCACATCCACCATGATGTGCTCGCTGTGATTCTGCAGCGGGGATGGCAGGTTGGAGGGGTGGACCTTAGTCTGAAAGCAGGGCAGGGGGCAAGGGCAGGGGGACGGTCTGGATGGAAAAGGCTGCCAGTGCTGCAGTCACTGTGGTAGTGGGTGTGAAAATATACACAGAAAAGGCACTTACAAATACAAGAATGTGAGCTGAGAAAACAAAAACTACATAAACATTTCACACACATAGAGTGGTTCATTTATTTATATATACATTCTATTGATCCCACGAGGATCAATAGAGTATATAAATAAATAAGTGGACCTAGAACCTCCAACCTTTCGATCAGTTGCCCAAAGCCTTAACAACTGAGCCACAACTACCCCAAGTGATGTTAAGCTTAGTAGGAAAGCAAGGTAAACCCACGCATGATCTCAAGGAGGAGATTAACAGCCGGGTCACGAGGTTCAACATTAGCTTAAAGAGATAAGGGGTGCTATGTATAAAGCTCCTTGGAGTGAAATTTTTGAACGAGTGAAAATTCTTAGAATTAACATTATGTGCCACACATAAACATGGCTAAGAGTTAGGTCTTGGTGTCAGCTCCCAAATTATTTAGGAGACTTCTAGAGGTTTCCTATCCCACTTGGAAATCACCAACAGATGGAGTCCACAAGTAGAGAGGCAAGAAAAGAAGATATTTTAGAAAAAAGAATGGCACAATTAGGGGGGTTTCTGCTTAGAGAAAGTTTTGATGCCTCCCAAAGACATTTTAGCAAGGTCCAAAGGAAAATCACCAACACCAAAACGATAACAATTGAAAAAAAAAAAATTTTCACACTGACTTTGTTAATTGGGGTTTCATTTACTTACGCATAATACACATTTTTATTCATGAAATAGCCAGAAGTAAGTGTGAGTGCATAGATTTCTGGTAAATATGATGAAACAGACTCATTTCCTTTACAGTATGTGGACCAATCTTGATCAGGCAAGTTACTTTAAAGGGGATTAACACATATGCAAACAGCTACTTTATCGTTTTAATTAACTGACATTACTTTGTAGAAATCTGTTTTCACTTTGACATGAAAGAGTCCTTTTTGTAAATTCTTGTCAGAAACACTAAATTAAACTGACCATGATTCAATGTTGAAACACAGTAAAAGGCGAATACTTTTTATAGGAGCTTTAACACTGACAGGATCCATTGTACTACTTTAAGATGGATTAAAGTACATTTTTCTGTTAATTGCTCCATAAGATTCTTAATGAAAGACTTGTGATGGTATAATTTACCACTGTGGTATTATTGTCTTTCCTTATGAAAAAGACCTAACTACTTTTTCCATCACTGATGAGGGTTTTTTCCTGCATACAGGAATTTTAGGCACACCCAAAAGAGGTTTTCAGACACTGCCAAAGAAAACTCACCAGCGCCAATATGATAAAAATTGTGCAAGAAAAAAGTGTGTTTTTTATAATCGGTTTTGTAAATTGGAGTTTCATTTCCTCAAACGTAATAAACATTTTTGTTATGCAATGGTCAGAAATAGCGGCAAAACACAGAGCTTTCTGTCACTAAGGAAACACAGATTTATGACTTTTCCTGTTTATGTGGACCGATCATGTCCTGTGTTGTCTTCCCCCCCTGAAGGCCCACTCTGAGACAGGAAAAGCCCTGCTGACACACATTGCTTCTCAAGATACCTCATCTGTTGACACTATTGATAGGAAACTGGGATTCGATCGTGTTTCACACAATACCCCTAGACCATGGTAAAGAGGAAAAAAGGCAGATATACTAGGCAAATATTGACCTAGTACTGCCAGAATACTATATATATTCCATTAGACTATATTGTTAATAAGTAGTCATTTACACAAATGAATTCTTACCAATTAAAAAGTCAGTATTTTTAAGCATCAAATATACATTTTGGCCTGCTTAGAATTCAAATGAAACTTACTTGGAAGTCAAACAGAAACCTTTTAAATATGACTAGCAACTTAGTAAGAGACAGTCAGATGTTTTTTCTTCCTGTCTGATTGAAACTGTTATTGCTGAAAACAGTTTTGTACCTCGGGGGCTTAAGGGTTTCTGCGAAAACAGACGTACTGGGTGTTGAAAGTGTACAAAGCCAGGTCACAGAAGGTTTTATGTTTTGTAACAACGCTGCTAAACCCGACGTTAATTCTCCCCCCACCTGTGTGATGTGAAACCACCAGCAGACACGGGACAGTCACAGTAACTGTTAAATAGACACAGTTAGCTTGCTGGTTAACGTTTGCTATTGTCCCAAATGCATTATTCAGCAAACAGTCCAGCTGACACAACACAGAAAAAGGTAGCGAAGCTGCTGCTAGACTGATCCGCTCTAATCCGCGCTAACTTGTTTTCCAGTCGGCTACGGTTCGGCATTTAACCGGAAAGAAAGTTTAACCGCTAATAGAAGAAGGCTGCTAGCATGTCCGCTAAACTCACCAGGAGTCGTTACCAGTTCCTGTTTAACGGTTTCACCATGGCAGAGAGGTTTGCGGCGAACCGTCCGTCCGTGTTTTCACTTTCCGCTGAAGCTGCTGCACTCACCTCCACTAATGCTTATTTGCGGAAGTAGAGCGCAAAAATAACATCACGTGATCGCAAGGCCATAATAATCGATCGCAGATGACGTCGATGCTAGAACGATTAGTCAGAATCCAGTCAATGCTTAATAGTAAAGTAACACAAGTAGTTTTTTTAAAAAAAAACATCCATGGTTTTCTTCAGCAGGTGGAAAGATTTAAAGGAGAAAATTACTAATGTCATCATCCAGATACAATGACTCAGGCTCTGTACTTTTATGCATTATACAGCACTTGGTGTATTGTCCAATCTCACGTGAATGAGTGTATACTTCACTGTGCAGCGTTTGACTCTGGAAGGCTGGTTTATCTTCTGCACTGAGGTTTAAGATATGATTTTGTCAAGTCACAGCTACCTAAACAGTCTCTTGCATGGTCAGACCATTCTATAACACTTATGTAATGCTGTGTAGAATGGTCAAACTGCACCCCATTATCATTCTACTACAGGCAAATTTGAATTTCTTTGATCACAGTCGTTTTGGTCGGAGGTGAGAACAGAACGAAGCAACAGTCTCTTAGTTTAAGTCACAACTATCTTAATAGTCTCTTGCATGGATGCATTATTACTTGATCATTTAGCAAAACTTGTTTTGCATAGTGAAGGGGATTTAAACTGCATTTCTAGAATAAATAGTCAAATCTAATTTAAAAAAATAATAAATGATTGAAGAGTTTGGGGAGTTTTTCTCTAAAACATGGTTTAAAACGCATGCTTTTCCTCCAAAAGTTGTACTTTTGATTACGCATTTGCACAGTTTTACAACATCACTGCACATATTATAGTATATCGTCAAAAATGAAACAAAAAAGTCATAATATGTATGGTATGTTGTCAAAAACATGTCAAAAACGTCATGCCATAGTATTTTGTCAAAACGTCTCAAAAACTTAATGTATGTCGTCAAAAGTGTCTCAAAAATTTCATGCCGTGGTATGTCGTCAAAATTGGAACAAAAACGTCATACTATAGTACGTCATCAAAAATATCTCAGAAACACCATACTACGTATAGTATGTCATCAAAAATGTCTTAAAAACATCATAGTATGGTATGTCGTCTAAAAAGGCACAAAAATGTCATAGTGTATATAGTAAACTGTCAAAAATGTCACATTCGTTATATTATAGCATGTTGTCCAGAAAGGATAGCACAAGATAGAATTTCACTCAAGACCTATTTTACCCCCATGTGCATAATTGCAGCAAATGATCTTTGTCCTCTAGCATTGGCCAAGTAGCCTCAAGGATAAGGGGATTGTGGGTTCAAGTCCCACCTGGGTCACATTAAACTATGTCTAATAACGGTTTATAGTCCGGCAGCATGAATTTGAAACACATTATGTTGTCAAAAGTGTCTCAAAAACATCATTTTATAGTGTGTTGTCAAAACGGTCTCAGAAACGTCATACTATAGAGTATGTCATCAAAAATATCGTAAAACATCATAGTACGGTGTGTCATCCAAAAAAGGCACAAAAACATCATAGTATTGTATGTTGTCCAGAAAGGATAGCACAAGATAGAATTTCACTTAAGACCTATTTTGCCTCCAAGTACATAGCAACAGCATAATTGCAACAAATTATCTCTGTCCTCCAGCATCGGCCCAGTAACCTAATGGATGAGGAAACAGCCTCTGGAGAAAGGGATTGTGGGTTCAAGTCATATTAATCTATGTGCAATAATGGTTTGTAGCATTTCACTTATTGTTTACCACTTCATTTATCAATCAAACTCAGCACAGATGTTGATCTTGCCATACCCTGGTCACTTATTAATTTTAGGGTCACAGGGTCAAAGGTCAAGGTCGTAGGGCTACCTGCCATGTTTACAGGCATCCACCATGGGTCTGCATCTTATTTGAGTGCATTCTAGTTTCATTTATTGTTTACTACTTCATTTATTGTTTATCATTTCATTTACTGTTCATGATTTCATTTTGTTTTCTTCATTTATCCCTGCAAAATAAACAAAAATGAAACTGAATTAAATGTCCTGAGTGGTCTGACTGTCAACTGGAAAAGCAGTCAGAGCATCAGCAGTGATCACAGCCGTAGAAGGAGCAGCAGTGGTATCAACTGCAGAAGCAACAGTCGTGTTACAGTTTAAGAGCGTATGAATATATTAAAATTCCTTTAGAGAAACAGCAAAATATGTAACACTTAAATGGAAGAAATAATGACTGAACTTTGTTTTTGTAAGACACAGTTCCACTCATCCGCAGTTTCTGATACAAGTGATTCCAGGAAAACCTCAAGAACCTCAAATCCTGAATCCAACCTGAAGTTTAAAAACCCAACAGTGACCACAAATAGATGTAACTGATTGTAACTGCACAGAAGCATGTCAAGCAGTCACATAACAACACAGATCAAAGTCATGATTTTCCTTAGTGGACGGATTTTGCTCATTTGTCATGAAGTTTTGACTTTAGGGACTTTTTGTCTCTGGTAGTTAAGTCCATGACAACTAGACATCTCCATCAGTGGAGGACACTTGTGTAATGCAACTAAAAGCTCCAGAACAGTTACTAAATGGACCCTGTGGTGTGATATCTTTTTTAATTAGAGGCCGTTTTTATGGTCAAGGATGAACTCCAAATCTCAGTTCAAATGATGAGTTTTGCTGTTTGTCAGTTTGGAGTTTAACTCTATAGAAATCTGCATTATAATAAGTTATACGTATTTAGTAATATGCCCCATTTGAGTGTAAATTCAGTATGTAAAATTGAAGGTATTAAAACTGGATTAACAAGGAAAAATGCTGCCTTAAGGGCTTTACGATTTCAGTTCACAGCTTGCTTTGGTAGTGCACCCCCCTCCCCCCTCAAAATTGCTGTAAAACAACCTTAACAACTGCCACACAGCAAACCTGCCGCAACTCGATCTGGGTCAAGCAGGATTAATGTTCCACTTGGAAGCCTGTTATCGTATTTTGCATTTAAAACAGACCCCACGGGAAACCCAAATTCACTATCTGCGGGCCAAGTTAATCATTGCCTGCGAGCCAGTGCGTTCACCATCACACATGGATTTGGTTAATGTAGACAAACGCATTCGGAACACAACGAGCTAGTCCAAGTACCCACCTAATTCTCAGCAGTAAAAAAAAAAAAAAAGTGGCACCTCTGCATGAAATAACTTTTCTACATCTTGGTGGTTGGGTTAATTTCAGACATCATCATCTGAAGGAAGAGGAGAATCCACAGTCGAGAGCTCCATCCTGTAATTTGATTGATCTGACCTGCAAAGGACGAGCCACAGACAGGAGTGAGAGCACATCACTTTCCTTTTTGATAAGATGTGGCGGTGAATTTGCTCTTACCTAAAAACAGAAGCCGACGCAGATCCTAAAAGCGTAAAAATTGAGTGCAGGGGGCAAATAAAGAGTGGTTTTTCTTTTCTCCATCGCTGGCAGAAAGATAATCACATTCACTCTCACAACTTAGACCACTACAGTATGTGTGAATCACAACACTTGCAAGCACGAAGGATCCAACGGCTAAACAGCAAGTTTATTTTGGTTAGGATCAGAAACACAGATCATGTCCTGAGGGCGAGATGAGAGGAGACGTGAAAATCCCCCGACTGAAATATGGCAATGATGGTTTGTGGTGGAAGAGGAGGGAGGGGGGTAATGAGTGGGAGAAATGCTGTGTTACAATGTCCAGTGAATAAGATTGGAGGGGGAGCAGTTACTCTCAACAGCAGAGAGCAGCATTGACCATTCCCATGGCAAACTCCAACAACAGGGAGACTTACACATTTACTGTAGCCACGTCTCCCGCTTTAAAAATTCTCCAGTCGCTCTGAGTCTTTTCTATTCAATAAAACCTAAAGTTTTAGTTGAAATGAAAAACAAAAGGCACAATGATTTTCAACTCATTCTTGTCTTTAATATGCACAAGAGTTGAAAGCATCAATGAGCCACCTTAAAGAGAAGAATTCAATCTAAAATTTATAAAAAGATATAAACAATCAGAGGCCAAAACGCTGTCTGTTGCTTTTCTCCTATTATTTTTTTTATTATTTAAAACAACTTTTCATTAGCAAGTAAAAATCTTGCAACAAACATAAGCTTGTATCCAATTCGGATACAAGGCAACGAAATTGTAAATCTTTAAAGTGGCTCGGTCTAGTCTGCTAGTTCATGACTGTACACCCTCTCTATAGTTTTGTTCAGTAATAAACAGCTAGTCCCAAAAACAAGCCTGGGCTGCTCGTAACAACCCTACCCCAATATTTAAAACCCCAGTGTGACCCTGCCCCCGCTCTTACCCCCTTCTTAGTAGTTAGCAGCCAACCAGGGGGATCATAAAGTCTTCGAGACCAGGGTTAGAGTCGGGATCAAAGTTCGACACCTTAAACCCCGAACACCAACTGGGAGACGGGACGGTACATTTTAAACAGCCCCGTCACCACTACGGAGAGGAAAAAAAAAAAAAAGAAAAAAGAAAAAACAGCCTGTTCCAATTTTTCAGCATGTCATCACAATACATATGCAAGTCAAAAATAAAAACAATAAAACAAAGAAAATATTGCTTCAACGAAAAAAAAAAACCCTCCCCAGCCATCTTTGACAGTTATCGTCCATCCAATGACTGTCAGCTGCAGCAGCTTTGTACAGGCTTTATGTAAATATATTCATATATTCATTAGACGGCAAGGAGAGATACACATCACGTTTTTTTTTGTACAATTATTCAAATTGAGTGATGACATGTGACCTCTTCATCGAAAGTAGTTAAGTACTGTAAAGATCAGGACCTGTACTCCTCATATAAGTCTAGTCTTCAATGAGTATAGGTCCCTTTCTGCAGGCAGACATCATTATGCCTCTCAGACATGTGCATAAGACTGAAGAAAAGAAAAAAAAAAAAGTAAAAACAGACATAAGGAAGCTCCACAGACTCAACCAGAAGCTGAAACATGAAACTAATAATTGTTTGAAGAGACAATTAAAAAAAAAAGAAAAAGAAACTAACCTCAAGGTCAGATAAGCAATTCAGAACAATTTTAGTTGTTTTTTTGTTAAACCCCACACCCCCTCCGCTTTCCGAGTTTCACATTACAGGGGAGTCCCGAGCAAACAGTTTGCCGGATCACAGGACGCGACCGAGCTCACGCTGCAGAAATGGATGTTCCTGTTGGGGGGCGGTGGGATAAACGCTACAGCTGACGTGTTCGTCTTCTCTTAAGTCTCTTGTGTCTTCACTCAAAAGGTGATTTCCTCCCTCGACAGGTATTCACATCCGTTAAAACAAAAAAAAAAAAAATGTTGTCGCTCTGCTGAATCAGAAGCAGGCTAGTTAGCAGGTCTTACAGTTGTATGTATTGAGAAAAAAAAATGAATTATGGCATTTTCTTCACATTTTTGATGATTTTTTTTTCTTTAAACAAACATTAAGTTTGATAATTCAACAGAGGTCACATTAAAAAACAGTGACGTCATTGAGTCAGAAGTCCCGTCAGTCAGTTTGCCACGGAGTCCTCTTTTTGCCTTAGAGCCCTTTCGCCCCTCCACCTGCCCAAGGACTCTCCTGGGAGGGGCAGTGGGGGTCCGTGGTTAATCATGGCTTAGCTCTGGGATTAACTCTTTAAACTGGGTGAGAGAGGGGGGTATTGGTGCGCCTGGTCGTCAGGAAATCAGTGTGACTAAGTGTGTCGATGTGTGTACTTGCATGTCAGTGTGCGTGGGGTGAAGTAACACCAGAAAGGACAATCCAGGGGAGGGAAAGCACAAAATTAAACCACAAACAAACAGCAGTATTTCTTCCCCGTAAGTGATATGACGGCTTCTAACAGAAGTATGCACACAAATTCTAAGTGTCAAAAAAGTGTGTATATATGTGTGTTCGCGTGTGCACGTGTTTGTGTCTGAAAATGTGCTTGTGTTTTTCTTTTGTCTTTGTGAAGACTTGACATTTGGCAATTAAATCTTGCCACGAAGGCTTTTTCCTTCCTTCTGGTTTTATTTTTGTTTTGATATTTAGAAGCACTGGCAGCGAATACTGACAATCCTCCTGATGCGGGTTGCCAGATGGTGATGGTGCCTGTCGAATAACCAGGACTCCTATGAAGGGTTGCAGTGTTCGGTGAAGGATGACCGTTTTAGAAAGAAAAAACAAAACACCCCACAGTGCAGAGGTGGGGATGGGTGAACCCTTCAGTGGTGAGTTTCCATGTTGAAGTGATGTTAAGTAAATCCTTCGGTACCAGGTTGCCAGATTGGAGGAGAGATGGATGAATGTCTGGGGTGATTACAGAGTACCCGTGCAACTGGTTGAACCAAACGTCCTGGATTTTTAGAAATTAAACTCCTTCGTTTGCATGTTGGAAGCTGGATCAAAGTTGAAGGTTCCTCCTTGAGTGGTTTCAGGGATCAAGCTCGGATCTTCATCAATCTGAAAACAATAAATAATGTAAGCTCGCATTAGAGTAAGTTGTTGACTGTGAAAATAAAACAAATGAAAACTGTGAGGTAAAAATTACCAGCAGTGAACTTACATCATCTCCTGAAAAGTACTGATCAATAATCTCAAAGGCTAGTTTGTAGATATCCTCATTCTCATGCTGCTGCAAGTTTTCAATCTTCTCCAGACCTAAAGGACAACAAAACAAAGACAAACAAAGTATTTCCTCTGTCATTATTACTGACACCATGAACTGGCTGCTACAGTTTACACTGTTCAATTACAGAACATGTGACAAAAAACAAAACAACAGCAACAGGAAAGCTGTGAACCCCCTGAACCCCAGGCATTTTCTGGGCATCCTGTTGCATTTTTACTCACAGCTATAGACTCATTTTTCACTGTAGTTCTAAGTACTGCACCTCTATGGAAAGAATTCAGTGTAGTTTACCAAAGTTAAAACACCATAAATCTTTTAATCACCATGGACAACATTTTTTCAAGCGCCCACAGGTGTAACCCACACTGGAAAAAAAAAAGAGAGTGACTACATACTAAAGATATTTTTGTACTTGCTTTCTACTTGTTTCCGTACTTATCTCCTATTTGCTCTGTGTAAACACAGCCTGCAGTTCAGTTCAGATGAACAGTCCCTGAATCTTTGTCACATGGTAACCCAG
The DNA here is from genome assembly GCA_024666655.1 of Dascyllus trimaculatus. Lineage (NCBI taxonomy): Eukaryota > Metazoa > Chordata > Actinopteri > Pomacentridae > Dascyllus > Dascyllus trimaculatus. Next base: position 14,183,873 of record CM045456.1, on the reverse strand, counting down.
GCATAGTTAAATCACTAAAAGGTTTTCAGTTGCAGTGCAGATTTAGCTTTGTTTTTCCACAAATCCAGGTTACTATAAACACTTTATATTTGGCATCTTTAAAATTTAGATATGTAGTATACAAACGTCTTTCTTAAGAATGATCTATTTTTTAGGATAGATTTGGTTGTTCTTCAAAACTAAACTGAAAGGTGAACAATTAGTTCAAGAACCACTAAATTATTTTTTTTAAATAAGATGATTGTTCTTGTTTTTACAATTCATTGCTCTGATAAATGGTGTTATTCTGGCAATTTCTTAAAAAGTAACTTCTCATTCAAACACGCCTTCATTTGGGGGTTCACAGCGTTAAAAAACTGAAAATTCTAGTCCTTGGGGGAGGGGGAAAAAAGCAGCAGATTAAAAAAAACAAACCATACAACAAATTAAATCTGTTAGAAGATTAATAAAAAAATAAACTGAGAAAAGTGAGGTGCAATGCAGGAAAAGCACCAGCCCTAATCTGCCAAATACAGACCTCCACACTCCTCTATGATCTCGGCAATAGTGCTGGCCTCGTCTCCTGCCATGATGAGGATATTCTTGAGGCCGTCCAGGACAACCTGCACCACCTGGGAGTCCTTCACTGACAGCAGGTTACAGAACGGAGGGATGACGTTCTGCTCCACTAAGAACTCCACCTACACAAACCCACACATACACACCACATCCATACTTGATTACAACATAGGTACATGGTTACAAGTGTGGAAAGCGACTGTTATTTAACAAGTCAACATTACCTAGCAGATGAATTCTGTTTCTTGAAAAAGTGTGCAGTTATGAAATCTTATATATCTGACACGTTAAATGGGATAGTGCAGTTTAAATAAAATACACATTACGCACAGTAACAAACACAATTGTCAATATTCAACATTACTGGTCCCACAACCCATCTCACCTGGTCTTTCCTCCCACTGATGGTGAGGTTGCTGATGGCCCATGCTGCCTCCTTCTGTGTGCCAAAATCACCCTGTAGAGAGCCAGGCTGTCACTGAGATGTACTACAACAGCATATTGCCAGGGTACACAGAAAAACTAGGCCATTTTTGCATTCAGTGTCCATTTCATTTATCAAAAGCAGTTTGGTTATCTGACTACAAAACACTAAAAAGTGTCAGTGTCAACTAATGCCAACGTTATACTTTTCAAAATTTAGGGTCTGGTACCATCTGTGGAGAAAACTGAACAGAAATACAGAATAGAAAATCTAAAGCTTTTTTTTCCCTGCTCCTCTACCGTGGACAAACCTTAGCCAGTTGGTGAATGATCATAGGAATCAACCCAGCATCGATCACAGCTTGGACCTGCTGTTGGTTCCCAGCTGTTATGTTGGACAGGAACCAGACTGCTTCCTGCAAGCACACAAACAGCAAATGGTAAAAACCAGCACCATAGCTTCAACACAGAAACCTTCTTTCTGCATATTATCTAAATGAATCACGTTGATTTGGGTTTTTCTTGAACAGTCAAAGCTACAGTTTGTGCTTAGATTTCAATAAATGCACACTTTCATAGGACTGTAAAAGAAAACGCTTGAATTACTGCTTCTAAAAATTCCCTGCGTGATTCACAAATAATTTGCTCCAGTGCACTCATTATTAACCTAATGAACCCCAGAACTTGCTGGAGGGCTTGGAAGGGATGTTAATTTAAAAAAAACGAAACAAAATCATTATAGCAAGAACCTGTAAAAATACAGACAATCACAGGATGTTTAACTTCCCCATGGTCCACCAACTAATCATGCTGCTTTTAATTTCGTCTGAAAAAACAACCAAATAAAAGCGTAAAATCGGGATACTTAATCGCTACTTAAAAAGTTTTGAAAAATAAAAAAACCCGTAGTAATCAGATTCTGTGAAAAAAAACTAAAAAACTCTGCACTCCTTGGCACAACCAAAAAAGCCATTACTGACTAGCTAGAACAGTCACGTTATCAAAAAATTAGGGACTGCAAGCTGCGTTTACACATAGCGGGGATGGAAACAATTAAGGAATGCAAGTAGTAAAATAACTATTGTATATAGAAACTTTTTTCCCCCTATGGGCACTTGAAAAAAATGCTACATGTTGATTCTGGGTTTTTCACTTTTTTTTTTTAAAGATTTATTTTTGGCCTTTTATGCCTTTATTGGATAGGATAGTGGACAGAATCAGAAACGGGAGAGAGAGTGGGGAAGGACATGCGGTAAATGCCCGAGGTCTGAATCGAACCCGGGACAGACGCTACGCCTCGGCACTTGGGTCACGCGACGTAACCATTAGGCTATCAGGGCGCCCTGTTTTTCATATTTTTGTAAAATAAACAATACAGCAATTCAACTTTCTTAATCCGTTTTTATAACTGTGTCAAACTGCATAAAAGCAGTTGAGTTCTCTCTACTCCTAGCCATGGTTATGTTGTTTCCATTGAGGTGCAGAACATTATATTGCAGTGAAAAATGAGTGAGTTAATGTAAGACAAGATTAAAGAAAAGCTCAGAAAATGCTTTGAGTGTAGTTAGTAACAGTTGTATTTTTTATTTTGAAAAATCCAGTAGCTTTACTGTAAACTCAACTGCTGTGTAACTGAATAAGTAATTGAGCATGGCAACACACGTGCTCCTGTTATATTATACTTCCTCACAGTGAAACACAACTCCCTCATAAGTGCTTTGAACTTCACTGTAGTTTTAATCCTACTTCCACGCGAAGCTAGAAGATACCACCAGACTTGCACAACAAAAACAACACGAGGGCTGTGGTGTAATACCTTGTTGATCTTCTCTTTAGGGTGTGTGAGCAGGTTGGGGAAGTGTGAGAGGACATCGCAGTTGAGAACCACCTGTGTCTGCTCGTCCGTCCCTGTCACAATGTTTCCCACTGCCCTCAGAGCTGCCGTCTGAGTTTGTGAACAAAAAAAAAAGAGGGCAACAGACAACCTGAAATTACTGTCGATTAATTTACAGAGGATGAAAATAATAACGGTCTTCTAAATGTGGGGCGAGGGCAAAAAGTATTGAATTAGCTCACCTGAACTTTCACCTCCTGATGGCTCAGGAGAGGCACAAGAAATGGAACAACTCCAGAATCAATGACCATCTGGATCTGCTCGTTGCCTCCGTCCGTCAGATAAGACAGAGCCCACACCGTGTCTACTAGGATCTAAACAAAAATACACAAAACTCATAAGAACACATACAACAGTTAAGCTTCTAGCACTGACTGCGGGGAAAATAGCAGCACAAAGCACAGTTTAGTATCTACACAAATCAGTAAACACAAAATCACTTAAACAATCACATCTGAGTCTGATACTTACATTTATATCAGTGTGATATATTAGCACACAGAGGGCTGGCAAAATCTGCAGGGAAAGAAAAAGTAGGTTGTGAGTGGGTTGGATGTAGGCAGTGGAATAGATGGATACATGAAGGTAATAAAAAAAAAAAAAACAGGGCAGTGCAAAGAGACAAAAAGAGTCACACAGGGACATAGCTGTCAACCAGAATTCAATTGATGCCAAAAGAGCTTTAAAGTCAAAAATCCTCCTGGGTGATGAGGCCGATTTGGCTCCTGAAAAAGGCGCTTGCAGAAGCTTCTTTGTGACTCAGCCTGCAGTGTCACAGTCAACTGCAAAGAAGCACATCCATCTGTCTGGCACATGAAAGCCGGCGTGCGAGCAAACACGCGGACACACCCACCTCTTGCACAGTCTCCATGGGTGGCGGTGGATCCTTGTTGCGGCAGAGGTTGACGATGACCCAGGTGACGTTGCGGAGGAAGGTGATGGGGATCGATGGGTTGATGAAAGAGAGCAAGGGCTTGACCACGCCCAGGGAGATGACATAATCCCTGCACTGTGGACCATCACCTGGGTAAGCAGGGGTGGGAAGAGCAGGTTAAAATAACTCTGCAGAGTCGCTTCCAAACAGCTTACAGACTTCTATCAGAGGGCGAAACTTACCTATAATGTTTCCTAAAGCCCATACAGCCTGTTCACATACGTTCTGGTGAGGAGAGTGTAGCAGTCGCAGGAACAAGGGCACTGCATCTGGAAGCACAAATAACACATCAAAAACTTGCTCAAGGTGGCAGATTGTGCCACTCTATTGATCAACCTGTTTCCCTAATTACACTCAAAGCTAAACAAAATAAACACAAATCCATTGCTGTGTCACAACTCCTGATCCAAACCTCAGTAGGCTAATCAGCAATAACGTACTGGTTACTGGGCCTGTACTCGAAGGATGTCTACTCTAAGGCTGAATCCAAATGTCCACTATTTGCCTGGACTGTGAGGGGATGAAAAGAAATGGGACTTATACCACCTCATGCGTTTCCATGGAGATGAATTGAAATGTGTGACCCTGTAACTCACTGAACTCTTTTCTGAACCGTTCTTACAAGTTGTGACGCTGACAACTCGTAACATGTGCACACGCCTGCTTAATTAGCAACTGAATGATGCTTATTGGGGGTCGGGGGGTTTATTTTCCACAGATCAATCACACAAGCAGCTAATTTTACACAGACAGTTGGTGCTTCCTTCGCCAATTACAGTGGATTGTGAACAAGCTAAAAACAAACAGTGTATCTACAAATAAAGCGCTTCAGCTGCGTTTTTGAGTATCTGACAGAACAATAGGCCTCTGTGTTAATTAGTACACTTATCTATGCCATCAGTCTAACAGCTTGCGCGTCACATGCACTCTACGCACATAGCTGTTGCCAGAAGGCTTCAAGTTATTTTTTTCCAGTTTACGGACGTAACTACAATCATTGTGTCTTGGGCTCTGTCCATTTCCGAATACAGATGACCAACGCTCAACACAATCTAAATGCTTTTGTGTAAACTCACAGACAGATCACCCTCTGCTGCTCTGTTAAACGTGCTGCTATCACTATACTTTATGTGTAAAAAGGGTGTAACTGTACGCAACAGTTTAGTCTAATTAGGAAGGTTTATGAACATTAATTTTTTTGATTGCAGACTTTTAGAGGTGCAACTGTAAAGCAGAGAAAACAACAACAAAGGGAACAAGGAGAAGAGATTTTTCCATTTGCTCTGAAAAATTGTAAACATTCATTCCTAATTGGCCATAATTCTTATTTCCAGTAATAAGAGAAGCTGTTTACTGTCAATTAAGAAGAAAATAAAATAAAAAATGTCAGTCAGGACAAGTGAAAAACATTCACATTTAGTTTAAATTAACCATTAAAGCTACAAGTGCAATTTCAGTAACAAAATTTGCACGAAGGACATAGTCATCTTTTTTGAAAAAAACTTTACTGGCACTGCCACTGGCTTGGCTTTTTACCCTCAGTGTGTGATTTAAGGTATGTTTTGGATATGTGACATTTCTCAGTTGGAAACTAAACTGTAACGAGTTTGTAACTACCAGCTAATCTTATGAATACTGATCATGTTTTCCAAAATCCGGTCATGTTGTTCTTATTACATAACAGTGCGCTCTTACTTTGACAGAAAGCCAACATCCAAAGAATAACTGTGCCTCACTGAGTGAAAAAACAAATAAATATGCTTGCTTGGCAGATTGCAGACAGTGTATAAACACAGACTGAAGGGGTAACATCGGGGAAAGACAGAATGTGGGGTCAACTTACTGGATTTAACCACAGCCTGTGTCTGTGCTGACGTCCCAGAGGCAATGTTGGTCAGAGCCCAAGCTGCCTCAAACTGAAGAGAGGGACTGGAAGACAGAAAGAAAACAAAACTAGTTGAATTAAACTTATTTAATTTTGACAGCAGATGGGACAGAAAGGGGGGAATGAATAATGATAACTATAGATGTGCATAGTTTGTACATTTCCAGCTGTACTACATGTTTGTCAAGGCTTATTCTTGCATTTTCCCCAAGCACCAACAACCTAGACAATACACTTGTCTGTTTTTGGTCTTCTAGCATTCAAAAGGCTTTTACAGCAATGCACTTCAAACCTACTTTAATGAAAATAGTGCTGCTTATGAGGGCATACAGTTTTATAGAATGGCTCTCTTTACAAAATGAATAATAATAATTACATAATTTAACCACCACATGTAGTCTCAGCAGCAGATAACACATCTGATTCCAGATATGTGGTCTAGACATCACGCAGTTCTGCAAACTGAGGCTGTGCTCAAAATGGAGGACTGTCATGAAACGATTTTACGAAAAACTGATGCAACACAAAATATTAGAAATCACACACTTGCAAGTGATCCTCACACCACCCACGAGCCAAATGCTAGTAAATCATGGCAAAGGATGGTCTACCCCACTAAATGTTTCATCAGGCAACCAACCATGATGTGGAGTTCCTACTGGATCCTTAAGCTTTATCTTCTTAAGCTGGCATGTAAAACAGTTAACAGGGTGTGGTGCTCTTTGCATTGTAACCAGAAACTGTAGCTACCTGTGGATGGAAGAGCTTTATTTCTGCCAGGTCATATATTCATAGATTTCACTTGAAGACCTCAAAATTTATTTTGGTCTTTTCATGCTGTACATTTTACTGTGAAGCTGTATGTCAATCTGAGCCAGCTTGGCTTTCTGACCATTATCTTCTCGATGAGTACACATGCATTTCACTACAAGAACTCAGAAACAACAAATGTCCAATACAAGCTTTGACTCCACGTGAACATGATGCTATCTGCTGAGGGTTGCCATGGTAAAACTCTTACAATTTCTTCCCTACATGTTCTTCCACCCCTACTATTCATTCTTCCCCCCCTCAGTGAACACAAGGTCCTGGGAATTGGGGAACTCCGAGAGACAGGAATGTTGATATATTTGGCTTGGCCTGTACTGAGAGGACCAGCCAGCTGCCCTGCATGCCTCCGCACACTCTCACGTGTGGACACAGTGGGAAACAGTCTCATGCATACAAAGCCTCTGTTGCCGCACAGACCTGATGCAGCAGCATCAGTAATCTGCAGAAAAATTGCACAGCAGTCTTCACTCTTACCAAATTGGCCGCTGAGTACATCGAGTAAAAGAAAAACAACACAAACTGCTTTGGAGGTACACTTACTTGTCGTCCCTTTCCAGGCATTTGACTAAAATGGGCAGGATGCCAGACTTTATCAAGTCGTCGATGGGAGGGTTTCTGTCACTCGAGAGCAGTTTTCTGATAGAAAGCACAGAAAATTGTCAAGAACTTAAGATACAAAAACAGCTTGTAACATCTGTATATATATGTGTTTTGTTAGCTACTCACCTGGCTGCCTGTACAGCACTGAGCTGTATAACTGCATTATCACTGGTAGCATTCTGTAGTGACAAGTAGCCATAGTACGTATTAGTACAACATAACTTGCCAACAGGCACGATGCTATTGCTGAGACATTTGGGAAATGCATAACTGAAAACTTAAATTTTATAAACTTTTACCTGTAGGATGGCATCAAGCGTGACATTTTGCTGTACAAAGAGAAATACAGAAGAATATTAGCAACGTTAAAATTTGCTAAGCACACTCCATCATCAACAATAACAAAATAAAGAACAAGCTGAAGACACATACGACATACTTGTACAAAGTGGTGCATTTTACTTATGTTATATACATTTTTGATAGTTTAACAGTTGGTATTTCATCAGGATCAGATGTCATTTCAGTAGCTCCTTTTGAGCATTGCTGTAACAACATTAAACTTTACTGACCGTGTAACGGTTAACACAGTTTCACATCATATGTCATTTTTTTGTTCATGTTCTAAAACTAGAGGTCTATATTGGGAGTATTACAGCTTGTCCACTGCATCTGGGTTTTTTGTTTCTTTCAAGTAAAATGGAAACTACTTTTGCCTGAGTCTCTAAACATCCAACTAGGGTGAAATAAATTGTTCAACCTCACTTCCAGGCTAGCTTTTTTCAATTACAGCATCAAGTAATATTTTAGATTTCTGTGTGATGTATGTCTACTCTGGTACTGACCTTAAAATCTGAAAACCAGATTGTTTCATCAAACAGTGATCGTGAGAGTTAGCATGGAACAGGACACCAAAAACAACCACCTCATCCACATCAGCTTGTTGTTTTCGTCTGAATAGGACCAGTTTACAGCAATGTCTCTTCAAAGTCCGGATAATTACGACAATATGGTAATTGTAGGCTAGGATCACGAGCATTTCTTTATTGCTAAATCCAGTTGCAGAGTATAATTTGATTAGGTGATCTGCTGCAGGCACAATACATGGCAATTGTCAGCATCCGTGATGTGGTGAGGTTGATCCATAGGTTTCCAAGATGTTTTCCGGGTAAACTTTTAACTCTAACCTCAGAGATTTGAGTTGTTGTTTTGGACATTAATCTCAAAAATTGTTTTTCTCAGAATGTTGCAGATCCCCCAGCTCTGTATATTGTTTAAACATCTACAAAGGCCCTAATGTGCAGTTGTATGAATGTGTACTGTCACACACTCATTCCTTAGGCACATTAGTGAGGATGCTTCTAAAATAATGCCATGAATACTTTTGATTCATCAGTTACATTCATACAAAAGGGCAGCAAACCACTCTTTGCCTTTAATACAACATAAAGTCTACTCGGTACACTTGCACAAGGCTTTTTCAAGTAATTGGTCCCAGCATCTTGGACAACTTGTCACCGTTTTTGCGGATTTAGGCCGTTTCACTTGTTTCTGTAAATCCAAATTGACTTGAGATGTTCAATCCTTTACTGGCTGGCTGTATGCTTGGGGTTGTGGCCTTATGTTGCTGAATAAATGAGGGACTAATGAGATGCCTTCCTAGTGGTGAGGCATGATGGGTAATAATGTAAACACCTCTAGTCCCTCAAACTTCTGCGCAGTACAAATATATGTAATTATATTTACAACATAATCTGCATTATAGCAAAACACTATGCAGAATTTTGTTTTGAAAACATTTAATCTGTAATAACGAACCTAAAATTAAATTCTGTTTTAGTTGGACGACAGCTGCATGAACAGACAATCCATAAATCAAGTTGCTTATTGATCTGCTTTCCTTGAGATCGCCTTAACAACTTTCTACTCCATTGGACTTCAGGGTTCATACATAGTTCACACCTGTATTTCCTTTAATGTTGCCAGTTTTGCCTCCCAGAGCTGCCGTTTCAAGGCATCCTGCTTAAAACGTTCATTTTAAGGATGTCTCTGAATGATAGTGGCAACAATATGATATTTTCTCCATTTATTCCCATAGCAACCAAGGAGACAGTGGTGTTTTGTACATTATGGGATGTTGTATTGTCTGGCATGAAGATAATTTTGTCCCATAAAAAATTCTTCTTTAATATCGTGGCAGAAAAGCTTTAGTTATGATCATCATTTATCTTATGGAGATCATTTTGGCACCAACAGCTGAGATCATCTCTCCTTAAAGACATCGCAGTCTTTAACCATCTGGACCATCCAGTGTAGCACAGCTTTCATCGGTGATTAAAACTGTTTCAAAATTAGCTTTCATGCATTTCTGAGCCCACTGCAAATGTTTTAGGGGTGGCTGAGATGCAGCTTTAAGCACAAACTTCCAGGCTCTAAAGGATCCTGCATGAAGAGGATGGAGCAGTTTCAAATCCCATTTTCTGCACAACAGTCTCCTTTTTACAGCTGCCCGTTTAATACTAATAATTTGTGTGATAGAAGGTTATTAGGGGAAGTTTCTAACTGACAGAATTGGCATATGCTCAGAATCGCTCTCAAATCTATTCACGAACTGACGATCTCTCTTCAGTTTCGCAAAATATCAGTGGCTTTCAGGCCTCTTGCAAGACGTTGCAACTAGTTCAGACTTTTTATCTTTAGAAAGACCTTTCATCCTCTCTGCAATGCATGAGAACTGTGACTTACCTAATAACGTGAAACAGCCTATTTGTAGGAGGGTTATCCTTCAATGCAGATCAACTAGAAAACTAATTAATAAACTAAGCTGAGACGGTTATAAGAGGAATAAAAACAGGCACAAACTGGAAAAATCACAAGCTTATTTGACTGAAATCCTACTGATGTGTCACTGGCATTGTCAGTGTGAAGCACTGTATGTGGACTGATGAGGAAAAAAATGAATTGAATCCATTTAAAAAGAAGGCTGAAACATAACAAAATGTGGAAAGTTTGAAAGGGTCTGAAAATCTTCCATATGCACTGTAAATAAAACACTCTGCCCTCTGGATTTTAACTCCTTGGACCCGTTACCCAGATAGCCCCGTCTCACAGCATCTCTCCCACTGAAGCACAGACCCACCACACACCCACACTTACCCCTTTGAAGTCTGAGTCGACGTCAGAGTCCTCCAGACTCTCCTCCTGCGGGACATTTCTCTTCTTCAGTAAATGTTCGTCTCGTTTGTTCTGACAAGAGGATAAAAGACAGAAGAGGGATGAGGCGTGGGGATGAAAGTGCTCATTAATGCATTCATGAATTCTTAAAGTAACAGCGAATCTAGGGCTACCTCAAAAACAATTCTGCAAACTTTTTACTTTACGGAGTGCAGCTTCATGTCAAAAATCATGTTCTGAGAGGTTAATCCAGAGAAAACTGCCTGCAGGCTAATCCAAAAGGCAAACACGCGCACACTCATCTTTGAGGGACAGTGAACCTTAACCCCGTCACTCCTAACAAACACTGCAATCTCATCAGGCCCATATTCATTCGGTATCAATCCACAGGGCATGTGAGTCAGTGGTAGGAGGAGATTCCCTTGCCCTACATTCTTGTGCATCATGCTGATGTGCGTCACTGATGACTAATCAGCTAGTGCAGTGCTTCTTGCTGCTCTGATCCAGCTAAATGGAATGTGCTAGACTTGAGACCACCTCAGCTCCCCACAGCTCTGACGTTTTTATGTTTTAACACCCCTGACTGTGCCACTGTTCTCGGGGCATCTGCTGATGGCTACTTGTTTACCAGTATTTTCAGACTATCACTGCAAGTACAAAACTACAGTGGCACTTGTGTTAATTAAAATCACAAGTTCGGATGGCACTATACCAAGCCATGCCTCTGCTTGTGAATCTAAATATTAATTTTTGAAGAGGAAAATGCTCATTTAAAAAGTTCCACCACCTGAAAAAGGCACATTTAAATTGTTCTCACTTTGTCTGGCAGAAGGTTCCCAAAAGCAAAGGCCACCTTCACCTCCCAACTACCTACCTGTGTTTCCGATTTCAGGAGATTAAAAAGGAACAACACCGACATCACGTGACTCAAAAAGCAGATAAATTTACATGGGAAAAAATACTGAAGATAAACTCTAATAAATTACCTTTTAAGAGAAACACAACTTCTTAGTTTCGACGCTGTGATGGCTATAATCCTGCAGGATAAGTCATTATTTCTCAAAGTCACTGGGTACAATCTATGCTGAAAATTCTTCAGAAAGACAAAAAGCATGCTACTTCCCCATTGTCAAATACGTACAGAAACGAATAACTTTTCATCCAGCTAAGATGTGACTGATTTTCTCATACGCTACAAACCAAAATCTACCACAAACCTTGTAACAATGAAAACAGCCTGATAACAATCAGCAATCTAAAAAGGTGCATAACAAAACTGATTTCTCAGTCCACAAAGGCGACGCAACACTTCAAAGGTCTTACAACTCAGCCGCTGATAAACTGCATTAAATTCTTTAAGAAACACAATTTCAATTAGAACTAAATTGCCACTTATTCCAAAGATCTCAATACATGACTGACAAGTACACAACACGCAGCTATAATTTGGGGAGCAAATCTCACCTTACTGAGCAGCTGCTTGAGGATCTGCTTCTCGTCCATGCAAATCTGACTGTACTGTATCTGCTATTTTAAGCAACTCTATTTTTCCCTTAACAGTTCTATCCCGAAAAAAAAATGCATCAATATCGGCAAGAAATATCCCACCAGGCACAGTCAGTGTCCACAAAGAGCGTCTCAGAGTGAGTGTCAATGAAGCAGCTCTGCAGTGTCATATCACATGCGGAAGCTTAGGCCTAGTTCCCTCTAACTCTAGAGACGCACAATCACAAAAATTATATTATTATCAAACCTGGTTTTGCAAGGTGAGGATCTGCATTAAAGATACCTGCATTCAGTCTTAAACATCCCATGCTACAAAACCAGTGATAGCATTTTAGAGCCGAGCATTTAGCAACAGCTTGAGAACCCTCTGTAGGCATGGCTCTATTAGAATGCCATCACATAAAAAAAAGTGACAGAAACACTGAAGATTCATCACAATATGCAAAACCCCATCCAAGCCTCACATATAGAAAAGCTGAGTTGTTGTGGAACTATAAAGAAATCTTAAGTCATTTAAATTAAAACATTATACATACACTACTTCACCTCTGATACCATTATGGTGACGGTAGAGTTTAGGTCTGCATTTATACCAGTGAAACAAGCTAACTTGCGTTCACTGATTCAGTCACTGCTGGTGACAGAATTAGAATGAATGCAACGAGTTAAATCTGTTCAGATCAAACTGAATCAAATCTCTTTGGATGATGCCTCTGTATAAAGACGCAGTGGTGTATTAATCCAAACGTAAATGTAAACTAGACTCCCAAACTAACAGCAATTCAGTTGAGAGTGGGCTTCCTTTACTGATGATCAGAATGAAGGCAGATATAGTTATAGAACAGATAGATAGACGTCATAAATCGGTAAATTAAAAAAAAATATGCATTAAAAACTGAACATCTTGGCATTTAATACACTGATAATACAAATAGTTCTTTCATTTTTTTTGTCCAAAGTCTCAAATGATAATGTGCAATGCCAAGTAAAACTATATACCCCCTTGTTCATATTTTAATCCAACAATCAAGACAGATAATACTGTGACATCAAAAATTTGAGATACGCTGTTAACAGTGTTAGAGAGTATAGCAAATATACAACAAACTGGCGAGCCTGGAAGCAAAGTTGACTCTTGTCCAACTGTTGTTGCAGTTCAACATCATTTGAAAACATACTATGCTGTATTGCAAATATGCTGGGTAAAACACCTTGGAGTCTGTTGTACTCGGGTAATCCTGCTCTTCCCATGCAAGTTCTTTTAGGAACTACATTGTTTTAATGTGACAAGCAATTTCAAAAATATCCAATTTCACTGGAAAAACATAATCATTTGCAACTGGCATCGCAATTTACAGAAAAGCAAATTCAGTGTGTCTTGGGTCAACAAATCTCTAATATCTTGGTGGAACTGCGTCGAACAGAACACTGTGCAGTAACAGCATCAGCAGCAAATGCAAAGACGTTTTTTTTTCAGTTGCCTGTCTCACATGTGTCTGATGGAACAGAACCCAACTGTCTACACTGATGCCATGATGGCTTGTATTTTACTCTCTCTTTGTGGCCAAAGCATATTTTTTTCATTTTAAGTGTATTTTCTTGCATTTTACACATGTAACTACAGTGACTGTCAAGTGGATGCCAGTTAATACCCCTATAGTTAAATACTGTGCCATAACGTATTCTGTGTCGACAGAAGGAGCATCGAAGCTGTTGCTGGTCTGTCAACGTGCTGATCATGCTATGCCTTCTGTATATATACAGTGTTAAGACCATGTGGGCTACAATATAACAACGCCAAATGTAATCAGCGGCAGCTATTGAATCTTGTTTCTCTTCCATTTGTCAAAAGACGGTCGGTTTGGTGATGACTGTAACAATAATACTAAACCCAAGTTAGCTACCTAGAGAATGAAAACATGTGCTAACAGAAATCATACAAAGCTGTTGCTATAAAAAATGCCAGTTACTAAAAAAAGCATTATTTACTGGCCGGTGGATTGTATATACATGCATATATGCATGTATATGCAGTATACACATAGTTGTGACCAACAACTGACAGTGAAAAAACATTTATCAGAAGGCAAGTTGAAAAAGGGCTTCATCTTGACCACAGTTACAGAAAATGCCCAAAAAAACAAAAAAGTAAAGGCAGAAATATATAAACGCCTGATCAATCTACGTTAATTTAGAGGGTGTCTGTTTGCAGGGATGGACCAACCAAACAGGTACATAGAGTGATCAATTGCAATGAACTTAAAGGCTAAACTCTGCAGCTTTAAGCGGACTATTCTGTATACAGATTGCAGAGCCAGTCCTACCCAATGTGGCGACCTAGGGCAGATTGTATATGGCACCCCCCTCCACCAGCGATTTACATGCGCTTACAAAACAAATCAAATAGCATTGTTTTTTAGTAATATTAATTGGGCATTGCTTTACATTTTGTTTAATAGGACCTTTTTCATTTTAAGAGTTAATAGTAATTACTAGTATTAATATAATTATATTGAAGGTGAACTTTTTCCCGATTTTGTGGCGCCCCTGGAGGCCACAGCACCCTTAGCATTTGCCTATATTGCCTAATGGGCGAGTCAGCTCTGCAGATTGCATTGTTACATTCTAATCCTTCTCAACTTGCAACTGCTGTAAGAATTTTAAATTTCCTCAACACATCCACCCTCCACTGGTGTGGAAACAGAGGAAGGTTTACAATATTCTGACAGAGGCCTGGTTTGTGCATGTGTGTGTGTGTGTGTGTGTGTGCAGACAGATGGTGCATCATTTCTCACCTTTCTCAATTCAACTGTCACCTCATTTCGATGTCTTCTCATAGTCTGTAACAAAGAAAGACAAACACTGTAAATGAAATGTTTTTTAAATGCATATTTTTGAAATTTCCCGCCATTTCCTGTGGTGGGAAAATGTGCATGGTAGCCTTTTGTGTATAGCTAAGCAATGTAATGGGCGTATCACAAAATACTTCAGCAAAAAATATCAGGTTGTAGATTTTGCAGTAAATAACATGCCGTGTCATTTACATCCACTTAAAATGATAAAATCTAAACAACCCTGGGAGAGTAAGATCTATTATTATTATTTAGGCATGAATCTGTGATTTAATCCCACAAAAAACCACCACCACCAACACAGTTAAAGGTTAGAGGTCTGTCAAACAACTTGAAAACAGCACAAGTGCGAAAAGATTCGTTTAACTATTTGCTGTATTTGTATGTCTGTTGGGTTTCCAGTTCATCCAGAACAGTTTGAGATGGTCTCAGATCTTGTGACTGTTTGAAGAGGTTCATGTTGCCTTCCTAAATAGCCTCTTACGTAATGTAGGACAGTCATAACTCAGGAAGCTGCGGAGCAGAGAGGTGTCTCCCAACCACCACAAAACAACAATAATGCCACTACACAGACCCAGACAAAAATGACCCTTTACAGAGAACCCAACACCAAAATAAAACAGTCCAATCTGACCATCAAGAGAAAATAATGCAGCTCAGTACACTTAACTAGCCAATTCTGTTGGTCGATGTGGCCAAAGTATGAACTGTTCAAATAAAAAGGGTACCATGAATATATGCCTACAAAAAAACTGTTGGACCCCATATAGGTACCACAGTAGATACTCCAAAGTCCTAACAATATTTTCAGTTTTATATGGCAATAAAGATGTTCCAATTTTGTAATAAAAACACTAGGCCAATCCAAAACCATAACCAAATTCTACATGGTATCAATGAAAACAGAGGAGGAGCTTATGTCCTACAGCATGTGAGACTTCCCTGCTTTGCAATTCAATGCTGTTCCTAATGGTGTCAGAAATGAAAAGCAATCTGTTATGCCTGACCTAAATAAATAAAACCCAAACTGGCATTTTTTTTCCCCTGCTGTAGTCTGAGTCATCCATTTACAAAAACTCAAATTCATGCAGAGGCTCTTAAGAGGACCCAGGTCAGACATCCAAGATGCCTGAAATAGCATCAGGAATGCACTTGGCATAGTCTGTCTGTCATAGTAGCCATGTGCTTGTCAGACCGACTCAAAGTTTCAAAACAACCACCTATTGGGGACCAATCTGTGCTTTGAGAAAAAAGATGGTGAAACTCCAATCATGCACCCTGATGGATTTTATAGGGCCCTTCTCAGACATACCTTTGTTTTAGGATTATCTCAGGATTACTGAGAGGTCATAACAACTCAGCACAAGTATGTCTTTGTTGGTAAACCCCATGGCTAAGAGAGATGCTTTCTGATAAATTCCATACATACCATACATAATCTAAGCAAGCCCAGATATTTGTTACTTCATCTGACATGTTTGGATCCAACACTGCTAGCTTCCTTTAGCCTGACTTGTGTGAACATGGCCTTGACCGAATGCCTGGGTCATCATGTCAACGAGCATTGCAGACAAATGCTGTCAGAGAGATTTATAATTAGACTTGTCACTTGAATGATGCCGCAATACCCAGCGTTTTAGACTAGATTTGCAGGTGTTGTGTCAAAAAGTGATGACCTGTCACAAACTGATCGCGCGTTTCATGTTAAAGCTGTATTTACCAGTTTATATAAGCCTACAGCTGCTTTTATATGGATCAGTCATACAAACATTACAACACACAACAATTATCTTTTGCGATTATCCTATGGGCTACAATATTTAAAATATACCCTTCATGAATGAAATCAAGCCTTTAGATGTATTGATAGCAGTATAGTGACAGTATGGGGGTTGAAATCACTTTTTAGTAAATGGAAAGCTGCATTGTATGAGTTGAGTTGGTCCTTTAAAGGCAATTCAAAGCCTTAAAAACAGGATTGACAATAATCTAGGGCATAGAACAAGTAAAATATTGCAGATACATAGGGATTACTGCTCCCAGTTTTTGTCAGAGGATCACTTTTTGGCACCACACCGGTAGGGTAGATAGAGACTACCGATGGTGTTTTCTAGAATATGTGACTTACCAGTGAAGCTGACACACAATTACGTTTTTATAGCACTGCATATTTGGATTACATGTTCTGGCATAGCCATTAATAAATCTGAGATAATATTACAGCATTACACAAAGTTATAATTAACCGATGCTCCATGTTAAGTACGTCTAAGGTGTCTATTCTCACTGATGGATGGACTCTTGTTTAGGTCTAGCTTTAAATGTTATTCCATGTCGAAAAAACATAGTAAAACTAAGGTCATCGCATCATTACCATCCAGCCAACCGTTTAGTGGCTTAGCTAGCAGCTCGGTTTAGCTGCCTCACCTGGTATTGCATGCTAGCCGCTTGCATGACGTTAGCAAGCTAGCAAGGAGGGGCAATATTTGGTTAGGGTGGATGTGGACCGAACATTTAATTCAACGTAAACCAGTGTTTTACTAACAATGACAGCTGTGTGTGACGTTTGCGAGTCGGCACCGACGTCGCTTAGAGTCGGCTGGCTGTTAAACATGTCAAATATGAAGATTATGGTGCCGGTCGGGCCCAGCCTTGCCTGCGACCGGTGTCCATCCAACTAGCTAGTTAGCTGGCAGTGACAGCTACATCGCCTGCCCTTAATTCTCCCAATTACAACGGACCAAGAGTGATGTTAGTTACTGTTAACAAACATGAGCGCCTGGAGATTTGTAAGCAACTGGTGTTAACTGGGTAGCTATCATTGCTTAATTACATGGGAGATATACCGATAACAAGATAGCACCTTTGATGGCGAACTCTTTAGCTAGCGCGGCTAGCTAGCTAGCTAGCTAGTTGGCTGACTGACTGGCAAGCAGCTGCAGCCGGGGCCAGGCTCCCCAACGAGGCCCACAGACTGTCGTTTTTCCCACATAAAACTAATTCGATTCACTTCGTCCACACTCGCGTTTATGTGTCAGCTCACCTCGACATCACGCCCTTTATTTTTAAAGCTCTTGATGCGGTGGTTTTCCAAGCCGGCGTTTTCTGCCATGGCTGTATGGGGGGTTTCGCTTATTACTCCGGCTTTCGGGATCTCCTCCGTGAAAGACGAGGCACGGCAGCTCCTGTGCTGCTGCTGGCTCTGGAGAGGGGGAGGAGGAGGAGGAGGACGTAACAGATCGCAGAGTGAGGGGAGGAGTCAATGCATACCTCCTGTCTGGGCTGTCCTGGTTTCCACGGCTGCCTCCACGCACTGGTAATAAATCCACCTGTGCTTTATTGGACGCAGATGCTGTGAAATCCTCATTTGAAAATCATCATCCACAATCATCTACAATCTAATGAATACACAACAAGAGTCAATGGTTGATGCCTCCAGAGACAAAAAGTTTAATCAATCAACAATATTTGGATTTGTACAGTAACATTAGTGCAAACAAAGACAAGCATTTTTGAAATATTGAACTGTCACACTTCAGCAGCGGATATGCAATGCCAATACACCACGACAGATTGACATTTTTAAGATATATATCTCTAATCAGAGACAACCAGCACCGGCTCTGGTAATATTCTGATATTAGAATAAATACACTGCAAGATTTCCGAACAAAAAATATAAGGGGTCGGGGTGGGGGTTGTTCAGAGGAGTGATTTTTGTAAATTAATCGGCTACTTAAGAGATATTTCACTTTGTAAAACGGTTTCCCAGCACCATCACCTCAGCCTATCCTCTTGGAATGTGCACAGGTCTACTTGTGTTTTAACTCAAATTGATGCAATGAATTTCAAAGACAACTGTGGGAATGTTCCCTTTCCTTAGTTATTTGTATGGTAATAGAAGAAGGCAACGTAGGAGTAAATGGGATAGTGTTGACCAGTGTGTTAGTGTTGACAGCTGACCCTTTATTCAAACTGTTGTTGGCCAAAAGAAAAACAAAAGAATCAAGTCACTTTGATCTGGATCTCAAATAAATACAAATAAATATAGGGTGTATGCTGGGATGTCAGAATGGCAAGTAGGAGATTACATAATCGAAAACATAAAGCGATGTCAAGAAAACATTGCTTCTGAACCTGAAAAGTGGGAACATTTTGCCATCACATCCCCAAGTCAGGTATCTACACACAGATTGTGAATGTAAGCAGCAACTGAAAGTATTTCAGTTAATACAGTTTGATAACCACTGACACGAGATAATGATTTTACAGGTTTCCATCAGCGCAGACTGTAACAGCTCATCGTAGCACAACAAACGTTAAAAATCCCCAGTTATTTTCGAGGATACCCCCACGTCGATCCAGAGCAGCAGTAGACGGACAGAGTAATCGGGAGAAACAAAACAAGACGCATTAAAGCCACACGTAATGATAATATCAAATCATGGTCGACCTGCAGTGTCACAGAGGTTGCTATGAGATATAGAGGAGGGCGGCAACATGAAAAGAGGCTGAGGCTGAAGCGCTCCTTTTTAGAAGATCTGTTGTTCGAAGAGGATCTTCTCAAATCCTTGCGGAGCTGTGTGGTAGAAGTCACTGAACTGGCAGTCTAAGATGGCACTGTCATCCACTGGAACGACAAACAGGAAAGTACACAATCAAGCTTAGCCTTAGTTGTACATGTGTTAACCTCCTAAAACCTATTTTTTTAGTTCCAAATTGTCAGAATTTTTCTGTATCTTAAAATACTCATGACTGAATTAGCAGTAATCAAAAACACAGTTCAGGAAAAAAAAGTTTTCTTCATTCGGACATAAAATCTCATTAGGGCTGCGTATGTGTGTAGAGTGGCATCATTACCAAACAGCTGCACCACCGCTACCAATTATTTTAATTAAAACACAGCTATGTCACTGTCACATGACATAACCCAAACTGTTCAAACACTGGCAGAAGAAACTGACCAGGGAAACAGAATTTCAAGGCTTTTAATTTGGAAGCACACACAATTACATAACATCACATCCGCATGCTTAGTTGCTGTAAATGCATTTCCCTTAGAACTGCAACTAACAAACATTTTCTCATTGGTCAAGTTATATTCAGGTTACTATCAGAAGAGGAAACAACCCAGCTGGAATCAGATAATGTTGACTTGTGTCTTAAAAAATTGCTCAGACTGATCAAATATCAAAACAGTTGGTGATGATTTTAATAGCTGGCTACAAATTGTTAAATGTAAATAGTTGCTACAGCACTCATGCATCTATTAAGGTATTTATGCAATGGGGCTGAAACTTACAATTATTTTCACTGTCGATTAATGTGTCAACTATTTTCTATAATTTTATTTTTGGTTGCTAAAAAGAAGGAAAGTGGCAAAACATGGAGATGAACCCAAAAATATTCAAGTTTACTATCACAGAGGAGGAAAGAAGTCAGGAAATATTCACATGTAAGAAGCTGGAATCAGACAACCTATTTCCAAAAAGTTACTCAGACCGATTAATCAGAAATCAAAATAGTCGGTGATAAATGTAATAGTAGGCTACGAATTGTTAAACAGATCAACTGTTACAGCACTAATGTATCTATTGAGGTATTTACGTAAAGGGTCTGCAAGTAAGAATTATTTTCTATTATTTTCTCAGTTGATTGACTAGTTGATTGGTCTGTATTCAATATTCAAGTTTACTGTCACAGAGGAGAAAAAAACCGAAAATATTCACATGTAAGAAGCTGGAGGAGATGTTTTTTTTTTTTTTTAACCTTTTTCTTAAAAAAAATCCTCAAGCCAATTAATCAAATATCAAAATAGTTATTGATTGATTTAATAGTACTAATAGTTTTAGAATACTAATAGTTTAATCAAGTAATTGTTACAACACTAGCGTGTCTTTCAACTAACAAATATTTTGGTCGTCGATTAATGTGTGGATTATTTGTTCTTGTTCACTACAGTTAGTCAGTTTATTAGTTGGATACTAGTTGTTTAATCAAACAATTGTTACGGTACTAATGTAACTATTCTTGCTTCTATGCGTCGATTATTTTTTCAATTAACCAATTAGTTGTTTGGTCTATAACATGACACAAAGTAGTGAAAAATGTTGTTTTTTACATCTTGAGATGACATGTCACATGTTTTGTTTCATCCAAAACTCAAAATGTTCAGTTTACGGTCATAGAGGAGGAAAGAAATCAGAAAATATTCACATTTAAGAAGCTAGAATTAGATATTTTTTGACTTGGAAAAAAAAAAGATTTTAAACTGATTGACTATCAAAATACTAGACTATTATTACTATTATTTACACTTGTTTTTATACTGTGACATTGGGACACGTCACAGTATGAGAACAAGTGTAAATAATACAACTAATCAAGAGTTAAAATTCCATTTAGGTGATTAAGTTTCAGGGAACTGGTATTGCGTATGCCGGCTCTATGTAACACGGTCAGTGCTTACTGAAACACTTGAACAGAACAGAACCATGTGTTTAGTACAACCTGTGCTTTTGTCACTAGGACAAGAAATGAAATGGCTGCCGTGAAACAGGCAAGTCGACTTAAAGATTAAACCCATGATGCATTTAAATGCAGCTACAATGTTAGATTGATTTGATCATTTTTGGCCACATCCTGTGTCTGTAGTGATAGGATCAGACAGAGCTGGTAAGTTAAAGTCAAACATATAGTGCATTACTATGTTGTGTCTTACTCACAAAACATAAAGCAGAGTTTTTAGCATTTTCATTGTTTATTCTGAAGATTATTCATTCTTTAGAAAATAATCAGGTCAAATGCCTTGTAAAAGTAATAATCCTGATTCACAGTCGGAAAAAAAATTAATTAAAAAGAACAGAGAGCAGAGAGCAGAGAGCAGAGAGTGGGTATGCACTACATCCCTGTAACCAGCTCACCAAATACTAAGTTTACTCAACAGAGCACTTTTGAAAACAACCTACAAAGTGCTTCACATCATTGCGTCACTTTTAATGCTTCAATTACACCTGCGCTTTTCCTTCTGTAACAAGCCAAAAAGCACACTGTCAGAAAGGTCCATTACTGATATTTATACAGAACATCACCATTATAATTTGGTAATACTTTAAGCTTTGGGTGCTGAATTGTTTTTCTCAACCATGGCCTGGAATACCTGGCCGGCTTAGTGGCTGACTCATTATGCAAATCACTGCTCAGCTGGAGAAGCAGCGGCACACACTCCCAAGCCGACTGGCGTACCAACTCTCAGGCACTGTTGTGACTAAAAATTACCAGCCTGAGGTGTGGTGGCAGCAGAGGTGAAGTCTGTGGATCTTAGTTGCACAGTTGTCTCACAACAAGTCATTCACTGATACATAAGCTACTAAAACTGTACTACTAACACTACTGTGCCACTACTGTTTTCACCAATGTATTTGGTGAAAACCTTTAAATTTGGAAGTGGGTAGCCAGTTTAATGTTAGTAGTACATAGTACACATTTCTATTTTTATTGAGTGTATTTACAGATGAAACTCAAAGAAAATAAAGATTGAAGAAAGTGAAAATTCTATACTCCATGGTATCAGTGGTATTGAATGATGCATGTTTAAAACAGCAAAAAAAAATGTTAAAATGGGCGTCCTTAGAGAAAAGTAATTGCAGAATCTCATTATTTTCATAAACAGTAAAATTTCTGTAAATTCTTAAATAGTAAAAAGGCAAAATGTTGAATGACAATGAAATTTATGACATTTTCCATGTTGATTCTTTGATCACGTGGAAATATTTTCTAGCTCAGAAAGTGTGACTTCAAACTACTTACTTAGCCGAGACATTAATTACCTAATCGCAGCTTTTCTTCACTGGTGCAGGCAACTCTGTCACTAAGAACCAACACCCTGCATGTTTTCTTTCTAGAATATAACTACCAGCTGATTTCATTGACTAGCTCGACATCATATCAAAAAGAGGGGCCAGATACTGAAATCATCTCCTTCATCTGACCAGAATAAAACCTGCATGTGTTGATCATCTGTGGCAAGACTGTCCCTTCCTGCTCATGGCTGGCTTTTGACTAGTTTACAACACAGTCTTGAATTGTGTGGAATGGTAAAATATTCAAATAAAAGTCCTTCTAAGT
The DNA here is from genome assembly GCA_024666655.1 of Dascyllus trimaculatus. Classification (NCBI taxonomy): domain Eukaryota; kingdom Metazoa; phylum Chordata; class Actinopteri; family Pomacentridae; genus Dascyllus; species Dascyllus trimaculatus. The sequence continues at coordinate 14,161,089 of CM045456.1, read as the reverse complement.
ATAACTAACAGCCTGAAATGAGCAGGCTTATGTAAAAATGTACAAATACAGCCCTCTAGTGGTGCACAATTGTAACTGCCGTAATGATATTTCTGAAGAAACATCTCTGTTCTCTGTAACGTTCATATGTTCATTTCACTTAGAAATAAATTAGGTAAAACGATGAAACTCATGTACTCCAGTCAGCATATGAAACAGACAAAAAAACTTACCATAAACAACAGGGTAAACAGTGCCTCGGATTCCTGAGGCAGGACAATGCATGTTCTTTCCATTCAGATATAAATTCAGCTCCACATGGTCATATGTGATGCCCTGAGGAACACAAATACACATGTAAACACATTGAGGAACACATGAAAATCTGGTTCAATTATCAAAAAGAAACATTTTTTTCTTAGTGTGGCTCATCACAGTTTGGATCTGTAACAAGTCTAAAGACATAAACTGAGAAAGCTTCTGATTTTAAAACTACAGCAGAAGATTTTAGCCTGATTATGCAGAAACAAAACAAAGTGCATACAGGTGTGAATCTTACAGCAGTCTTTGCTTCCTTGTGGTTACACTTCTCCTGGATTGTGATGGCTTGAACTTTAATTATCACTGTATAATTATGATTATTTGGCACTTCTGTCCAAGCTGTAAATGTGCTACACAAAATGGGAAATAAAAACACAACAAAACCTTTTCTGGTAGATTATGAATATTGCAACTTGTCAATTTTCATATCAAGGACTTTGTAAATGACACACTAGTGAATTTAGCAAGGCAAAACTGAATATATTCCCTAATGAATAGGAAATGTGTCCTTCATGAGTTTCAAAGTGTGGGCAAGTAGCCTGAATTAGAGGAAAAAAACATGTACAATAGCTACCAGTGTATTGAAAATATGACAGAGTTTGTTTTCCTGACCTCTGTTCTAGGAATAAGTGAGAAAATGAACAGAAAACAATGCACGTGGGTTCTGTTCACTGCTTCATGACCCTGCAAGCTATTAGTCATAAACTATGGTCAACTTCAATTTATTCACCAGGGAGTCTCTGTGCCCTTTACAGGTTGAATCATAATAACAGACACGTACACAAATAGCAGTAGCCAAAAATAAAACAACAGATACGAGGCACAAGGATGCGTAAGAACAGACACACGCATGCACATAACCAATCACATCTCTCGTACTATTTCAGCGAAAAGTATATTTGCATAGATGGTTGCTCAGTGGTGGCAACATCTTGTGAAATCTTATCATTTAATTCTGGTTTTAAACTAACTGCTAATACAGAAAAAACCTGTATTATTTTGGAAAGCACCTGAAAAGAGCAACACTTTTTTTAAGGAGTACTTTGCTGTGGTTTTTTTAGAGATAGTATTGCAAACCATACATCACAAAAAAATGAACTCAAATGGCATCGCAAAACTGTTGTCGTGAAAGATTAGCTTCACAAGCCCCCAGCAAAGGAACAATACATCCCAATAGGCAAGCATCCTTTAATTTAAGATGTGACTGCACTGTTTTATTAACCAATAGTGTGACTGACTTAAGTTTGTCCACTGATATAGAATAATTATACCTCTTTTTCCTCAAGTTTGTTCCTGCTCAACAGCTCAATAGATGTAAGACAAGTTCATATGTATAAATGTTCTCTCCACCGTCTAAGACAGTAGTGTTAAGGTAGTAGTGCTCCCACAAATACAGTCATTCTACTGAAGGACTAAAAGGGTCCCCTAAGTGATCAAGGTTAAGCTTGCTGCATTGGTTTCTTCTTCAGCAAGACCAAACAGTGTAATAAAATCCCAAGACATAAAACAAGGACACATTTTTTGTGTGTGGATATTTTAGGTTTGAGAAAAATAAAGACAGATTCATCACATTATATCAGGTACAACGTGTCATACACTATTTTGGGTAGATAACAACACACTGACAAGCAAGAGATCTGAGTTTGCTTTAAAACAGCGCCCGCCTGCACACAGGATTTTTACTGCACCAACTCGCTCCAACAATCCATTTCTTCCAACCCTAAGTCAGTGCTCAATAAAATCGCATTTTAAAAAATGACTTCCGTGTCCTGACAGATAGCTTTGTAAACAATTTCAATAAAAGTTATTTCAGAGTAATGACAAGTCAGTTCTGATTTACAATCTGATGCTACAGAGGAATTTGGTGTGCATGCCGCAAACTTTGGCACAAACGGAAGGCAATCCAGTTCACATTGGAGCATGTACTGCCATGTGACTGTGACTATAAGGGAGCTGCCTTGGAATGAAAAAAACAGCTTCTGCAGAAATCATCTGAAGAGATTACTGTAGTTTTAATAAATACAAAATACTGTCAAAAATTAGATCTAGGAAGGCGTAAATGTTGCACCTTTACCTTGCAAGAAACTGTTTATTTTCAGCTGTCATGTCAGGAAACATCTTTATCTCTGGAAAAGAAACTCACTTCTTTACCACTTACCACAATGTCACCCTCCTGAGGAAGGCTGTTAGCAGGTAGACGATTCTTCTCCTCATTATTGTGGTACACAGAGCCATCATGCCTCAGGACTAGGCTGTTTGTGTCTCTGCCCATAGGCACTTGGTTAAGATTCACTTTCTGCGTGGCCACACCGACTCCCCACACACCTAAACACGAAGGACAACACTCAAGGATCTAATATTTTAAGTCATCTTTTAACCACTAAGACTAAATTACATTTATGTTTATGATAAAGGCTAGCTACAGTAACAGTTTAGTATGCCAGATTCACATTTTTTACATTTGCAACTGAATGCTACGCAGTAAAACCTGTTCTGAGACTAGAGTGGAGCTGCAGACTTTATAAACGTGTTGAAAGAAAGAAAGAAAGAAAGAAAGAAAGAAAGAAAGAAAGAAAGAAAGAAAGAAAGAAAGAAAGAAAGAAAGAAAAGCTAGTTTGCTCTTTCAAATACTGCCTTTGTAAGAGAACAGAATTAGTGTGCCTGACTCAGTGAATCAATGAGCATGCAGTCACAAGACAGTGTTGGTCCCTAACTCCCACTAAGAATGCACCAGAAAATTGCAATCTGGCAGGGAAAGAAGGCAGCAGAGGTAGAGAAACAGGGTGGTAAAAAGCAAAAAATCTATGTGCTTACCAGTGGACTGGATCTTAAACTCAAAATAACTTTTGTTCTGGTGCAAAGGAGCATTGGCCAGGCAGCCTCCAGAGCCACATATCCTCCGTCCGCTCTTTACAATGACAACATCTGTGCCTGCAAGACAAGAGAAAGAACATATTTAATTTTGGAGTACAATTATATTAAATTCAGTAATTACAACTTTTACTGTTGTCAAGTTTGTCACTTTTTTAAATCAAAGAATTGTTTAGTCTATAAAATGCCTATCACAGTTTCTAGAGGATATAGTTGGCAAGTGTTGTATATTTCAAAGAAAGCAACTGTGCGGTTATTTGTAAGCCATTTTAAGACATAGAGAGAATTTTAATTTAAAGAATTTAATAGAAAAAATTTGAGATGAAGGTTTATGAGTTTTATTAACAAACAGAGAGAGAGACTCTAAACTTCACAGTGCAAAATCATGCTCTAGCAGAGTTGTACAGGAAAACATTGTTTTCGAATTCATCTGCTGATGGGGTGAAAAGGGAGTATGGAATGCTGTTTTATATTTTTCCAATATTTTATAAATTAATAAGCAAATAAATCTTCCTGTGAAATAAATATGGCTATGAAATAAAGCCTCAAAAATGATTGAGGCACTGAATACATTAATAAATAATTTAATAAATAGGTTTTTATTTGTGCTTGTATTTATTTTAGGGGACCACTGTTTCTTAATGCTCTATTTGTTTATTTTAGTGGTGCCACATCCTGTTACAACTTATTCTGCAGTTTGAAACAAAAACAAAACTTCCACAATTCTGTTTCCATGAGTAAGGTATTTGAGTCTATCTGATCATTTTGTCTGATTCAAGGGTTCTTGGATACACAAACTTATTTTTTAAAACTTAGATGAGACTGATTGCTAACAAGCAACAAACTGTCTCATCTAGATGTACAATGTTCAATTAGTGAGGAACAGGAGAGAAAGACTGAAAAGGAAGATTTGGCTGCAAAACAGAATCAGTTGTATGGAAATTTTTCAGCTACAGAGAGGATGAGATGATGAAAACCAGATACTCTGAGGCAACACAATTCATGTGTCTGACCATTTAAATCTGCATCACAAAGCTCTGTATTAAGAGTTCCGATCTGAAAAACATCCAAAGAAAAAAAAATATCTTGGATGCCTGTGCCAGAGTTACACTGTATAAGAAAGTTTCCAAATGGCACAGACAGTTCACTGATCCAATAACCGCACACCTTGAGAGACTTTGTACCAACTACCACAGTTACCAAAGAGAGTTTTTACAACATGATGAAGTCACTTGACAAGCACTATGTAACACCATGACACCCCTAGTTTTCTCAAGATGCATCCCAGGCCTGAATGAAAAATGCAAAGCACAAGTTTAAACAGAGCTTTCCTAAGTGGAGTATTACGAATCTACAACGTCCTTGCGATCCAGCCAGACAACGGAGCTCTACATAAGTCTGACCATCCACTTCATTAATGGCGACTCTCAAGCAGAGGATGCTGTTGACACACGTTTTTTCCCTTGACGATCATGCAAGTGAGAACACGACAACAGGGATGGAAGAGGCACTGGTTGCTTGGCAATGTGGTGAACATGATGAAGGCTACAGGCCTGAAAAAGAGAACCAGACTGCAGTGCTTTGACCACAGACTGCATCTTGCAGTTGGTAAATTTTACCCATGCCATGTGTACTAAGCTGTTATATGTTAACATCCTGAAATACAACGGTTTTCCTTAGATTAATCTGTTTAAGAAATACTTATAAGGCATATTATATAGGTATATTATAAGGTATAATAACTTAAAATTGAATGGCACACAACTAACAGGTTGAATGAATGACACAGACTGTCAGGTTGATAACCTGAGCCCTGGATGCACGGACTGATAACTAAAGTATTAATGAGCATTTTTAAATACCTCTGGAAGCTACAGGTTTTACAAAATCCCCCCAAAATATTCAAGCAATATTAATTCTACTACTTTAAAAAAATGAGTTATTCAATTCATCTGGTAAAAAAGTTGTAGTTTCGTTTTTTAATATTGCAGAAATATCTTGCAGCTCTAATACCCGTCATAAATTCTGACATCATTGCTAGTTTGGAAGGCAAAGTCCAGCATGTAATTACATAAGCGGACATTTGAACTCTCCAGTAGGAATCTACTGAGACTTTTCAGTGAAGCAGGAGCCATATTGAATACAATGTTTACAGTTGGAGTTTTTGACCGTTAGGTAGGAGTAGTCTACTTAGAGTAACATCTACTTTCCATGGAGTAGATGTTACTAAAATGTTCAGCAATTGTGTGAAAAATACACATTGAACACAACTTTTTATTTAAATTAGAGCACTTTTAGATGTCGTTAACATGGCTGGAGGAAACGTTAAAATTTGCGATACAATGAATTCTGGAAGCTAACAGTTGCAATAGCAAAGTCAGTTGTTGTCGACGTTAGATGCTAATTCACGCTACATTTAGCCAAGTGCTATTTATACAGGAAGAGTGAAAAATTAAAGTGCTAGAACAGCAAACTGGAATCAGCTCATGCCACTAGAATAACATTTAACCTCGTATCATAGGTGAGGCTATACTATTAGCAGATATCGGCTGCTAGCTAAAGCTAACGGCGTAGCAAACCATCGCGTCTCACAAACAGACACCAACAGTCTTAACATCGGCTTAAAAAATGACATTAAACTTAGTTACCCATGTGGTGAGTGTCTAACTGAACCGTGGGCATCTCTTTGAGGGGAATATGCCCTGTTCCTCCTTCTCCGCAGCAACCTAGACAACAAGTAAATATCGCAGCCATTCTCGCCCCCTGGACTGCTAGCTAAACATCCGGAAACAAACTCCGAAACACCAAAGAGCGGCCGGCGTCAAGGCGTCAAAGCTCCGCCGGGCCGTAGCAGCGACCTCCTGCGGCGGAGGTCAGAACTGCATAAGCCCCTGCTTCCCCACTGTATCCAATCACAGCGGCTAAGATAGGCAGTTGCTCCTGATGGCATGGAAACAAGGGAAGAAAATCAAGGTCAAAAATTCTACACGTGACTAAGTAACTATTGGATATCGATGTTACATAACCTCGAGTGAGCGCAAAATGGATTTGGGGGGAAATAACAACTGTTTGGTTGTGGATAAATCCTGAATCGGTGATGCCCATTCATAATCGCAGAGCAGCCTCGGAGGTTTGGGGCTGCACAATGTTGCTGATAGTTAGTTTCCCTCAGTTTCTGTTTACACACGGTGCCTAGAGCTTTATTATTTATATACAGTGGGTAACGCAGCTGACATTTTACGCGTTTAACCGTCCACATATGTAAATATTCACAAGCAGCAACACGAGCGACTGAAGTGGCACCAGTGTAAAAACACACAAAAAAAGAAAAGGAAAACGTGCGATGCCAAACTGGGACTCAAACCTAGTTGACAGTTTTTCACGCTGTAATGTTTTGCATAGCAACAGCCCCTCCCCCATCCGACAGCCAGGGAGCCTCTGCAAATTACCCAGAGAGGACAAAAGCGTAAACGTGCCCAAGCTCCCCAAAACACTGTCGAAAACCATTCAATATCAATGCATTTCATGGGTGCCACACTGTATTACACAATTTGATTTATTCGTGCGTAATCACAGACACACCAGGTGCGTTTTGAAACTCTGTCACACCACTGAAACGGTTAACTCCGTACCCGGAAAGGGCGAAGTCTGCACAGCAACAAGCGCCATGATTGCGTTGCACTGTGCGTCTCAGCAGCTGGTGAGTGATTCTTTTGGTCCAGTAGTTGCATGTTACTATGCGCTTGCAAAATCTGTCACAGCCCTCCTTCAGTACCTTGCCAACAGGAGCAACGCAAACGCAAACCCTGTTTGTCGATAATTTGTCGCATTGGATTGGTTTTTGGCGACGGGTAATTTGAGGTCTCGTCTTCCAACCGTGTCCTGCTGTTCCGCGACACAAAGCTGAAGGAGGGAAATCGTTTGCTTTTTAACAGTTGACATCTGTAAAGTTATTTGACTTATATCCAGTCTGCGTCGCAGCGTTTTATAAGTTTCTTGCAACGTCGATTGGCAACAGAAAGACATCAGACAAACTGGGATGTTACTTAACCTTAAATGCGCAAACGGAACCTCTGGCAGGGCTCATGCCAACCTTTTACGCGGGCACAGCGATGCAAGTCAGTTTCACTTTCAGGATGGGAATACTCCAGACACAGCTGGAACATGACTGCAAAAAATGTGTATCCTTTTGCGTAATTTATTGCCTCTGCTGCCTCACGGGGCTGCATGCCTCTGAATGTGGGTGCGTAGTGTTATGTGGTGCATTTTCTGAAATGCTGATTTATTGTTGTTTTTTTTTTTTTTTGCTGTTTAAATGAAGCACAAGATTTGACGTCTGGGTGATGTGTTTGCAGGGCTCAATGGAACAGCTAGAAGAGGAACTTACGTGCCCGATCTGCTGCGGTCTCTTCGAGGACCCGCGGGTCCTGTTGTGCTCGCACAGCTTTTGCAAGAAATGCTTGGAGGGACTCTTGGAGGGCTACCGAGGTCCAGCGTTCAGGACACCTTTCAAATGCCCCACATGCCGCAAAGAGACCCCTCACAACGGCGCAAACAGCCTGCAGATCAACTATTCCCTGCGCGGAATAGTGGAGAAGTTCAGCAAGATCAAGGTTCTGCCCAAGATGTCTGTTTGTAAACAACACTGCGGCCAGCCGCTCAACATATTCTGCGCTACTGACTTGAAACTCATTTGTGGATTTTGCGCAACGACGGATGACCACCGAGGGCACGCGTTCAGCTCCCTGGAAGACGCGTATGAGCGGGAGAAGGAGGCGTTTGAAGAGCTGCGGAGCGGAGCGGAGAGCTGGCAGAGCGCAGACATCCTGTCCTGCCTGGAGACACTGCAAGCCAGTAAGAAAAAGGCGCTGCAGTCGGTGAGCAAGGACGCAGAGAAGGTGGCCGACTATTTCGACAAACTCATCAGCTCCCTCGAATGCAAAAAGAATGAGATCCTGTCCGATTTCGAAACACTAAAGCTGGTGGTAATGCAAGCGTACGACCCGGAGATCACCAAGCTGAGCGCAGCGCTGGAGGACCAGAGACGAGCGCTCAGCATCGCGGAGTCCTTCAGGAGCGTCTCCGACCCCCTGTGCTTCCTGCAGCAGATGCAAGAGTTCCGAGAGAAGTTGGGCTTCCTGAAGGAGACACCGCTGCCCTCTCGGAAGGACATGGACGTGGGTCCCATTGTGCGTAATTTCGATGTGAAGAAGTGGGATTCGCTGAGGCTCAGAGAAGTGGACAAGATCTCAGTCCCCCATGAAAGTGGCTCCTACAGAACCGGGGACTCACGGATGCCCAGATGGATGAGGATCCTGTTTATTAGTCTGTCGCTGCTGCTGCTGCTCCCCCTCCTGCTGCTGCTGCCGCACAACCTCGCAGCTGACATGACCTCAAAGATCGAAGCGTTTCTCAGTGTAGTTTCCTCACAGCTCAGCCACACCGGCGTGTACCTGCGGGAAATGACTGACATCTCAACAAGTTTGATGGATGCAGGTCAGGAATGCATCGGGAGGTTAATTGACTCCGCCGTCCACTTTATTGGCAGCTGTGAGTTATTTTAACACCCAGCCTGTGGCGTCTCACACCTACAAAATAAAAGCGAGATGCATAAACTTAGTAAATATAAGAAGACACCTCATTGTTTACTAAATTTGTTTTCTTCTGCACATTCTGCAACCTCAAGTGAAGCCATAGAATCAAACAGAATCAACCCTTAATGCTCAAGAGGTTGCAGCCTGACCACTACATATTAGATGCGTAATCACACTTTCTTCCACGAATGTGAAGTCCATTCCTTCTTTTTTCTAAACACTATGACAATTTTTTATACGTGTCCGAGATTGACTTGACGAATAAAAGTGAGAAATTTAAGTCACTTCCCATGTTTTGTTTTTCTATTTAGTGGGCAAATCAGGCAGCTATTTGGGGACCTAAGCGAGTGAGTATTGAAAGAAATACAGAGTGTAATCCACGGCCTCTTCCCCACAGAGCGCATCGGCACCACAGTGATGCTGCAACCTCTTCAAGGTTACAAACGTTGCGTAACAGGGCCCGTGTGAAATATTCAGCAGGGCTGCAGACACGGTGCAAGAGGAGAAACAACGAGCACTTGCTCCGTGATATAAAGCTGACAGACGCATCAGATAAATGATCAGCAAAGTGATTATTTCTGCACAAAATGAATGTCAGGTCATGCGAGTCATTCATTGCAAAATCAAAAAATAAAATCAAATCTGCAGGCTGTTTCATTAATGTGCACAGTGCTTTTATTTCTCTCGACATGCATCTGGATAGAAATAAAACTGACTCATAAGCCTGCAAAATCAAAAATGCAATTTGGTAAGCAACTTAAATTTGCTCAATGGGATTTTTTTGGGGCTTATCATTAAAAATAGGTCAGACAAAAAAATGAATTGCGAGTAAAGAACATTCATTTTTCCCCTTCCTGAGCAGGAATGCACTTTTTTGGACAGGGGTGGGAAAAAATGAAATAAAATAAAACAAATCCAAACATCAGACCACAAAGTGTATCAGTGATGTCAGCACTGACCATAATTCAGGATGTACGTCATGACACGCTTGTACATATATATAGCTTTCTGTTGCCAGGCAAATATAGGATGAAAATAAAAAGAAAAGGTACTAGTCCACATTAATACTTTAATTGCCATGTCACGCAAATTTAAATATAGACTGGGAAAAAAGTTAATCCAAATTTAGAAAAAGTGTGGAGCAAGTGTGTGTGACTAAGGCTTTTTCTTCTTAAACACTTGGAGCGCACGGTCAGCCACTTTGCATCAGAGGTGAGGATATGGTGACAGTTCATAAAGATTAAACTTAAAGTCACCGTCTACTCATTCAGTGGTGAATAAAAAGCGAAAATAATAAGTGAAGAAGCGCAATTAGAGTCACATCCCTGGACAGGAGTGCGCACTCTTATATTCTAATAAGCCGTGGCTCCGAGAATGTGGTGGTAATTTAAGAAAGGACCTGTTTTATTATTCGTGTCATTAAAACATAATTTTCCCTTCGTGTTATTTGGTATTTTAATAATTTTCCACAGAAGTCAATATTTTTATGTTTTCTGAAAAATCTGGTTGCAGCCAATATACGTGCGTAAAAAGGGACCGTGCCACTGGGTGTATTATTATTATTTCAATCATAATGGATATTAAAATATACACGAACGATGTAAAAGCAGGTAATATGTATTTTTAAAAATCTGCAGTAATAAATTTGCTCATTTGTAAGGCAAAATGTGCAATTTCGGGCCGCACGTCACTATAAACCCTGCTTCCACAATGTGGTGAGCGGAGGGGACTGATTTTCAAAAATAAGCAGCACACTTTACATTTAAATCACTGCATTTACGAAAAAATATAAGAATTTCATAATTTATAAAATTATCGATAATCAGTTCAATTGACCTTGTTAATATACACACGTTTTAACATTACATTCAGCGAATCCGCTTGGATAATATAAAATATATGACATTATTCCATTAGCAAAATAAAGACGTTTTTGCATGGCGAAAAATTAAAGGATACGAAAATCCTAACACGATTTTCTCTCCAAAATCAATTTGCATAAATGTCATCTTCGCAAAACTTCCTCATGCCGCTTGTTTTATAATTATACGTGCACATAAAAACACGAGAATTTAAAATTATCATTCAAATAAAAGGCCCACAAGGCCAAATGGAAAGAAAAGTGCTGCAGTGTGCGTGTGTTCAACACGCGTGACAAAATAGTATGAGGCCTTCAAGTGTTATCACGAAAGATCAGTGGTCACTTTTAAAAATAGAATCACCAAAGTAATAAATTTTGGCACAGAAGTATTTATTGCGTATAGAACAAAAGCAAAATCTGGTGCGTAAAATATCCCAAACGTGCGTAACCACTCCAAGTCCCTTTAATTTAGGCTTTATATTTAATTGTGTACGTTATTGCATATAAGGTCTAGAATTAAACGACTGCCAGAGATTTACCTACAGTCGCGATATTATTCCAACAGACCTGTACGTCAAAGTGAATGAAAGCTTTTTTTTTAGAGGCAAGTCTGATTTGGGATTATCGTCGTCGGATGTCCTGGTGCACCAGAGACTGCAGCAACGCGCTCTTAAAATGGAGGGTTTCAGCTGGGACGCCATATCATTTGTTACAGAACTGCAGGGTTATTTTATATAACAGCAAAACTTATCAAACCATTCGTAAAGCAGTGACAACACACATCAGTGTAAAGCGACTTTGATGACAGGTGCGCAAAACCCGTCTGGATAAAACCCGTAAGAATTAGCCTTATAAAATATTTCGACAAACAACCAAAAAGAAAAAGCATTCTGACGCACTATATGAACTGAAAGCAATTTAATATTTAATGAATAATTCCGGTGTATACAATCTGTCACTGTGTTGATTTAAAGTTCGCAGTAAATCCGTGTCCCCCCTCATGCTGAACAGGCCCAGACACCCCAGCAGCGCAGCGGCGAGGCCACGCAGGCCACAATGCGCTTTTCTTCTGTGTGGATGGCGCTACTTCTTAAGGCCACGTGCGGGATTCTCACTATCAGGAACACTTGAAGCGTCGCATAATATAATATATACAGACAGGCTTCTGATCAACAACAAGTTTGGGATGTTCGAAACACATTACAAAGACAAAAGCCAATTTAATATTTTATTTCTTTAAGTGTGCAAATAGAACAGTGTAAAAAAAGATGGTGTACACGTTTTAACCGTCAGTAGGAGATAGTGTTGAACCCAGAATGTGTGTGTAAACATTGTACCTGTAAACATCTCTTGAGTACACTCAGAGCTGGTTAGTTGGGCTGATTGTGAGCGGTCAGCTTTGCTTCAGCAGCACGATCAATACTGGAGGCTTCAGCTAGTCTTAACTCCAATATTTACGTGCTGCTACAGTAAGGCGACCAGAAAATGAGTGAAAATTAGCTAACCAACTTTTCATTACCATCAGGATATTAACTGTATGTAGCACGTTGTAGTTTGTCCCCGTCAATCTTCAGTAAAAACAGTGCAACAGGTTGAGGAACTGCAAGGCGATGGCCATGTTGTGTATTCAGGCTTTACTGCGGCAGCACAGTATGGCCTGCATCTCAGTGTAACCCACAAACCATTCCGTGCTGCTACAGCATCACCAGAACCGCAGTCATGGTCCGTCCACTTCAGGCTCTTCTCATCTTCTGCACTTGTTGCACTGTCAGCGCACATGGCTTCTTATCCTTACTACATGTCTACAGATGGATGCAGACATATCATCTATCACTTATCTACCTAAAGACGTTCAGGATGATCACCAGGATCAGATTCAACTGCTCTCTCCGCTCCTAAAGCAGGCGAGGAAGCTCTCCATCTGAAACACACAGAAAGAGAAAACAGAGTTTCATGTCTGTCTGGTTTCACTTTAAGTTCAAATTTCACTGTTAACCATCACTGTTTTGTATATTGTTCGAAGTATGTGGACACAAAAACTGTTAAAAACTTTCACAAGATTTCAGAGCCTGTCTGCAGAGATTTGCACACACAGACACAATGTGAGGTTGGGACAATGATACGGCCGAGCTTACAGTCTGCTTACACTTCATCCCAAAGCTGCTGGATGAGGTTGAGCACAGGGCTTTCTGCCGGTCTATAATGTTCTTCCACACCAAACTCAGAAAAACACTTCTCTATAGATATTGCTTAATGCACAGGGGCATTTTCATGTTGAAACAAGATGGGGCCTTTCCCAAACTGTTGCCACAACACTAGAAGCATATTATTGTCTAACATACCATTGTATGCTGTAGCATTAGCATTTCCCTTGTTGTTGCTGTCCACTGATCATACAGTGTACTCAAGAAACTTTGCATCTTGAGTTTAACTACTTTGTAAACTACTTTTTTTTTTTTTAAAAAAAGGGTGAAATACAAAAAGCGTTTCAACTTCGGAAGAAATGATATAACTGGTTAATGTGTTTATAATAAGTCTGTCTTTGGCATTAGTAAAAACTGGGCTACTTTAGAAGGAAAGACATCAAATGGAAATATGATACCAAAGACACAATTAGCTTGTAATAAGTTTACAACACTGATAAGGTATAAAGATTAGCTTGTGTCAGCTAAACCCTGTGAAACCAAGGGGTGGGGCTGACAGGGAGTTTAAAAAAGTACAGTCTATATTTGTTATGCTCAGAATTCATCATTCAATTTTTCTTATAGAGCATGTACACAATACTGTGGCATTTGTATTCCCAGTAAATGCATCAGTGCTTTTGGCAGGTAATCCACAGACATTTAGGTGTAAAGTGAGCATTTTTGGCTGATCCACAGAGATTGTGTGTCAGATCAAGAGTGCAATATCTCCATCAGTGGTCGAGCAGTTTTAAGTTCAAAGATAATTACTCCTCCGCTATGCTCAACTAAGGGTGTACTCAGAGACTACTGTATGTAACCCCGAAAAAGAAAAAATCCTAAAATAGAGTAGGAGAAAAGGCATCCGTTTAAAACAAAAATCCCTTTTTAATAAAGCTAGAGTATCAAGTTGTTAGAGACCGCAAATAGCAAGACCTGGAATATGAAAGAAAGCAAATGAAAAAGAAATTACCCCGCTGAAGGGATCAAAAAATTGCCATAAAAAATGTAATGTGTCGACAGCTCCTTTAACACAAACTAGTTTGTGTGCAAATGTGTTAAAACAAACTTTGTCCTGATAATAATCCCGAGGGAGATTGGGTCCAATGATTGTGTTGCCACTAGAGGTCTCAATGGACCTGTAATTATGACCTTAGTATGAAATGGACCTGATAGCTCGATAGCTAATAACATCTCTAACATACTTCCATTCTAAACAGATAATGATAAGTCAAGCACTTCTTCTCTTTCTTTTTCCATCTTTCTCATACACATACACACACACACACACACACACAAACTCCAGTGCTGCTCAGATGACAGATTTTTTAAAAAGCAATTCCATTCACACGCTTGAGAAAAGAAATATTTAACTTTTTTCTTCCGTAACATTTTTTCATGTGATAATGAGAATTTCAGCAGGGATAATAAATCTAAAAACAACAACTATGGCTCAGCTGTGCAAAGGCACTGCTTTTATCAGTTGCACTGTCTGAGAATTTACCCCAGAATGTAAACCCTGGGTGAGGACAGGTCAATTTGTTTGTTTTACTGCATTTAAAAAATATATTTTTGGAATCCAACTTTAAAACTCTAGATGTCAATGTCTCAAAAAGACTAAAACGCTTTTTAAAATGGTCACAGCTCCACATCACATTATCATGCATAAAACACACACACACACTCACACACAACTGTACATCTCAAGCAACAGTGAGCTGAAAGGTCAGAAGTCAATCTAAAAATCTGTGGTATGGCTGAGGAAAACAGAAAGCAACATGACCTATGTGATAGCTGAGATAACATTAATTATATTGTGCTCTGCTGAATGTTAATTAATTTCACCTCCAGTGCCTTCAATACACACATACACACCCGGTATATCACTCCACAAAGGCTTGGTTACTAATAAAATTTGCTTCTAATGCCAATTAATACTCACTACTACCAAGGAAGCAGGAAAGGGGTAAAAAAAAAGTGCTTGTGTTTTTGCAAAAAAATTTGAGTGTATATTAGGTACAACTAATAGGTAACAATATAGAATACATCTCATCCTATCTTAAGGCATAAATAAGTAAATTTCTTTATGAACAACATATAACTACATCTGAAATTTGTGAAATAAGCAAAGGTAGAGAGCAGAGATGCAACAGTGCTGTTCACCGTCAGACACATCTGACAGTGGCAGGAGGGAGGAAAGGCAGCAAGGACTCGTGCTCTACTTTTTTTTCCCCAATTTGTAAGCAGAAGCCAAGTCATTTAATTACAGAAGTGTCATTCATGCCTTAATATTAAAATGTCATTTATAGTGACTGTGTGGAAAAACATAGCACAAGTTAATTTAGTGGGAAAACTGAGCACTTCCTCAAGAAGATGTATCATTTACATTTAGCACCAGTTTTACCAATATCTCAAATACGCATCTTTTGCATAGATTTTGCAGAATTTGTTCAACATTCGGAGTGAATTATTGTTATTTTATTTTTTTAAATGATTCTCACTGACAACACAGGGTTTAAAAAGCAGTTAAGACATTTGATACCCCAGCTACCACATGCTATACTGTGGTTAATTTACAACTTCGCATCAAAGGTGTGTAACTGCTAGATCTGTGGGGCATGACCAAATCTCGTATTAGTCCTGTGCTAATAAAGTCCACATCCCCCATCAGAGAGCACAACAGCAGCCACAGGAAGCAGTATTTGAGCAACAAAGATCGAAATAAGTATTTAAAAAAAATTAAATACAAAAAATATTCATGATTTGCTTTTAAATCATGATCCTTTGCAGTTTTTATCATTATAAGCCGAATCTTTTTGGACAAAATAAGAAATGTGAAAACATGAATGGGCTCTGCAAAGCTGCAACGTGGAAAGTAATGTCTGACATCTGGTGTCAAATTAAGAAGCTAATTTAAGTGAGAAAAGGCTAAATCAATTAATTTACAGAAAAAAATAAGTGAGTTGCAGCATTAGAAGTTACTACTGATCGAGTTGATTTGATTTCTTGTAGTAAACAGCCTGTTCCAAAAAAAATGTCATTTCCTTATCTCATGTGTAGCTTGCAAGGGCCTTTAAAAAAAAAAAAACAGCACTGCACAAATTTAACTGAAGCTGTAATGAAACAACCATTTTACCTTGTCCATCCTTATAAACTGTTCCACAAAAATACACTAAGCAACAAACCAGGTAAGCTGTGTAATTTCCTTTAAAGTTGATCATTTCTTTACAAGTCCAGGTGGAACAGTTTGCATCATTGACTCTAACCTCTCCCTATTTTTCTCCCTCTCCTTTAAGGAAGCATGCCCGGACATGTCACCTTCACTGCTCAGCCTTTTTAACCCATTGCTACGACACTTGCTCCCCATACAATGACCTCAAAGAGTCACCTGACCCCAAGGTTGAAAGGTCAAGTAACCTCCTACACCCTGTCGGGTACAGAGACATGGACATGACAACCCATCACCTCCCCAGATCATTTGGTCTGAAACGGTCTCTTCTGGTGTGTTTTACACAGTCTTCTGCTTGTATAAACACAAACTAAAGGGAGTTCCACAATGACATCCTAAGCAGTGGGAAAGATTGAACGGAAATCACATCTATCCACAAGAAAAGATTCATGCAAAAAAAAAACCAACAACAACACTGCTGATAAATACTAATTAGCCAACGCAGAATACAATGAATGTAAGAATAGATGCACTGTTTCCTCGCTTTTCACTTTGGCATGCAAACAAAATATATCCTTACACAATTACAAATCCACCACTTGTAAAAGTTAAGCCAGATAAACACCAGGTATTATGCTAGCCAAATCATTGTTGTCCTGTGTTTGGCAAGACAAGTACACATAGTACAAACATACTAGTGAGATACTGCCACAACTTTAGAATTTAGGGTAAAATGTCTCATCAACTACTGGGACAATATTTACATAGCATCGTTGTACAAAATCAATTCATCCATAACAACAAAGCTATAAATAGTATAAATAAAAATAAATTCTCCTATAGTATAAATAGGAGAAAACTATCACCTTTTACCAATAATACTTGGGGAGGGTGTGCTAAGTCTAAAAGCAACCTAGGAGGTGATGAATGGTTTTACTGTTCATAGCAGACCAGGGATGCTACCAGTGAAGAACTGCTTTGTTCCATACAAAACACCAGTACTGTAACGGTATGTGTTAATCCAAGAAAAGCCTGTTACATTTGCACACCCAGCAAAACATGTAAAGCACAGGCACATGCAGAGTGACTGGGACTTTTTGGAAGCGAAAGCCATATCATGTCAAATGGATAACAGAAACGTGAAAACATACACCTTGGATCAACAACTGAATAAACCTATTTCAAGGAACAACACCAGCAGATAAGTGGGTGACCTCTGAGTCCTCTGATTTTTGAACTGTACATGTATACGCTGCTCCCTTCATTTACTGTCTGGTGACTGTGACACAACAACCCTACACACTTAAGGTACATACTGTCTGTACTAATAGATGAAAATTTTTAAAACACCAGATTAGAAATTAAGTTTTGACTTTAACAAATATAAAGTATGATATTAATAAGGCCTGAAACAGACTTGGCCCAAGCACAGTAACCACGTAACAAGTAATGATTAATCTGATTCATTGTGCCGTGTTAAATACGGTAATGAGAACATGTCTTACAACAGGACAGAACATGTCTTTTAAAGGCTTATTAACAGTTAAAGTTTTTAACTACTTCCAGTAAAAGTATGGACCACATTATAAGGCTCCCCCATGACTAACAGCAGTGTCTATCATCTAAATACACCAGTGTGTCCACAATGTGTCTGGTGAAATATTTAATCCAAACACACAAGTGCTGTACCTGCTTCTACAGTATAAACAGTACAGTCCAACTCAGTACAACAGTCCTCAACAAATTAATTTCTGATCTCTCCAGTTATTTACTACTTCACTTAAACTATTTCAAGCTTCCCTCTACTGTCACAAAAGACAGAACAGCAATAAACAGGATGCAGACAAAGCAGTACACTGTGATGCAATTTCAAAAGTACGACCTGGGGACTTGAGACACACTTGACCAATAGCATGAAACTATTTTCAAAAGGCAGAGTTAGAGTAACTAACAATCAAAGTTTTAATCACTACCACAATCTGACTGTCACAACTTTTTTCATTGCAGTACATCAGTACTTACAAAACACGTAAGGCTGAAATTAGGATCCAACCAAGCATACATGTTGTATATGCATATTCAAGCCGGGCAAAAGGGGAAGCAGAGCAAAACGTGTGCGAGTTGAACAACACACCCATGTACTCATGCAGAAATTACACAAACACAGAAACTATACTTAGTTTGCTGTACAACAACATGATTCTGGCTTGGTGTAAAAAAAAAATCTTTAAAATATATAATTTAATGCATGCACACATTACAACCAAAATCTTTTCTAATAAAAAATAATCATGCTCTCTCAACTTAAAGTTTGAATTTGACACTACGGACTTAGTTTAGACAACAATACAATTAAATTAAAAATAAACTAATCAAAGTGTATTAATCCTCCTGTTTGTGGTAAGTCTAACAAATTAATAACAAGTATTTACAGGCATGGAGAGCGTTTGTTGATTTAACCACGTCCCTTATTAGGCTTGACCAACCTACTTACAACTACATAACTGTATGGTGATGATTACACAACAACAGATCAACATGAAATACAGCTGTAAATCCAAAATTACGTGTGCTGACATTACTGTTGGCAATACACCAAATTAGTTTAACTTTTAAAACTGACCAAACAAATTGTTGTTTGTCACACTATGCTAAAAGATCAAGTCTCTGTGCATCAAGCACACTGCCTGACTGGAGGCAGTGACTGAGGTGTCACTGCTTACCAACTAAAGGCTAATGAAATAAGAATATAAAATCAGACTTTAATATTCTGGATCATCTGAAATCTTGCCAATCTAATTGCATACAAGTTAATACTGTGAGTTAATCTAGCTCCCTCAGGTGAAAAAAAGCTTGGTGGTGCAGAAATGAAAACACCATGTGTGTCTAGTCAGGAGACATGCTCCTGCTATGTCAGATCTTACTGGTAGTGCTGTTGCAGGTTATCATATTACTACCTAAAATTTAATTATCAAGCAGATAATTCACCAGCACTGTAACAGCTGATGTCTTACTAGAAATGCTGTCTAAGTCTATAAGTATGTCAGTCACTCCACCAAAAAAAAGTTAATAATTTTTTTAAAAACTGCAACTTTTTTGAGTGCAGCAGAGGCACACAAAGCCTTGATTTTGAGAGAAGCGCATTTGACCTTTTCAAAATTTATTAACATTTTTAACACACTGCCCAGCCTAAATTCATCAGTGTTTACGACAGATGATCTTTACTTTAGGCAGGTCACAAAATGGCAGTTTTCCCCCAGCTTAACAGATTTACTAAGAATGTGATGATGTATACATAAACAGTAACTCCAGTTAAGTACATAACTGACAGTTATTTAGAAATATTACTGCCACCACTGTAAACTCTTTAGCTTTTCAGCATTTTAGTGAAACAGGTGTAAAGCTGTGTGCACTATCGTAATGCAACACCTACTGTATGCAAAAAAATCAAAGCCAATGCAAAACATATGCTTGTAAGAAGCATGCAAGGACCTGGCACCATCATATTCTGCACTGCTGCCACTAGTGTTATCAGCCTTAACTGACATTATGGTTAAATGCATCACACAAAATAACCAGACATTTTCCCCGAAACATTCATCTAAACTTGAGGGTCACCTATAATGGCAACTACTTAAATTATTCCAGAACTTAAATTATGTGTGCAAGAAAACTGATTGACCATTTGACAGCTTCTATTTAATGCTGCTGAGACGCAGAACTAAAACCAAGGCCAACTCCTGGAAAATAACCAGCACGACCCGTGAAAACCTGTTCCTATCACAGCAAATTTGAATACTATAAAGTTTGTGCTGAGTGGTGCAGAAAGAAGGAAGAGAAGGGTGGGGGTGCTCTGCAGTCTGGCTACAACACATGTGAGCAAGTACAAGAAGAGAGGCACAGTTTCACCAGGAAATGGGGGTGGGAGCCCATTTTGCCAGAGGGGTCTGAGAAGACAGAATGATGAGTCACAGAATGTCATGCTAACAGTCTGAAACAGCACAACGGTGTTCTACAAAGAGAGTGAAAAGGCAAATACCAGAGAACCGAGAGGAAACATAAACCTGTAGCATTTAAAGGAGATTAACTGTGGGCAACACAAAAATAAAATAAAAAACTTAAAATGCACCAGCAGTAATTTGACAACTGTATATAGGGACAGAATCAACAATTTTGTATTGCTTCATGGAAAATATACAAGCAAAATATTTACACCAACTTCACCTGCATGGGCACATTCTAAAACTAAGCAACCAGTGAAAAAGAGAGCAAGTATTACTAAGACTCTTGATCACAAAATTTCATTCTGACAAACTGCTAACCGCTCTCCTCTAGACATTAGATGTACACATTCAAATGTGTAGTTTTTATTAAACAAAAATATCAGCAATACACACACACACACTGCAGCTGACAGTAAAATTAATTATAAAAGATCCCTTGCTTAACGGGATAAAATTCAAATTTTAACAACCACTTATTCTGCCTCAACTGAAATATAAAGTACTATTTACAACAAGTGTATTTAACTCTTTTCCGTTTTAACAAATAGACTGTCACTAAGAATCAAACCATCAATGTGTGTGTGATTTTTTTCCTACACTTTAACAGCAAAAGCACTCATTTGCACATAAGCACACAGTAACATTTGTATCCATCTACAGCATTAGAGTAATTTAAATTCCTATCTTCAAAAGTGTTAACACCTATCTGGGTAAACTGACACAATGACAAATCTTCAGACTGACAGCTTCAACTTTTACTACAAAATAAGCAGGTGTACCCAGTTTGTCATTATTTTTGACTATATGGACACACATTAATCAGAGTATTACTATTAAAGTGTTTAGAATTCATCACATAAAAACAATTAGATGTTTCAATGACCACATTGTCCATGTACTACTTTACACCCATTTTACTAATGTGCAGCTTAAGTGTAGCGACTTAAATTGTAGTGTATATAAATTTAACATGACACAGCATACTTATATAATTAGCAGTAACCTGTTGGGGACTTTTAGTATGTGAATTTCATATTAGTGAATGTCAGTTTACATAGCATTGTGTTTACAGTAAAATGGGAACTTGGTTTAAGTACAAGTTTCCCATCCATTTTAAATACACCATGTGGTGTGTGTTACTCCTTAAACTGATGATCACATACTTATCACATTTTAAGTTATCATACGATTCATTGTGTTTCACAATCCCGCAAATTGAAGTTTTTTGCAAGTCAGACTCACCACATGTTACTGTACAGCAATTTCCTCATCCTGCACCTCATTGCTGTGCTTGTGTCTCAGACTCCCTCATATCACATTAGCTAATTCCTCTCCAACTAAAGTCTACAAAAATAAACAAAATTTTACCAAAGGAGTATCACTATGAAAATGATGCCCCACTTTTGCAACAATTATTACACCAAGGGTACAATCTGCAATTCCAGTGAACACAACAGTGCCTCAACCTATGGTATTTAGTTACATTTTCATTCAGGTCATGCATATCTAATTTAAGTGGAAGCACAACTCTTTTCCTTACTGCTGCAGAATATGTATGACAAAATAAAAATCCTGGAAAAATGCTATTAGTAAGCACACTGTCAGATGTGACGAACTAAGGAAAAAAATGTCACTGCTGGGAAAATGAAGAGAGGTGCCTGCACCCTGTCTCACGTTCATCTGAAATACGATTTTTAAATAAACCTTAACAAGATATTCAACAACGTGGAAGCGTATTTCTCAGAATAAATGCAACACTGTAAAAGATAGGAAGGCCTCACATTATGTAACACATTAAACCGATCTCTACTTAGAAGGAAGTAGAAGGGGCGGGTTTAGACAAACAATTATATAGAGCCTCTCTTTTCCTCTCATATGCTTTAACAGTACAGAAGTCCTGATCATGATAAAAATGGAATAATGTTGCATAAAATGTCACACATACACCCTCTAAAGTAATAAATGATTAGGTCCGTTTTGTTCCTCTTTACTAAAACGATTAGACCACGCAGAGGTTTTTTTTCCTTCAGTGTGCTTGAATCTAATCAGGGTCTAAGACACAGAAAAAGTGCAGCGATGCTAGTCAGGGCAAAAAAAGGCAAAAGGAGACAGAAAGCAATGAGGGAAAATCTGCATCGAACTACGGTGGACCAACCCCCCCACCCCCCCAACATCACGGTGTGCCACGGGCAGCACCACAACCAACAATACAATTATTTTTTTTTATCAACTCACGTTAATTTAACTTTACTGCATCGTTAGAGGTTATGACTGCCATTCATTTAGCACAGCCATTAAAGTTGAACCATCAGAAGTTGCGACCTATGATTGTTGTCACTTGGCTGGGAGCCACATCGATCATCCAACGTTAATCTCGGGTATTTGAACTTAATAACAAATATAAAGCAAGAACTTAACGCTGGATAAGTTAAATATTTGTCACTGGTCATGAGGGTCACATTAATACACGAGCTGTCACTAATAACCTTAAAAGCACAGCCACTTTTACGACACAGATAGGAAAATAAAACAAAACTCCGTCATAACCATTGATGGCATTACTGACTGAGTATAAGGTCATATTTAATGATAAACTTACCAAGTGTTTTCTGTCCAACAATAAAGAAAAACCGCTCGCAGCAACACATATGCAATTCACCAGCTCGGACAAGATGTCTGCCTGAGCTAACAAGCTTGGTAAAAATTAAGTTACCAGAAAAGGCACCGTGACTGTCCCGGTCTCTCGTTTTGATTTTTTCCCTCCCAAGCCTGTGTAGGTGCCGTGTGCATTTGTTGACACTGCCGACTGTGCTTCTCCTCTGCTGGAGCCTGGCTGCTTTTGCACCTCCCGCTCAAAAAAAGAAAAAAAAACTGGGCTCCGGTGCGAAATAAATTATCCATTATTAGTTCAACTTTGATTAATAATACCTAAAAGGAAAGTGTCTCCTTAATGTGAGATAATTTCCAAACTAGTCGAGGGTGTTTTTTTGTTCGAATAAATCTCCCTCGGCTCCTGGGTAAAACAACCCCCGCTGTATGAGCGCATTTTTTTTTACCGTTACAGCGCAGCAAAGTCAGAATCCCCTCTCTGTGAGCTAGCACGCTAAGCTAGCAGGCTAACAGCTAGGAGTAGAACAAGCTGGCAAAGCTGGCCAAATGGCTAACGTCTCCCCGCCACGGTCGGTCTCTCTCTCTCTCTCTCTCTCTCTCCTCTTTTCCACGTATTCCTCTCCTCCAGCCCGCTTATTCCCCGATTTAAAAATTCTATTTAAATATTTCGAGGCTTCGTTTACCTGCGTTTCTGTTGAAATTAGCGCCAATTCCCTCCTCTGAGAGCGCAGTTTAATTTTTCGAGCGCTTTGGATTCTTCCCCGTCCTCAGCGCCAGCTTTCTATATTCGCAGCATCCTCTCCCCGCAGCTGTTGAGGCAATCGCTGCTCACTCGAAAATGGCGCCGAAAGATACACTCCTCATTCAAATTCGATAGAGCCTCCCATCCTCCCCATTGGCTGGCTGGGGAGTCGAGTCGGCGCCGCTGATTGGCTGCTGAAAATGCACTCTCGAATGATCGCGCAGTCCACCGCAGCGATCGACAGAGAGAGACAAGTTAACCCTTTAGTTCCCTCCCAGCCTCCTACAGCGCCTAACGAGAAAATCTCCCCCGTTCAAACTTTTGATTTTTTTTTAACAGAAATAACGACCCTTATTTTGGCCTATACTCCAATAACAACAGAACTCTATGCAAATCCAGCAGGAGAATGAGGGAAAATTCCAAATTGTGATAAAAGTTTAAGCTAATTTTATTATAAGGCCTGCATTAAAATACAAAAATAAACACTGCAATGGCTACATTTGAAGAATATTAAAGATTCTTACCATCCAGAGCTGTAAACAGGAGGTCTGTGCCATCAGAACTGAGCATATTCACTCCACAGTGGGTCACAACAAAACCCTTATTCCTACTTATGTTTATCTCTATATTTATATTTTAATATTTCTTGGGAGCAACTGTAACGTGTAGCCTTGGGGATCTGATTGATTCTTCACCAGGATGACAGCAATTAACATGTCTGTTTTTGCACTCACTGATGATTACCTCCATGTATGCCTTTTGCCAGCCAGTGTATGAAAAAAACTTTTCAAATGCACACACACAAACACACTATTACTTGTCATTTTTTGCAGCACACTGTATATAAAAGCAGTATTACTCATGTTAAGGTATATATAAATGCTTGTAGTATGCGTAAATCTTTGCTAATCTTTGATACGAGGGCTGTAAATGTCTATTCAAATTGCAATCCTTATTTATAGAATGGGTGGTTATCTCCTGTCAGCACAATAGTGCTTGTCTTGGAGTGACAGGGCCTATCAAAGACAATCAAAGGATAGCCAAATAAAACACGTTATTGCAGCTGCACATGACAGAAGTATAACATCTGGTGTATGTGTATTGTTAGGTCAACAAGTAAAGTCTTACAGCCATGCAAACTAAATGATGTGAGCAAAAAAGAGGAAAAAAAGGTAAACGGAGGCAGTAAACAGGCTTATGCAGCAGCTATATTCTCCTTCTCAATCATATTCTGGAGTTGGTTTTATCTTATTTTCAATAGTTCGAATGAGGACATTGCTTTCTTATCTTAAATTGCTGTGACATCACACTGCCCTCTCTAATTTTAATTAAGTTTTTTGGTTAGCTTTTCAGTTGCCCCCATTTTTTCGGGATTTGTTTTCCACACCTTTTGAAGAAACTTGGGAATCTAGCTTAGAAGAAAGAAAACTACGACATTATCACTTTCTTCTAAATGCAGGATTGGCTTGTCAACACCATATAAGTACATGCACCATCGTAGTATACATGCAGTGGCCACAGCACAGACAGATTGAGCTCTGCTACAATAACCCTGCTGTTATCATATCTCCTGTAGCATAGTGTAGCTCGGGCAAGATAAACAGAGACGGCCATTTCATCCCAATGCACACATAATAACAATACATTACATTCACCTGCTCTGTCAGTAGTTGGCTCCCCAGGGTGCACTGGAAGTAGAACCAGCAGCAAACCTGCTGTTAGTTTTAGGGTGCACTAAGGTGATCAGAGGCCAACATTTTGAGTACAACTCAGTTTATATTCCTGCTTTTATCAAAATGTTTATCAAGATGCCATTTACTTTTTTCATTTATGCAAACATCTTCAAAGTTTCTTGGCATAGCATTTCTTAAATTGCCGTGCGCCGTATAGTAAAAAAAAAACATAATACTTTCTGCTTTAGAGCACAAAAGCAGATCGGGAGAGAGAGGGCGTCCATTGTCTATGCATTCGGGCTGTAGTGTGGACAATAGGGCAGAGAGGAAAAAAACACACTTGTTTACAGATAAACTGGTTTGGACAGGAAGCCAGTAAGGAGGAGCTCTGTGTTGTTAAACAGGCATGTGGAGAGGCAGGGATGAGCCAGCAAAAACACCACCGTGACCATGGGAAGATTATGATGAGGTACTCAAAGACACTACACACACACACACATGCATGCATTCATATCTACAACATACTTCTGCAGTCCTTCCAGCTTTGCAGATTAGTAAAGAACCAAAAAGATCTGGTTTTGACTTTTTAAAAAAACAACACAACAGCAACCACTGAAGCCAAAACCCTTCAGTGCCACGAGCAGAAATTGTGGTTTGTTTAGTTTCACTATGACAAAAAATTAACAAGACACTCATGGGTCTCTATTAGCAGGAGCCAAAACAGTAGCCAAGCTGAGCTCTTGTGAATACTATACAGTTCATCCTGCTTTGTGTCACCGTCACATGAGCACACACTGCCTTCCATTAGGCAGGAGATCCTTATGACTCACGAAAACACAAGTCACATGTCACTACACAAATGAACCATGCTACTCTGTTATCCGCAGCAGCTTTTTTTTCTTTTTTTTTTGCAGGGCCCAAATGAAATCACATCATAATGCATCTCTTCATTAGGAGGGTTGAGACAGAGTGGGCTCTCCCTTGTCTTCTCATAGACGAGCTGAACAAGAGCCACAGTGTCATGTATCACGGTGTTTGGCCACAGCGGGCGAACCCGGCTGCAAAGTTGCCATGCTGGGGTAGTTTTAGTTCGGTGTAATTTGATTTCATGTTAGATGACTTGGGTGCATGGTTGGCTGTTACTCTCAGCTGCTTCACATTCTATGAGGAGTTTTACTAATTTTTTTTTTTTTTTGGTTCTCCCTTGCCTTATGCGACTCAAGAGATGGCCTTTCACACCATAGGCCAGACACTGGACTGCGTAACATCAAACGTTAGGGGAAGTAGTAGCAGCATGGACAAATCCTCCTTTATTAAAGAAGTGAAGAACATATCAACAAAAGACACCCTGAAAGCACCCACATGGGGTTGATTAAGGTCAAAGATGAAATGAAACTGGGGGTAAACACCCTCGTATCACAGACGAAAAACAGTTTTTAGCTTTCATGTCAATTAGAAGATGTGTGATTAGATAATGTGAGAGTATGCACACCCTTGAATTAAATTACGCATCACAAATGAGCATTTTAAGTTTGTTCGATTCACTTTTTCACATTACAAATGTCAGACTAGTCTTACAACTCGCTTTACTTTTATTTTAAATGCCGCAAAAACCGAATAAGCAGAGTAAACTAGCAATTTTTCTGCTCCTATAAGTAAATATCAACCTGTATGATATTTGAGGACGTTTGGCAAGACGGAGCCCGGCAGTCAAACGGAGCAGCACCCCGAAACAAAGTGTCAGAGACTATAGGCTTACTATATTAACATGGCCTATTCCCTCGTCTTGGTCTTTAGAGAACACAATGAGCCCCACTGAGAACTCCATACTAGAGAGAGACTCTCCATTGATGTCTCCTTAGTTCCCCTCCCCCTCTCAGACATCTGTAGCAGCTGCCCCCTTGTGCTCCTGTCAGCAGGGCAGAGTGTGTGTTTGCATGTGTGTGTGCACTAGTTGAGGTGGGGTTGGCGGAGAGGTTAGCGTGGGGCGTGTTGTGACACCTCCCCCTTTGGAGGTGTCCGGCCCGCACACTTGTGGGACATCACATTTATCAATGGCTAATAGTCACTAGCAGGTCATCCTGAAAACACAACAGAGACCTCTGACCTCTTTTTAGCACAAAGGCTGCGAGGTGGTCACATTAGCCCTCGGGCGCTATAAAAAAGTGCACACGCACACACACATGCACACTCACACACAACTTCTTCGCATCTACATTTAATATCGTGTGAAAATATTCTCATTGTGCTTTCGAATAAACTTTTCCCTTAACACAATCCCATGACAAATAAATCATTTAGCTTAAAAGTTAAAGCAGAGAGAAACAGTACTTTTCTAGCCAGAGCTCTGCTAAACACTATCACATGCTTGGCCAGCAAGTTCAGATGTTACAGCACAAGAAGCTCTTTTTTTTTTTTTTTACTCAGTCTCTCCATCATCTTACACACATTCTCACACACTGCAATCAAATTAAGTTGGTGTAATTCGTAGAGCAGGCTGAAGCTACGTTACAAACATGGGACAATTAAGTAGAAACTATCTCCAGAGGTAACAAAAAAACGGCGTTCCATTCAGAAAATCTTCAGCTTGAGACTGTAAAAGCTTCGCCATCGACGCTGCTCGATCTGTGCGGTCCACAAATGCAGAACTGTCGCTGAACTCTGTCATACATCTAACTCTGCTGTTGTCTGTGAGTATGCTGTGTTTTTCAGACTAAACACTGAGTCATGTGCCAAAAAGCCAAAGGATTCCCATGCACGGTGCTTGAAAAAAAATTGACTTAATCACCTCAGTGCGGAGCAGTTTTCCATTCAAAAGAAATGTTATTTTTGGGATAGGTTTAAATCCACCAACAAAACATTATTCATGTTGCTTCCTGGTCTAGTAGTATTTTTTTTTTATCTTGCCTGGATTGTCCACACCCCTCAGTGTTTTTTTTCTCTTTATTCAGGCAGACTGCTGAGAGGGATTACAGGGAAGGCTAAACACAAACAAGATCTAATCCTGGGCCAGTAGAGTTACCTTGAAGAATACGTTTTTTTGAAGGCAGACGTTAACAGCGCTGTTACTTTTTTCTCTCTGAAGCTGACGAGTGAGAATATTTTGTGTCTACATTCTTTATCATTAAATTTGACGATAATTGTGGCAAAAATAAATAAATAAACACAAGCATGACACGAACAGCAGCTTCACCACAAATGCCGCACCTCTCCACTGAGATCTGATAGAGAAACAACATTAATAAATGATAACAGCAATATTTAAACGCATATAAGAGTGCAGTTTAATCAAAACGGTAAATTTTTAAAAGCCGGTTGCAGTTAGAGGTACTTTTAATCTATTTTCCGACAAGAAATTTCATCAAAAAAGTCTGAGACAGCTGCTCGAGATTCACAAGGCCAAATAGACTCTGTGCAAATGAATGTACAGCATCATTGTAAGATCTGTCATGAGCTCTAGTGGCATTCAAAAGGGCAACGAAGACTCGTGTAACAAAAGCATCCCACTACAAGACACTTCTGATTGACTTTTTTTGTCTGAGGAACTATGCAAGTTCGGTGCTGTTTTTCAGTTGGTTTTTACTACATTTAACTGCCCTGAAGCTGTGTTTAGGTCATGGCATGCTATGGTAATTTGAAGTTCACAGCGAATCTAAAAGCCACTGAAGCCTCCAACAGACTCCTATGGTCATGCTGTACAAACGTCAGCGCTTAGATAATGTTTAGGTTAAGTTTGTCTCATTTTTGCTCAAAGTCTGTGTCCAGAAACAGTCTGAGTAAATACTGTACACACATTTCCAGTCCATGCAACACTTAATGCACTCAGATACACATTTAAAACCGTAAAGAAGTTAATGAATAATTTCAGATGCTGCTATGGATAAAATTCAAGTTGTCAGATTGGATACAAGTGTATGAGTAGAATGTGTTGATAGCAAACTACATACAGTACGCAATGTTCAATGTATAGTGCTTTTTATATTCTACACATTCCAATATTCTCATGACATTTCCCTTTTGCAGAATTGATTGTCACAGTCGATATCCTTACTTTTGATACGGGAGAAAACGGTTTCTTCTAAAACCTAACAAGATTTATGTTCTATGACCATCAACAATATTATTAGCTGATTTTAAGGTGAAACAAAAATCACCAGCTCGTAGTTTTATCTAGAATATAAGCCTGTTTTGAAGTCACTGAACTCTTCTGATACTGTTAAAATTATCTAATACTAAAAAAAGAAAAAAAATCCTCTCCAGCGAGATGACTGTCTATATTTTTCCTCAAGTGCAGTGAGCTAATTAAAGCCCAATATTCATTAAGCACTATGTCAGTATTTACATTAAGGGAATAGACAACAACCACGGCTCCTGACTGATTATCTCAAGTACGCGCCGCTTGTAATTAATGATTTTGTGCTCTCATGAAAAATTGCATCCAGAGTGGAAAGTGACTTCATTTTTTTGTAGTTTAGCAGTGAAGAGAGACACCTTAAATTTGGGTTTCAATTTGGCTGAGTAATATCAAAGCAGGCGTCATGCACTGATAAAAAACTGAACGGATTTGCACTTAAAGTAAAGTGTGAAAAACAAAACTTAATTCTGCACACTGTTGGTCACATGTACTCTCTGACTGAAGCCATTACAGTCTTACATTATAATCACGTTTGATAATAACAATAATAACAAGTGGGAAGCGGCAATGCAGCTCACCACAAGTCAGTGTGCTTGTTGTGGTGGTACCGATTCTATCATGCTGCCCCTACGGAGACACTTTATGAACATCAAGTCAACGTCATTTTGGATACACTCTTTTTTTGGATCTCTGCAGGCTCTTTCTCATGATTAACTCTGATTTAGTTAAACAAATGTATAGTGCTGAAGCTGAATGTCTACCTCTAAGTTTAAAAGTTCACAACATTTTTAATAATAGTTGAGGTAAAGACCAATTTTGCTTTTTTTTTTCATTCTTGTTCTTCTTTCTCTCAGTGATTGCAGGAGCTGACGGTGAGACGCCCGGGGACAGGTGACAGCTAATCACTTCTTTGACATTTGGTGGCTGCATTGCTGCTGTGTGATTGCATTTTAGGAATAAATGGAAGAAAACCTGAGGGGCACGGTGGAGCAGCAAATGTCTGGGTCAGCTTGGGCCTTTATGAGTGGAGTTTGCAGGTTCTCCCTGTACTTGAGTGGGTTTCCTGTGCGTGCTCTGGCTTCCTTATAGAGTCTAAAGACATGCACAACAAGCTCACTGACAATTCTAAATTACCCAGAGGTGTCACTGTCAGTGTCTCTCTGTGGCTTGTCCAGGGTGTACCTGCCTTTTCATCTTACATCAGCTACGTAACAGATATCCTTGATTTTTGATAACTGAGAAAACCATTGGTTTAAAATCTAACAAGGTTGCACTATTAGATTTATATCCTGTTAACATTAGCAGTATATTTAGGTGACTTTACAGGAATTTGAAAGACAAAAGGTCACATTTTTTATGTAAAATATCATCTTGTTTTGAATTTTTGGGTAGTGTAATATTATCTCATACTGAAAAAAATGTTCTCCTAATTGGTCTATGTTTCTCTCAAGTGCCGTGAGCTAATTAAAGCCTAATATTCATTAAGCATCATGTCAGTATTTACGTACACCTTCCTATGACCCTCTATATGACAAAGCGGGCATAGAAAGTGGACAGGTGAATGGAAGAAAATCTGTATTTAAAGTTAGCACTGATTCTCCTACAAAAGTTGACATCTATGTATGTGTATGTTTAGGAATACCTAAATGTAACAATGTAAATCCATTTAGCTGGAGTGTTGTTTGTACTCGCCCTATCCTATCTACACCTAAGCCCAATCTCAGGGTGATATGTTGTTGTTTTTTCTACTCTGTTAATTGCCTGTCTTGTTAAAATTATGACAATAAAGTAAAAAAAAAAAGTTAACATCTAATAAAAAGATGCAGGTGCCACAGTAACACTACTTCTGGTACAGATCTTCCCACTGCTGTGTTAGGGGGAGTAAACAGTGTTTTGTACACATGTAAATTGCTCCATAACTAAGTATTTTTAGAATTTAAGCTGGAAGCATGTCAATGACACGATACTCACATTTTCCATTGACACTAGAGGTTATAATAAATTAATTGACCCTGCTGGTATTGTACTGACACGGTCACAAACAATATTTAGGACTCACTTTGGACACAGTAGTAAGTGTGAAAAGCAAAGAAGCGCTTAAAAAATAAGATTTCAGCCTCCAAAAAGCAAAACTGGTGTATTCATTGTCCTGCTTCTGGACTACAAATTGAGAATTCCTGCGGAAGTCCCGCCCACCGCACTCCGCCGTTGTAGCTCGATGATGTAACCACTTTCCAAATATAGCGTGTTGCTGATGGCTTAGTGGCGCGCCGATTGGCCGAGGCCGCCGTCGGTCACGTGACGTCACCTCGATCGTGTTATTATTGTAAACAGCCCGCCTGCTCTCCACCGACGCTCTGTGCCGAGCCGACTACTCCATCCAGTCCTTTGTTCATGCAGCAAAAAAAACACACCGACGCGACAAAAGCACAGCGGCCGTCCGCCCAAACTGCGGACCCCGGAGCTCGAGGGGGGGAAAAGTTACACGCAAACGTCCCGAAATGATGACACCGTTCGGCCACAAATAAAAACGGGTCGCGGGGTGCTGCTACTGCTGCTCGGTTGTTTGTGTTGATCGGCGGGATCTTCTTGCAACCGGCGACTGCTCAAGGCTGCTGCATGAATAACAATAATAAACTGGTAGCCCGTGTGGAAGACTTTCCCGAGCAACACATAACAACTCAAATAGTGTTTTTTTATTTATATATTCACCTCATATAATCTGATTTTCCCTCCAGATCGGTGTTTTTTGGCTTGACAGCAGTGTAGTTAAACCCTCAATGGCTCCTAAATGGCAAGAGAAATGGCTCCAAACTTGTCATTTAGAAACCAGCGTGCACACTGACATCTCCCACAATGAATAAACAGGCCTTTAAGTTACATTCTCTTCGACAAGCATTACGTTTAAATTGACTTTACTTTTGTGCCCAGCGTCGCGGTGGAATCGACCAAAAACGACTTTATTTTTTTTGTGGCGACTGACACTCAACTTAGTCGAGAGGTCACACGGCAAAAAGTTGAAATTACTCCACTGAATGTTTAATGGCACTTACTCGACAGCCTGGGTGCGTTTCGGAGTGATCGACCGCATCTCCCGTCGCTGCCAGCCGGTCTACCGGTGACACCCCATCCAACCTCCTCGACGCGTTCCCATCCGAGGCAAGTTCACAACAAGCTTCCATTCTCCGACTAAGTGCAGTTTCAGCAAAGCTTCAAGGAAGTTGTTTCTTTTGTTCCAGTATTTTTTGGTTGCGTCAATGTTGCGAAAAGAGAGAGAGAGAGAGAGAAGGGGGGGAGAGAGGGAGGGAGGCGGAGCGGTGGCTACGGAGAGCGACCGAGAGAGAGAGAGAGAAAGGAAAGAAGAAGAAAAAAAACATGAGCGCACCATACCCTAGTTCGCACGCCTGGCCGTTAACGCACAGAGAAAAAAAACAAACCCTCATCCAAATCCGCGATAAAGTCGTGTCATCAGCTTCGGCTCACGTGTCCGGGAACGACCAGCATCCCTCTCAAAGTGAAACAAGGCAGGCTGCTCGGCACACGGTGCCCAGGTCCGATAGGCTCTCCAAGATCAGGCTACTACAGGTCGGTGCGCCCGTGCGCGCGTAAGAGGAGCGGGGGGAGACATTTGCATAGCCCTTGCTCGGTAACTTGGATTTCTTTACAAGACCTACCGATTCAGAATCGCGTACAGGCGTCCTTCTTTCTTTTTCTGCTCTCGGTGACACTCACAGGCTTCCTCTTTGTTACTTCACCGAGCCAGAGTCTTCAAAAACGCACGCAGCCTACACGCCTTTTTTTTCAAACTCTGCTAGTTCCCGGACAGCGCAGGGCGGTAACGAAGCGCAGAGTAACGCGTTACCACCACCAGCAGCGAGTAGGAGTAGAGAGAGACTTACAATTTCCTTCCACTCAAAACAGAAAAACAACTCGGTGCTGCCTAACAGCCGGACTGAATTTGAGTCCCCCCCCCCCACCCCTTCATCCATCCAGTTCTCCTCTTGACAGGTTACTTTCTACCGCAGATGATAGATAGAAGGCAGAAAAAGTTCACTTTTCCCTGCATTGGAAGGACAATTTGGGCATCTTCTGCAGGCCAGGTAAAATTTGCTTTTTTGTTTTCCCACACAAACAGGACCTTAAAACCAGTGCAACAAGTATGGCGCAACGAATGACACTTCCACCACAATAAAATGAAATAACAATTAGGCAAGGGTTCTTTGATGCAACGCGCCCGTCACCGTTCTTGGAACAGAGGAGAAGAAGAAGAAGAAGAAGAAGAAGGAGAGAGAGAGAGAGAGAGAGAGAGAGAGAGAGAGAGAGAGAGAGAGAGAGAGCTGAGACGGCTTACTATGCAGAAATAGGATCATGTTGGTTCATCGGATAAAAAGGTGAGCTCCCTGTTTCCCCGCCGCTGTTACAGTAGCGTTGCGTCAGGAAGTTGTTGGTGTCAGTGAAGTCACCATCAAGACGCCCTTCTCTCTCTCCCTCCAGCCCGACGACTACCGCGGCGTGCGCTTGACGGAGAGAGAGACCGTTTAGATCATTTCTACATCAAATCAAAATCAGCAGCTGCCTTCAGCTCCTAAATGTCCTTGAAAAATATTTTGACCTCACAGCGAGAGAGGCTGCGGCTGGTACCGTATAAATAAATAAAAAACGGCTGCAGATTACAGTGAGGAGGAAGTCAAATTTTAAAGGTTGCAGATGAGTTTTTGAAAGAAAAAAAAAGAGAAATAAATGCATATCTGATGAGTGTGACACCTTTATCACAACAAACCAAGAACATCCATTATGCCTCAAAGATATTCCCTTGTACGCACAATAGGCCTGCAGTTTGAGGGCCTGCTGCATATATTACAGAACTCTTCTGAAGCTACGTGAAATTTCTTTTCCTAACTGCAACATAAAAAAAATCAAGGCCTGTGAAGGATAATCTGCAAAAGCAACTCCACAATAAGCCCCCTTCTATACACCTAACAGGCTGTGGAGATTGTATGATTAAGTTGGCTTGGAGCAGAAACACTAATCTGCATGCGTAAAAAGACGCAGTGCGAGCAGGGAAAGTGTACAAGTCTGATGAGTTTTGATGGGAAATTTTGATAAAAAAAATCCTGCTTCTGACGTAATCTATCACTTTGGCGCAGTGTCCACCAATCGTGCCATCACTTTTTTCCCCCCCAAGGTGTAAGAGTGGAAGAGGGTGAAGCAAGCCTCCCAGGTCGCCCTGAGCCTCGACTGCAAGTGAGTTAAAGGTGCTGCCTGTTATCAGAGGCACAAATTCAAAAGGTTACGCGCTCACCAGGCAGCCTGCCGAGGAGCAAATCACTAACGACGTCCTCATTGTCCAAACAAAAACAACACATCTTAAAGACGAGATCGAGGTTAAATTGATGTCAAAACAAAGTAACGCGCGCTGATCCTGCTTTTTCAGTTGCGCACCAGCAGCTGTACGGCTCCTGTGCGCCACAGGTCATGTGTTGCAAAGAGTGGGCTGCAGATACGTGCTGCTGCAAAGTGGTAATAAAGGCGAAGAATAAAACAAACGTACTACAAAAAAGGGGGGGAAATGTTCCTGTTTAGCTCTGTTTCAAACTTAGTGACTTACTGAGCATTAACAGCTCGTTTACAGTCTTTAGAGTATAATGTATTGCGGTATGTGCAGTCTTTACTCGTCTTATATGAGTATTTAAATATCAAAGCTGATTGGATGAAATCAGCTTTATATATTTCGGATTGGAAAAGCTTAATTATAGGAAAACGCACGAAACTGCTCGGTTTCTTTGAGGAAAAAGGAGGATTTTTAATATAAAATGGGGTTTTATTAACCATCGGTAGCACAAATCTATTGAAAAATGCAAATATTTAATTGTCGTGAGCAGATTTTTAAGATACTGTGTCTGGCAGAACTAATTCGCTCGTCAGAAGTTCAATCCTGAACTCTCCAGAGCTTAAAAGCCAGAATGGTAAGTCCTAAATACACCCAAAATAATATTTCTGTCACCTATATGTGCCATATTTTACGCACAGTGACTGTGTACAACTTTGTGTTCCGGTGTTCTGTGCGTAAAATGCAGAGACGAGCTGACAGAGCTGAAGAAAAGTAAGTTAAGACGCTTGCTCTCTCTGCGTGTGTGTGTTTGGGAGTATCACGCTCACAGTTATGCAGCAGTATTTGAATATTTGCCCGATGTGTGGGCTGATGCAGAGTCAGAATGCAAAGAAGAAACAGTAATCAGACACAATTATCTGTCGGGCTGCGGTTCCCCTTAAAGGTCATCGATGAAGAAACAAGACTGCAAAGGGAGCGCCAAAATAGTTGTGGAGAGACTTGATAATTTCTACATTTAAATCTTGTCCACCACTCAGGTTCTTCTGAGCAAACTCACATGTCAAGAAAGTTTGTGTAGGCTTGTGTTTTCTCTTTCTTCTTTTTCTGCTTTAACACTTGATGTGTAAGGTGTAAAGTGTAAGACAGACGCGCGTAAAAGCATTTGGAACTTTTTTTTTAAACGACTCCAGTTTGATCAAAATGCGTCTGGGTTGATCTCTACTTTCTCGAAACCTGCAAAATCAGCACTCAGCAGCGCTTTCATGCAATATATCTGCATTAAAATGTGAATTTGAGAGATGAATTAACAAGATGATCATCTAAACTTCGTGTTTTGCATTGTGCTTTATACATGCAAGTCTGGAGTGCGGTCAAAGAAGAGGGAAAGCAACCAAGTATAAAGCTACTTGGTCCAAAATTTCCCCTTCTCCGCACATTTTAGAACTCTATTTTACAGAATGTTCCCGTTTTCACTTTCCAATTGATTATTTATTTGAAGAATTTGCATGAGGAAAATGTATCCATGCGCACTAGAGCAGCGCGTTATTGCGCACAAATAGGACAGTTGAAAGAAACCACTATCACACCTTTTGTTTTACTCAATTTAGATATTTAGAATATGAGGAGCAACAGAAAGGTCATACTGTGTGGGTGAAATCTATATGACTCAAAACGAAAAACTCATGAGCCTGTGTTTGCGTGTTTGCTTGTTTGGTTGGTGTGTGTGTGTGTGTGTGTTATCGCGCACATGACACAGCTCAGCTTCTCAGCAGCTTCTCAGACCGTGAAGACGCTTTTAGATTATCCGCTGCACAGCCAGTAGATGGTTCAGAAAGGACATTTTCTCCTAAACGATCTGTTTACACGTGTAAGCAAAGTTAACACCAGAACTTCATCCAATAGCCTCAGATCAAATTAAGCCTTCAGCCAAGTCAAAGTAAACATGCTGTTCTAACATCTTTTCATTCCAGGGTGACTGTTTTTTTTTTTTAATGAAATCTTAAGTCCAGATACCAAAGATCCTGACAGCTGCAGAGCACACTCCACATGACGCCCATGCTTTCCACTCATGTCATATAGACTGAAAATGCATTGCCAGCATGCAAACACAACCGTCACTCTGTCAATGGTATTCTTGTCAGCTGGGGACACATCCAAGATCAATGATGTTCACTCAATTAACCGGATGGATAAAATGTCAGAGAGGTTATGGATGGGAGAGCGTATAGCTTTTCCCTCCGAGTGAATATGTTTACATCCAGGACTGTGTGTTTGCAGGCCCGGAGAGGAGACAGTGGGTGAGGCCTGTCCCTTCTAAAGCACCCTGTGTCCAGAGCAGAACTAGGTCAACAGAGACCGCTGGTTGGTGAGTTGGAACGATGCTGCTCTCTCACACACACAGGAAAGAAAAGGAGTAGAGAGAAAAAAAAAAGGCAGAAGAAGAAAATCTTTGCCTTCGATTGAGGGATAATTAGAGACTGTTTGACCTATTTGTCCCCTTAAATAAACTGTTGGCCATTTAGTTGAGGGAGTGGGTTGAGAGCACGTTGAGCCCTTCACTGGACCCCTCCAATTATGCTTTTTAATGGGAAATTGCTCAAGTAAGTTCAAAGGTCTCCCCATTCTCTCCCCGCCTTTGTCTCCATCAGAACTTACACTGAAAGACGTCCAGTGTACATAAAACAGCCAGCTACTGTCTTTTCCCTAATATAAAGCAGCAGGGTGTATTCAGCTTTGGAGTAACTGGACTGAATTAGTACTTTTTTTCTGTAGAACAAGAAAGTACAGTACATGAAGCAAACAAATGCAAAAGCAGAAAGAAAAGCTAAAGTAACTTAGTAAATAAAAGTTGCTATATAATATAATAAGCAATGATATGGACAATAAATCAAGATTTTGCAGAAAGAAGAGACAACTTACAGTAACTACACTCACTCACACACATTGAAACAGATATTCAGCACTTTCACTGATGTGCCTTAAAATCCATCAGTAAAATCTTAAAAGCAAACTTGCATGCAGCCCACAAACAGAAGTCACACAGCTGAGTTTCTTCCAAGTGTCTAATTTAAACAATTTCATTATATTCGTAAGACAGATGAAAATTTAAAGCCAGCACAGATGTAATGCCGCTGAGCTATAGCAATTACTGTTAGATAGGATGCAAAATTGTCAGTGTTTGCTTGCTATCTTATATCTAGTCTATGGTTATGTAATATAGATAGCATGACCTGACACAAGCTGACAGGAAGTCACATACACGTAGACCCTCAATGCATCATGTCTGTATGGACAAAAGGTGTCCCATATTCACAGAGTGCTGGGCTGGTGTCCATAGGGACGGCGAGTGTTCCTGTGATAAGTACCCTGTCCTACTCTGCTTAGTCTGTCGACACAATGTGAAGCAACAGGTAACTTAGCGACCCGAGCCAAACGCATTTCCCAGAGAAAATGTGAATACAATGGCTACCCGCTAACAGTATATGCTTCTCTTCTGTTGACCTACAAAGGCCCCACCATTACTCAGACACACGCAAAAAAAACCCCGCAACATACCTGACAAAGAGAATATACCTTCATCTGAATCCTGTTTCCTCATTACTCTCACACAAGAGCCGGAGTCAGGCACCATTTGCATTTGTACAGTATGTGTGTGTGTGTGTGCGAGGGTGATAAAAGGTGCAGGGAGAAAACACACGGAAGTGACCAAACATATCAACTGTTGGAGGGCTTCAGCTGGTGCCTCATGAGTGAGGCCTATGACTAACATCGGAAAAGAGTAGGAGTGTGCCTGTGCCAATGTTGCCATACCAATACTGCAGAGAAAAGAAAGAAGGTAGGAAAAGAGTGGATGGTGATTGGACCGGGCACGGACACGCCAAATAAGACCAAAAATAGGAAGAGTGTGTGGAGTGGGAAGCCACAGCAACACATCCCTATTTAAGTAAACATGTACATTTTGTTGACCCCAAAAGATTTATATTTAGGCATGTTGTGTGTGTGAGATTAGAGTGTTGTTCATGAATTATGGATGGAACGTGTGTAAATGCATGTCTGTGGTTGTGAATTATTAACTTATTGCTCTCATCAGACAGTCTGCATGACATGTGCTGCCTTTTTTTCTTTACACTGAGGCACAGGATAGCATGCAAACAGTCATTCCAGCAGAACACAACATGAAGTGAAGGGACTTAAAGGGGAAGTAATCACTAAATTCGTCAGCTTCCTCTTCTCTGTTCCAAGTGTGTCCTGCTTGTTAAATTAGTTGAACAAGTTACCGTCATGAAGGCTTCCCTTTCAATTTAGAAGTCGTGACACGGTGAAGGTTCTAAAAAAGTACGAGGCCATCCGATCTGTGTAGTCCGTGCCCTCATATCCCATTTATGCTGGTTTTTATTGATACATGGCTGTGAGTAATAACTCTGCCAAGAATAGATGCTCTTCATGGCAAAAGGAGAAGTTCACAGCTTCATCTTTGCCAGTTATTTTGTTTGATTATCCCTGACCAAATTTTTTCTCCATTGTGTGGACTCACACCCTCACATCACGATGAGCCCTCCCTCATTCCCTTCCTATCTCTCATCCCTGCTTCTCTCTGTCCCACACTACATGCCTCTCTATTTATACTGTTGAGTCAGTTTGCCACTGACAGCACTGAGCGATAAGAAAGATTGAATCATCATGTATTAGAAACACCCGCTTTCATCCATCAATATTCTCTTAAAAGGAAACACTGAGTGGTACTGGCAGTTCATTAAAGTATATGGCCCGCTACAAAGAAAAGTGGGCATAATCATAACCTCGCTCTCCAATAAATACATAAAGTGTGGGCTTTAAACGATGAACACATCAGCGTCTGCCCAGTGGAATGTCCTCAGCATCGGCAGTGGCTCCAGAGAAGGAGAGGTGTAACAGTCCAAGCAGGATGCTGGTATATAGGTGTCTGGTTTCAGATGGCAGGCATGCTGGGAGCACAGTGTGGAGCACAGCACAGCCAAGTGGACAACAATGGAAACACGCAGAGACACAGGTGTCCTTACAAAGAACCCAATATGTGATACAGTGTGTTTACCCATGAGCCTGGGTCCGTGTGCATACGTGTAAATATGTTGTCGTGCGTATGGCAGGTGTTCATGTACTGCACACATAGGCCTGCGATACACACGCTCATGTGTATTATGCATTTATGTGTGTGTTTGTATTAGCTCTCTGGTATTGATTCACTTGCACTCTAGCTGCACTTTAGCGGCGCTCATGCATACTTCCCTCAGGACGGCAACACCTGCAAATGGAAATGAAGCAAGTATTCCTAAAGGAGACAAGCATGGCTGTGGGAAAGATTGACGGGAATGAGGAGCCGTCTTGTAGTGGAGGAAACAAAGCATGGAAATTTGCATCCCTGTCATTGTGCCTCATATTGTCTCCATTCCTATTTTTTCTTTCTCTTTATTTACAAGTCTCTCTGTCTCTCTCTCTTTCTGTCTCCTTCTTGCTTGCTCCCTTTAACTCACTGGAGGATGCTAACCCATCAGGTCCCTTGGCTCCCCTCCATGGGATGATGTCATTTTAGATGACATCACCATGCAGTGTATGTGTGTTTGTGCTATGTGTATGAGTGTGTGTGCCCCCCCAATCCTCCTCCTCCTCCTCCTCCTGCAGCCCTCCCCCTGCCTCTTTCCTCAGAGGGAAGGTGCTGTTTGACATACACCCGCTATACCCAGACCATCGGCCAAACTGCCTCGCTAGCACAAGTGCTCGCAGAGAGCAGGGCAAAGAGAATCAGAGAGACAGACGCGGACTGCCAGGAAAGCAGAAACACACAAACACACACAAAAGAAGGAGGCGAGGTAGTCTTTAGAGTGGTAGTGGTGTGATGTGAGGGCAGAGAAAGAAGTGTGGAGGTGTGGCGAAATGGCTCAGGGAGGGGGGATAGAGCTCAGAGGGGCAAGTTAGTTTAATTACACAACACTGCTGCAACTATAACACCACAAAGCCCAGCATAAACTGTCATTAAGAGGGAAAAAAAAGTAGTGCACGGAGGAGTGCCACAGACTGTCTGAATTCTTTTTGGCTCTATTGTCTGTTGTTAACACGGTTATATATAGGACTTAACATTCTGGTTCTAAATTTTGGGTAAACAAATGAACTTAAAGGAATAATTCAAACATTTATTTATTTCCTGCCAAGAGTTCATTTGTAGCTGTCTGAACATTGAATTTAAGGCTGCAGCCAGTTAGTTTAGCTTCGTGTAATGACTAAAAAACAGGGGGAGACAGCTGGTTTAGCTCTGCCAAGAGGTAACAAAATCCACCAACGAGCCCATCTTAAACGTACTAATTAGTAAATTGCATGTTGGTTGTATAATTCATGCAAAAACCCTGAAAATAGTAAGAAAGTAATGTTAACTCTTTATAGAGGGTTATGTCATGGACTATTTTCTGCTTCTGTTGATCTATCCATACACCCTAACCTCCTCACTAAGCAGACTGTGCAGCTTAAATACAATGTCACCTTGCTTCTTTCCAACAATCATGTTTTTCTTTGTCACCAAAATGTAAATATATGTCATTTATGGTCATTTTTTATTGGACAGACTGTCTTAAACTACCTAAAGCTCATTTTAAACATACTCAGGTAAGAAATTGCATCTTATTTGTTTAATTCATGCAAAAAATGATAATGATATAAAAATAATGATATCTTTTTGCAGAGAATTATGTCATGAGTTATTTTCTAGTCCCCTTGATCCATCCATACATCCCTGTCTCGCTTAACAGACTGTACAGGTCAATAACAATGTCACCTTACTTCTGTGCTCCAGTCTAAAGGACTTTGTCATTTTTGGGCATTTTTCATCGGAAAGACAGTCTTGAACTACCTGCAGCCCTTTTAAACATACTAAGGTAACAAATTGCATTTTGTTTGCTAAATTCATGCCAAAACCCTGAAAATGTTAAGAAAATAATGTTCACTTTTTTCACAGGGGATTATGTCATGGACTATTCTCTGGCCCTGCTGACCCATCCATGCACCCCAACCTCCTCATGAAGCAGACTTTGTAGCTTATTAACAACATTACCTCACTACCTTCTTTTCTCCTGTTATATGTCGTATGGCTGCTAGAGGATTTAGTTGAAAATGTGACATATGCCATTTGTTTTTTTTTTTTGCAAAGACAGTCTTGAACTACCTACAATTATTTCCAACACTCACAAATTAAGACTTTATCTCTCTATAAAAACAGCCCTCTGAAAGCTGTTACAATAAAAGGCATCACCACGCAGCCCTTCACCTTACTGAGCTCAGCTTTACACACTCCGCTGGCGGTAGGAAAGGATGTTGTTGTAATGATTCAATTTCTTTACAATTACTCGCCGAGTACTGGTGACAAGCAATACTGTCGAATTTTTTGCCATGACTAATTTGGTACAAAGATCTTCTCACTCACGTCTTTCATAGGAGTCTCAGCGCAGCAGAGGCACTCCCACACTGAAACACGCCTGGGCTTTATTGAGCACAGTTGGCACTGTCTGAAACAATGATGTCATCCTGGTGAATGGGCCAGCAATACGGGGATCAGCAAGTTTCTGAAATGAGAAACGGTGGGGATAGACATCATGTGTAGTAGTAGATACTGAAGTCATCACGATGGAGAGGTAAACGTCGAAGAATTTTTAATTTTTTTTTTTTCGTGTGTTTTGTCTCGGACAATAGTGAGCTTTCTAGACTGTGTGCCCACAAAAGCTGGTCTCAAATTACACGTTGCAAGTCTCAAAATATTGAGGCATGGTTGGAGGTTCTCTTGTGGCGGTGCTGAAGAGTTTTGATAAGTGGTTTTACAGTCTGCCAGTGAAATCAGTTGTTTTCAGCTCGGGACATGTAACATAGCATGACAGATTATAACCATCAGTTTGAGGCAATAACAGACTCTTTGTTTTTTTAGGTGTGCATGTATGTGTTGAGGTGGGGGATTTCATTATTAGTTCTATAACTAGATGGTGAGGTTCAGGGCTTTGGTCATGGCGTTCACCCGTCTGTCCCATGAGTACAGGCCAAGGCCCCCGTCACCTCCACCTGCTCCAGCCTCCAGAGGGGACTGGGGCTAAATATAGCCCAATGAGGAAGCTCGTTTGTGGACGCGAGGTGGGATAGAGATCCTCCAGATTGTTGGAAAACTGGGGCCCTTATTTTTGTGCCAAGCATAGAGGGAGGGTATTTGCTGCAAAAAATATTCGCTTCGAAGACCTCAAACGTCAAGGGTAACATTGTTTTTTTTTTTTTAAATATGCATGTAATATAATGAATTCTCTTTGTAGTGACTGCAGTGGACATCAATATATAGACATTTACACCGCATCGTAATCTCCTGACTTTTTCTTCTGAACCACCATATATGTTTTATAGTGAAATGCCTCAACAGCTTTTTACATAGCATCATAAAAAGCAAACTGAGCAATTAACTCTTGTTAGTGTGCTTACACAGGGATTACCAAAGTTTTC
The DNA here is from genome assembly GCA_024666655.1 of Dascyllus trimaculatus. Taxonomy (NCBI): domain Eukaryota; kingdom Metazoa; phylum Chordata; class Actinopteri; family Pomacentridae; genus Dascyllus; species Dascyllus trimaculatus. The sequence goes on along the minus strand of CM045456.1, from coordinate 14,118,119 downwards.
AGCATCCAGTCCCAAAAATATTAATCCCAACCGTCCTCGAAGATGGTTAAAACATGCAAATGTAGCCATGCAAAGGCAAAAATAACAACACAAAAGAACACAAGCACCTAACAATCACAAATGATTTCTAGTAATGTAATAATGACTAGTAGCAGGACAGACTGGTCAAATTACTCTCTCTATATAAACAGTCATAGTGGGTAAACATATAGTACGTAGAAGCAGCTGGCACAAATTTTTAAAAAATCCTTTATAACAATTATGGCTAAAGTTTTAAGTGCTTTTACATTTTATTTGATTCCTAGAAATCATCTTTTGACCTCCTGACCTTAGTACTCTATGGCCTCATAGAGATGCTATCATGGCTGCAGTCTCTTAGTGTTATTATAACATGGTTTTCTTACCATAACAAAAACGGTGACTGTTGCGACAAGCCTCTTTCTCATTTTAGTGGTGTTCTGATGATATTTCTACACTCCTACCATCTGTCATGCCAGAAACAATGAACTTCTTAAGTGCTGATAGCCCACAATGTAAATGCAGTGCATAAAAAAACATTGTATGTTCACAAAACTGATGCAGCGCAGTGTAGGATTTCAATATCATGTCATTTTTTGCTTTCTTGACCTGTTGTGGTAAATACTGACACCTACAGTGTCCTGAAATGGCCCTCTTCAACATATTTATAGGCATAATTAAGGAATTATTTTTTTGCTTGGATGGTGAAAAGAAAGGCGAGAAAACAGGATGGCGAGGCTCAGCTGAAGTCTAAGTGGGGTGGACATTTTTTGCAGTGGTGAGGGGGCTGGGCAAGAAGTCCACCCAGAGTGAGATGTGGACCCCAGCCAAAAGCTCACACTCTCTCCCTGCACTCCTCAAAGTAAAGAGTTGTAGTGTGAACATGTGCACAGGCGCACACACATCCATTCAGATGCATGTGCACGAGCGCATGTGCACTCCTGCCTTGCATGCACCTGTTGTCCTATATGGATCATGCAGCTCTCCCTTGAACAGGAGGTAGAGCACTAAGAATTTCCACCTGTGCGTGGGAGGTGTGTGTGTGTGTGTGTGTGAATAAGTGACGGATAAAGAGGGAGACAGTAAAAAGGAGGAGGAAAATGCCAGCAGTGGACGACTTGAATTGATTTTCCCCTTTTAAAAACACATTCTTTAACTCAATCCTCCGCCCTTCAGCCGCTCTTTGTCCACCCTTCGAACCCCCTGCTCCACCACCACCACCACCACCACCACCTCCCCCGCTAGCCGCCCTGCACCCCGTGGGCCCAAATGTCGCCCTAACATTGACATGTTTTGGGTCATTTCATCTGATGGGATCTCCTGGGAGAAATTAGCATGTGCAAAAGAAAAGTCCACAGTTTTAAAAGCTCAGTGTTTCCAATTTGCCGCCACATGCTTCAAATTAGCCACGTATTTACTAAGGTCAGGCACTGGGCACGGAGCCCGTGGGGGAGCTTGTGCAGGGGTTTGAGAGAGAGCGAGTGAGAGCGAAGCAAGTTAGTTTAATTTCAGTCCACTGTGGCGATCATCATTATTTTTTAATTATTTAGTTCAGCCTATGCAAACAAATGCACAGAAGCACAACTGTTTCAACAGATTGTTGCCTACTTAGTGTAGATGTTCAATATGAATCCAAATAATATAGTTATTTCAATATTCAGATAGCAGAGTTACACACAGGGAAACCAGGCTCTCAGGAAAGCTTCTTCCTAAACACACATGGCTCTTTTCACACTCACAGGAAACGTCTTGCTCTGAGGCAAATTAAGTTCTTTTTACTTAGTGAGAAGCTCTATATATATATGGTAGCAAAAATTAACACAGTGGCTTACAATACTATTTTGGGGCATTTTAAAGTGGACTCAATGTGATTACATTAAGAAGCAGAAGTAGCTTTTTTTCCTGGCACAGCAGAATATGAGAATCTGTGGCCTGGCTTCTGTCAGAATCCTGAAGGTTTACAAGCTTATTATTAGGCATTTTTAGTTCTGCAGACTTGTTTTATTTGTTCTGAGGCCAAATTACATCCTTATCGCATCTGTTGTGTGTTTGTCTTGTTTATATCACGACTCGGTCTTGGGTGAGGCTCTTCGAATGGGTTTTATGTGTGCGCACGTGTCCGCATGCCAGTCTTTGTGTGTGTGTGTGTGTGTGTGTGAGCGTAAGCATGCGAACGTGCACACGCTTTCATTGTGTGTGTGTGCAGCCAAGCCTAAAAGCATTTAAGCGGGAATGGGAGAGGGTCTGGAATCCTGGGATGACATCATTATCCATGATGTCATTTCTGCAGGGTGACTTTGGCACATGTGATCGCCTGGGTGAGGTCACACTTTCACTTCTAACTCGCTGTAACTGACAATGAAACAGCAGGTCACTGCTGCGGATTGAGCCATGTCAAATTTATCAGCCAATTAGGTAGTCAGAAGTAACTGTTTGAAAATGTGTTAGCAATTTATTTATTTGATTTGCTGTCACAGAAACAGGGTTAATAATCTAAACTCATTTTCTTTCATCGTCAGATTTTTAGGCAAATTCTGGACTGAGACCTGGATTTGATATTTACTCTTTATTGATTACATCATAAAGGGTGTATTAATGTGAGAATTTATGACGTGCTTTCTGTGTGCTTTTGTGCTCCAAGCAGCCACTGCCTGTGCCTGGTTATTGTATGGAAGAGAGGTTTTCTCCATATGTGCCCCCTTAAATAACACTTAAAACAGTTCTTCCGCTATGTGGCCCATTTTTCTAAGCTCTCTAGCACTGCAATAATTTTCACATTAAATGGAGAACTAAAATATATTTTCACCCACATACGTGAAATAGTAAAAAAAAAAAAAAAACAGTCCGAAGACAGTATTTCATGCATAAAATCAAGTAGAGTGCACCTTTTCAGTTTTTAGCATCAACATTTATCACAGGGGAAAAAATGTACAGATGTTTTGTTTATTCCTTCCTCTACATGCAATGATTTACAGTTAAATGGTTGACTCCTTTTCTCTAAATTGTGAATTTCATCATAAATATGCATACAACGATTAGCCACCACATTGAAATCACCTGACTAATACTGAGTAGGTCTCCCTCATGCTGCCAGAAAAAAATCTGAACTGTCAGGCCATAGACACGGGAACTGTGGGGGTGTCCTGTGGTGTTTGGTAAAGGGTGTTGGCAGTGGATCTTGTGAGTCCTGTGGGTTGCAGTGGGCGTATCCTGCAGATAGTTCTGGCACAAATGGTGAAACAGACAAGGATCCAAGGAGTTTGAAGGCTGAGTCAACATTTTGGGCTCTATGTTGTGCTCCTCGACCTGTTCCTGAACAGTTTTTGCATGGCCGTGGTAGTAATATGCTCTGGTGCCGTTTTGCTGCTAGTAAAATTGGTGGTTTACATAAAGTTAATGAAATCATGAAAGAGGAGGATTAACTCCATATTCTTCAGGAAAATTTAAAATCATCAGTCAGAAGGTTGGGTCTTGGAAACTGATGATGTTCCAACAAGACAGTTAACCCAAACATATCAAAAGCAGCAAAGAAATGGTTAAATCAGGCTAGAATTATGGCTTTTAGACTGGTCTTCCCAATGTCCTGAGTTAAACCCCATCAACAGCCTGTGGTCTGTGCCGAAGAGATAAGTCTGTGTCAGAAAGCAAACAAGTTTAAATGAGCTCTACCAATTCTGGTAAAAGGAGTGGTCAAAGATACAACCAGAAGCTTACCAGAAGCTTGTGGACGACAACTAAAAGCACCTGGTTGAGATAAAAATGGTCAAAGGACATTTAACCAAATACTAGCATTACTGTATTTATATTTGTGACCCAGAAAATTGGGTATTTTTTCCAGAAGAACTATAATAATTCTATGACAGAATCAAAAAGGAATACTTGTTTTTTCAAAAACGCATGTGCTTCAATAGTTCAATCATAGAAAATAAGAGTTACAGGAGTCACTGGAAACTCAAGACTGCCATGATAACCATGGTCTTTTTCACAAGTGAATGTAAATTTAACTGTAACTGTATATATGTATATCTTTTTTGAAGATACATCTTGCTTGATATAATTTACAATTTTATATTTATAGACATATGGAAATAATTTACAGCATAAGACTTCAGGGCATTTTACATATTAAGGTCAAGACCTTACAGTATTCTGGGGAGAGACCCAGCAGCTCTCCCTTGAGCAAACACTTGAGGACAGTGGGGAGGAAAAACTCCCTTTTAACAGGAAGGAACATCCCACAGAACCAGACTGAGGGTGGGCGGCCATCTGCCTCGACAATGCTTTTTTTTTTTAAAGCGTAAAGTTGCTCCAAAGAAATCAGACATTTAAGTCAGTGTTACTCATACAACCACCGGCCATCCAACCAATCAAATTTACTGGCATACTATATGAGACATCCTTATCCTGACACATTTTGGGTTCAAATGAGGAAAAACTATCAAGAAACCCTTTAACAGGGGAAAATGGAATGAAGTATTGAGACGAGCAACAAAGGAGGAATCTTTTTCAGTGGCACACAGATCTACATTAGATGTTGAATGTACAGAGTAGACAAAATAACAAACCACAGAATGAGTGTTACATTAATGGAGGCAACTGCTTATAATGAAGTGATTTACATTTACATATCATTTAATTTACTTACTCTTTAATTCTGAACAAATAGAGTCCAAAATGGCCCAAAAGTAGAAGAGGCTTTGATTCTATTATTACCAGACTAACTACCGGAAATCAAGACAGCAAATACACTCACACTCAAGAATTAAGTTTACAGCTGCTTTATGGCGATGTGTAAGATGCTGTGGCGATTGCTCAGACCACACAGGGTAAATCTGGAAACAGACTCAACCTCTGGTCATTCTATCTGACTGAGTTCACAGCGATACTCATCTGGTGAGTGGTTTCGTATTGTCTGAAACCGAGTGTGTCAATGGAAAAATGAATCAGATTCACGTACAACTTGTTGACTTCAAATCTCACATGGTTTCCTAGTGTGTCCTCCTCTGCTGTGTACCTGTAGGTCATTTGCTTCAGCCCTTTCTTGACTTTATTATTTAGCCAACAACCATCAATTTATCGTAGCATGAACACACACTGGCTTTCTCCTTCTCTAATACACACACAGGCACACATGGATAGCTTGAGGCAGGCCATCTATTCTCATTAGTACCCTGTTGCAGTCGGCTGACGGTAAACTGAGCGTGTGCCAAAGTCATAAACTTCCACACCCCTCCCGCCATTACCTCATAATTATGATATCACACAAGTGTCTCATAGTGATGACATCACGGTACCAGATTCACGGTCTTGCCTTTTTTCGATTACATTACACGCGGCCGGTTCATGCCAAGACCCTTATCCCTGAAAAGCCAAGGACAAAGCACAGATTGTGAGACTGGATCCGGTCTGAAGAGTAATGACTGATTTTACTATTGAGATGAAAGTGTCTGGTTTAGCTATTGTTGTCTAGCAAGAAGAGCTTAGTGGTGGAATTAAATTTCTGAGATAATGGTTTTGGCAAATAAAGTAGTTATTACCTATAGCACATGGAAATTTGCCCAAATCCTTATGTCACATGAGTAATGTGCTCTGGTCATGAATAATGATGTTAGCAGCCTTACACACTGTCTACCCGTTCCTGTCCCTATATAAATATTTGCTGACATACGCAATTTCAGGCATTACTTTAAAAATGATTGTTTAAAATGCCAATGTGTTTATTGATTGTGAAAATTCAGCACCGGCTCTAATGTGAAGTCCTGTCGGAGCACATGAAATCATGACGAGTTGCTTTAGTTTAGTGGAAAATGACAGTTCTGACATAAAAGCATAGATCCATCACGGGAACAATTTCACTAAAAGACCAGGCTAGTTATTTTATGAAGCGGCAGGTCAATCCATCTTCTGAGGCAGAAGTTAAAGGCTACGCACTCGGCCGTCAGCCATCCGCTACCTGCCACTGCTGTGTAGTCACTCCGGCTGCCACAACAACGTCATGTCCTGCATGTTTATGTGTCTTTGAATAAGAGCCCCAGGGTGACAAGCAAACTAATGGCTATCCAACTAACTAAACTGAAACTGTCAATCACAACTGTCCTCTACAAAACAGAAAGGCATGAACATATTTATAAATTATACACATATTCATGCTTCTTATATTTATGTTGAATTTATATGTCTTAAGGGGGGAATAAAATAACAGATGTGTCACAGCACATACTGCAAATACATTGTGTAACAGACAGCTCTTTCTCCAGTGTGTCACCTTCCACCTTGTAGATTTATATGGAATGAACATGATGACTTTGCTCCCAAATTATCCCAGTATGCCTGTGAAAAATCCAGATAATCTTTTAATGGCCTGAGTTGTCGACTGTCTCATTGTGCAGCTCATAAATCTGGAAGTGGAGAAAGCGCCCCTCGACAGCTCTGGGTCCCCTCGACTATTTTCTGTCTGAAACTGGAACCCTTCAAAGTGAAATGAATAAAGTACTGGTATCATGGAAGGAGGACGAAACTGTGGGTCTTTGCATTGTTCGAGAGATTCCCAAAATCCTGCTAGTGGGCTGGTAGTTACAGGGAAGTAGTTGCTGTACAGGTACTGACAGGTAGCTGGCTGTTGTGTCTTAAAAAGGCATTTTTATTTCAGTATAGTTGCAAAAGATGACATTTTCGAAAAACAAAAAAGGTGTATTTGTTTAGCTTTTTCCACTTATAGGAGTAATTCAATTCTCCACATTTTCCAGATAGATAAAGTCAGGTAAAAATTTGTCATTTTAGAACCTTTGTTTGTGTTTAGTTGGTTAATTTGGATAAGGAAAGATGGCAAGTTTCTTTTTTTAACGGAAATGGGTAGACTTAAGGAGGCAAGACAGAAAATCCTCTTTGAGGATGGACATATTAAGGAGACAAAAAAAAAAAAAAAAGGACAGAAGTAGTGGAGTTATAATTATAATAGTCAAATACTTAGAACAAAATTTAAGACTCTCTCCAGTGCAAATCAAGTTGTTTATTGTTTTGTTTTTTTTGCCTTCTTATTATGTTAAAATGGTGTTTTTAAGTGCTAGAAGTCTCAAAAACACAAATTCAGATTTTTGGGGTTTCGTAGGTAACCAACCTAGGGTAACAATAGCGTCAGCTTGCAGTGTAAGGTTTTCTGTGTCATTATTCTTCTTCAGAATCTGTTTCTGGTTCAAACACATATGGCTAAAGTACCATAATATTACAATTCCCATTCAGAAGAGTTTCACAGCTTTTGAACAGAGCTGTAGGTGAGCTGGTGTGCTCAGGCTGCAGAGAGTGGTGAAGGGGTGGGTGGGTTTAAACCATTTCAAGGCATGAAGGGATTATTTTGATGGAAAAATACCCTTGTAAATATGAATTCTTGATACACAGCGTTTTAGGGGTTTAATCAATGACCAGTCAGGGACGATAAGAGAAATGACATGCCACTGCAACACACCTGTGAGCCTGTGTTACTTTGGCTATAAGTGACAATAAAAAGATAATGCTGATGCTTGTTGAAAGTTAGATGAAAACGTTGATATCACTCACATGTCTGTATGATAACCTTCTGCTGGTTACCTGGCAACCCCCCATTGACGTAAAGCCGCCAGGAAATTAATGTCAAGAGATAGTCCAGCTCACAAAACCCCATAAAACCACCACGTGCTACTGCTATGTTTGTAGCGATTAGACATATGATATATGCTGTGTGTCAAATACAAGGGTTGTTCAGACCTCAAGGGTCCATCTCAGGGTCTTTTTTTATTTTCCTTGTTTGTGGTACCCTTACCTTCCATCTTCTACAAAAATAAAGTCTCCATACTGATGACACAAATACAAATACACAAATCCAACTCTATCACATCCATTCTAAACTGCCTCCAGTAAATAAAGTCCTGGATGGCTAAAACAGTCCTCAACTAAATGATATGTAGATGAAAGTGCTTGTTTTTAGGTCCCCCCCAACACCAACACTACCATCACTAGCCACTTGGGGCCACTGATCCAGCGCTGTAATCTGGTAGATTAACCGGGGGTGCTAATTTTAATTGAGAAACACTGCAACATCCATCATCTGTTTGAATCACATAAGGACCGAGACCACTGCATTAATTTCTTCAAGGCTGGATTAGTGTAACTTAGTGTAAGGCTCTTTATTGGTAGCAAAAATGGAAAGCATTACAGCTGTACTGGCATCCCTGCCTAAAATGTTAATCTATTACTTTCAATGTAATGTTGGGGCTTAATGAAAACTGTCATTAAAGTATTATCTACTGTTACCTAACATTAGCCAGTACAAGCTAATGGCCTACCTGACCAAGTTTCAGAAACCCCCCTAAATGTATTAAATTGAGTAAGGTAACTTTTATTGCCTAAACTGCAATATATATAAACTTGATTTGAAACTTGATTTAAGTGTTGGAAGGTTGATTTGTTTTCATACGAGCAGTGCAAAGCTAACTGTCGCCCTGTTTCCAGTCTTTATGTTATAGTAAGCTAACTGGTTGCTAGCAGTGGCATCATGGAAGAGCTGTATGCATGTATAACATACTACATATAGCAGTTTGACTAATTCAAGAGGTTTTAAAACGTATTATATAAATAAACTCGATTTGTGACTTGATTTTAAGGGTCAGAAGGTGGATTTTAGCAAGACTAGCTATTGGCCTGTTTCTAGTCTTGCTATGCTAAGCAGTAGCTTCATATACAGACATGAAAGCTGCATCTGTCATCTCATTAAACTCACGCACAAGTCCTTAAATGTTAACTGTTCATTTAAATGCAAAGCTGGCACAAGGGGAAAACAGTCATTAAGGTACTACTGTTAGCTAACATTAGCCACTACTAGCTAATGGCCTACCAGACCAAGTTTCAGAAAACCCCCAGGGTGTAACTGTGATGGCCGCACTTGCAGCCATCCCAACGATGAAAGTCAGTAGCAACTTTAGTTTAACTTAAAACACTTTGCACTGGTATTGCACATACAAAAACACTAATAGCAACACATAATTTATCATTTCAAACACACTAATAATTTGGTCTTTGTTGAAGTACTCAAGTTCTACTTGTAGCGCACATTTTGTGAACTTTTGTATGTGCAGCATTGTTTTAAGTTGTACTAATCTTTTCTTTGTCTTACCATTGCTGTGGTATCCTGTCTTCTGTAGCTGTAGTCATCTGACCAGGTTCAGGCAAAATATTGTTCCAGGGAGCACCAGGCTTTTATACTAGAGCTAACAATCAGACCATACCAAGTGCCTGTCACTTCAAGGGGTAGACTGGGTTTATTCAAATCAAATATTCCTTTTTTAATTTGATTTGTGTTGGGTAATTAGATATATTTTGTGTTTGCTTATTAATATTATTTTGATTAAATAGACAAATTGTACTGTTTTGTGCTTTTTGCTGTTAGTTTAGGTATGGGTGTTTTACGGTTCCCCTATCATGTGTAACTGGTTTGATCAGCCAGTATATATATATACCTCGTTTTTTCCAGTGTTTTCCAGGTCTGTTAAGAGTTTGTTGTTGTTAGTTTGTTACTTCTAACCTTAGTTATGTTCTGTTCTTTTGACCTCTTTTATGGGCCCAAATTTAGTGTTGGCTTTTGTAACTTTGCTTAGTCATGTTTGGATGAAATAAAACCCCTGTTTTTGATTTTACCTGTGAGTCCTTATGCTTTGCTGCTCAATCCCTCTCAGTATTGAACTGACTTAAGGAAGTTTTTACTGCTTGTGACTTCAAGTTTTGATTTGTAAGAAGAGGAATGTGTTGTTTTCAATCTTCAAAAGTTACACCACGTATTTAAATACTACATGTGATACACAATATCATGAAAAAACGTAGATGGGTTTGAAAAATGTAGCGTAGAAAGAATGTCAGACAACTTCAGGTGAACCAAAAATTCCCCTCAGTGCTGTGGAGAGACCTGGAAAAAGGACAGACAGACAAAAGACAGAACTCAGAAGAAGAGGAGGCCACATGCTCGCACACTGACGGAATTATTATATCACTGTAATCATACTGGCCTTAAAGAAATCCCCTTCTCAAGTATGAAGGTGGACAGAATCCACAGGCCTCATTCTGTTCAAGAACACATACCAAGGCTCAGCAGAAGCCAAAGTGAGGCTTCAGCAGTCAGTCAAGTCAAGCTGGTGTCTTCCAAAGTTACAGTTGTTTTAGTGCAACATTTCCTCTTTGTGTTATGATCTGTCCTCTGCGGCGCAGGCCAGAAACACTGTCCAGGGAAAGACATATTGAATTTGTGCTGTAACTTTGAAAAAGACGCTCGCTTGATTTGATTAACTCAAACCGCTGAAGTCTCGCATTTGTTTCTCCTTCTGCTGATGCCATCAACACAAATACATTTTTGGAAATGTGTCAGTCACACCGAAACAATGTTATGTTGAAACAGTGACACTGGAGAACTTCTACTTTTCCTACCATCTTAACAGGGGTTCTGCTGCACATCACCCCCCCTCATCAGACGTGACCCAGCCTTAGAGGCACATGGAATTCTGGGGTCTCATAAATAAACAAATAAACACATTTCATTCGTGGAGTACTTATTCTAATTACAGCCCTGGACTTGTGCTGAGCAGTCTCTAATTTTTCTCTGAGCACAGAGACTTGCGGAGCCGTCTGCGGCAGACCAGCAGTCGGCAGATGTAATTACCACATCATCTCTGGTCCCTGGTACACTGGGAGAGAGAGGGAGGGAGAGAGAGAGAGGGAGACACCGAGGGAGAAAGAGAGAGAGAGAGAGAGAGAGATTGATCCTGGTAAACAATAATTAGGGCTGGGGAGGGTGTATTGTGGGACATGTACTAGGTGGGACGGAGTAAAGAGGGAAAGAGCAGGGAGCAAGGAGACAGGCAGGGATCATGGGCAGATGAAAGCGTCTGGGACAGAAAGCCCCACTGTGAGGGTGAAAGTTAAAATTATTATCAAACCCCACACATCAGGGCTTCATTTAGGGCTGTGATTAATGCTTAGTTTCATCACTGATTCAGTGATTTTTTTTAAAGCTGATGTAATTTCATTTCCCAGAACTCAAGACAAGGTTGTCCAATTGTGCAAACAGCAATCCAAGTGTATTCAATTAACACTAGTATAAAACAGAAAATAAGGGCACAAATCTTCACACCAAATAGATCTTTGGTGTCTTGTTCAGTAGACGATTTAAATATGAATTTACTGACTTTGAGTTGTTGGAAGCACCTCTCAAGTTCAGTTGCATTTTAGAAGTCTATCAAACCCGCTCAGTGCATTTCCAATCTTTTCAAAATGTTGCAGATCTGATGTTTTTGTAAAAAAAATCAGAAAAGCTGATTTGTTTACGTCCCCGTTTGCCAGCTTGCAGTCGCCTTCCTCCCTGCAATTTCACTGGCTCGGGCCTACTTTTCTTGGCACGCCGTCGTCACCCGCAATCAGTGGACGAGTGTGAAACCATTGGCAGGAATGTGTGTCGTGTGATTCCCGTCCTCAGCGATGCGCACGAGATGCAAACAAGCTGGGAACCCACTCGTGAGAGTGTGGCTTTGTAGCACCGTTTTTGTTCATACATTACGTCTGACTTACACACAACAACACAATCACTCATGTTTTTGCATTACGTGGAAAATACTGTTGGTTTTAAATGCACCATCAGGCCATTTTCCACAAGAAGAAATCGTGAGCTACTTTTTGGGTCAGGTTGCTTCTTTTGTGACATGTTCGGCTGAAGGAACCGCCCTGATGGGACCTCTGTCAGGGATGTTTCAGTGAAGAAAATAATCTGCGATATGAACTTTTTAGAAAACAGCAACATGTGCTCCCTCCCATATAAATGGGCACAACAAACAACCACAAACAGAAACCACTTTGGTTCTTTCCACTGTTCTGTTTCTATGCACTCACAGAACTGGATTCAGGTCTAGTAACTACTTTACTCTACTCAAAATAATTACGTCACCTCATGAGTGGAGTGGATCCTACACCACAATGGAAACAGAAAAGCATTTTCCTTGTTCCTCCTTCATTTGTGCCACCTCATTTCTGAATCCGAGTTCCAGCAGAAGAAAGGTGCCTATTGGTGCAATTAGTCAAATCTTCGCATTTGATTGCACAGCTTTTTGTCCCAGTTCAGTTCTAGAGATTAGTTTTCACATAGTTCCTCAAACTGTTTACTTGGAAAGAGCTACTGTACTAAAGTAATGGACTTACAGCAGAGAGATATGATGACAACATTTGCTTTTTTAACATATCCATATGATATATTTCATGTACTATAAGACACATCTTGAGCAAAATAAGCACCATGGCTGAGCATTTTCACCTTGAAACTACCGTGTGCTGATGAAAATCTCACAAACACAGATTCAGACGTCCAGAATTTTTCACATAACAAACATAAGACCCAATCCTGTGAAGGAGGCCCCCATTTGGTGCAAATTGCCCTATTTTCATAGCTTGTTGAAACTTTCTGTCTTAAGTTTACCTCCTAAGATTCCTTCCTGGCACTGTTTGCTTTGAAAGAGCTAAAAATTTAACCGCCTTCTTTTATCTTGTATTAGTCACTAGGAAAAATCCCCTGGTTTGCTGGGGTACCACTAGTTTGCGGTAACTTGATCAGCTGGAAACATGTTTGTCAAAAAATAAAGCACAATATCAACTGAAAGAGGAAAGAGTCCTGAGAGGACAACACACTCATCAGACTGATGTCTGACCATTTGTGTGATTTTCTAAAACCGTCAGTCACTGTGATCTGGGCAGCTGTGTGGAGGTCAGAGAGCAGCCGGGCCTTGAACTCTCTTTGTTTCACTCTTGACACAACTACTCATGTCACTTTTCATGTGAACAACGCCGTGAATGTGTTCCCGGGGAGAGTGTCTGAAAGTGTGCCCTGTCACTCCTGCATTTAAACAATATCACAAGGGGGGCCAGCGGGGGTCCGGAGCTCATTTATGCTCTTGAAGCCACCTGGTTAATCTGATTAATCTGGCCTTGATAAATGTTTTAATACATATATATGTATTCTGCAAACTATTGACAGTAACTATAGTGGAGTAAAAAGTTTTGCAGCAAATAAATGTTTCAATTTTTTCAAATGTTTTCAAATTTGCGTACTATAATATGAAAAAAAAGAAATTAATGAAGTTTTGACGTATTTGGACAAGCAAACTGTTTGAAATAGGGCCTATATATAAAGAGCACCACAAGGAAAGCATGCTTTTCAGCTATTTCTTCAACAAAAATTTAAGTAAATGTCATTCTCCTCTGTGGAAAAACTAAGTACATCCTTGGCTTTAGGAGCTGGTATTGCCCCCTTTAGCAGAAATAACTTCTTGTAGGCGTTATGCACGATTGTCCAGTCTGCAAAATTCCCCCAGTTGCAAGATGTCTGAGGGTTCCTTGCATCTACTGCCTGTTTCAAATCCCCTTGTAACGCTTTAACCCTCCACCTCTTCTTTTTTTTAAGACATTCCTTGGTGGGTTTGCTTGTACGCTGACCATCGTTATCCTGTTGAAAGGTCCACTTCAGGTTCAATTTCAACTTTCAGGCAGATGGCCTCACATTATGCTGAAGTACTCTTTGATATGATGCAGGATTCATAATTGAATCAATGACTGCAAGCTGCCCAGAAGCCCGAGGCAGCAAAGCAGCTCCAAACCATAACATTTCCACCACCAGGCCTCACAGCTGATACGAAGTTCGTCTCTTGAAAATCGGTCTCTTTTTTGGCACCAAGCATGTCTACTGTTACTGCGGCCAAACAGATCTATGTTTGATTCATGTGGCGAACTGTACTTCTGTAATTATGTTCTTTTTGGACAGCATAGGCTTTTTTGGGGGTTTCTTAACGATTGTAGACGCACGATTTATTGACACTAGCAGTTGCAAGAGTTACCTGCAGATCCTGTGATGATATTTTTGGGTTCTTTGAGACTTTTCTTAGCATCAAACATTCTCTTCTTGGGCTGATTTGGCAAAGGGCGGCCAGTCCCAGAGAAATTGGCAGTGGCTTGAAATCAGTGCCACTCGTAGATGATTTTTTGTTAAATACGATGATTTATTTCAAATAATTAAGAGATCTATTTAGGTCGACAGCCAGATTTGTACACATCCACAGCTTTTCTTTTTTTTCGTGAAGGCCTCAGAGAGCTCTCCAGATCTTGGCATGGTAACTCCACGCACTTGAATAAGAAAGAAAATAGCAGAACCAATGTCAGAGGTGTAAACTCACTGTATCATAACTGTACTTATCCATATGTAAATTTCCCTATGTCATAATTCACATATCCATATCATGCCTGGTGTATTGTCTTGGTGAGGCCTTTATTATTATTATTTTTATATCTTTATTTTGTAATTCTTGGGCTTCTTTCTGCTTTATCTGTATCCAGCTGCTGTAACCTGTGACTTTCCCCGGCAAGGGACCAATAAAGTTTATCTTATCTTATCTTATCTTATCTTATCTTATCTTATCTTATCTTATCTTATCTTATCTTATCTTATCTCATCTTATTTTCTCCAGAACTCCACATCTTAATTTTATGGATCTGAAGGTGTGAAAAATGCACAAGTTTACCTGCTACTATGTGACTGATCTGGTTTTTTATTAATTAAATTATGAAAATGTCATCATCCTCATTAATAGGGATTATTAATAGTGTTTGCTTGTTCAAATATGTTGGGAAGCTCAACAACTTAATGCACATATTTTTTTCACATGACTACATCAAGCACTCAACAGTTAATGTTCAGGCCATTACGTTTGTTCTCACACAGGGAAAAGGGAAAATACCACATGCATCCAGAGGCCTCGCACAGAGCAACTGATGCTGGGAATAAGGAGTCACCATCTTGTGGGGTGGGTAGAGAGGGGGTGGGAAGAGGAATAAGACTTTACGGGAAGGAATATCTCCCCAATGAGAGAACTGGCGAAAAGCACTGTGTGTGTGTGTGTGTGTGTGTGTGTGTGTGTGTGGGTGCACATGATGCATGCGTGCTGCAACTCAGATTTTTTACAAACATGCACAAGAAGAATAGCATTTCGGTGATTCTCGCATTCCCGGCATTCCTGCCTGCGAATTTCCAGGCAGCATGAGGCTCACTGTTCCACAGCTCTGACATCACAAGGGGGTTCCACTGCCTTCCACATTCTTCCTCCCGCTCTCTCACAATCCCACCCATATTTGGAAGTGAGAGGAAGGGAATCCCAGATGATGACTCAAAGGCTTCTGCTGCAGAGGGGAAACTCTCTCCACATCTGTTCTCATGCGTGTGCACGTCTGCTGTGTCGATGTGTACGTTACATCCATGGGCTGAAAAAAAAAATCCTAAATGGTTAACGTGGCTTCAACAGCTGTGTGAAATAACAGTCTGTATCTATACAGGAAAAAAAAAGTGGCACCCAAAGTGACGTTGTCTTTCTATTTATAACCCTCTTCTCTTGGCAGCCATGACAGATAAAAAAAAAAGCACTGTGGTGAATATGTATGTTCTCGAGACTAGCTCATTTCTCCTTGTAAATCCTCGAGACAGATGATGAAGGGAGTAGAAATACACTCCTCTGTAATGCACAGCACATGGTGGTGACATGAAAGCTTGAGGCTGAGTCGATATGTAAGCTGTAACCAGTCTCTCTGCATTGGACCGCCACAAATGAGGCCACAGCGATAGATAGGACCATGGGCTGTTCAATGTGCTCGGCAGAGTGTGACCAACCATCTACAGCCTGCTAGCAGCAACAAACTCCTACCTCTGAGGAGAAGTTTACTGGAATCATCTTGTTTTTTAAAAAGGAACAGCTTAAAAGTGAATTACCTAGAGAAGGAGGAAGTAGGGGGCTATAAAGAAAACAGACATGGCTTCCACTGTGTTGAAATTCTCTTTGTTAGATGCATGATTGATGAGCATTGTGGAGTTGGGTTTTGGGAGAAGATAGACGGGTCTTGGACTCCGGGTCTAAAGCCTTATCAAGGCCTAAATTTAGCCCCACTTTGTTCTCGTCTGCATGCATGGTGACAGAGGACTCGGCTCTCTGGGGTCGTCTGTGGTCTGGCGTATCAGAAAGGCCGCTGTTGTTCTGCCTGGCAGTCAGAAACACAGACGTTCCCTCAAGCAGCCCGAAATGAAAGAAAGCTTTCATGGAATATTCTGTTTAGCTGCACAGACTGTTGTGTATGATACTCCCGGGACCCATAAAACAAGTAATTCACAGACAATATCTCACCCACGCTCTCTTTGCCACAGACTACAGCAACATAAATCTGACTGATTTCAAGGAGGAGTGTGTGTTCAAACGGTTTGGAGCATGTGTTGCTCAAATCCGGGCAAAACGGGCCAAAACATTATTTTTAAAAATGGACAAAAAGACATGAAA
Source organism: Dascyllus trimaculatus (assembly GCA_024666655.1). Taxonomy (NCBI): domain Eukaryota; kingdom Metazoa; phylum Chordata; class Actinopteri; family Pomacentridae; genus Dascyllus; species Dascyllus trimaculatus. The sequence continues at coordinate 14,101,731 of CM045456.1, read as the reverse complement.
CAAGACACACACACACAAAAAAATGAAAATGCAGAAAGAGGTGACTTGAAAAATACCATGTCCACACTCTAGTTTTCCTCTACATCATGTCGCCCCCCCACAAGGACACTGTATGGTGATGTTTGAAAGCTCAGTCACCCAGCACTCAAATCCTTTCCTTCCTCATTACCAAAACAAGCTAATTAAAAACCTGTTTATGGGCTGTACTGTGGGTGTCTTTAGAAGAGAGGGAAATCAGCAGTTCCCCCCCCCAAAAAAGCTCCACAAACATATCAGAGGGACCCCCGTATGGTTCAACAGATTGATGACACAGCTATAGTCGTCTAATGGGGTTGAAAACACACACATGAGCATCCTCCACGTCCCCACTTGAGCGTGCACAAGGAGGAAAAAACAAGTGACTCACTGAAAACCAACTGGGACGACACAGTGTCATATCCTGTGAGGGAGTGAGAGATGCCCTCCTCTTATTGAAGGACAGATGGATCCCCCAATCTGTTAGGTGCCAGTGTGCCAAAGGACAACTGGCCACCAAAACATCTCGCACCTGAGACTTCAAACCAGTTCAGAAATATCAGTTAACTGACTGCTACTGAAACTGTGCAGGACAAACCTCAATATTGTGATATGCTGTAATTCTAATAGAAGCTCTTGGGCGACCTCTAGCGGCCGTGCAGGGAACCTACATGTTGGCATCATACAGCATATGGTTGGCATGACGTCAACTCAGAACGTACCACTGCATCGAAAACAGGTGTGACGATATCGAATTAAAAGTCTAAAACAGTCTCAATTGCCTTTTTGTGAGCTTTCCTCAACACATTAACATTTATTTAACTTTAAAAGAATTTACTCGTTTCAAGTAATTAGCAAAAAAACGACAAGACAGCTTATTAACGAATGTCGCGTTTTCTGTTGTGTGACATGCCCAGGAAGTGGACGCGGAGAGGCGCCTTTTCTGAGCTCATGTTGTCAGGCAAAAAAAGTAGCCGCAGTGTTAAGTAGGCCGGCACCGTTATTTAGGTCAAAAAACATTAGATTTACACCGCCTGCAAAACACAAAAGCAGAAACGCACCCCGTTAAGCACACCAATACAACATGGCTGCTAAAAAGAAGCGAACGCCCAACGTGCAAAATGACAGCTGGGTTGCCGTGGCTGCAGGTAGGTTGGGCAGTGGTTTGCTAACTATGCTAGCTTGCTAGGTACGTTGGAACCCATAACAAAGTTGTTAAGACTTAATAACTTACCTTCTGTAACAATTAGTGGCGCTGTTAGCCTTTGCATTAGCTCGCGTGCTTTTAACTTAATGAGTAATTAAAAGTTTCTTCCTCCAAATTAAGTAATTATTGATTAGCTGGGTGTTGTTATTACGGTACGTTATTATTGAGCTATTGTGTTCGTAACTTTTGTTTTGATGTCCACAGACTCTGTCATCGACACACAGAAGCACGACAGTGATCCAGCTTTTGTGAGACTAAGGAATCCTTCAACAGGTGCAGCTTTATTGTTATATATTCATGTGCACTATACTAAAGTAACATGCAGATTATCTTTTCTGCTCTAGAAAAAAAGTTTAAAAATAAATCATTGTTGCTATGGTTTAGCCAGTTGATTAACTGGTGACAAGTTCTGCACCCCTGAGATAGTGTGATCAGTACACAGGCACTCCACGGACAGTAAAAGTTCACCTTAAAATGCAGCTTTATTCACATGACAAGATGCCACACATGGCAAGAGACTGGCGTGTCAGTTCTGGTCAAAGCCAGGCACTTGAGTGTCTTCAAATTCGACATTTATCATCTAAGAAACAGCATGGAATCTGCCACATGATGCTCTGGATGGCAGTGCCTGACAGTATAATCCTGTCCCTTAAAAATGTCTGGCAACTTGGCCACGCACTTCAGAAAGAGTGGGACAGTATTCCACAAACCAGCACCAACAACCGTATAAACTACGCGCTGCAGATGTGTGACTCGTTACAGACTTGTGATTTCTGCCCATGATCATTTCCTATGTATTGTGTTCTTGATTGTTTCATTACATCCTTTCTGTTGTTGAAATGTTGTGTGTTGGAACAACTAATACTTTCCTCTTTCCTCCAGGTTAAAAAGAATGGATAGAATTTTGTAAAATGCTACATGCTGTGTTTACATTTTTGCTCAATTTACTTCTACAACTAACAGTTTTTTCATTGTCATATCATCTATAAACTTTTAGATACTATTGAACTATCATCACATTGAAGATGGATGGCCTTTTTTACTCTATATTACAGATACATTGGTGCTATTGATCATGGTTTTGAAATCATTACACTAATAGAGCCTGTGGGTATTTCTGGATTAGCCTTGGATTGACAACCTGTGGTTTACCTCACTGATCAGTTCTTGGACCAATTCTGTTCTCACTGTATATGCTGCTGTTTAATCACATTATTTGTTGCTATAACGGGATAGAATTTTTACTGCACCTACTTATATCTCAGCTCAACCAGTCAGTCCTACTACAGAGCTGCTTAACTGGTGTGGCAGTGAGACGGAATATAAGAAATCACAGATTGTGCTCTCCCAAAATATATATATATATTTTTTGATTAGAATAATTGAGATCCATATTAAGAATACCTGTTAGATGCAGTCCTAAGTATTCTGTCTTAACAGTAAGTCACAGTAGAATGGAAACTCAAAGATGTGCATAAAATAGAGAAACAGTCTATGTATTGCATTGATGACAAACCCAAAACTTAAAGTTACAAAAGTCCTGCATGTTTCTAATGTATTTGTGAACTGGGGTTGCAGAAGTGAAAGTAACTCAGTTCCTTATTTTTTAATCCTGCAGATGCAGCATCTCTCTACATGCTGGGTAGTGGTGATGTTCAGCTGTATGAGGTTAAGGCATTTGAAGAGGATTTCCACTCCTGGTTTGTTGGCCAGACTGTACAGAGAGGTGGGTCTCGTTCCTCATTACACTGCAAGCTCTGAATTAGCTTAATCACAGTTACAAACACAGTTACAAAGTTGGCTTGTTTGATGTTCAGTCACCATCAGCAGTATTTTTGCCAAGTTAAAGAGTTTTTGGAGTCAGCACAGATAGCAGTGTAATTAAACTAAGTGATTCAATGAAGCAATGTCATCTATTAAGAAACCTGTTGGTGTTTTGGTTATAAACATTGACAAGCGCACTGAACATCTTCGTACATACAGTGTTTTTATATCATGACGTCACATAACAAATAACACTGACAAAGAGGAACTGCTCAAACTAATTACAACTAACTATCAGGTCTGTGATTTAAAAGACGTTCAGATACTACAAACTGGAACACAGTCCTTTACAAAAGTCTTAAATATTGGTTATTACAAAATATTGGTTAAATTATTCCAAAGTGTTAATAAAGCCGATGTTAACTTTAAACATTTAAATATGATATGTTGTAGGCATTTTTCATTTTAACTGTCTGATGACATGTTAATCAGGTGTCTTGTCTTAACTCTTTTTTGTCAACAGATGGGAGACTTATTTTTGTGACACCAATGGATCCTCTCTATCTGATTTTGCCATATTTGATCAAATCTGACAAAGAGGTGAGAAACACAAATCTGCATTCATGTTACAGTTCTATGACTGTCAGAGTGAAACATTTGATTCCCACCTGAGCCTGAAACTTATTTTAAATTTGACTATTTGTAAGTACATAGGTAGTTAAGTATATTTTATGGCTCCAACCTGATAATGCAATAATATCCATCCAATATGTAGGGAAATGAAGAGTTAGTAAAGCACATAATAATGCTGATTTAGTTATTTTTCATTTTTTTATGCAGTAGATGAGGTGTGTAGCTTTAGTTTATTGCTACTCTGAACTCCTGCTTCTAATATATTTCAACTGCAAACTAAAACCACTCTAAAACTTAAACCTATTTATTCCCAACTGCCCAATGCAGCCTTTGTTTTAACCCATTTGGACCAAAGATGCTTTCTAAATACAGGCACAAGTACACACATATATTGAATCAAGTCTTACCTGGTTAAAGAAGTAGTCCAAAGTTTTCAGATATACTGTTTGCCTTTTGTTCATTGTTAAATAAGATCAATAGTTACATCTCAATAGATATATCTCACTGTTTACTTTGGTTTATAACAAATATGTTTAAAAAATGTTGAAATGACACATCATAGTTTATTTGTTGGAAAAATTTCATTGCCAACAACTACCAGGAGACACATTTCACAAGGTCTGTTTTATAAAATATTTTTTGGGTTCGGTTTTACCAGCACCCTTTACCAGAATACAGGACCGACTGACATCACCATTAAAAATCATAGTGGCACAATCTCATCACACTAATTGATATTGAGACAGCTATATTGTACTTCGCCCGAGTCGGCTGGGATAGGCTCCAGCCCACCCCCACGACCCTACAGAGGATTAAGCGGTGTATAGGTAATGGATGGATGGATGGATGGATAGATATTGTACCTCTAATATAAACATAGCAGTAAATTAATTAAGACTCGAACTAATCGAAGTTTCCGTAAAAACATAGATTATACTGTGTGCTGAATATACACTGTATAATGCAGTCTACTATAATACAGTGTACATTAGCAGAAGTCAAAAGTTACAGTACAGTAAGGTGCAGAATAGTGCATCAAAAATGTTCAGCAGAATTAACCGTGCATTGAATCTATGAATAATATATACACAGTGAAGCAGCATACACTCACATTACAATCACTTTATCTGTTGTATCTTTTATGTATTAATGTTACCTGCTGCTCAGGGCAAGTTCCAGCCTGTGGATCAAGTCGTTATGGATGAGAAATTCCCAGCTTGCTCGAGGCTGCTCAGCTGCACACGTTCCCTGGCCTCTTTGCACCACATTGCTGAGGAAAAAGGTGAAGTTTATTTTTTAAAGATCGTATCTCTCAACTTCAAGGTTAAGCTAAATGCATTTTTTGAAATGTTGTCCTTCATGATACTTCTAGCGGTGGGAAGCCTGAAGTTTCATCGATACAGTCAAGAGAGGACCATGAACTGGTTGAAGAAAAAGGTACTCATTAAATCATTTCATATGAAAGTCAAACGTATCTTTTCATGCTGGTCCGAAGACAGTGAGAGACATTTTAGCTGTGCTACAACACAAAAATATCAGGGAAACTGTTTATGTTAAAATGCGTCCTTGTTTTTTGCGCAATGCAATTGTATCATCTTGTTTTTTTGCAGGTGGAGAGGACAGTTGTTGCCCTCAAGAAGAGAAACATCTTTGTGGGAGAAGGAGTGAAATCTACAACATTTATCAGAGTCAAGTCAGAGGCAGACAACCATGAGGGTAACTGGTTTCAGCCTCAGACTAAGTCATTTTTAATTAGATTAGAACTCTGAAATTTGACCCTTCTATGAAATGACATTTTTATTCTTTCCAGCAATTATTCAAACTTGGTTTTTGCAGCAGATAAGATGTTGACCAATAGATGGCAGTAGTGGTGTATAGTTTCTTTTTTTCTATAGGTTAATCATAAATCCCTGAAAATCACCCCAACTTTCAGTTTGGTTTTTAAATCACCCAACTATAAAATATAGCAATAATTAACTAGCATTATATTGGTTACCACTGTCATTCCTTCCTTTCTATAACACAGAGGACTACCTACGCTATGCTCATGGACTGATATCGGAGTACATCAGTGAAGACCTGAGCAAAGCCCTCCTCAAGCACTTGGGGTATGTAAATCTTAATTAACATCATAGTCATTATTAGTGCTAAGTTACCGCAACACTTTAGATCACATGGCTGTTACTGTTCTCCACAGATTACCAGAGCTCACAAGCCCAAAAGAGACAGAACCTCCTTCCAAGGTATGTTTGGTTTGTGAGTAAAGCTGCTGTAGCACTTTCTCTCAGTTCTGCATGCTGCTGGAGCCGCGGTGCACTTTCCTCATAGTCCTCTGCCTCACTCCAACATAGCTGCATGTTTTTAAGGGGGATTTTTCCTCAGTCACTGCTTGTGTGGTTTGAACTTTGATTGCGAGGGCTACAGTCTGAGGTCATTAGAGCTAGTAGTGGTGTCACTGGAACAAAATGAAGTTTGGTGCTGTTTGTCATGAAAAGCATTTCTTACTTCCTCGTTTGGCAGAAGCGGAAACTTTCAGACAAGCCGGTGGAGGCTGAAGAAGACTACACCAAATTCAACAGTGCAGACTTTGCGCGGAAAGTGAGTGTGTGCGGAGCAGTGTGCCTGAAAAGACTGAACAGTTGTCAGAGGAATCGTGGCTTTGACAGTCATTTCTTTTCAGTGTATCAACATGGGCAAAGTGTTATTTGTTTGCTTTTGTTTTTGGAGTTGTTTTTTTTTTTTAAGTTAGTGTAGTTTTTTATTTGCTTCCCGCTTTCTTTAAGCTTTCCCTGTAGAGTATACACATGAGCCAGTGGGGCTTACCTTGTGGAAACATTCTCAGATTGAATTGAGGTTCATGATATGTAATGAATTCCCTGCTGTCTCCGCGCAAGGTCATTGAGGTATATTGATTTTTTTCTTCCTCCCTATTTCAGCCACCCAAAAAGATGACGACAGCTCAGAAAACTCTGGCTAAGGTGGACAAGACGGGCATGAAGCCAATGTCGTCCTTCTTCAGCCCCAAGGTCAAAGCAGAAAAGAAATGAATGTTTTGTGGCTTCTCATTTGTATATCGCGTATTTGTAATAAAGAGAAGAAAATGTATTTTGACACATTATTTTCATTTTAAGTTAAGGGAAAGGAATCATGGCTGGAAATATTGTGTTATTTTTTTAAAGTATCACATAAACAATAATACAATACCCTACAGTAAAAACACTAAAGCTAAGTATTATTTTTAGATGATACAATTTATAATTTTACTTAAACAAAGGATCTGAATGCTTCTTCCAACACTACCAGTATTGCAAACTTTTAGAAGATCCTTCCACTAGTAGAATCAAAGGTTTCTCAACATTGCAAGCACCTATAAAATATTCTTTCAACCCCATTATATCATACATTTCACTGACAGTTTTCTGAAAACCAGAGCAAATAAAACCAGAAATCTCAGTTCTGTTGGATACCGTGAAGATCAGGTCAGGTCAAGGAATTTGTTGTTTTGACCCTTCATGTTTAAGACTGTTTCAAGCACAATAAGTTTAGCCGGTCTTCCGCTATTCATACGGCTCAGCACTTCGACTTCGCCTCGATGAACCTCACTTAAATGAAACAGAGATTCATGCAAGTACTCTTTGACTTCCAGCTTGAAAGGAGCCATTGTTGCATTTTACAGTTTGCTTTGCTACTTCGGAGGAATGTAGTCTCTCCTCGGGTCTGAACCATAAACTGCACTCGCCAAAATTCCATATCCGTCGCAGTATTGAACATTTCTCTTATGTGGCTCAGCTCAGAAGCCCTCTTGAAAGAAATTCTATTAACAGATAGGTCAAAGTAATCTCTAGATGTTGGAAGGAATTAATTTTTATTTCAGACTATGTAGCAGAAACCATCAAAGTTGTATTCCCCTTTAAAGTGGCATCCTATTGATATATGTCTGACATCAACTGAGATTAATGTACCTCTTTTCAGAAAAACAAGTGACACTGGATCGTCCTTTGAAAACTCTGACATGTCATAGCAGGAAAAGCACAGATGTAAATAGTGAAATTAACCCATTTAGCCGCTTCAGTTTCAGGGTCCTTGTGGTGTAAAGGCTGGTTCACAGTCACTGGACTATTAAGTGTTTCTTGGAATGACAAGTCATAATTTCTGCTGACAAAAAGGCCCATTTTGGACCCATAGAAATTGAATTTATTTCACCAGTTGTCCAGATTTGAATGCAGTTTCTTTAATACGAAACAATTCAATGTCATTATTAACTGTCTGGACAGATATTTTTGCAGAGCATGGCGTCTGACCAAACAAATTAGGCTGAGCTCTGTGTCAGCGGTGTGGCAGTGCTGCTGGTTTCAAGTGTCCATCAAGCCTCACTGCTTTTTTAATTTGGGCTTGAAGCGCAGAGTCTGGAATGCACTCTCCACCACTTTGGGCAGGTGGATCGGGTTCCTCTGGAGTCTCAATCTGCTGCTCGTGGACCCGCTCTGCTTTTTCTTCACCGGAGCGCTTTCATTGGCACAGTCCTGAACCACTCTCTGGTTGGAATTGTCTGCGACCCGAGGAACCCGCAGGACCCAGTTAGAGTGGAGGTCGTGTTCGGCCGAGCTGGAGGCCACTGTTGGAGGGAAGAACATGCAGCAAGAACCTGAGATGAGGCTGAAAGGGGTTAGTGGTGTTCAGTCCTGGACCAGAAGGCCCGGAATGTGTCTGGCTTCAATTCTATGCAGCAACAGCCAAATTGAGACTAAGTAGGTGGTATAGAAAAATCACCTGGACCCAAAGAGCAAATTATATCTGTGGGTTTAATTAATACATGAGCAATAGCTGCATTTAATTCAGGTGTGCCAATTCAGTTCTACGGCCTGCATGCTGGGCCCTCATCAGCATTATCAGTTACACCAGAGTTTTAATTGCAAAGACAAAGCCAAAGCAACCTGTCTGAGTATGTATATGTACACCGATCAGCCACAACACCATGACCACTGAAAGGTGAAGTGAATAACATTGATCATATTGGTACTATGTGGTGTTCTGATGGAAAACCTTGGACTTTAACATCCGTGGTGATGAGACTTAGACAGGAAAATGCACCCCACCACATGGAAAAAACATCAAACCATCAGGAACATATTGAGGAACATGACAATGGTCCAACACGTTGATTTGACCTCCAAACTTCCTACACCCCATTGTGATCAAGCATCAACAGGATGCAGTGGAACAAGTTTGATTGACAGAGGCCCCACTGTACAAGCCAGAGTACCCAAAGGAGCATTTTTGAGCATATAAGGGGGGCCAAAACAAAATTAGGCAGGTGGTCATAATGTTATGCCTGATCGGAGTATACAAATGTGTAATGTTACTTGACTTTCATATATAAAAACAGTAAACTGGAAGGTAACTGATACATATGTGATCAGAGGCACATTTCTCTCTCAAATGCATCACTGTAAAAGCAGTATGAAGAACTATTGTTAATTATTCCGGTAGATCAGACATTTGCTCAGACTGAAAATGAATTTGCACCAGTTTACATGATGCGGTTATGACTAAATGTGAAAAAAGTAATTTGTCCCATCTTGACAAGTGCCACAAAACTGACAAAAAAGTAGTCAAGCTTAGTGTATGTGCACACCAACACAAGCAAACAGGAGGATGACTGAAAACACCTGTGCGTGCGCCGCAGATGAAAAGGGGTACAAGTGCACCACTTGAATGAATACTGCCAAAAACATAAATCATTTCAAACATGATCAAGACCTTGATTTATTTATGCATGTTTTTAGCTAGGCTTCACACATCAGCCTCCTGTTTACAAAGGATAACTTTATACACAAATATCTGCAACACATACTTCAAAGTACTCGTAGTGCAGCAAATGCACAGATGGTAATGAATGACCACTTTATTTGAGATGATTCGGTTGGAATTACTGACGCCTAAATGTGCAATCAACTTTTTAATGTAGCTTGTCTATGTGGGGCCTAATACCCCACTTTACTTTATAAATGTTTTGTATGTAAAGTCTGAATCTGTATTGCACCCTTATAACTGTAGCTGTTATATTAAAGTAGCACAAAATTCAAATAGGCACTCAACTATGGCAGTGCAAGTGACTAACAACTAATCCCAGAGATGGAAGCAGTACTGGAATCCTGAGGTAAAAGTAAAAGTACTACAACGTAGAAATACACTTAGACAAGGTAGAACCCTGACACTTAGATGCCTTTATAGTATATATTTGGCTAATTGTTATTAATAATGTATTAGCTTGTGTAAACGCAATATATCATAATTATATTTGTATATAAGACAGTTCTTGAATCAGTTTGTGTTTTTTTGTTTAAAGCTACATTGATCGATTTATTCATTAAAAATAAAAAATAAAATTAATAATGCAATCATATCCAACAAAATCAAATATTTCTTTTTTGCTTTTGTTTTTAATGCAGCACAAATTTAAAACATGGTGAATGAGTTCAATATTTTCTGTCAGGTAATTAAGACAGTGAAAATATAATATATTCTAGACTCATTACATGTAAAGTGGAATATTTCAAGCCCATATTTGTTTTAATTTGGATGATTATGGCTTACGGTTCACAAAGACCAGAAACCCAGTATCTTGAAAGATTAGAATATTTCATTTTGAGTTTGAGTAAATAACATTTTGGTTGTAAATGTACAAAATATATGTAATTATACCAAATAATTATCCAAAACATCTTTCGTTTAACAAACATATCTACGTACAAGTACAAAACCAATACTTGTATCTAATTTTAGAAATATATTTGCTATATTAAACTTGAAGCTATTTAAAGTCACAGGTTTTATGTTATTTTCCATTGGACATTTACGTTTTTGTAAGTTTTATTGTGTATATATATATATATTGCAAAATATAAAAAAAAGTTTTGAAAAGAGTAAAATTTCTGCAAAATAAAAAAAAAGTTTAAAAAAAAATTAAAATTTCTTCAAAATATTTTTTAACAGTGTATCAAACACAAAACAGAAAAACAAAATACTCAAACCAGGTGATGATGGCTTGATCTCCAAGAACAACTAGACTGAACTCCAGCGTCCTTACAGGTGTTTCAGACTCACCTATGAAATCCACGTCTGCGTGCCCATCATCCATGTAAGGTTTGCGCTGAGGTTCGCTGTCACAGCTGGCAATAACCGCATCAAAGAACTGCAGAGTGTCCTCTTCACTGGGGGCCGGAGGGGCTGAGGGTTTAGCTCTTGATATCTGTGGTTAAATAAGAACGTTTGAGTTTGACACTTCCCTCTTCATGTGTTCAGGGAACGATGATTGAAGCTTACCGGTTCTTGCTTTTTAGGCGGCGGGGGCGCCGGCTTCTTCTTGGAGGACACTGTGGCCTTGACGTCGCTGCTTTTCAAGTCACTCACGCTCTTTGTGTACTGCCTCCTCAGAGCCACGAGGGCTTCCAGGTACTCCAGGCAGTTCTGGTTCTGTGAGTACAGCCATATCCTGTCCTCTTGTCTCTGATAGTAGTACAAGGTCGACTCGATGCTCACTGTGCTCTTGCTCCGTTTTAAAGTGGAGCCCCCGACTGTCTGAGTCCGCTCCCCCACCACCAGCATGGAGGTGCTGCGGACCAGCCGGACGGTGCAGGCGTTGTGGTAGTCCTGCTCGGCCCGGTTCCCACCACCACCATCACTATCCCGACCTCTGTGTCCTTGCTGGTTGGGACGGAACACATTATTGATCTTCCTGAACATCCCTCTAAATAGTCATGATTCCTTTAGATTCCTTGTCCTTTGTGTGTGGCTTCATGAGGATAATGACCAAATGATCAGCCTGACTGGAGCTGTTCACGGGTCATGTCGCTGTCCAGGGTGCTGAAGTCGTCCTGTTGTGGCCATAAAAGCAGAAGCAGGTCTGAAGCAGGTGTCTAACCTGATCTCAGCGTGTCTTTAATGTTATCGGATGTTGCTCAGCAACATTGCTGTAGCAACAGGTGGGTAACTCTACACTTTGTGCCACCATTACTACAGAGCAGCAGTCCTGTGTCAGATAACCCACATGAGACGAAGTGCACAAAATACCAACCAGCTATTCAGCAAAGTCTGGGCCTTTATAGTTAAGTGGTAGCTATAAATCCACCTGTTTATAATACACCTAGTAATGATAAATATCTGAAGAATATATTATAGGTCGGACTGTGGTGGGTGTTGCTTTATTTATTTATTTATTTTGCAATTTTAGGATTGAAATGAAACACACTTAAGCTTGAAATGACCGATTCAGTTGTTTAAACACCCTGGATGTCCTAACAAACTCCACAGTTTATATGATGTCAACTCAAGCCTCAGGTTTCCTCCCCTACTTAATTATAAAACACTTTCTCTCGTGTTTCATGTGCTGCTATTGTTGGGCCTCCCAGTCACAAGCAGAGGAAATCTACAGACTGAAGTGAGTCATGAATGCAGACGAGGTGCTTTCATCCCAGGAGAGAAAAAAAAAATTAATGAAATAAAAAAAAAATCCCAGCCATAAATATAGTCTGAAACTTTCTATTCCTTGCACTACAAAATTTATTCAGACTTTTTCGAACTTGAGTTTAAAGCTATTACAGAGGAGCTCAAATCAAGTGAGGGAGTTAAAAAAAAAAACATCACAATTGGTAAAAAATGAAGTTATATTTCAAGGTCTACAGACTCAAGTGACATAGCATTTACATGCTGAAGAGTGGGCACAGTTTCAAGGAGGAAATGATGACTCGTGGTCGGGAAGTTGCACTTCTGCTTTGCTGCAGACGCACAAACAACAGGAGGAGTGAAGCTTAAAGCTCCAAACAATCAGTCAGCTACAAAGCTGCGTCTTTAACTGCCCTCACCAAGAGGTAGCACAGAATTCAGAAAACGAAAACAGGAATCAGCCTCTTTCTGTGTTTCTGTTTCCATGTATCTTTAAAATCATATTTAATATGACTTTCTTTTCTGCTTTTACCTCAACCACAATCACACACCTGCTTCTTTTACATAGAAAACGAAACATGGGTGGTTTCTTTTTACAGCTGTGTGTCATTCACCATCACGGCACTTAATTTTCCCAAGAAGAAAATCTACTGCAGAGGTAAGTGCATCTCATTTAAGTTGACAAAGTAAATAGAAATCCTATAATTAAGAGCATAATACACCAGCCTGTCTGTAATAATAATAATAATCCAATTGAAATAAGATGTTGATTGCCACGATTGCATTAAGTTTGCAGCGATGAGAAGACACTGAAGAGAGTCTGGCATTCCCACTTCCTCTTGTGGTGCTATAAAGCAACAATCAGGACATGAATGCACTCTCTTTCTTACAGCTCTTGAAAACACAACACTCGAGATTGTACTGATAGAAAATGCAGTGTTCTTAAGAAGATTGCAGGATATTGATACCCAAATACAAGTTGTCTGCTGATTTGGAGACTCTTATTCTGGTCGTAGGTAGGAAATTGATTAAGATTAATATGATTTGTCCTTATAGTTGTTAGAGGAGGCATCTGTGCTTTTATTGTTAAAGTTCCTTTGGACTGACATTTTTTGTTTGAAGGGTCAATATATGATGTCCTTAGGCACAGAAATTATATTAAACTCAGCTGAAATAGCTTTTAAACAGGGATCAGTCATACAATATTGTCATCAAGTTTTAGATGAATAAGTTTCTTGATTTTTTTTGTATTTAATATATAAGGAAAGGTGCTGTCAATGAAATAGGTTTATGCTATATGTGGTTTTTAGTACAAACAAACATTCAATAGATAGTTAAAGTCATGATAACACTTGCATTTTCCCACATGCTGTATCCCCTTTATTAACTCAGCTTCTTCTCTCCTGCAGCCATGCTTTGTGAAGGCAGATTGTTGAGCATGACCTATGGTGAATTGGAAGAGCTGGACTCCCTCCCTCCTCAGAGGGCTCTCCAGAGTACTTATGGGCTACCAAGAGCAGCTGCTACCCTCATACCGGGCTCCGCCAGACGCGCCCCGCTCATTCATCACAGCTCCCCGGAGCAGACAGGTAGCACAGACAACGGGAGTGCTTCATACATTTCTCCTCTGCAGTCCTTAGATCTCCAGAGAGCCAGTCCTGACAGACAGATCTCCCCAGAGATAGAGATCCCGGCCCAGGATCGCTCAGGTGGTGACGCCCCGTTCTTGGTTCCCTCCTTCTGCCAGAGCATCTTTCAAAACTATAGCGACCTCCACATTGGAGGTGACCAGGTGCTGCCTCTTTCCACCAATGAAGGTGAGCTGAGGGTCTGCACTGACGCCCAGGTGGTCGGCCCCTTCCTCCAGTCCTGTGACGTCCCCCCGGCTGTGGAGGATTCTCTCCCAGGACAAGCGTGTCAGGGCGGGCTGCCTTATCCACACAGAGGAGGTTCAAATCGCTGGAGGCTGGGGAGTGGTCGTGATCGGAGCTTTTTGCTTCAGGGGCGCGAAGGTCCATTCTCCAACTCCCTTCTAAATCACTACCTGGAGCACAAACTCCTGGATCTCTACCAGCAGTATATGATGGAGAACATGGCCAGAGAAGGGGCCCCTGGTTCGGATTCGGACGGAGGCCCCATCTGCCCCCTGTTGGGTTCAGAGCTGATCCTGACCAGCCTGGACCAGATCACATTGCAGCTCAGCCGGGAAGGCAACCTGGAGGCCGGCCTGGCCAAGGACATGGTCCTGAGCTGCCTGCTGCGGGTGGCCGGTGACATGCAGTCAAGTGAGATCAGCACTCCCTTTCTGCAGATTTCAAGTGAGGCATCCAGGGAGCAGCTCACAGAGAATGAAGTGGAGTAACCCTGGTGTCAAGGAACTCTGACATCCAGTTCTCCCTTTCTTTTTAAGTTGAACACCAAAAAATAAAATGTTACTGACAACCACATTTTATTATTTTGTTCTTTTATTATCTTTGGAAAGGATGTTGAGAGCAAATTCTCTGTGTGGTTATTAATTACTCAGAGAATTTACTGTATTTATGTGTCATAATTTTAATTTGTTGTGTGATATTCTTTTTTTTGTGCAGCTTTCCCTTTTCTAAAAGGACAATAAAGACAGGAACTGAAAATTGAAACCGATATTTCCCTTTTTTTCTTTTGAACAGAACAACACACCATCAACAACATCGGAACATCAGCCCTTTGAATAGCAATTGATATTTTTTTATGGTTGCTTATCATATATTTATCTGTTGTGAATCTCTTTTGGTGGTAAAGTAAAGAGGAACACGATTCAAAGTAACATAATAAAGCCATGCTGTGAGGTTAAAGTTCCCCTTCACTCAAAAATGTGTTTTTCTTATTGTTATTTAACTTGAATTTTCGACCTTCGCTGTGCAGAGTGATGTATAATGCTCTGTGAAGAGTGCGGATGCTTTTAAAAATCTGTATCGGATGTTGCAAGCCTTCACCTTTAACTAAGCACCAGTTCTCCTTGGTACACTGATTTTTCATCGCAGGAATTTTGTTCCATGCATCTTTAAAAAGTTGTCACACTTCTCCTGAAATATCTTCTCTCTTCATGTAATCGCAGACTGATGTTATGAGACCAGGGCTTTATGTACATGCTGTCTTGTAGGTAACCTACACAGTTTAACTCTAGAAAGTTGTCATCTGTTTCTTGGTGCTCACCGTAAAACATGTTTTTAAAAGCAGGATTGTGGGATATCACAACAGTTTGGAGGCCCACTACTTTGAAGTATGGAACTTGCACCTCACATATGTTAAAAAGTGAAGTAAATCTTTAGCAAAGTAGTATTTGTAATTGAAAAGTTGATATTTTAATGGATCCTGGAGGCAGAAAGAACAATTCAGCTTTTTTGGAAAAACCTTAACTGACACGTACCGATCAGGCATAACATTATGACCACCTGCCTAATATTGTGTTGGTCTCCCTTATGTGCTCAAAAATGCTCTGAACCATTGGGCATGGACATGAGGACCTCTCAGGGTCCTCATGTCCATAGGACACTATGGGGTCTGGAACCAGGATATTGGCACTGGATCCTTGGGTACTCTGGCTTGTGCAGTGGGGCCTCTGTCTATCAAACTTGTTCCACTGCATCCTGTTGATGCTTGATCAGAATGGGGTGTAGGAAGTTTGGAGGTCAAATCAACATTTTGGACCATTGTCATGTTCCTCAACATGTTCCTGATGGTTTGATGTCGTTTCCATGTGGTGGGGTGCATTTTCCTGTGGGTGCAGTCCAGTGACATTTGGGATTTCCATTTGCATGATGTAGTGTGTTTGTTGTGGGACAGTGTTTATTTAGGTGTCTAAGTCTCATCAACATGGATGTCAAAATCCAAGGTTTTCCAGCAGAATAGCACATAGTACCAATATGATCAATGTTATTCACTTCACCTGTCAGTGTTCATGGTGTTGTGGCTTATCAGTGTATAGCAGAATATGTTTATACACTATACCTGTTTTTATAGGTGTTGACATATTTTAAGAAATTCCGCATTTAAACAGATAAACAGCCACAGTTAAATGAGTTGCTTATATGTGTTTATGCCTCACAGATTCAAACTATATCATTTGCTCCCTCACTAACATTAAGAATCACAGCTGACTTTCTGATTAAGTCTGCAGTTTGATGAACAGTCACAAGGGGGAAGCATTATCACCTATTAACCCTGATGACTTTGGCTCACACCCTCCACCCCTCTATTTCTTTGATTCCTCCTCACCTTCTCCCTCCCCCATCATCTATCCATCCGCTTCCTATCATCTGTTACTCCGTGACGTCATCTGGACCGGGTTGTAAATCTGCATGCCAAATTGTCCATTGTGTTTGTGATACCGGTGTACGCCTGAGATAAGGATATCTGCACTGCATGATTTATGTAGGACAAAATACTGCACAAATAAGACAATCTGCAGGGCTGCAATTTGCACATGAAAAGTCACATTTATTTTTCAGTTTTCCGCCCGTTTAAAGCGCTTTGAAAGACCTGTAACTCCATTCCAGCCTCGAGTAGCCGTGGCCTTCTGAGCCGGTGTTTGATCAGCTTCCTTGTTTCCTGTCCAAACAGAGAGCCACTGGAGGAAACTGTGTTTACCGAGCTGAGTGCCGCAGTCGGAGCCCTGTGAAGTCTCAAGGCCGCAAAGACACATGTTTGGTGTTTCTGCTTCTATCCAGGCTGAACATTCCAGGTACATGTTAAAGGGGGGCCAAGTCCTTATAGGCCTAAACAGAAAAATGCTCACATATAAATATGATTCAAGTCCGGCAGTGTGAGCACATTCGAAAAAACTGATTTCCACAAGCCTTGGAAAAATGTAAAACAGACCAGCTGGAGGTCAAGCATTATTTAAAGGGCTGAAGGTAACGCTTCCTACAGCGGCGTCTCTACCAGTCCTCTCTTTATTCACAAATCCTCAACTTCGCCAAATTATCCAAATTATGCAAATGATTTTCCCTTCTCAACAGATCTGCAAAACATCTCGCCCTGTTTTACTTATTTGCAAGCAAATAAAATATAAATAGAAGGGCAGAGAGTTTTAAAATTTTTGTAATTAGTAGTGTTTTTTATTTCTCTTTAAGGAAAAGAACGGTTAAGGTCAAGCAAATGAAGGAGAAGCCATGAAATAGGAGCAGGGACAGAGACGGATGAAACGAACGGCAAGCTGGAGTGATTTTAAAAAATGGAAGGAAAAAACACATTTCTCTCATAGTCTAGCAATGAAACTAACAGGGAGGCTGAAGAGTTGGAGTGTCTTTCAGAGGTTCATAAAGTAATTTCCTTGTCACAAAGAGCTTTTAACATGGAGGGCAGTAGAGGCAAGGCCACAAGATTTCATATCAAAACCAAGGTCCCAGATACACTCTCACTATTGTGGCTTTAATGCCTGTAGCACTCTGTGGCTTGCCTTTATTTAAAAAAGCTTTTACTATGTAGCCTTGTTAATTGGAACAGTCATGTATGTTTACTTATATTTCTTTTTCTTTTTGTGACTGTGATTAAAAAACTTCTATCACAATTTGTCGGAGCCTATTGATAGTCAAGAGGCTTTGGGCTCTTTGCAGAGTTGGACATGGATACACACACATATAAACACATGCACACTCGCACACGTTCCCAAGTTTCCCACATTTTTGCAAAAATGCAGTTCTCACTAAATCCCCCCTCACACATAAATACATATGCGGAAGTGGAAGAGCTGCACTTAATTCAATTAACATATGTTCAGAAGCTGAACTCTTTCTTCTATTTCATGGATGGCCTTGAGCAAATGCCCTTTTCTTTTTTCCTCCCCCAGATTACATCTACTGGAGCGACCTTATGTCCAAGTGGCAGCATGCTGGAACATTTAATGACAGCCCTGCTCTGTATCTGACTGACTGACACTGGGACACATAGGTGGTGGAACAGGAGAACTCACATTTCCCGGTCAGTTAGCCGCTCAAGGTTGCAGGGAGCCTGCAGCAGCGCTGGTGACCTTGGTTAAGCAACAGCAGACAGAGAGAGACCTTGAGAGACAGCGGTGCAGCAGGATCTGGCTCTCAAAGAGCTGGGAAACATAATGTGTTCATGTTTGACTATATATCATAGAACACACGTGAATGTGGATGGTAACTGGCTGGAAAAGCAGATTTTATCCATATGGTCCTCTTTACCAGATAGTTCACTCTGTGTTTGGTTGTTTTTAATGTGACACTCATTCATTCAAGGAACATTTTACCTTTTTCACAATATAATTCTTAAAACTGATTGATAAAACATTTTCACAAAAACACGACAGTTAAGTTTTTGAGATAAATTCTCCTTGAAGCTGTATTTTTTTAAAGCACAGCGTGTTCTCATGGTCAGTTTCTTCGAGAATGAATTCAGCAGTCGGGGTTTTCTTTTGATTTTGTGTCGAGGTTCAAAGTTTGGAAGTCTGTGGTGTAATTCCACAGCTTCTTCATTAAATCAGGTTCTGGCAACACTGTCGATGCGATCATAAAGAGGTGAGCAGCAGCTTCTTGTCAGACATTTTTAACACCAGGTCAGGTCAGACAAAAAGGTTTCTAAAGATGAAATGTAACAGATTCAAATTTTACTTCATCCAATCCGCAGTGAAACACTTCTATTCTAAATATTGCAGTTCTCTTGTGCTTTTATTACATTAAGCTTTTGTTGCTCTCTGTATTGCATGCATAGTACAATGTGTGTTATGCATCTACATATATTTGCACAGCTATAAAAATTCTCTTTCACTGTCTCCTTGAATTGACTTTTTATACCTCTACATATAATGCATTTGAATAAAGTGAGAGAAAATGTATAGGGTTTCAACTTATTGACGCACATACATGAGCCTTGCAAGATATGAGTTTCTCACACGTACATAAACTCCAGCACCTTGTCTGACAGTTACATACTGTGTGAAAGAGGCTCGTATGGAAATATATAGGAGGGACAGCTTAGCCTTTGAAAATGACATGTTTTAGTGAAAAGGGCTCTTTGATTGCCTCATAAAAAAAGGTAACGAAAGCAATTCAGCAGCAAAAGGTCTACATTTGTGAGTCCTGACTGCTGGCAGGGGGGACAAAAATGAGTGTTGAGTCTGTTTTCCACTGTCAGCGCAACATTTAAGAATTAAACTTGTGGTAATTCGACTGAGTATGCATTTATTTATGGATATTCAACAAACAAACACTAATCTTAAACTCAAAGCCCAACTAAAAAACATGTGCTTTTTGTGCCAGTTTAACACCTGAGTCAATGCTTTTTATGTGCGTCATTATTCTGAAAAGAATTTGCAGATGGGGCTCAGAAGTTTCAGAAGTTTCAATTCACTATTTCCAGGAAAGAAATTATTCCGCCATCTCTGAGACGTCTGAGCAGTGAATGTGATGTCCTCTCCTGTTACAGTCTAACTTGACTGATTAAAATGAAGTTGTCCAGATTTCAGTTGGAAAAAACATGAAAATCTAGCGCAGGTTTATAGAGAACAAAGACAAATGTAAGACATACAGTCTGCCAAGGTAACTCGACAAAGGATTGCCTCCTATAAACAGGAAGTTCAACAAGTTGAGCTGGCATTTAGCAGAGGCCTTGGCCTTGGCAAAAGCAAACATGTATAGAAAGCAACACCCTGAAAAGAGATGAAAAATTTACTGGTACAAATAAATTGTGAAGAGGAGGCAGAACGATGTGCTAAAGCAAATTTTCTAGTTAAGCAAGGCCAAAGGATGAACTTGAAAAGGTAGAAAAGAAGGAAGCGTAATTGGAAAGAACTTTTTTTTTCTAAAAGTATCTAGGATTATATTAATACGGGTGAAATGTGGTAGCCTCTCAAATCACAGTCAGTTGTCACAATTAAATGCTTTGTTTAGACAAACAGTGCTCAAAACAAATCTTGTCAGAGATGGTGAATAATTATAAAATACACCGGTCAGCCACAACATTCTGACCACTGACAGGTGAAGTGAATAGCATTGATCATATTGGTACTATGTGCTGTTCTGCTGGAAAACCTTGGATTTTGACATCCCTGTTGATGAGACTTAGACACCCAAATAGACATTGTCCCACAACAAACACACTCCCTCATGCAAATGGAAATCCCAAATGTCACTGGTCTACCCCCACAGGAAAATGCACCCCACCACATGGAAACAACATCAAACCATCAGGAACATGTAGAGGAACATGACAATAGCCCAACATGTTGATCTGACCTCCAAACTTTCTACACCCCATTCTGATCAATCATCAACAGGATGCAGTGGAACAAGTTTGATGGACAGAGGCCCCACTGCACAAGCCAGAGTACCCAAAGGATCCACTGCCAGAGTCCTGGTTCAGGATCCCATAGGACACTCTGAGAGGTCCTCTTGTCCATGCCCAATGGTTCAGAGCATTTTTGAGCACATAAGGGAGACCAACACAATATTAGACATGTGGTCATAATGTTATGCCTGATCGGTATATGTCGGTTAAGGTTTTTCCAAAAAAAGCTGAATTGTTCTTTCTGCCTCCAGGATCCATTAAAATATCAACTTTTCAATACAGATACCACTTTACTAAAGATTTACTTCACTTTTTAACATATGTGAGGTGCAAGTTCCATACTTAGTGGGCCTCCAAACTGTTGTGATATCCCACAATCCTGCTTTTAAAGACAAGAAACAGATGACAACTTTCTAGAGTTAAACTGTGCACATGTTGTCCTGTAGGTTTTAGGTTCTTAAGATGTTTAAATACTTATACTTTGCACTGCACATTCAAGGTGATTCATTCTTCAGGAGGGCGTCAACCCCAAACCTCCAGCCAAAGTCAGAAAAAAACATCTTCAGGCACAAGAAGAACAAGGAAACTTGCAACAGATGAAATTGGCTGCACATTGATTAGGCAGGTGGTTATAATATTACGCCTAAGCGGTGTACATTAAAATAATAGTGAGGGTACAAATCACAGATACATCACATATGATGGGGTAGTTATAGTATAAGTAGGATGTCACGGTTGGTTTGTGCTGTTTTAAACTCAGTGGGCTCAGTGTCCTCGTCATCCTGTGTTAATGGGGACAAACTGTTTTCTGAACTAGCACAGTAACAGAACTATATGTATGCAGTGTATCTCCAAAATGTTATAACAAAAAGAATAGCAATGTTTCATGTTAAGGACCTAGGTTGCAAAAGTGTTTTAACAACATTTAGACCTTAGTGTAAAATAGAGTGAAAACGGACTTGTTTCCGACTGAACGAGGAACGAGACACTGTTTACGCTAAATGAATTCTGTAAAAAACAAAACAGTTCTGTGCTCCCTGGTGCAACTGAGAACTTATTAGTAGCTCAGCTGCAACCAACAGTCACATGGTAAAAATTCAGGGACTATTTGGCAAAACTAGGCTGAACTGCAGGCTGTGCTTACATGTCGTAGTAAAATATCTATTGCATGTAGAGTTACCATTCCTTACCATTCATTTTCATAATATGCCTAATCAATGAAATTTATACATTTTTAATGATTTATGGAACTAAAACTGTGTCATTCAACACAGATGGCATTTTTTAATTCTCTCTACTTATAGCCACAGTTGTGCTGCTCTACAGAGGTGCAGGACTCTTACAGTACATTGCAACAAAAAATGACGGCAGAGAGACAACTGTCATTTACATATATGACAAATTGTCTAAATGTGCACATTGATGACACATTTCAGCTGAACAAAAATCTCTCCCACCTAGGTTCTAATTGAAATCTAAGTTTAATGTGTAGTTTTGCTTAGAAAAATGCTCACATAAATACCAAACACCAAACATTGCTATTCTCAAGACAAACAAGATCTCAAGATGAGCAAATGTCATGAAAAGGTCAAACAAAAGCTGAAAGTATCTAATTCCTCTGTACTTTAGATTTTAACAGTTATGCATAAACAATTACAGACATACCACTGAGCCACACTAATAAACTGACTGACATCTTCAATACTGTGAACAAGGACTGGGGGCTTTATTTCAGCTAAAACAATAGCTCATTTGTGAACCTAATCTACAGCTGGAAAGAATCTGCAACAATGCTTGCTCTCATGTAATTGCTGGATTTATTTCATATGATTTTTAAATTATAATAGATACTCATGACCTGTTTTTAAAGATTTCTAGTCTCGCTCAACAGGAACAGATTGAGTATTTGTTCTTTCCCTCACGTTCATGGAGGTTCATTGGATTTATTCATACATTTATTTGAATTAACCTGAGATTGTTCAATTGATTTGCATTGTTAGTATCAAAACATAGACATAATAGTTTATTATCAGCATAAAAATGTAATAGAATGACTGACTGATGGTATATAAATGGAAAATACTAAGGGCCCACAATAGATCACTGTGGAACTCCATATTTTAGCAGCACTAAAGCTGACTTACAGTTAGTTACCACATAGATTAATTTATGTCAAGTCCTAGAACATTTACAACACCTCTTTAGAAATCTGATGCCAATACATAACTACGGATGAGACGACTTTGTGTGTTTGTAGCTCTTACAGGAGTCATTGTGTCCAGAATATTAGCACAGCTTGAATAGTTAATTTTAATGGCACTTTTATTATTCGCAAAGGTCAAGGCCTTTGCTAAAGCACAGAGTTTAACAGCTGAATTGGAATTAAAAATGCAACAATGGACCAAGTCTGTGCTATTGTATACTGTGTTATGGAAATAAGCAGAGATGGATAAAGAACAAACAAGCAGTGAAGTAGAAGTAAGTGTTCGATAAAATAACATCTTGATCTTGCCGGCCTCAGCTCTCAGGTGGGATTCATTTATTGTAATTTGTATTCTTTCTTTGTTGTCTCCTTTGTTAGATTATATTATGCTTTGAAAATTAGTAAACAATCAGATAATTACGGATCATGTATATTGTGTCAAACCATCCATCCATCCCTCCATTATCTGTACATTGCTTTATTCTCTATAGTGGACATAATTCAACTATGTACAAGAATCATACAGGTGAGATCCACGTCTTTCAGCTGTATAAAGCACAGCAAATTAGCATTAACACAAAAGACAGACTTGCTACTCTCTGTCTGTTTGGTGTCTGTTAGCACAGTTTGAAAGCCACAGTCTGACGGTGGAAAAAGAAAACCGTTAAGCCATAAATGTTCTGCTTTTTTAAAATTAATGCTGAGCAGAGATATTTAAAAGAAGGTACAAATAAGGAGAAATCACAGTTTCCTGGCATACAGCACTGCTAATAATGACACTGGAAAACCGCAAAACCAACAAAGGACTATTAGAGCTCAGGAAAAGTGAAAAGCAAGCGGCAACCTATTGGTCTGAAAAATTAAGGCCAGTGGGGAAGCACCAAAAATCGCAATTCCTTCAACAGCCGTTTGAGGCCGGTTCTAAAAGTGAGTCATTCCACATACAGCGGCATGTTAAAATGCTCAGCTTTACAATAGAAATGTACATGTTTACAACCTGGTATGACAAACAGTACGGCACAGAGGTGAATTTGTATATAACCATTAGTAGAAACTGTTAGACCAATTTAAAACAAATAAACAAGGACTGGTTAGGTCACTGTGTTTTCTTGTTGCCTGCTTTATAGCAACCTAAATTTAGCCAGTGTTTACATCTGGTTGCTTCTCTGCTGCTCTGTGGGGTCACATATCATGCATTTAATACAGCTACATTCCCAATAAGGCTGTTCTCATTTACATGTTTTTCTGTTTCTGTTGTCAGACAATAGGCATGAGTATGAAGTAGTGACTAAAATGCAGCCTGTTAACAATAAGTATGAACCAGTAGTGACTTCAGAGCCATTTCCAAACTGCAGCTCTGCAACGATGTCTGACGTATACGTGAGTTAAAGTCAATGGCTTTCAAACTTCTTTCAGCTCTTTTGTGGCGCATGCCAATCACAGATGCAGAGAGAGTCTTCTTTCTGAAGGGGGTGGGGACAGCAGCAGCTCAGCTTCATATAAAGCTACAAACACTGAAACAGAACAGGATTAATGAACTATCTTTGCAGCATTTTGAGGTTAAAAAAAATGAAAGAAACATTGTGAGAACATTTCATTATTTTGCTTAAAAGGGGGCACAATGTCCACAGCTAAGGTACGAGCTGTATTGTAAGATGCTTGAGGTGGAAGTAAGTTCAACTTCTCTAGATACTCTTCTGCTTGTTTTAGTTAACGCAGTGAAAAAACCTTAATCTGCAAATCAAATTAAAGTGATTAGAACAAAAGATATAGAAAAGTTGAAGAAATTGTTTTTTCCTCTCCGACATGCAGCGGTGTAGAAGTACTGTTAGAAGTATTATTAGAAGTAGAAGTATTATTGTTTTATGCGTACTGAAGCCGCATAAAATCATAATTGTCTAGAAGCAGTTTCAAAAGGTTTTAGAAGATGGTGAGTAATTTCACAGCACTTCAGCTAAGAAGAAAGTTGGATACTTTCAGTTAGGAATATTAAAAGATAGAAAACATTTAGAAAGCATTTTCAAGGTCTTATGGATCTTTAATCACACAATTATCAAGGAAACAAAGCGAAAGTCAGACAGCATGACTCACTGCCTGCCGGCGAATCACTTACAGAGATTTGAAAACGTCTTTGTTGTTTTTCAAGGTGTGTAAGTTTCAAACGAAGAACAACTTGCTGACAATTTTAATGAGAATTTTTGGGGGGATGGGAATGAAATTATGCATTTTAGCTCTCCCCTTAATATCCTGTATTTTTATTCTAAATGTGTAGTTCACCTGCACTGATCTTTCCCACATATGAGGCCTTTCCTTGTTTTCCATTCAGCTCCCCCGTCTCTTCCTGGCACGCCAACATTGTTATTGGTGTCATAATTTACCTCCTTATGCAAACATGACCCTGTCCTCGATATGCTGTAAGGCAAAATATTCATACTGTAGTCACTGTGAGACTAATAAAGAATGAGATAGGAGGGACATGAATTATTGCTCAGTAGTGGCTACAGTATTTCATATTTCACTCAACAGCCTTTGCACGCATCGCATCACGCACTTATGCATGTACCTGTGTTTTCAGTGTAGTCTATACATACAAAAAAGGAGCATTATTTCACGGTGTGACATGTATTCGGACAAGATAAATAGATCGGCGAGGACAAGCAGACATGGAGAGAAAGGACAAGTGTAGGAAAGAGGGATGAGGGCAGGTAAACTGGATGTAAGGTGAGGCAATCTGCATTTGAATCACCATTATCTGTAAATATATTTTCACGACGCCACCTCAGAGTGCATCTTTTGTGACTGGCTGGCCCGAGTGAGATGACTGGGATGAAGGTGCGAGTCATCAAAGTGTAAGAAGTGAGGAGAAATGAGCCCCTCAGAGTGGCACTGGGGGACTATTGTGTTCTATGTGGATTCGGTAGCACATGTACACTCATGGGTTTGACCTTGGCAGCCTCCCCCCCCCCCCCCCGATTCTCCTCCCCACCTCCCTACATGTTAACCCGCCTCCCCCCAACCCCTCCACCCCCAGGGTCCCACTCAACCTTGGCTAATTAGCTCACATCCCAGTGGCATATGTTCAACACACAATCTATCCACAACAAGGACATTACAACTGCAACGTCCCGCCTCTGCACCGTCTCTGCCTCCCTTTCTCATGTTACTGGCATTTTATTGTTGCAGGTTTATTTTTCTTTAGTCTAATGAGTCACCCTGAGTCCTCTCAATTTTACTTTTGTGTGCTGCCGTTTTGTGTCATTTAACGTTTAACTTAAAGTTGTTGTAGTCAGTATTTTTAATTAGTGATAAATAGTGAAATGAATGAGCCAGTGTAATGTAAGAAGAGTTACTCATAGTCGAGATCTCGCAAAGATTATAGCCCTTCTTGAAGTTTCTGTTGGCTCGATGGAGCATTTAAGCATTGTGGGCTTGTTGTTTTGTTTTTAAGCCCCACAGTTTTAATCCTTTATCTCACTTTTTCCCTTAATATGTTTTCAACTACAGCAAGCTGATAAACTCCCTGTACAGAACTAGATGACAGGCAAACAAAGTTAGCATGTTAAAGAGCCAGACAGTTTTCCTGGGAGGTGGTGGAGACCAAAGTCAGAGGAAGAAGGTGAGTGAATATTGGAACTACATTTGCTTGGTTTGGGTTGTGCTTGCTGGATGTGTGAAAAGGCACCCACTTGCTAACAGGTTTGCCATATTGATTTAAATTATGATAATACGGTGCCTATAAAAAGTATTCATCTCTACGGAGCCCCTCTGGCCACGAGATAATAACGCATGGCTACCAGATCGTTATTGCAGTCATCCCATGCAGACTGTTGCTTTTATCATGGACAAGTTTGATTTAATTTCATTTTATTTTAATATAGGAATGAATTACAATGACATACTTCAGTCACTTGCAGCAAGGCATGGAGTAATTCTTAGTTATTATCTCGTGGCCACGCATTATTTTTTTTTTTCATCCAATGTCACCAGAGGGGCTCCATACGTCTCCCTCGGAAATTTCCCACTTTTATTTCTTTCCAGCATTAAATAATGACAAGAATTTACAAAAAAAAAAGAAATTGTACAAAGCAATGGCAGTTTATTAACATATAAAATATAAAATAAGTGTCTGCATTAATATTCAAACAGTGTGTCTTAGTTTCAGCTTTGGCTACAGTTACAGCATTGAGCATGTGCAGATCTTGAGCAGCCTTATGCATTCACCTTTGTGTCTTTTGTAGTTTTGGCTATATGCCTTGGGTCACTGTTTTGCTGGAAAGCAAATCTGAACTGCATAAGATTGTCCTCCAGGATTTCCTTATACTTTGCCTTGTTCATTTTGCATGCCTACATCATGATGCTGCCACCACCATGATTCACTGTGGGGATGGTGTGTTTGGTGTTCACCAAACATAGCACCTAGTCTGATAGCTCTGGAGTCATAGGTCGCTTGACTGCCTCCCTTACTAGCTTCCTGCTTGCACGGTCACTCAATTTTTGAGGACGGCCTGCTCGAGACAGATTTATGCTTGTGCCATATTTCTTCCATTTTTTAAAATAATGGATTTAAGTCTATTCCAAGAGATATTCAAGGACTTGAAAATGTTCTTGTATTCATCCCCTGCCTTGACATGAAGAAGACTTTTTTTGTAAATTCTCGTTAAAAAGGCCAAATTATATTGAACATAGTTCAATGTTGAAAATAATAAAAGGAGAGAACTTTCAAGGAGAGGTGAATACTTTTCTTTGGCACTGTATGTCAGTGTAGTGTCTTCAGCTGCTCATGCATGACCTTAAAATCCATTAATGCACTATGAACATACATGCTCGTATGTACACAGATGTTCTGGGATGCAGCCCAGTTTTTTAGAGGTTACGGTGTGTCTCAAAAATAACCAGTGACAGAGACTCGGCTAGCAACATTTTCTATTTATTTCAACATATTGTGTGTCTCTAAAGTTCCTCTAAAATCACTTAAATTTGGGCTTCTTACATCTTTGCCTGTAGTCACATTGCTCAAGGAAAAAAATAGATCCTAACTATTGATGTACTAAACATTGTAGTAGCAAAACTGCTCCTAAGCCTGTTAAATGTCAGTACTAGCTGAGAGGACCTTTGTACACAAAGGTTGCATGTACTTTTTAGTGTGTGTCTTTATCTCTGTCATTACTCAATTTGTGAAGTGTGCAGACGCTGCTTGGGCAAAGCTGCATATAAATAAATAGAAGTTGAGGACTGTTAAAACCTAAAGGTCCTCTGAACTAATTGTGCTTGTCAGTGTTTATACACCAAAATCAAATCATAAACAGTCCTTCAAGTGGCTGCTGCCAGCACTCGACGTCATTAGTGGGTCGATGTTCAAATGCTTGCTTTGGTGAGAGCACAGCCGGTGTGCACCCATCTAACCAGAAACAGTGCAACACAAACACAGCATACAGTAGAGCTCAGCTAAGTGTACAATGATGAAATTACACAAAGGTGAACTGAGGAGATCTCAGTAACCTGTTGGTGGAAGTGCATGGCACAACTCATAAATCTCATGTCCAACAAAATGTTTGACACAGTGTTTTGCAAACTGTATAGGTTTTTTTGCAACATAAATGAAGACAAAATGAAGCTACAAAACCTGATTTATGTCAATGTGACTAACAGGCAAAATGCTCCACAGAACAAATATGAAAATATATTTGACATCTTAAGACATACAACCTTAACATCCAGGTTATTTCTATTGGCAGCTGGTTGCCAAGTGATCTGGCGTGACTCAAGACTCCCATGTTTGGCTGGATACTGGCCTGAGGCGGCAGTTTGCAGGGCATCTTGCCCCAGATGGATGTCACTGTGTCTCATCACTCCTTCTATTCACCCTCAGACCTCAGTTAAAGACTTCACCTTTATACCAAGCTGAAAACCGTTAGGTAAGCTGGTCTTCCTCTTAATAGTTTCAACACATGTATAATGCCTCAAACACAGTTATTCAAAGACCTTCTCCAGTGAAGATCAAGTTTTCTTTTTACCTGATTATGGTAAAATATAGTGTTTTTTTCTATGAGTGAACCCTATCATGATTAAAATAAGCAGTCAGCACCCCGGCTGAGCATTTCCACATTGAAACCGCAGCATAATGCTGACAGTGTTTCATAAGTAACAGACCTCAGGAACTGATCCTTTCGACATGCAGTGACAATTATTACATTAGTCTTCGTAAGGATTGGTTTCTGGTGCCAACATGTATGGCTGAATTGCTCCAATACTACAAATTGCCAGTGTGTATTATGGAGTAGTTTTACAGTGTTTTGAGTCGTAGGTCTGCTGCTGTTAGCATTGAGATGTGCATTTGAGAGAGATGGAGAGACTTCATAGATCTGCACCTTTTTTCCGTTGCTTCTGCAAAGGAAGCAATGGTGCAGAGTTACACCGAAGTGGTTTTAAGGCAGGGAGAGAATATTACCATGGAGAAAAAATGTCTAAATAAGTAACTTTGATACAAAGAATGATTTTTTAGGAGGTAAATAAATGGCTGGAGAAGGACTTTAAAGTAAAAGTAGTGCCCTGAGTAAATGCCCAAAAGCAAAAATGATTGGGAATTGATGGTATAATATATAGAACAACAGTAAATTACATTATTAGATAGTTAGTAACTACAACTAGCAGTAAAAATACAAAATGTTTCCCAAAATACAGCCCACTGTAAAAAATAAAACTTTTTAAAAACAGTTTTTAATGCTAAAGTTTTTTTTAAAATTACTGTTATTTTGTGTTTTATGGTATTTAAAGCAACACTATATTGTTATTTTACACTATGACATACTGTACATTGTTTTATTTAAAAGAAAAATTATGTATATTGGATTTATTGTATACAAGGATTGACAAATGGTCATTTTACACATTTCCCTTGTTTTCTTAAATTACAGATAATATGTAGTAAAGTCAAAGAAAAGAGAAGTCTATTTATTTACATGTTAACTGTAAAAAATGGCCAGAACTGTCCACATCTAAAATCTATATACATGTTATGGTAATTGGCTCTTTTACAGTGTTTGACACTGTTCTACTGCATTTAAACAGACAAAAAGTAAATTCTTCATAGATACTTGCCGTTATTTTAACAGTTTTTACCATTTTTGAACACTCCGGTATTCTTCAGTTTTTTTAAAAGTATTTTTTCTTATTCTTTTTAAACAGATTTCTCTTTTTCCAGTTTATTTTGTACGAGGACTTGTTTCAACACTTGGCCAATACAGCTCAAGATTTCTCTGCAGTCTCCAATTTTTTCATAAGGTCAACACACAAGATAAATGTTTCCTTTTCAATGCTCTTAGGGGTTTTGATAAATATGTATTTAAAGCCATAAATAAATAGTAAGATATGTCATTTTAAAAAAACGATTACAAAAAGTAATACATACACTCTTGTTTGCCAAGTTACCAATCTGTAACACAAACCCAGTTTTAATAGAATGAATGTATGACATTGACCCAATGCACAGCTCTAAAACCACTGCAAATAAACAAATCATCACAATACAGCATATTTTGAATTGTGGTACGTTAGAGCACGTCCCATCACGCTGTAATAGGTAAATCATTTGTGCCTGGCCTGAAAGCTAGAATATCTGCTGCTTTGTTTGTTGTAATCAGGGTGACCTTGTGTTTATGCACCAACCTTGAACACTGTTACAAGAGGAGAGACAAACAGACTATGAACCATCCTATCACAAGCCTATGTTACGTGTGTGTGTGTGTGTGTGTGTGTGTGCTGTTTACCCACATTCAGTGAGAGGTTCACAGCTGAGGTAAACAATGAGGAAAGTCATGTTTTTTCAAAGAGAGGCTTGGTGTATCACTGAGCTCTTTCTATTAACTTGTGGGGTTACTACACACGACTAACTATAAAACTGTAAACGTCGGAGACAGGAGTAGCTATAGGAGTAACTTCTAGGAGATACGGTTCCTTCATGAGCAAAGCCCTTCCCCCAACTGGTCAAATTAAGCCTGTGCATCACCTGGAGTCATTTTTTAGTTGGACAAATTAACAAATTTGTCTCAGAGGCTTTAAAAGGCCATTTATATGGGATAAGATTTAATCTGATGTTTCAGTTTTAAGTAATACAGCTGTCTACACTGACTGGGTTATGCCTTATTATTGCTTTAGATGCATAGATGTGACCTGAAGAATCTTTTTAGATCATATTTGTGCTTTTAATAAGTACAATGTAAAATGGCACACATCGTACTTGTGGATCTATACCTGCACAAGCCATAGGAAATTATAATAAATCAGCTCAAATAAAAGAAATGTTAAAATCCTAAATTATATATATATATATATATATTGTTACAGCCTGGCTCAAGACTGCAACAAGGAGGGAGACAACGAGGTGGTTTTTCAAAAGTTAAGAGTGTTTATATATAAAAGAATGCAAAAATAATGCCAGCAACACCATGAAAACAGAATAGAGCTGCTGTTGTCTGCTGATGAGTGGCATCAGGTGTGCTAGAGCCATTTTTTCCTTTGCAGCAGCATCAGGGCACATTTATAGTGGGAGGACAATGAAGCCCAGGTGTGTCTGATTGCCTTCAAACCAAGGTGTGCCAGCCACGACGACTCCGCCTGCAATCTCCACTGCACAACATTACACCAGGACCCTGAAGGTCCAAACAGAGCGGGGTCGTCACTATATATATGTATAATATTACGATGAACTTACAGCATCAGGACCAACATAAAAGAATATACTTGACAAAATACTGCTAGTAATTAATATATATATATATATGTATATATATAGAGAGTTTGTTTTTCCCTTTTTAAAGATGTATGTTTTATGAGGAGCCAGAAAGCTGGAGCTGAAGAACACTTAACAAGCCTTAAAGTCTTGACAAATTAGAAAACATGCTGTTGGTTTTATTTTTTGGTCTTTTTGTGGAATTTAGAACATTATAAAAAATACATAAAAATACAATTCTTGGACATTTTGTGATTCTTAAAATTGGAGGAAGCCACGTATGATTACTAAAATTGGAGTCGACATTCTACCTTGAAGTAGCCACCATAGCTGTCTAACATGACCTCCCTTCTGTTTCCTCCGTTTGACCTGTGATTCAGTGATCGCAGGTGAATTATGGAGGAGCAGCGGAGCGACAAGGCAGCCCTCGCGTTAGTGATAAGAGCATGAGTTATGTCGCACAATTTGTTGTGGTTTGAATGGTCATGTTGTTGTCAAGACCCCCTAAACCGTGACCAAGTGTTGACCATGGTGACCAAGCCAGGACTTTGAAGGGTTGAGACCAAGTCAACACCAAAGGCTGCTAATGAGGGAAATGAACCAGAAGTGTCTTAGGAGTTGGTTGAATTCTCTAAACGCTACAGAAAAGGAGCTTCACTGCTACCTGTCTTATCCCCTTTAGCACAAGATACACCGGTGCATCCTTTACAAAAGGAAAGAAGATGATTCCTAAAGGCAGCAACATTTAAAGCGATGCAAATCCACTGTTGCATGATTATGTAATTGTAAAAAAGATGTCCAAAACTGTCCACATCAGTAATATGCCACTTTATTAGGTACACCTGTTCAATTGCTTGTTAAGACAAATAGCTAATCAGCCAATCATGGCCGCAACTCAATGCATTTAGGCATGTCGACATGGTCAAGACAACTTGCTGAAGTTCAAACCGAGCATCAGAATGGGGAAGAAAGGAGATTTAAGTGACTTTGAACGTAGCATGGTTGTTTCTGGCAGTCTGAGTGTTTCAGAAACTGCTGATCTACTGGGATTTTCACACACAACCATCTGTAGGCTTTACAGAGTATGGTCCGAAAAAGAGAAGATATCCAGTGAGCGGCAGTTGTGTGGATGAAAATGCCTTGTTGATGTGAGAGGTCAGAGGAGAATGGACAGAATGGGTCGAGATGATAGAAAGGCAACAGTAACTCAAATAACCACTGGTTACAACCAAAAAATGCAGAATAATATCTCTGAACACACAACACGTCCAACCTTGAAGAAGATGGGCTACAGCAGCAGAAGAACACACCGGGTGTCACTCCTGTCAGCTAAGAAGAGGAAACTGAGGCTACAATTCACACGGGCTCACCAAAACTGGACAATAGAAGATGGAAAAACGTTGCCTGGTCTGATGAGTCTCCATTTCTGCTACAGCGTTCAGGTGGTAGGGTCAGAATTTGGCCTAAACAACACGAAAGCATGGATCCATCTTGCCTTGTATCAACAGTTCAGGCTACTGCTGGTGGTGTAATCAATGTGTGGGGGATATTTTCTTGGCACACTTTGGGCCCCTCAGTACCAACTGAGCATCATTTAAACTCCAGAGTCTACCTGAGTATTGTTGCTGACCTTGCCCATTCCTTTATGAGCAAAGTTTACCCATCTTCTGATGGCTACTTCCAGCAAAAAATGCTCCATGTCACAAGGCTCAAATCATCTCAAACACCATTTTTGAACATGACAATGGCTCCACAGTCACCAGATCTCAATCCAATACAGCACCTTCGGGATGTGGTGGAATGGGAGTTTGGCATCATGGATGTACAGCTGACAAATCTGCAGCAACTGTGTGATGCTATCATGTCAATATGGACCAAAATCTCTGAGGAATGTTTCCAACACCTTATTGAAAGCATGCCATGAAGAATAAAAGCAGTTCAAAAGGCAAAAGGGGGTCTGGCCTTTTACTAGCAAAGTGTACCTAATAAAGTGGCTGGTGAGTGTAAAATCACACTGTTTTTTAAAAATTACTTTAAATTTAACTGTATTTAAATAGCAAAAACATCATTTTTTTTACAGATACTTGCCAGTATTTTCACAGTTTCTACCGTATTACGTAGCCTAGTCAGATTCTCTCAGCAACACTGTCGTCCTGAATTCTCCCCTTCACATCTTCCTTGATCTCATTCTCCACTGAGATCAAGAGACCGTATTGAGGAAGACATAGGAAGTGACCTTTTTAATCTATTCGACTTCAGACCAAAGCAGGGCAACAAGGACTCTCAGGATCTTTTATTCAGAGGTAAAGATATTTCTGTTGGGTTCTTGTTTAAAGCCTGATTGTTAATGTATTGGAGAATGTAATCCTGCTCTGTGTTTTCTTCTGGTTGTTTTGCAGACGAACTCTTTGCAGATTTTGGTTGTTAAATTTTATTACAGAGGATGTGTCAGACGTCTCCTCCCAGACAGCCTCAGCTTCTTCTCCTTTCTCCTGCATTTAACCTTCATTCAGTGGGGAGGAGCCGACAGCTGGTAACAGTAACATCAATTTTCACGTAGAAATGAGTCAATTTATCGGTCGCACTTGAAGCAGGACATTTAACATTTAATCACAATAATGAATAAGTCTTGTTTGTCTGAGACCCTTTTGATTTTGATGTTATCGTACCAGTCTGGTGGTCAGAGATGAGACCAAGCTGAATAAAAATGCGGTCGATTCCGAGACCTTCAGAAATTGGTCTCGAAACCAACTACAAAACTCCTGAATGGTTCACCTAGCCTACCTGAACTGAATCCCTCTAATCTATTTCAGTCTTGACCTCATGTTCAGACATCCAGCTCCTTTCTTAATCTTTTGATTATTTTTAAAATTTTCTTTTATTTGTTTCTTTCTAATCTTTTTTACACTTCTTTGCTGCATCTGTGCACATTCGTTTTCCTGTTGTTTTTTTTACAATTGCATTGTTAGTTCTTTTTATTTTTCAGCTTCAAGAAAACAAGACAGAGTAAAAAAAATGTACATTTTACCTCTCATTTATCCAGCACATCTAAAGCCAACGTGTCTTCTTTCGTCCTTCTGACACACACACACACACACACGCGCGCACACACACACACACACACACACACACTCTACACTTTCACTTTGCTGTAAGTTGGTGACATGAGTCCTTGGAAAGTGCAGTATTCAATTTGTAACTATTATGGAGACAAGGACACAGTCCTTTATGTGAGCAGCCACAGAGAGAAAATGGAGGCAGTCACTATAGCAACCGCCAGAAGAGTGCCCAACAAATCAACAAACAATGCAGTACAAGACTTTTCCAGGGGAGCCATTTAATGCAAAGCCTTGAATCATACAAAGTTGTCCTCTTAAGTTTCTGAGACCTGTCTTGGAGTGTCTGTGGGTGTCTAAGCCCCAAGTGTTTGGTAAAAACCTTGTGTTTTTCTCCACACTTGTGTTTCAAGGCCGGCTCGGCTGAATGTGCCAAAGAGCTGTCTTCGTGGGTCACGGCAACCTCAGAATTTCATTTATATGATCAGCCTTCAGGAAATGCTTACCACTGCAAAAGCACGTAACAATACTTAGTTATTAAAAAAACATTTTTTATATTTACTAGAGGAATCATGTTAAAAACAAATCCAAATTATGTGGATTTAATGGATGTTTTTTTCTTTTTAAAATTTTCATTTTAGAAAAGTTTTTACAAAACTCTATCAAGAAACAGAAAATCTAAAGTGCAGTGAGTTTATAATGAGAGTTACTTCATTTTTTTGTCCTTCCTTCCTTCCTGCTTTAATTCCCGCTCTTGTCGCTCTCACTTTCCCATGCTCCTCGTCTGAGTAAATATCTTCTTTTGGTTCTGACCTTGCTCTAAATTTCACCACTAGACACGAAAACTGCGGCACGACTGATGCTGTCTGACTCGGACTGTCTGGATGTCACAGCAATTAGTTTTAAGAAGTGCTGATAAGAGGCAGACGAGTGTGTGTTGGCGTGTGCATGTACACACTAACCGCTGATTTGTTTTTACACTTCATTTTCTTGTATTTCCTAATCTCTTTGTGCGTGCGGTGATGTTTCAGAGCAGACTGGAGACTTTCTTTGCTGAAGTCTGAACTTACACTAGTTACGGGCATAACTTGCGAATGCAATGCTAAAATGCTGTTTACCAGCTGGAGACAAACACAACCCTTTAACAGCATTCAACTGCTGTGCGTTCTGAGAAGTCTATCCTGAAAGTTATGCGATGCGGCTGTGAGAGGGCCTCCCCATGCTGAGCCAATTTAAAACTAGGCTCAGGACCAGCAGGCAGCCGGCCAGAGACAGGGTCTGCTGCATATCACTGAAAGCTGAGAACTAACTTGACATGCTGACACAAAAGAAAAGTCAAAAAACTGCTATCAACCCCTCAACATCCAGTTTAAACCTTTTTTTTTTTTTGCCTTAAAGTTGTTATTCTAAAGATTTTAATGAAAGTAAACTCCATTGTTGACACTATTTCTGCATTCAATGTACAGTTATGTCTCTGTGTAGTAAATCTTTGACTTTTATTTTGTTAAATTCATTTACCTGTCTAAACCCATCTATGCAGGGCCTGTATGACTCATGGTCAGGTTGATACTGTGTGAAATATGATCAGGACAAACTTTATTTCTTCATGTCTAATCAGCTTAAAGTTGTGGCCCTGTGGAAAAAATAGAGCAGTTAGAGCTATTTAAGATTGCTTTTTATGAAAAATCCATTGGAAACCTCATGTGCTTGTCATCAGTGGTCTTACTGACTGCAAATTGATTTTTGCAAGGTGTGATTTAGCAGATGTATTTTTCTGACAAAGTAGCTGTTCAGTGAGTGTTTACTGTAGCATCAAACCACACCTGTTGTAGCCATGGTTACCAAGAGGCCTGGCTGATCTAGACTAAAATTCTGAGGATCAACTGTAGATACTGAAGCTCCAGCTTGGAAAAAAAATCTTCTTATTCATAGCCGGTTATTTTCTTTTATCAGCTGGGTGTTATTCAGGTGCAAATAAAAAAAACATGAGTTACAGAATATGTCAGAAACTTTAAGAAACATTTGTGTATTAGAGGTTCTGTGACTTTATATTTGAACACAAATTGTCAAAGTGTGAATAAGAGTTTTTCATTTTCTTATATACTTCATGTGATTCTTGTCTTTGTTCTTTATGTTCGTATTGTTAAGAGAGAATGTAACAGAAAGTTTATATATATATACTGTATATTTTTTGCTGTATTTTTAATTTTTCAAAACTTTTTTAGTAGGCTGTACCATAAATTGACAAAAAACACAGGTAATGAGCTGCCAGTCATTTCTGTAGTTATTTTATGGATTTGATGAACAAATACAGTTTTTATACTGTAGATGCACTAGTAAAGAATAGAACATGTTCATTATATATTACTGATTAACCTTTAAAAAACAAAAAAATTACAGTTTTTTTTACTGTAGAGTCACCATTAAAAAACAAAAAAATTCAAGATTTTTCATTTTAATTTTTACAACAGAATTTCCATTAAAAATTCAACATTTCTGTTTTTTTTAAAACTATAGATTCACCATTAAAAATAGATTATTTAATTTAATTTAATTTATTTATTTTTATTGTTATTGCATTTAACTGCATGTTTGGATTTTTTTTTTTTTTTTAACCATTGAATCACTATTAAAATACTGAAACTATCCCATTTTAATTACTGTGGACACACTGGTAGTTATTAAAAGAACATTTTGTTTTTTGTTTCAAATTACAGAAAAAAGTCCTGGTAATGAGCTACTGTTTTCTTTTTAAAATTTTTCTATTTTATATATTTATTTCTTAGAGTGTATGTGCTGTATATTCAGTATCACGTTGTTCCAGTGTATGGCCTCTCCCACTAAACATTCTTCATTCCATCTGCATCCCTTCATGCAAATGCAGGTATTTGGTATCTTTTTACACCTTCTGATCTCATTGAAAACGAGGCACTACAGGTTCAAAAGGTATTTGGCTGCACGTCGTGAGCCGGGGGGTCAGTGGGGTTGAAGGCATCAAAGAAATATTTAAGATAAATTGTATTTGCTCTGTCAGAAGGAACGGTGGTTGAGTGGAGAGCTACTTAAGTACATCTTGTACAAATCTGATAAATGAACAAAGGGAGAAAAGGAGGACCCGAGAGCAAGACAAAGGGCCAGCGACGGAGCGCTGTGGCTGTCTTTTCAACTCTGTGCTTTTGCAACAAGACATAATGTAATCTCTCCTTGAGACGGAAGGATTTTTATAACCTGCGCTGGCTGGGCCTTGAGCGGGAGAAGAGACAGGCTGAGTGAAGGCTGTTTATCCCGTGCTGTCCTTGATATAAACATGTGAAAAATCTCTCTGTGTTTTTTTTTCTTCTCTTAGCTAAATCAATACAAAGACATTCGGCCTCTGAACAATGTTGTAGCACTACAGCAAAAGTTTTTCATCCTGCCTCTATTCATGACGGCGGCCTTCAAAGCAGCAGAGCAATGGACGCTGAGGTCCTACTTGCTGCTGTTTTGTGAATGTAGCCATGCACTGAATGTCATCCTTTCTCCACACCAAAGCCGACCTTCTGTGGAGACCCTCTGTTTTTGACAAAATGGGTGTGTGTGTGTGTGGCTGCACCAGAACTGCTTGAACATCTGACCCAGGCCTAGTTGGGCTGGACCAAACTTATGCATTATTCTCACACAGTTTCCCTCATTCTGCCTGTTTTAACTCCTCTGTAATCACTTCTGATTCCCCCACAGCCCTCCTCCTTCCTCTCTCTCAGGTAGCAGCCAACCCTAACCTGTGATCCCTCTTAGGAGCAATTAAGATAAACCCCTAATTCATCTGCTTTATCCCGATCTGTCCTTCCTCTCCGTCTCTCATTCACTGACCTCCACTCTCTACCCCCCTCTCTTCCTCCCCATCTGCAGCACCCCCCCACCCCCACCTCCCACCCCCTACACATCCTCCTTCAGTGACAGAGGCAAGGAGAGCACTGAGTCATGACATCATAATTCACCGGGCTCCCAGTTTTCACGGTTAAATCAATATCAGTGTGTCCGAGTCAAGGTTGAACTCCGGCCTTCACGCCTCAGCTCTTCCTGCTTCTTTCTCATAGAAAATCATATAAATTGTCCCTAAAATAATTAAGCCTTCAGATCCATCTCTGGCCTGCATTTTTTTCTCTCTTCTTGTCTGACAAACAGCACTGCCACAGAGTCAAGGTGCTGCTGCTGCTGAGGATGGAGCTGAGTCCTTCTCTGTCTCCTCACTTTGCTCTCATAATTGAGCTGATGAGAGTGTAATTAAACAGGCCGGTTTGGTGCATCAGACTGAGATGCTGCAGCCACATACTTTCCCAAACTTTCACAGCAGAGCAAAAGGAAATGAAAGCTGCTGTTGTTCAGTTGCTTTCTAATGTTTCCTTTTTTGCAGAATATCAGAGCTGTGGAAAGTAAGTGTGTGTGTGTGTGTGTGTGTGTGTGTGTATGTGTGTGTGAGAGAGAGAGAGAGAGAGAGAGAGAGAGGTGGAGAAAGAGGAGGCGCCTGGGTCTGGGGAGGCGGAATAAGCAGAGAGTCTGAACAGGCTCTCGGAGCGCAGGGACAGACGGGAGCAAATATAAACGTGCTGCCCTTCACTCGGGGGCTATCAGGGGCTAAGAAAACAGCGCTACCTCTGTCACTGACCTCCGGCGCTTCAAAGAGACGCGCCGAGTTCCGGCCCATGTAGAGCGGCCAAGCGGTCATGGCCACGCTGGAGGGCTGCCGCTGCCGGGGTGCCAGCGGCCGGAACAACAACAGCATCCTCTACAGCATTCTGAAGAGCGACAGCCTTGTGACTGCCGAGGAGCAGCAGCAGCAGCAACAACATCATCACCACCAACATCCCCATCAACAACAAACAACACTGCAACACCTGTTCCAGAAGACGCCCTCTTCCGCCCCAGCCTCCCTGCAGGAGCTCCGGCAGCAGGCGGCGGCTTGTTCCTGCGGCTCGACGCGCCGCCGCGGCGTCCTGCGCTCCCCGCAGGTGACATGCAAAGCGGCGTCCGCGGTGCTGGTGAAGACGCTGCGCTTCGTCAAGAACGTCCCCTGCTTCCGAGAGCTGCCCGAGGACGACCAGCTGATCCTGATCCGGAGCGGCTGGGCCCCCCTGCTCGTGCTGGGACTCGCGCAGGACCGAGTGGACTTTGAGACCACGGAGACGGTGGAGCCCAGCATGCTGCAGCGCATCCTCACGGGGCTGCCGGACAGACAGGGCGAGCTACTGGCCGGACAGAGCAGGGGGACGGCTGGGGTCTCCGTGGTGGACATCGAAGCGATCAGAGCCTTCCTGAAGAAGTGCTGGAGTGTGGATATCAGTACGAAGGAGTACGCGTACCTGAAGGGAGCTGTGCTGTTTAATCCAGGTGGGTTTTCTTGCTAGTGCGTAAAACTTAGGCTGTTAGTGACACATAGCTGACTTATAAGTGACTTACTGATAAGTTATTGCAGGTGTTAATATTAGAAGTTTCACTTATTTGGAGATTTGGCACATTTTACGCACCAAACGACCCGTGCGCCATTGTAGGGTGTCTGTGTGGAAACCATTCTAAACTTTTCTCCCTACTTTCATCCCTCTCGCTTCTCTCTCTCCACCCAGATCTGGAGGGTCTGCGCTGTCTGCACTACATCCAGTCGCTGCGTCGGGAGGCGCACCAGGCTCTGAACGAGCACGTCCGGCTGATCCACCGCGAGGACACGTCGCGGTTCGCCAAACTGCTCATAGCTCTGTCAATGCTGAGGGCCATCAGCCCGCCGGTGGTCGCCCAGCTCTTCTTCAGACCCGTCATAGGCACCGTCAACATCGAGGAGGTGCTCATGGAGATGTTCTACGGGAAGTAGGTCACAGGTCCATGGCGGAGGGGAGACGAATTCAGCAGGTTCAG
Source organism: Dascyllus trimaculatus (assembly GCA_024666655.1). Classification (NCBI taxonomy): domain Eukaryota; kingdom Metazoa; phylum Chordata; class Actinopteri; family Pomacentridae; genus Dascyllus; species Dascyllus trimaculatus. The sequence goes on along the minus strand of CM045456.1, from coordinate 14,061,508 downwards.
CTGTCAGATGGACTTTTAAAAAATGCTCCAATAAGCTCGTGTTGGGTAGAATGAGGAGGATATTTGGGACTGAAGAATCCTTAAAGGACTGTGAAATGATCAACTTTAAGCAAGAGTGTGTGTGAATGCATGTGAGAATGACAAAGAGAGTGTGTTGAGGGAAAGAAATGTTATAATAGAGGAAAATACAAAGCAGCTGCTGAAATTCATAACTTATTTGTTTTTATATAAACTATTTTTCTATAATAATAATAATAATAAAAAATACAACTGTGTAAGTGTGTGTTTGTGATATCTGCACTGTCACCAGTGACACACTTTTCTGTGGAGTGAAATCAGACCCAGACAGAATCTTATGCTGGAGATAATATTCCGCAGTACATAGACAGTGATAACAGTGTGCTTCAAAAAACCTGACGTGTGTCTCCCTGAATAATCTGAGTCATACTGACTGATGTAAGCTGCATTGTACGGAAGTTGCAGATAAAAGAGTTAGACAGCTGTAGATGAAGACGGGCCCCAGAAGGCTGCACTTTGGTTACTTATGCCAGCTTTCCACTGTTCAGTCAAACTTTAACTGTAGGTGTCTAAATCCTGGTGAAATGCCAAGTTAGACCAGCAGAGTGCAACAGTACACCAGCAATCAAGCAGCTCACATGCATCCTCTTCCTCATCCACCAGCACACAGAGACAGGTGCAGAAATGGTTTAGTAAAAGTGCCTTAGGTAATGCTCTACCTGTCCCTCCATCTCAGACCATTATTATGTGGGATTTTTGTGGATGCATGCGGAAAGTATCTAGGACTGGCTTACTGGGGTTAAAAAAAGATATCTAGCATCTCTAGACTCCACACATAGCTAATGTAGACTTTATGGAATCATCATAAACTATTACATTCCTTTAATTCTATAGAGATCGCTTTCATAAGATGCTAATGAATGATTGTTCACCTTGGATAATTAGACTTTATGAAGCCCTGAACACACCATTCCCACTCATTGATCCTTTATTCCTGTTCAAAGCCTCTTACCTTGTCTTGTATCTGTGGTGTTATTTTGGCCAACAACTAAAACTGCTAAAATAGCCAAGCAAGAAGGTTAGTATTTTACATTATAACCAAAAAATGATAGAAGAAATGTCCGGATCTGTTATTTAGTTAAAGGGAAAGTAAATGGTGAAGAAATTTTCTGTCTTGCATTCAAAAATGTGCAAAAAGTAGACAATGTCAGCATCAAAATATACTATAATCATATAGGAAGCAAAATAAATCATATATATGTATACTGTATATATTGAGTCTTATTCTATCTCATGTACAAATATACATTATTGCTTGTTTCTTGATGACTGTTTGCATTTTAAATCTGAATATGAGAAGTAAATCTGAATATAGCAGAAGCATCAATAAGCAGAAACTGGAAATAGTCGAGTAGAGTACAAGCCCTTGAAAATGTACTTAAGCGCAGCACTTGTCTAAACGTGCAGAGCTTCTCCCCACCTTTGTGCCCAAATAAAAGCAGAGGAAGTGAGAATAAGATTGAAAGAGTAGACACAAAGCCTGACATACATCTCCTCTGCTGGGAGGAGAAATTAGAGAAGATTTTCTATCTCACTCTGAGAGCCACCCGACCATGAAATGACCTCTTGTTTTCTGGGTAGACCTTAAAACTGGGATTATTGCCATTGCTGGCTGTGCAGCAGCATGACTGTGTGTCTCTGAGCTGCGAGCAGGCAGAAAGTGCAGGTCGGGGAGGAGGTTTGTTATTTAAAAAGTCACAGAGCAGGAGGTGGTTTCTTCGCTGAGCAGCAACCTTATTAAGCTGCTCTTTGATGTGGAGTGAAAAGGAGTGAGGAGAACAAAGGTTACGAGTCACATTTCTGTGCCTGATAGAGGTGTTTGACAGGACTGACTGAGCAAAGCTTGTTAGGGACCTCTCCATTATGAGCTCACAAGTTTTGGTAGCCCCTTCTTTTTGCTCGAGCGGATTCCAGTGAAAGGAACGAAAAAACATACATGAATGAAAATACTAGAAGCAAGTAAATTGAATTCCCAGTCATTTTTGCAGCCGGGCCTCATATCAAAAACCCCTTCTGAAAAGATGTTTATGACAGCAGCGTTGGCTTTCAAGTGTGACTCAAAGTAGCAGTGGCTTTGTCTCTGTGCCTGTTTTTTGTTCCTGCTCTGTTCAGGGTAACCACATGTGATCAGAATGGAGCAGAAAGGGAGGGGAGGTGATGCCCATAATAACCAGGGCCACTGAAAATACTGTGATACTGATTGGCATCCATGTGAGAGCACCACTGGTAACTCTCACATACCTCCTGGTGGTCTGGTAAAGCACTGCAGGAAATCAGGAAACAGCAAAGACACACACACACACACACTCAGGCACACATATGCAGTAGATATTCCTGTCTATCTCCTCTGCATGTTCCTCCTCAATGGGGCCTATTTTCTCTCCAATTAAGTCCTTAATTGCTCTGGGTAATAAAGAGTCTATTAATCCTGTGTCTGCTAATAAAACTCCAGCTGTCTGGCTGGAGGCTGCCAACAGGCAACAGTCACCAACGTTTCTTGTGGTTCACGACACGTGTGTGTGTTTGCATACAAAAACTGCAGCCAAAGCAAACTCCAGCCAGCGGTTTGTGGCCCATTTATCATTTTATTTATTGGTACTGATATAACAGCAATTTTCCCTAGCGTTTGCATAGTCTGAAACCATCCCAGCCCTTTTTTGTGCACCCCGACTCCAACAACAACAACAACAACAAAAATGTCCACAGCTTTGTGTTTTATGGTGACAAACTCTGTCTTTAACGCAGTTTCCTCATTCCTCTGCCTTTAACTTAGCCTCCTCCTGTCTTCTTCTTCTTCTTTTTTTTTTTACTCTGCCCCAGTTTCTGTTTTTCTCTGTTTTCTCCTGGGGTTGGCAGACATCAGTAAGTCTGCTTTCTGTTTCTGTGTTTACCAGTGTTCAATCACAAACACGCGTTGTAGGTAGTGTTTATTCCCAGGAGATGGCACTGTTTGGCAGCATCTCACCCACCGACGTGTTTGTGTTGCCGAGCAAATGTCAGGCATCAAATGAAACTCCTTTGGCTTTAAGCCAAATGTTTCTTATATCAACACGTCCTTTTTGAAAGAAGAAAAAAAAGGTTTATCTTTGTTTGGCATTTCTGGGTCTATGTGACAGGAGAGACGGACAGGGGGAACATGGGGATAGAGCAAACAGGACGTCACACAATGAAATTCTTCAGCCAGTTTCAAACCAGGGGAATTACTGATTACCTGGTAAACGTTCTAGTCCACAAAGCCTTGAAAACGCTTCTATCAATGCATTTTCCCATCGTGATGTCTGTCAATAGACCCCTTTCATGGCTGACACTTTGATTTGTCATAGCAGCAAAAGCACATATGAGGCCAATTTAATCAACTCAGTTCCATCAAGTGTCCCAGTCAGACGTGACAGCGAGACACACTGCACAATACAAGGATCCTGGAACTGGCTCACATAAGTGGAACGCAGCCTTATTTTTAATTATACGAATTACACCTGTGCTTTTCCTGCTGTGACAAGCCAAAACATCTGCTGTGAAAAATGCTGGCCTTGCTCCATCACACGACACAACGATATTTTGCTGTAACTGTTTTGGTTGGAAGGGAGGAACGTAAATATTTCAAGAATATATCTTAATACGAGCTCCTTATGATTCTACTTTTGGAACACGATGAGCTGTTTGCAAAGCACATTTCCTAATCTTCTCTTGGAGGGCCGATGCAGAGAATGAAGCTGCACACACGCGGACACTGCTTTTCAGTTTGTCTCCCAATTCTATAGTATTGTGGTGATGTTTACTACAAGAGCAGTTGGATGTCGGAGGCACAGTTTAGTTCTGGTTTGCTCAAAGACATTCTCCAGAGGACTTGGAGATGATAATACTTTTTGTGCCAGATTTTTCAGGGGAGTAACTGATTCAAGTGATGTTTTTACACATAGTGGACAATCAAAGAAGTCATAGATAATGGTGAGCAATGCTTAATCTGACTATTAGAGTGTGATCAGATGTGTTTTACAAACGGTTAAAGTTGGACACAAAAAGAAAACATCGAAAGGAAATCAATGTTTTTAATGTGCAGTGAGAAAGTAAGGGCAACTGATAATGATTGTGTTTCTATAAAGATAGACATTTCTTTCCAAGTGAAAATTGTGTTTATATATTTATATAAATATCTATATTATATATAGAATACATATCTATTTGCTATGCATACTCAAAAATCACACCTTCAAATATATTTAAAAAGTCTTTCAAAACACAAATGTATTCTTTTTCTTTCCTTAAACATGAACTACCCATATGAACCAAATGAATTATTAGGATAGGAATAATAGTATGTTTTAAAAACCAAAACATTGAAAATGCTTTACTTTTGAATCTAGAACAGTAGAGGACATATTTTGTCATGTGGGATTCAAAAGCCACCTTAATCTCTTAACAAACCAGGAACCACACTGCAAGTGTACAAAACCGGCATAACACTTATACACAAATCCTCTTTCTATGGAAGATGAAATGCAAATAAGTATGACTTCTCAAGCAAACTCTTTTCTGTTATAAAAATAGAATTCTTTTTAAAATAATCTACAGATTTCTTTTTAAGGTGAGGCATTTCACTATCACTCTAAAACAGCAAGGCTGTTTGTTTCAATAGAAAATATGAAGCTTTAGAGAGAGATCTGCCAGTCTATCAGTCTGTCTGATTGGAGAGGACCAGCACTGCTCCCCAACCAGTCCTCCTTCTCGGTCCCACAGGACGGTATATTTTTGCCAGCTCCTCCTTCTTTTTGCATATTCTATGATTTTTTAAAAGAGAGTTTCCTTTTAAACTAGATACACCCTTTACAGGTAAACAAAAACAAGTTTCAGCTCCATCAAAGCTCCTGAAATGTCCAGGCAATTCCAAAAGTTTGAAAAAAATGTTCTCTTAAACTACACAAAGATTCGAATAAACAAACAAACAAAAGAACAACAACGGCGCAGGTACATGACATACTGGCTCTCCAAACAAGCGTGTTAAAATAAGAAAAATAAAACCAAAGCAAACCAAAAGGAGAAAACAATAAAAAATATACAACTCTGTATAACAAGTTAAAGCAAAGTCCTACAGTAGAGAAGGCAACGGACATGATTGAATGAAACAAACAAAAGAACAAAACAGGAAAACACTGATGCTACAAATAAATTGAAATATATGTACAGACCCTGTTTTCCTTTTGTTTGTATGTATGCACATGTTTTTGTGTGTACGTGTATGTGTGTGTGCACAATTGCCATAGTGTTTCTTTAACGTGGAGTTCTCGCGAGTCCTTTTTCTCGCTTGTCAACGAAACAGTGTTTTCATTATATCCCCTGTAGTTCCACATAGAAAACAGCCTCTGGAAAAGAGGTGCAGTCCACTTGAAAAAACAAGGGAAGCTGTGTCCAAAAACCTGCTGTATCTCCTTTATTTGCTGTCAGTTAACAACGGCTGGAGCCAAATGGATCCAACACTTTTTTTTTTGCCATAGTCATGACCTCTACATGTGTTCCTAAGAACTACCAGACTGAGCCTAAACGCGTCTGACCCTGACTGATCTTCCTAAAGCTGAGGCTTAATCAGCTCGTCATTACCAGATGACGCTGGAGATGCTTGTTTCTCTGGGCAGCAGAGGCAGCATGGCGTTGTTGGCATGTGCCTCCTCCAGGCTGTGTTCTCGGCTCTTTCCGGGAGGCCTCTGTCCGTTCAGCAGTGTCAGTGGGATGTTGCAGTAGGTGTGCTGGTTCCCCAGAGAGGAGAGGGGTGGCAGGGTCCCTCCCGGGGGTATGTCATACTCGTAGCTGCGGTAGTAGTGTTTCTGCCGCATGGTGGTGTGGTAGGTGTTGTGGAACGTTGAACGCAGCTCCGGGTGGGCGGTGGCCATGGCGGTGGAGGTGGCTGCGGCCATGGAGATGGCGGAGACGGTCTGCAGCTCTCCGAATGGGCCCTGCTCGCTGACGTCCAGCGCCGGCTCATGGGTGAGCATGGGCTCCGTGCGCCTGAACGGCATCTCGTACTGCAGCTGCTTCCAGAACTTGGAGCTGAGCTTGTTGCTCTTGGGCCCGCGCCACTTGATGACAGTGAGTGTTTTGATGGTGTGTTTGAGGGCCTCCACCTCCTGGTAGTTCATGATGCCGCGCAACTCGGCGCACTCGATCAGGATGACCTTGATCTCGCCGGTCACCAGCATGTTGCGCAGTCGCGTCTCCAGCTCAAAGATGCTCCAGCCTCGTCGCACCACGTAGTTGGGTGTCATGACTATAATGAGGCGTTTGCTCTGGTCGACGCAGCGAGCCACGTCCTCAATGTAAGCTGCAGGAAACGGAACGGGAGGGAAGGAATAACAAGAAGAGGAATTTCTAAGATTGAGAACATCATTTAATGAGGGCAGAACTCCAACACTTAATGATGGATGCAAAACACAAGACACAAAACACAAGACAATGACAGCAGGTGGGCGTCTTGCTGTCCACCTCAAGTAGCTGCTCTAATAACATTCATTTAAGTCTGTAGCTCTAAGTGTGCAGAAATACAGGAGCTGTGTGTGTGTGTGGAGATACATATCTTACATAGAGCTGATCCACATGGCTCTGATAAGGCACCAATGACTGACAAAGCTGCACATTCTACAGGATCAGGCTGCGTCTAGCTACTGAACTGGGCCTGATGTGTCAGATCACACAGCAGCGCCACTCTAAGCATCTCTCTGAGGAGCAGGTAAATGAAAGCAGCTGATGCAAGAGGAAAAGACTGAGGGCGAGTACCTCCAAAGAGTCGTGTGTCATCCTGGTAATGCTCATTGGTGAGACCTAAACATAAACATTTTAACATTCAGGTCACAGGCAGAACAGACACAGAAACATGCTCAACACAGTTGTAGAAAAAGTGGCTGCGTCTCCTCCCCTCACTCATCCTTTCATATATTTTTTTATATTTATTTCACATATGATTAATCACACACCATGTTTCCCTGATTGGACATTCATCTACAATGATTTTGCTTGGCACTGATGCTGGCGGCAATTTTCTTTTGATTAAAGGATAGAGGCGGCTCAGTCGGCAGGGCTCAGAGCCTTCACACATTTCCCACTGATGTTTAATTCTGTCTGGACCGACTAGGACGTGTTTGCGTTTTATCTGTTCCACATGAAGCCTACAGTACAAACACACACAGCATTGCTACTAACTAGAGCACACTGTGCGCTGCTGCTACAGACGGATTGCTAAGCAGAGTTAGCACGCATGAGAATATGTTCAGACAGAATTTTCATGGATTTATTAATGTGTGGATGAAAAAAAACAGGGAGGATGATAAATGTGTTCAATACATCAGCTCCCTGTACACACTGTATATGGTATTCCCACATCTCTAGTTGCTCAGTATGGGAACAGCCAGCGAGAAATGCTGTGATCTTCTACTTTTATCCAGAGAGGTTTGAGAGGATAGAAGAAGAAAAAAATCTTGTTGACAGGATTGCAGTGAATATTGCATTTTCCCCTCATTTTGGAAATTAATCATCTACTCATCACTTATGAGTGCGGGAAATCTTCCACGTGAATCTGTTTTAACAGCACAAAACACTAAAACACAAGACGGCGACAGTGAAAAACACTGAAGACAAACGACACACAACAAACAAACTGTGACAAAGCAACGTGCCGAACACTGCAGCGACAATATATATAAAGACACACGTATATGCCGTCATACAGAGCACATACATGGACACACACACACAGTCATGCTGCTTACTTCCTGTTGGGATGAGGTCTCGGTCTGGGATGAAGAGTTTGTAGCCGTAGTGTTTCTCCAGGACGTCCGGGAGGATCTCCAGGGCGAAGCGCTCCTCCTCCCTGGTCTCCTGACTCCACTGGTCAGGGTCCACTTTGGTGTAGGACAGATATGCATCGTAGTCTTTATTCTCTGGAAAACAGAGAGAAAGAAACAACGGAGAGTGGCTCATGAAAAATAAGGACTTCACAGCATGAGTCCTCATAGCCCAGCCAGCAACTTGCACACAAGTCATCAAATTTTAAGAACAATCTCTGCTCTACCATCTCTGATATGCCTGAAAAAATTAAAGCTTAAAATATGGATATTTATAAAGATGTTTTTGAAATTTTAGCTTGATATATTAAATACTTTCTGAGATTAACAAAAGCCCTTTGACTCACTGATGCTATGTTTGGACGACAATACCTCAGGAAGTATTCAAAATTAAAGCCTGAAGTTTTCACTTTTATATGTAATTATGCCATTAATTCAGAATCTACAATATTGGACAAGTAGATCAAATGGTTTCTGATTATGGGTACGTTGAAATATGAAAAAAGGAGAAGTAATCCATCATGAAAAGTCCCTTTATTGGGCACAGATTAACAAAATACTGATAATGCAGAAGTCAAGAAGTGATATTTTCTGAACTATATGTAGTTTATTGTCACAATAATAGAAAACAAAACATATAAAATACTTTTTAATTTGAAATACTGAGGGAAAAAATATTTTGTTGAAATTTCTTTACTGATTGAGCAGATATGACAAACTGTCCCACAAAAAACAAAAATATTGCTAAATAGCCTGATCCAACAGATTTGGGGAGTTTCAAACTGGTTCTCAAAATACAACAGAGAAAAAATATATAAATATTTAATATGATCATATTTTTCTCTAGCAGAATCCAATATTGTGCATTCTGAATTAATGACATGATGAGAAATTGCAGTGTAAATTTCAAGCTTTTATTTTTAATGGTTTCTGAAACATTAAGCGTAGCCTCAAATTTCTATCGGTGAAATAACACGTTGAAAGTGGGTCCATGGGGAATTTTCTTTAATGATGATCTCATAAAGTATTTGATATATCAATCTAAAATTTCACGCAGAGCATTTTAAATATCCATAGTTTATGATAAAAGAGTTTCAAGCAAATCAGAAGCGGCTGGGCAGACGGCCACTGATGATTTGAGAATAATCCAAACACGTTCACAGTGTGGACCAAAGCATGTGGACACCTGAAGATTACACAGATATTATTTCAGTTCATTTCAGTCCAAAACCACGTTCATTACAGGATTTTATAGTTGCTTTGGCTCAACTTTCACAACAAAGTTTCAATTGTCAAACTTCTTCTAACACAAAATGTTTAGTTTTGTATTTATTTTACATTTTATATGTCTGTTAGTAAATTTAACCATTGTTGCATTTGTGTATGTATGCATTGGTAAGTCCTGCATCCACTATGTAAATGACTTGCTTTAAAAATACGTAATGCAGTCTTAGTAACAGCAGTGAAACTTGCATTCATTTGAGATAAAATGAATGTAGTTTACTGCATCAGTTAACTTCTTCCTGTCTGTATCCCCCATGTTGCCTGTAAAAGGGTGATATAACTGTAAGTCTGCACTCTTCTGGGAGGACTTTTCCACAGAGTTTTAGAACCTGGCAGCAGGGATTTACTCTCTTTCAGCCACTAGAGCAGAAGAAGTTGACCACTGATGTTCAGAGATAAGGCTTGACTTGCAGTTTGTGAGCCCAAAGCTGTGTGTGTGCAGCCTGGACAAGTTCTTCCACAGCAAACTCAGAAAATATATATATTTTTAAAGACATTTACGCAACAGAACAGTTTAATAGACAAAGACCCAGTCCATTGCCATGGTAACAGAGGGGGCATGTCCTCAGGTTTGATTGACAGCCGCAGGTCACGATGTATTTGGTACACACCAATAACCATGAGGAGGGCATAATAGTAGTGAAATACATATTAGTAAGAGTATTCCTAACATATGTATATTCATGTTACTCATATTAATATATTATATATCACACATTAATATATTAATAATTTCCCATCAATATGAGGTAGACAGTATATATAAAAGTATACATATATATGAAGGAAAGTGTCCCTAGTATATTTCTAGTTCCTGAAGTGGCCAGTGAGTGTACATTTCTTAGCATTCTTACATGAAACAGAGTTGCCTATTTTAAAAAAGACAGACACATACTGAAAGTACACACGAGAATTTTGCAGGCGGTGTCATACACATTCAGTGTCATATACCTTTGGCCATGTAGCGTATATAAGAAATAAGTTGGCGGTAGATACAAAAATACCCAAATCAAGACTCAAGCAATACCCTCTTTCCCACCTCAAACTGATTTCCCAGAAGACAATGGGAAGAACTGAAAAGGCAGAAAATAGAAAATAGGGGAAAAAAGAAACACAGTACTCGTGACATGTTCAGTGAGTCCTAGTCATTATGCTGTGTAGAAACAGAATGTGGGCCAGCCAAAGAGGGAAGAGGGGCTGTTTCAAAAACTCATGCGCAGCTTTGAAACTCACTGGAAAGGCCAGGGCTGTGCTCGATAGGATCTGAAAACATCAAACAAAGCTTTCAAATTAGCAACCAACCTTGCAAATTAACCACTAGCAAAGTCGGGAAATCAAAAACAGCTTGTATCAGCGCTCCCAGACGGTATGACTTAATCATGTAGAAGTTTGAGTCAACAAAACCGTGTGTAATAGATAATTCATGCTACTGTAGGAACAATCCAGTGAGCTCGGTCTTCCCAGAATTTGTTTTTTGAAAGCAGAATGAGTAAAAAAAAAAAACAAAGCACAAAGGGGAAGATACTGGGACATAAACAGACAAATCCTTAACTGAAGCGAAAGTTAACTATGTTCTGAAGAGGAAACAAAAAGTTGCTCTCCAATTTCAGGCTCCTGGGGAAGGCGCTTTCCGAGTCGATCCGGTCCCCATACGCCACTGTCTGGCCTTCGACGGTGGAGGGTGGGTATTATTCCATGACATATTGAGACTGATCTCTTTTTAAATGGGCAACAAATTGAAAATCTGTCTCCTCTCTCTCCCTATGCGGTCACGGCAGCAATGTACATACACAATCACATGCACCTCTACACCCACAGCAGAGGGAGGAAATGGGCTTCTGTCATTGAGATAGAAATGGAGAAGACATCTGTATCTACCAGGGAGCCTGTTTTGGATGGAGGCTCTGACAGAACACGCACATAAAACCTTAAGCGAACTGGTAAACAAACGGAACACATCCATGAAATCAAACCCGCAAAGGAACATGTGTAATAATTATGCTGGCTTGGCATTGACTTTTGGACAAGAAAGGCCTGGGATGCATTGTCTTTACCTCCGTCCACGTCCTCGCTGCCAAAGTGCCTTCTATAGAACAGCATCAGCTCAATCTTGTAGCATTTGTAGAGGGAGATGAGGAAGATGAGTAGCAGCAGGATCGCTCCCAGCCCTCCCGCCAGCTCCACCGTGTACATGAGCTCTGCTGAGGACAACACACACACAGACCAGAGAACAATCAGAACTGCTGAGACGATCACGCTTCCAACTCCATTTAAAGTTTCGTCTGTTATGAGTACACCAAACAAAGAATTCTGCAGCAGGTTGGACTCAAAGGTTGTCTTCTTTGTTCGCCGTTTTCATGTTAAACTCACACAATGAGGTGTGTATAGGACACATTTGCATTTGCTGGAAAGCTCAGAGCAAAGTAGAATCAGTCTTAAAGAGTATTTTGCTCACTTCCAGCTCTGTATTTTTATTCTGTCGATACACTAGAGTAGCTTTGCATCATTCACAGTTTAAAAAAAAGCAACTTATTTATCTCATATTGCTTATGAAGCTCCTCCGCTGAGCCTCTGAGTGAACCACAGACTGTATGTGGTGCATTCCAATACCCGTACTATATAGTATGCCAGATAAAGATTTAGTGTGTCCTAATACAAAGTATGTTAACTGCAGTATGCCAAAAATACCAGGATGTCCTACTATATCTGGTTGCATTCTGCAGTATTTAAGCCAGGACGATTTTCTGGCCATTCTAACCCACAATCCTCTGTGCAGCTGAAGATACATCACATACGTCACGGTGTCTTGTGCGAGTACAAAATGAGCTTTAGCTATAGAAGTGTACAAAGAGATGACAGCTCATTTCACACTACAGACTATGCTATGGATATGTGAACAAGACGGACAGAGCTTGAGATGCACCATTATGATGTTGTACGTCCCAGTTGGATGCATAGTGCATTCAATAGTGTGCCCTTTGTCAAGGCAGTTGCAGTTTATATGTACTGAAAATAAAAAGAAAAAGCATGTGAGCCTTGGTGTGGTGACTCCAGCTGTCATCAACTGGCAGTGCCTGACTCCTCCAAACTCTTTTAAAGTTTAAAAATTAGCAAAGAGATGGAGTTTAAGTGGAATGAGTTGGGCAATGCAAATGTCTCTAAATATCATGGACTGTCTTTTGACAGTACCTAGCTGTCATTTAAAGCGGTCATGCCCTCATTTATACATCATTTTAAGCCTTAATACAATTTAAATAGATAAGGCATATAAAAATTCACCCCCATACGAATGCCATTAACAGGGAAACTGGCTACACTGACCAAAACTATTTTCTTCCAGGCTGTAAACATATTTATTTCTGCTGTAAACTTGTTCATTTTAACATAGGAGTCTATGAGGTTTGACTCACTATCGGAGTCAGCCTCAAGTGGACATTCAAAGAACTGCACTTCTGCTTAATTTTTCTGCCCCAGAGGTTGGAATTTAGAATGAAACTGGCAATATTGGCTCTTTAAGGCCTCCCTACGAAAAAGTTGTTCTGATTGGCCAACTTCTGGAAGCCTGCTAAGGGGAAGCACCCTGCTTGTCAGCACTACCTCATCATCTTTGGAGGCTCCAAAAGCAAATTGTAAGCCTACTAAATAACACAGTTTCTCATTCTTGATCGAAAATGGCAAATTGTCACATCTGTAGGAATACAGTAATCCCTTGTCTATCACGGAGATTAGGTTCCAGAACCTCCCCGTGGTAGACGAAACCCATGAAGTAGCGACCTTATATTTATTTTATTATTTGTATATATTGTAAGGCTTTATAAACCCTCCCCACATTAACCTTTCCCACACTCTTATAAACACTGGCTTTGATCACCACCGACTAGCTCAAGCAGAAGCGGCCGTAGCTGCGTTTTCCATGCATGTGTCTACTCATCTGCTGTGCACTACATATTTTATGTACAATACAAAAATCTGCGATACAGTGAGACCACGAAAAGTGAACCATGATATGGCGAGGGACTACTGTATGTTTGAATCTGATGCAGAATATGAATAACATCCACAGCTATAAAGATCACAGCAGAGTGTCTTAATGTTCATTATCTGCTTACTGTGTAACATAATGTGGAAGCTGCATATAAAATGTGTCTATATGTGCTTGGTTATATGGTTAATAGGTGTATCTGTGGGAAATAAGGTAAAATACCAACTGAAATCGAAAACATCTGCTACCAAAGAACACCAAAGGCAATGTAGCTGTTAAGATGTTATTCAACAAGTCAGCAAATGACTGTATGGTATCTAACCCCACTGTTGCTTATTTGTAGGCTGGAGTATATTTACTTTTTATAATACAACTCAAGTAGACTATTTTGGGAGAACGTGTACACACATTAACCAAGAAGGCTAAAGTTTGATCGGCATTTGGCAGGTGAGTGTGTAAAGACATCTGTGATGAGCTGCGATATCACGGAATAACACGCAATGTAAGGCGCATTTTGTATGTTTTAAATATATTTTAAGCTTGATGCAGAATGGCTGAGGTTAGTACTGAGGTCAGGGGAAGGGTGCCTTTTAAGACCACATAGCAGGAAATAAAAAATAAAAAGCAGAAAAGTAATGTGCTGTGATAACAAAGTAATGTGGTGTGCTATTCATATGCTACTTCATGATACCATGTTGGCTCATTGCAAAAATACGACAAATAACAGAAACCTAATAATCAAAGCAGTTTCATATCTGAGCTTTTGTTTCATGGGGATGGCTTTTATATAAGTTTGCCTAATTTTGTGAAATTCTGGCCATGTTTAGTATGAACATCCAATATTGTAACACTAGATATACATCACAAAAATAAGGAAAAGCATCATATGCCCCCTTATGATATGTAATTCATAATGAGTTTTGAAAAAAAAAATAGAGGGCACATTATAGGGAGACACACAAAAAACAAGAAAATAATTAGAAATTGGGTTGATTTTGTTGGAGCAGCTAAGCTAATGACACAGTTCTGCACTGTGGATGCCATCCACCATGGGACATGGGAATTCTGGACAAGGACAGAAGCATTTTCAAAACAAGAAGCTTTAATTTACTCATCTCACTGTCACTGCCCTCTCCATCGTATCCCTCTCTCTCTTCCCTCTCCTCCCTCATTCATTTCTGTTTACTATTATCTCCTCTCCATCTCCCCTGAGACCTGGCTTAGGGAAGGATGAGGTATAGTATGTATTAAAGCAGCATTTACCTGGTTGGCTCAGCTAGAACAGGTTCACCTTCCTGTATATCTCTGTCACACTGTGGGCTGTAACACTGCACGGCTGCCATGGCAACCGCAATGTACTCCATATTACCACAGCAAAGGTACATATCTCTGCAAGTCATAATAGCATCAGTGTGAAGTCATTAAATCTTGCTTTTGAAGAAAAGTAATTTAACCTCACAGTCAGACTTTTGTTAAATAAATTTATGTAAGAAATAATGTTTGTTTAACCTCAAAACAGGTTTAGACTAAATGAAAAGCATTTAAACGAGACGGTCATATATAAATGTTACATTTGAAGCTTCTGTCAAGGGCCAGTTAGCTTAGCTTAGCATAGCTTAGCATAACAACTGGAGACAGCCTCTATCTGCTCCTCGGCACATCTAAAACTCACTTATATACCTCTTATATGTTGTTTTTTCCTAATAAATACTAAAACTAGAGTGCAAAAATGCTACAGGAGGGTTAAGTGTTGGACTAGTTCCAGTTACCTCATTCTCATCAGTCTTTGTGCAAACTGGCTGCTGTTTTTTTGCTTTATATTCTTTGGTTACAAACATGAAAGTGATGCTGATGTTCTCACATGACTCTCTGCAAGACTGGAAATAAGTGCATATTGCAAAATCTCAAACTAACTAGTTCTTTAACTTGTAAAGACAGCTCCTCTGTATCACTTGGTGCATTATCCAGCCTGTTTTCTCATAAACAGCAGCTAATACTGTGAAAACAGCACTGTTGTTTTGCCTCTCTAATGGGCTATTTATTGGCCTTCCCCATAACTTCAGCGCTTCTAACTCATTATCAGCAATCATCTTCACTCTCTAAGCGGTTTATGTTCCACTGACCACCGCCTCTTTTCTGCCTCCTCTCTTTCTTTTAAGATGGAGAGGAAAGACGGCCTGTGGAGACATTAAACCTGCTGCAGGCCCTGTGAGTGATGCATTCTTGGAGGGGCAGCATGAAATAAACATCACACTAATATGGATGAGAAAGACAGAGTGAGGGAACAAGAGGGCTCGACTTGAAGTCTTTCTTAAGCATCCGTTCTCCTCTCCAAAGAGAGTTAAAATGAAGCTGTCTGCAGTCTACAAAGACCACTCAAACAGAACTGGTCAGTCTACAGAGGGAGATCACAGAGACAGAGATTATAGTGGGGACGTATAAAGACTTCAGATGTAATTGTATGCTTGGACTTATTGGCCTGTTGGGAAACGCTGAAGACCAATTTGCTGTTTAAACAGCCATCAAATTACCTCTCTTCGAGGGTGACAACCAGTGCATGAAAAAAGCTTCAGACAAGTCATGCTAGAGAGCCAAAACAGCTACACAGCTACTTAGGCACTTATAGAAGAAATGACTCAAGCAAATGGAGTCCAGCGCTTGGGGAAATGTAAACAAAATAATGAACAAGACACATGAAATATTTGCATTTGATGAAATGTTGAAGGCAGAATTTGATCTATTTTTTTTTCATATAGCTTTAGGAGAGTAGGAACAAGCTGATATGCAATATACACCAATCAGGCATAACATTATGACCACATGTCTAATATTGGGTTGGTTCCCCTTATGTGCTCAAAAATGCTCTGAACCATTGGGCATGGACAAGAGGACCTCTCAGGGTGTCCTATTGGGTCTGGAACCAGGACGTTGGCACTGGATCCTTTGGGTACTCTGGCTTGTGCAGTGGGGCCTCTGTCCATCAAACTTGTTCCACTGCATCCTGTTGATGCTTGATCAGAATGGGGGGCAGGAAGTTTGGAGGTCAAATCAACATGTTGGGCCATTGTCATGTTCTTCAAGATGTTCCTGATTGTTTGATGTTTTTTCCATGTGGTGGGGTGCATTTTTCTAGGCCAGTGACATTTGGGATTTCCATTTGCATGAAGGAGTGTGCTTGTTGTGGGACAATGTTTATTTGGGTGTCTAAGTCTCATCAACATGGATGTTAAAATCCAAGGTTTTCCAGCAGAACACCACATAGTACCAATATGATCAGTGTTATTCACTTCATCTGTTAGTGGTCATAATGTTGTGGCTGATCGGTGTATGTTGCTGTCAGACATCCAGAAGATGACATCTGAGTGACTTATCCGTAAATGAAACACACATACAAAAAAGATAGTTTGGGGTGGGTTAATATTAGAGAAAGTGTCCTTACCTCGCCTGAAGAGCTGGATGGTAGCTTGGCGACGTCCGTTACCATTTTCCACGTAACAGGAATAATTTCCCAAATCTTCCTCCTCCAAAGAGTCAATAGTCAAAGAAATGGCCACTTCTTGCTCACCAAGATGCTCCTTGACAACCCTGCAAGGTAAACGTAACAAACAAGACTGAACAATTCTTCTCTGGTTTGAAAACTGCAGCTTCCCCTGATCTATACCAGTGACCAAGAACGTGTATGTTTGTATGTAATGGGGCTTCAAGAGTCATAATCCAAAACCATAGATATTGTGTCAGATTTCACAAGGGTTAGGCAACACAAAATGCCTACAACCAGTGTGTCTCTCTGTGTCTTTACGAAGCCCCCCTTTATGTCACCTTAAGTACTTCACGGTATGTTAATTTCTTTCTCTGCACTCAAAACATATGAGAAATGAAAATCAATAAGGGTTCTTCCTCGGCTTGTGCGGGGGGGAAATCAAATAATGGCAATGAGAAGAAAATCTTTTTATAGCGGCTGCCATGGCAACGCCAAGAAGGAGAGAAAGTAATATTCCATAAAGTAAATGAGTGTCCCCCGCTGGGCTGGTTGAGCCTGATGGAGGAGAGAATGGGGAGATAATGCTCCCTCATACCTTAGACACACTACTTAGCCTACTTTTACAGCACCCTCAGCACAAATGACACTTTGGAGGAAACAAAGTGCAAATGAGAAACAGATCTCCACTGTTTGTACAGGAGTGTGTGTGAGTGTGTGTACGGGAGCATGTGCATGTATCATCTACTGTGTTGAGAAGGCGGAGTGGGATGAGGAGAGAGTGTTTGCGAGTGTGTGTGTTTGAGTGTGTAGGGGGGATAATGACTCTCAAGCATCTCACTTCTCCCTCGCCTTCAAGCCGATAAACTGCACATAAGGACAGCTTGTTGGGGAGATTTGGCATCAGTAATTGAAAGTGTATCATGGGCTGTGTGTGTGTGGAGAGGCTGAGGCGAGCGCTGATGATATTGAGCTTGTTGTGCAGTGGGATCGGGGCTGTGGGGCGCTGGGAGAAGGAGGCATGGGAATAATTCATGTCTCTCCAGGGAGTGTTGGGTACTTTGAAGCCTCCCATTTCATATTATCATACCATGTGAGCTGCGCAGCTCGCCACCATGCAAACTGGCGGATAATGACCACCTGAACCTCGAGCGGCGCTGATGAGCACCCAAAGTTTGAGTAGGTGGACAACAAGGTCCAGGTGAAACACATGGGTGCAGAACGGGAGCAGAATGGCAGCTGATTGCGCAAACAGCTGGGCTGAAGAACAAGTTTCAGACTGTGCAACGCTGCAAAAAATGTCCCTGCATTGGTAAATCAGACAGGCTGTGTCAGCTTTGTCAAATGCCATGCAAATTTTTGTAAAACCCTGAGCACAATCCTCTGCTTCTCTTTTGGGGCCGATTGAGTTTATTGATATAGACATAGCAGGAATGAGTAAATCATGAACTCATTCTCAACCTATGACTGCTGCAGACACTTTTCCTTAAACACTCCCCCACCTTCCTCATTTGCAAAACCTCTGTGTTTGTTCATTTAGTGATTTAATTCCCAACTTGTTCATTCCTTTCATACATTCGGCTCAATGCACACCTGCAAAACGGCAACTGAATTGGGTCAATAGTGTATCGATCACCTCCTTTATTATGCTGAGCCAGATTTGTTTTGCTAATTTATTAATGTCTGCATGCTATGCTAATGTCCACTCATCCGTGCTGTGATAACAGCAACAGCCCTGTTCTGGTGGCGCAAATGAGAATTTATGGGCCTGGGTTACCATAGAAATGAACTCCTCCGAATCAATAGGCTCAGAGTTGGGTAAATAAATGCCTGCAGAAACTCTGAGCTCAAGGTATGAGTGCTCCCTCTCTGAGCTCAAGTTTGGCTCCTGATGCATTAGTAATAAAGCTAAAAGTGTGTGGGTGCCAGCCTGATGAAGAGAGGTAACCCTTAGAAACATGCCCACTGTATCTTCTCAAACTGACAGAGCTTGGCTCCAGGGAAAGCACAGATTTGTTCATGTTTAGTGTCTCCCAGCCTTTCTGCCTTTCTCGGGCTGCTTTCGTGAAAGTGAAGGCATCGGCTGGATCTGAAAAAAGCCGAGCGTAGCAGCATCAGCAACAGAGAGTGGATGATCGAATATATTATTGATCTGCTGCATGAAATATTGGTATGAATTATTGAAAAGATAACCCCTCAGCCAGTGAGTGGGGGAATCCTAGGGCCAGGGAGAAATGGAGGAAGAGAATGCAGGAGAACAATGAGGCCGGTTTAAGTGAGATTTGTTCCTGTCGCATGTTCGTATCAGTGCACAAGAAAACTCACTACCACAGATGCGTCTTCTTTACTTTCCTCCTCAGTGACTTGTGCCATATTTCTTTTCCCCTCTCCTCCACTTCCCTGTCTGCTCCCTCTCTCTTTCTTTTTTCTCCATCTCTTTCCCTCCTACCCTCCTCCCCGGCTCCCCGTGGCCCATCTGCATGCTGCTATAGGTGGGTGCAGTGAGGGAGATAGCGGTAGTGGCGGCGGTGTGAAAAATGGCAGTTGTTATCCATCTGACAGGGCTGTCTCCCCAGAGCTGCAGCCTCTCCAAACAGCCCTAATGGGAAACATGCACACGAGCCGGTGAATGGACTTGTTTAAATGTGTAACACCACTAGGAGGGAGAGACGGGAGGACGGGCTTGTTTTAAACGTCTAAAAAGCCCTGAAAAGCGAGGCTTGTTGGGGGAAACTTTACAACGATTTCACTAAAACGACACCATACGGGAGGAAATGGAGCATAAGTGGCTTTTTAAAAATGTGTTCGGCATCGTTTTTAGAGGTGTGTGCAGGACACAACTGTGTGGTGGGGAGTTCACATCAACAAATGTACATCCTATATAAACAGAAAAAGAGGTGCTTGTCATAGAACTAAATTCTAGTTCATAGTGAGACACAGACCACCTTTGTAATACTGCACGAAAGACATGCAATTTTACAACAGTTCTTGCACAGATTCCTAATTAAAACCCCAAACTTCTATCTTTTTCACAGAAAGGGAGTTTTTTTACATCTTCAAAAAGCGAATATATCTGTGTTTTCGGCACATGAAGTCAATTTGAGCTGCATAACTCAATGTCATAAATAACTCATTCAACAACGCAGGACATCTTCAATCCTTAGACCCCTGATTCTGATAAGGAATAAATGCCCCAAAAAAACCCATTATGGAAAAAATGGATGAAACCTCAGACAGAGCAAGGCAAACACATAGATTAGTGACAAATTAAGTGGTGTCTTAAGAAGGTATTGAGTCACCGTCTGCCTTGGCATTGATTCTCTAAGTCTTTGGAGCTCTACTCGGGGGATGGAACATCATTCTTCCACGAGATGTTCCCTCATCTGGTGTTTCGATGATGATGGTGGAGAGCTCTGTTTAGAAAGTCAGTTCAAGATCTCCCATAGGTGTTCCCCTGATTTGAGATCTGAAGATTGTGAAGGCCAAAGCATGTAGTTTACATTGATTGCATACTTATCAAACCATTCAGTGACCTCTTGTGACCACGTGAACAGGGACCTCCACCAGAACAGAAATGCTGATGATTACTCCGAACAATTCTTTGCTGATTTGCAGTGACTCCTCCTTCAAAGTGGATCCAAACTATGCCAGCAAATTGCCCCCATAGCATAAGAAAGCCTATAGGGGTCAGAAGCTCAGTTTTTTCCTTTAATTTGTCACTTGTCTGTACAAGCAATGAAGAGTATAAAATCACCTCTGCTTGTTTTCATTGAAACATGTTGTCATTTAAGTGTCACTGAGACTGAAAAAGAAAAGCAACAGTTACGACACCTCATATTGATCTGATTAGTTTCATTCTGTTTGTTCCACTTCATATGAGGCCCATTGCATGCTTATAATGGCACCATTCCTCAAAGCATCCTTGTCCTTAAGTGCCTAAATCGTATGTGCATTCCACAGGACAATAATATAAGTTAGACCAAAAAAATGAAGGTGTCACAATGAGTGAGTAATAACAAGTCTCTGCTTGATGTTCATACCATAGCAAAATAAATTGCACACGGCAGCTGCTCGGAAGGCGGGGAATAAATCTCTTGGAAAATGGTTGGTTTAGTGCATGCAATTTGGAGTTAATGGGCTAAAACGTGCAATACCGCTGGTGTCGTCCTTTAATATTTTGCGGCAAATTTATCCACATCTGCCATTAATTCCTCATTACCGCGGAGTCCAGTGCGATGAGTTCAACTCCAGTGTTTCTTACTTGATGTCGCTCTCCTGGACTCGTTCTTCGTCCAGGTCCTCTATGAACTTCTCCCCCTTCATCCAGTAGATCAGTGGGCTGACTTCGCCACTGTAGCCAAAGAATGCCCGGCAAGTGAGGTTCAAAGCGCTTCCTGCAACAGAGAGGAGATGACACGCTGTCATGTGTGATTGTCCTGCTGTCTTTGTAAAGGTATGCATTGAAAAATGTTGTAGGATCATGCGAGCTCCTTCAGAGTCAGACACTTTATGTTAGTTTGTTGGTGACAAGCTCTGTCACATGCAATTCCCAATTCTGCATATCCTGCATTTTACACACACACTGAGGCACACAGTTGCCTACATTTATACATTCACACATTCATGTCAAACTCGGTTGCACGAAAGAACATAAGTTTAACATTTGCCTAACCTCGGGGGGATGTACAGCTTTGATTAAAACAGACAGTCTTTCCTTTCACACAACGTAAAGCTGAACATTATGGAGGATTGTGTTGATTTGCTCATTTGGTCAACAGCACACACACACACACACACACACACAGAGTACTGTATGTACTCTGAGAGCGAGTAAATAGTAATGAACACATGAGGGCACTCAAGAGCTTCCTAAAATCCCCCCCCCCAAGAGACCGTGTCCATGAGAGAAAATATGGCATAAGGAAGTGAGAGGAGACAGACAATAACGTTATTTTATTTAGAGCTGCTGCTGGGTATGAAGGAAGGTCAGGAGTCAACAACTGCAGTTTGCTGAGAGTTGATATGTGGAAGGAGAAGTAATTGTCTCTGGGGAGTCGGTGTGGGTCTTTGTTCTGTGAATGGATGGATTATCTCCTTGGTTCAACAGAGAGGGCAAGAAAAAAAGTGATACTTTAGTACCAATTAAAAAAAAAAAAATCTTTCCCTTAGTGTCTTTTGGTATTAGTTTAGTTGAGAAAGACACAAAATATTCAAAATCTTTGATAAACCAGATATAAAAAGTGAAGAAAATGTTTTGCTTTTTTACCACTCGTGAACTACTTCAAAGTAAAGACAGAGCCTTGCTGGCGTGTACTGTGCACATGTTTATTTTTGCATCCCACTGAAGTGGCGTTCTGAAAATGCCTTGGGTGCAGTAATCACATGCTGCTGCCTTTCAGCGAACCACACAGCAACATGTAAACAACACGCAGATGAGGAAGAGGCTCGTCGTGCGGCACATACTGTAAACTGCATGGTGCAGGACGCTCCCCTCGGGAGGATCCGTGCCGCGAATCGCTTCAAGGTGTGTCATTTAGGGAAGCATCGGGAGAAAGGCATGAAGGGGATGGGGGTGAAGGAGATGCTTTTCCCTGTTTTACAGCAGGATTTATGAGCAGGAGTGCAAAGGAAACTGCATTTGTTAATTCTGATTAGCATATTCCAGCACCAAGGACAGCTCCATGTAGAGAAACCCCAGTTATTCTGAATGTTCAAGTATGTATTTGGACACTGTCCTGCTGCATTACATTACACGCGGGAGTCCATTTTATTTGTTCACTCACTGTAATGATCTTTGAACCCTCTGCACACCACTGACAACTCCACACCTTTCTCTCGGATGCCCCGACTGCGCCACCGGTCGCACGTCTTCAGAGCTACACTGGCAGGGTTATTTTTAAAAGACTGTTTGTGTTTGAACTAAGGGCCTGTATCCTCTGTGCTCCTCCTGTCCACAGCCAAGACGCAGCTTCAAAAGATTTCCGAAGGTCACTCGCGGCACAAGGAAAGTTTTAAGGCGTGTAGGGAAAGGAGGCTGGGAGGACACCTAGGAATGAACTGATAGTGCTGTCTGTGAGGAGCAGTGGCTGACATTTCCAAAGTTCAACAGCCACTCTCAGCTTGGTATTTGTGCACAGCCGGGCTCTACAAAGGCTACACGCTGTACCTACAAAATAGGAGCCTCCTGTGTGTGATTACAGACACACACAGGTTTTTAGTGCGGTGGTGCATCCCTATACGGTCAGATTAAATGATTTGTATCGCAAGCATATGGCAAAAATACATATCGTATGACTGCGTATCTCTGTAGATGAAGCATTCACGTCCTTCTGTGTTTATAAATCTGCCCCACGCTGTTCGTTTATCCCTCAGATCAATTGTAAACTAGGAATGTCATGCTGCCAGCAGCCGCTGCCTGGAGAGGAAGTCTCCACTGAGCTGCCTGGGAATCACAGGAAACTGTTGAAGGCCTCCTGCTGTCTCATTCTAATCCAAATGCAGCACTCCCCCTCTCACAGCCACCTTTCTTAGTTCTTCTTACCAGTGGGTGGTGCAGCACCTGCAGCAGCATCATCATCACATTCACAGACAGACTATTAGAGCTGGACATTGTGTTCCAGGATGATAAACTGCTCATTCACCACATGCAACGAAAAGAAAGTGGCTTCTAGTACACAAGTGTCACCATCTGTTTCTCTCATGCCCTTTAAAGCGAAGAGGTGTCTTGATTGATGATGTTTTTTGATTGTAGCTCATTTTAAATCTTTTGATCAAATTGCGTGATTATTATCGGGTAGATGGAGTTCTTCTGCTGATTTAAAAGTAGAGACTGAGAGTTTATTCCTAAGTTTGAATGAAGACTGAAGAAAAATCAACTTTCAGTCTCAAAATAATTCATAACATTTCTTAAATTTTAAACATAAGACATTGTTCCATTGATGGTTCACAAGCTGAAGCTCATTTGTGCCATTCAGAATATTTGATTCATCTTTTATATTGTTACTGGAGTTAATCATGAGAACAAAATGGCATATACTGGAGCCTTCTCCTTTATTTCCACATTCCAGTGCAGCTGAAAGAACACCTAAGTTACTTGAGATAACACTTACTCTCTCCTGGTGTTAAACACAAAAACTCCAGCTGCAGTGCTAAATTGGCAAGATGAAGAAACAATTGGATGACTGTGTTTGCAAGACAGTTAAAAAAGATGTGCAAATATTTGCCAGGCAAAGAGAGTCAGTCTTACATGAGCCTGGCATGACTCCGTCATAATACCACTAACAAACTACTACGATGTCAAGCCAGCCGAACTTTGAGCAGATGGTAGGGAGACTATTAGCCAGGAACTGGAACAACAATGTGAACAATCCGCACACTGTCGAGCTACAATGGAGGAGGGGCAGCTTTTTAAATCTCTCTGTTCTCTCCTGCTGTCAAACCCCACAGCAGTGTCATTATTATTATGATCTATTAATAGTCTCAGAGCGGTTCGTAACCCTTGGTAACTAACAAGAACAGTGTCTGTGTTGACTTTAACTGATCTTGAAGGTGAATTATTACCGGGACGGTGCTGATTTTTAAATGAAGCGCCTGTGTGGAGGAGAACTGTGTGTGTGGCTTCAAAACAAAAGAAGCACATACATGTCTGAATCCTGGGTAATTAAAAGTTTATCAGCAGTACAGCAGGAGTGGGAAATTCAGAAAAGTTATATTATGACCTTGGGCTGCAGAGAGGGGAGTTTAGAGAACAGAATCAACTAGTTGCTTGATCTGAAAGTAAGAAAAGAGTGAAAAATGTCCATTGCCTAGATTTCCTAAAGCCAAGTTTGATGTTTCTAAATTAGCCCAAACAAATTCAGCTCACACTTAAATAAGACAAACAAAGGAAGAGCTTGAAATTGTGAACATATGAAGTTGCAACTCAGTCATTTTTATATAAGGCATATACATCCATACATATGTGTCTAAGTTGTATATATACATCTTTTTCTATATCTGTATACACCGATTAGCCACAACATTCTGACCACTGACAGGTGAAGTGAAAAACATTGATCATATGGGTACTATGTGCTGTTCTGCTGGAAAAACTTGGATTTTAACATCCATGTTGATGAGACTGAGACACCGAAATAAACGTTGTCCCACAACAAACACACTCCTTCATGCAAATGGAAATCCCAAATGTTACTGGTCTACCCCTGCAGGAAAATGCACCCTACCACATGGAAAAACATCAATCAGGAACATGTTGAGGAACATGACAGTTGCCCAACATGTTGATTTGACCTCCAAACTTCCTACACCCCATTCTGATCAAGCATCAACAGGATGCAGTGGAACAAGTTTGATTGACAGAGACCCCACTGCACAAGCCAGAGTGCCCAAAGGATCCAGTGCCAACATTCTGGTTCCAGACCCCATAGGAGACCATGAGAGGTCCTCTTGTCCATGCCCAATGGTTCAGAGCATTTTTGAGCACATAAGGGGGACCAACACAATATTAGGCAGGTGGTCATAATGTTACGCCTGATTGGTGTATATCTACAACTGTATGTTTCTGACAAATGATGTATATGCTTAAAAGATAAAGTTAATTCTTTTGTAGCAAATCTTAACTCATTAAATATTAAAAGCACAAAAAAGAAGATCACAGAGGATTATTGTGAAATTTTCATGTTTTTGGTCATGATTCTCAATTAGAAACACTGGAAGTGTCAGCAGGACAACAACTCAACAAATGTAAACACATCACGCCACTGACACTTTGCAAACAAAACAAACCAAAGCAAAAGATGCAATGGAATTTTTTTTTTTTTTTTTTAGCAAAAGCTGGTTTAAAGAATCCCTTCAAGTCTGATAACCACTCACCCCGCTGTCGGTGGAACAATATGAATTCGGTTTTTTGGTTAAAAACTCCAAAATAATGCAGATCTCTGCTTCGTTTATTGAAGTTCACAAATAAATGTGCCATTACAAGACTTGGCAAGATTAGGTGTGGAAAAATATCCCCCGCTGACTGAGTGTGCGTCTTGTACAGCATGAGCATGATTAAGTGTTTTTTTGTGAGTGTGTGTGTTTTCTTTATATGTGCACCGCTTTGTGTGTTGTTTCTGCCTTCACACATGCGTGGGTGTGGAACAAATCCATGTAATCTGAGTGATTGACATCCTCCCCCCGGCTGAGAGTTGGTCACGGCGCCTGATGGAAATGAGACTTACAGATCCACCCTTTCTTTTATTTCTGCCCAGCGTCTTCGGAGAGACTTCCATGCGGGCTGATTACTGCTCTGGTCCACCTCAAGATGCAGACGAGTATTTGCTGGAGGACTGTGTAAACCCTAATTATTAGTGTGTGCGCAGTGGAGGTGAGAGGTCAAGTTGTGCAGAGTGCAGCAGACCCATTCCTCAGTAACCTCACCTTTGTGCCTCATAGATTCTCTCATGGATGGTTTCTTTCATCGGTCTGCCTGAAAAGATGAAACTGGATATCAAGACTAATGTGTGCGCCTCACAGGCATTTAGCAACATCATGACTCACACAGGTGCTGTCAGAGTGGGATCCGTAGACTCCAAATGCTATAACAAAAAACTGCAACCAGACATCAGACATTTTGGAAAATGTGCTTATTTACTTTCTTGCTGAGAATTAGATGAGCAAAATTGATGCAACATTCCAGTTTGTACTGTAAATTTGAAGCTACAGCCAGCAGCTTAGCTTGATCTAACGTAAAGATGAGAACAAGAGCTCTGACTCCAGGAAGTAACTGCACCCTGCCGGGAAATAATGTCATGCATAACCTCCAGTGAAACCACAGCTTGTTGTTTTCACTATCGAATTCTTATGATAACTCACCAGCTTCTGGCTGTAGCGTCATATTTGATAAGCACACTCCCCAAAATGTCAAATTATTCCTTTAGAGCAACTAACAGCGGGTATTAATCTCGTCTTTTTCTGGTTTCAATACTCACTTTGTCAGTACACTCTGACATTAAACACTTTCAAGTGATGATATGCTCAGTTTTTACCAGCCACTGCCATTGTAAATGCCCATTACACCACATTACATTCATCTGGCAGGAGTTTATATCAAAAGCAACCTAAAATGTTGCTTAATGAATGCACTTACTGTATGTGCAATTAGCATATTCATGCCAATTATGAGTACAGAAAAGCACATTATGCCTTTCAAAGGAATCATAAAAGAAGCCCTCTATTAGAAAACACATCCAACGATGACAGCCAGTGGAAAAAAACAAGCTGAGCCCTTATGTGGGTAGGTCTTCCTTTACCGTGGCGAGTTAAATGAATAAATGAATGGATGAATAAAGGAAGGAGTTAGTACACAACTGAGTAAGAGGGAGCAGAAATGCTGATTGGACTTCGAAAGGCTATAAAATGATGTGCGCTTACGCAGGGTCATAAATTTGATTCGCATCTACTCCCAGTGCATGTTTAGCTGATTTCAAAGTATTTGGGATAATTAGGCCTCACAGAGCTGGCACTCGGATCCGCACGGAGGAATACTTTCCAAGCCAGAGGAGAGGAAAACAAACCTTGCACAGAAAACACTCTGCAGATGCTGTCCAAACTCAGCACAGATGCACAGAGCGCACAGCGAGATTGACAGATAT
Organism: Dascyllus trimaculatus; assembly: GCA_024666655.1. Classification (NCBI taxonomy): domain Eukaryota; kingdom Metazoa; phylum Chordata; class Actinopteri; family Pomacentridae; genus Dascyllus; species Dascyllus trimaculatus. Next base: position 14,034,223 of record CM045456.1, on the reverse strand, counting down.
GCCGACAGAAGGGCAGATGAATGAGCAGACAGGCAGGGAAAAAGAGAAAAAAAAAACAATAAAACCGTGCAAACATGATTATAAACGAGCAGAAGCACACACATGCACGTCATGTCGGGTCTTTCTTTCTCTGTCACATCTCTGTCTCTTGGAATACGCTCAATAGGCTCCCTGCAGCAGAGTTGGACTGTATGTTTCTTTGTGTGCGACTGCCGCCGCCATGTTTTATTTGTGGAATAAGCAACAATCTGGAGAGCCTTTTTGAAAAAGTCATAGAGTGGGTTTGATGTTTCATAATACACTCTGGTCCTCAGCTCTGCCCGGTACTTTGTTTTCAAGGTATGGCGAAGTCTGGCACAAGAAGTGCGATCACATGTTGTTTTTCTCACCCTGAAGTGCACTTTGCTCATTTGTTTGATTTTCTTGCCCTGTGCAAGTAGGAGGGAAGGCACAATGAGCTGGGAGGTGAAAGCAAGTTGAGCTGCTGTTTTTGTGGGAGAATTTGAGAAGCGTAGCACCAAAACATGCAATACTGGTATGCACAATGATGGATAAGGATTAGCTTAAAGAAATCGTGTGCAAAAAGCAAGATAACCAAGTCAATGGGATAACCTGAGAGTACATGAGATTTAAAACAGTTCACAGTTCTGCTTGTTCTGTGTCCTCATCGAAAAGCAGGATAAAAAAATTAATGCATCAGCTTCTTTTTTACATTTTTCTAATCATTGTATCTAGTGAAAGTACTGTTTAATTTTCAAAAGGATTCTTGATTGCAAGATGATGTCATTCAGCAAAAAGGAGATTCCCATCCAGACACATGGTGAGACACGAAAATAATCTAGTTTAAATTTTATTTTGTCCACAACACCAATAATGTTTACTAAAAAAGAGCTTCAGTTTAGACTACAAAAAGGCTTAGAAACACATCTGCTCATTCTCTCTCTCTAGAAACTGAGAATGTAAATCTTCAGAGTATTCATTTTTAAAGTACAACCAGTGGGATTAAGTTGACTGTAACTCCATTCAAGTTTGGTTTAGAGCATGTGCACTGAAGTTTCCACTTGTGCTTGTGCAAATTGGATTTTGGGCCGTGATCACTGGCTTCTAAATTGGTTGAGATGTCACAAATATTGGTCCATATGTGCGTGTCTCAAACTTACAGTGGAGCAGACGAATGTGAAAACAGCTTTTTACAAACTCTCAACACACTGTGCGTCAATCTGTACAGTGAGAGTCAAAGATCCAAAGAAGGAAAGCATTATAAGCACAGTTTATTTATTTATTTTTTGGCATTTTCTACCTGCTGACAGACTGGACTGTTCAAAAACAACCCAGCTGAAACTTGGTTGAGAGCTGGCACACAGACAAAGGGAAGAACTTGTTAAACTTAGGTGCAAATGTGGATCACTTTCTTTGAAATTGAAAGAGAGGTCCCTGGCACCGGCGGAGGTTTGTGCTCTCCAAGAGCACTTCTAGTTTGTGACTGCAAGTGAGTTGTACTTGGCAACTTTCGAATACAACAACCAACCCAGCTGACCTGAATGGAGTCTGACTACATTTAAAACTGCCTATTAATCATTCAAAACCAGCAAATTCTCATTTAGCTGGTTGCCATTTTTTATTATATTGTTACTTAAATTGTACAAATTGTACTAAACTGAAAAAAAACAATCTGTAAAAATAAAGCTTAAATCTGGAAGTAAGGGTGGCAGAACAGTACGTAGTGAAATGCTGTAATTTTCAAAAACTTTAAAAGTGGTTTAAAAATGACGGCAAATATTTATTAATAATGATATTTGAAGGAAATTTAAATACAGTAAAACAGTGTAACTTTATGGCCACACGTTGTTAAAAACAAATTATAATACCATTTGTAAAAATCTAGATTTTTGATGTGGACATTATTTACAGTTTTGCCTGTTTTTTATTTTTTACAATCAACATGTCAATTAATACATTTTTCTGTGATTTTACTAAAGTTTATCTAATTTTTTTTTAAAAATTGTAATATATGTAGTTTTTCATTCAATGACTACAAATATCTGTAAAACAATGCTATTGTTTGCTGGTTTAAATACAGTAAATAGTGTAATTTTTTTGGTCAAATGTTGTAAAAGAAAGAATTATCATTCGTAAAAAATATTTCTGATGTGTACAAAAATGACGGTTTTGGCTTGTGGTTGTTTTATTACAGTTAACATGCAAATTAATTTTTTTTTTCTGTGATTTTACTAGTTATTATCGGAATTTAACAAAATGGAAAATCTGTAATATAACAGTAAAAAATATGCATTCATTTTTATACGTAGTTTTTCATTCAATAACTACAAATGTTTTTTTTTTCCTGATTTAAATACAGTAAATACTATTGTAATTCCATTGTCAAATGTTGTTAAAGATTAGTTAATTTAAGATAATTAAATTAATTATCATTTTTAAAAATACAGATTTTTGATGTGGACATTTATGACGGTTCTGGCCTGTTATTTTTAATGTTAACATGTAAATTTATACTATATACTTTACTATATTCCGTAATTTTACTAGTTATAATCTGTACATTAACAAAATGAGAAATTTGTAAACAACAGTAAATTGTTCAAGTAATTAGTTATAGTGTTTAAAAATACATTTTTACAGTTTACAGTAAACTCAAACTGTCTTAATACTCACTCTTACACTATTTCTGTAAATTGAAAATTATTCCCAAAAATCATATTATCCGCTTTAATACCATACAGTATTTGATAGACACCTTCCACTAAGGATGACATTGCTATTTTTCCACTTACTCAGTCCATATAATCCTAAATCTGATGTAAAAGATGATCAAAGGTGGAGGTTTACTGTACAAGGTTTTTATGTGAAACAGTGGCATTCCACAGCCTTGTTTTCAACACAAAATTCAATGTCAGCTTGTGTATTTTACACTCAATAAAATGGCCACAACATAACAAAGTGCTGCTGTGTACATACATAAGTATTTATGAGTGCGTGTGAGTGAGAGGGAGAGAAAGACGAGTGAAAGGATGTGTGTTTGTGAAGATTTCCTGTGGCTAACGCTGCAGGAGAATCTGATACAAGTCCTGTCAGTCATGATTCTTCCCCCGCAAGGTGTGAAACGAGCATGAAAAAGTGCACATGGTACTGTGTAATCCTTTCTCTGCACACAGGATGGATAAGAGAGCGAACAAGACAAGCAACACATAGGCACTTGTGGCTCTGGACAACAAAATTATGACATATTTCAAACTGCCTTCAGAATCGCAGGGCGCTCTGTGATATATTTGCGATTGCTATCAATACATTAAAGGGATGCATGCATGTTTGTGTCTGTGTAGCAAACGGAGCTGCATCCATCTGTGTGGTTAAAAATGGATGGAAGGCGTCAGAGAAGAAACTCCCTCGTGTACGCGTGCCTGATGATAATACATTTTGCGTGCGCCGTCGTATATAAACAACACTCAGATTCACCCCACCATCGTATCGTGGCACTCTTTCAAAATTTACACATGTTTGAGTCAAGGGCAAGGATGAGGAGGGAGCAGAGAGGAGGAGGAGGAGGCGATGAAAATAAGGCAACCGAGGAAAGATGGTGAACGACAACTAGTCAGCATCGCCGATATCCCCCGGAGACTCCTCGAATTTCTCATTCCAATTCCCTCTGCTAAAAATATCTGATGCCTCTTCCTGTCCATCTCTCAGAGTAGGAAAGGGTATCTCCAGAGAAGCATCATCGTGCAGGTGTGTTTACTGTTACGTGGTTGTATCAGGAGTGGAGCATGGGAAAGTCCAAGTCTGTCTGTCAACATTTCTTTTCTTTAACCGCCTGCAGGTTACCATGACTACACCTACCGTGCTGGGTGGCAGCAGCAGCTCTGGTGGCTCTGTCAGGACAGAAAATACAGAAAAGACCTGCACTGTGCTGCATGTCGACTGGGAGGAGCAATTGAAGTTGGGTCTAACTGGACGGAGGCCAAAACAACAATCTGGAACATAGTTTGTCTATTGAGCAGGTTTTCTAATGTTTTAGAGCTCCTGTATCTGCACAGAGGCCCCTACTGTATGCAGAGACGTGGCTTTTTGTTCATAGCACACAGGTGAGTCGATGTGGAACAACGATGATAGGCTGAACTGATTACTTTTTACTCTGCATTGCGGAGAAGTGCAGGTCGCTGTGAGGTGGTGGTGGTGGTGGTGGTGGAGGGGATTCTTGAGGGGCGAGAAGTGCAGCGAAAGAGTGGATTTGGCCAGAATAAGTGGAGGAATGAGTAGGGGCGATGAGAACATAAAAGAGTTGGGGCCCACCCCCACCCCCCTTCTCCGCCACCTCAGCTTCTCTTCAGTTCTAATATCGTCCCCTCTCGAGAGACCAGCCCTTAATTACCATTACAAGCCTGAGAGCTTTTAACAGAGGAGAATCCTGCTTCTTTTCCTCTCTGTTGCTCCTTTTTCCTCGTTTGTTCCGTGGCCCCTGATGATCCGTCAGGGAAATGTAAGCCTTTAATTACCGGTAAAAATTACGGCCTTTACGAACAGGTAGTCGCTGCCCTCACTTTCATCTCCCCTTTCGTCTGCTAATCGTCCCTTTTTGATGACATAATAGGTGCTCTGTCTGAGGCAGTGGAAGACAGAGGCCCATTATACCATGAGAAGCACTGCGGGGGATTATGCGATTATGCGATGGTGAACTTCGTAAACGTTCCTTTATCTTTCTAGCAATTTAATACCGAATGAGGGATCAATGTAGCAACAAGTACCCCACCTCTTCCTCCAAAAATCAAGCCCGTCTACATCCTGCCAGTATGACACCGTGCACCGTGGGAATAGAAATAAAATTCCACAAAACACTCTACTTCTCCCCTGCTGTGAACCTTCAGCTTTCTAACTTTTTCTACACTCTTGCATGCTATAATTTAGACTTTTAGGAAATACTCTCTCACACAAAGTGCCTTTGTCACTCATGTCTTATCATCACCAAAGGCCTCCTTTTCTTTTCCTTCGTTTTTACGCCAGAGGGGTTTGGGATCCCTTTTCCCACCACTCTGGGTTAATGCCAAATCTCCTTTTATGGTCAAAATGAGACCAAAGAATATGTAATTTTCTCTCGATGACACTGTGTGTCACGCTTCGAAAAACTGCCTTCCAGGCACTTTGGGAAAGCCGAGGCATTTAGTCATCTGAAAAGGTTCGCCACTAACCAGGAAAATATTTGGATAATGAGAATGAATCCTAATGCAAAACGACAATGTAAAGGAATGCACAAAAATTTTAAAAATACTATGAAAATTGTAGCTAAAATATAAGTGTAGACTTGCAGAGCAAAAGATAGAGGGATCTGTAATTGGCTCCTGTCCAGGGGGCTGGAGGCCAATTAAACGGTGTAATTTGAACTCTTGACGAGGAACATCACTTTAACGAACGACCCAAGAGAGGCCCGGCTGCAGGCGCTGACCCACTGACCAGAATACCAACCAAGGCCAGACTAACTCAATTAAAACCAGAGCTCACTATTCAAGATCAGGTCACACCTGCACAGACCGTCATTATTAACCCACATCTCCCAGTGGGCTTTACCAAACCCCAGTTCACACACTGGTGTCATCTTAGTTCTGTCAACAGAAAAGCCTTCAACTGCCTCCCTGTAGCATACATCCATAATCACATTCATACTTACATACATATCACGAAGAAGGCTATAATAAAGTATCGTTAAATGTAAGGATTGTAGCACAACTCCAACAGCTCAACTGGAGGCTGCATTTTTTATTAGCCCTAGCTGCAAAGCATCTGCGACACAGTAGGTAACACAGTTCAGACTTAAAAGAAGCGTGCTTCTGACTGATGAATCAGTGGGATAAATGCCAAATTGGATGGAAAATCTGGTCGGGCAAAGTGAATGATGAGTCACTTCTGCTTAGTAACCAATGCTGAGGTGTTAATGAGACAGGAAAGGCGCCTGAACAACATGCGTGGTCAATAGGATGCAAATAAAAAGTCACAGAACATTGATACAAAGTGATAACTAAAACCTTGACACTGAAATAACAGAATAAATCACAGAAAGTGGTTGAATTGACTTGGTGGACACTTTCAAGGCCAAAAACAAAATTTAAGCTGCTTCACCATTTTGTCACCAGCAGTTAGTCCCATTTGAGCACTCTTTAGCTACTAGCAAATGGTGCAGATACAAGCAGACGTATTTTATATCCTTGTTGGACGCATTATTTAGGTACAGTGATCAGGCAGAACATAATGACCATCTGCGTAATATTGTGTTGGTCCCAGTTATGTACTGAAAAATGCTCTGAACCAATGGACATGGACAAGGGGACCTCTCAGGTGTCCTATGGGGTCTGGCAGTGGATCCTTTGGATACTCTGGCTTGTGCAGTGGGGCCTCTGTCAATCAAACTGTTCCACTGCATCCTGTTGATGCTTGATCAGAATGGGGTGTAGGAAGTTTGGAGGTCAAATCAACATGTTGGGCCATTGTCATGTTCCTCAACATGTTCCTGATTGTTTGATGTTTTTTATGCGGTGCATTCTCCTGCAGGGGTAGGCCAGTGACATTTGTGATTACCATTTGCATGAGGGAGTGTGCTTGTTGTGGGAAAATGTTTATTTGGGAGTCTAAGTCTCATCAATACGGATGTCAAAATCCAAGGTTTTCCAGCAGAACAACACATAGTACCAATATGATCAATGTTATTCACTTCACCTGTCAGTGGTCATAATGTTGTGGCTCATCAGCATATTGGGGATGATGCATTTGTTTTTCTGTTGTCAGTTTGGGGCTCCAATAAGTTGCTTGAGTAGCTTTCCTAACTGAAAGAAAGCCTAGAAAATAAAAAAATGTCTGAACCTATAATTCATAAAATAATGCAACTTCACAGTAATAACGCCAGACTTCACAGTAGAAAAATACCAGGCCAAGAAAACACATTATTTTCACAAGATATAGGAAAGCACTTTTTTTGCACGAGTAAATAAGTGTTTGTGCCTCGTCTGTGGTGAAAAATCTCAGTTGGTGAAAGATGCATTGTCAAGCACTGCTTCGCCAGCAGCCACAGCAACGTTGCGCTGAACTTTCCTGTGGGTAGCACAATAGAAACAGAGAAAACACAGTGAGGTAGGAGCGACTCGAAAAAGCCCCTATTCACCAAACTAACAAAGGACGCCAACGCGGCAGCAGAGGCATCTTTTAAAGTGGCACACAAGCCTAATGAAGCACAAGGAGCCCTTCACCAGTGGTGGGATGGAGAGGGAAGCCATGACTGCAGTGCCTGAAATGTTATCTAAGGTTCGTGAAAGTAAGAAAAAAACGTTGTCAGCTCTTGCCAGCGTATGACTTGGCGCTGATGCTGCGATAAGGAGAATCTGACCTTTTCTTGCAGATGCAGAAAGGGGCAACTCCAAGTGCAAATGGATTTCAATCGAGTGCGATGGCAGCCTTGTGGAAAAGGAGATGGAGCTAAAATCTTTACAGCATTCACAACATTTTAAAGAACCTGCTAGACCCCCAACAAAACTCTAAAAACCTTCACCAGGCTGCCCTGAAAGTAGTTTTGGGTCATAACTTTGCAAAGCTGCCTTTTTTTCTTTTTTCCCCACATGAATATCATGGAAGTTCACAAGATTGACAGAGGAACATTTAAATGACTCTACAAAGTAAACCTAAGTGGATACACTCAGGCATACGGCGCTCCTGTTGACTCAGTGCAGTGTCAGTCATCTCTCAAGGAAAGGCTGAACGCATGAATCATAAATAGGAACTAGAAAGTGAGAGACTTTGAGGGCAGGTGATATGCAGACAATGAAAATAGGTGCGAGGAAATCTAAGTTGTAATTAAATGCTATTGTTTGCAGTGACTTGAGAGTGATGTTAATTTAGGAGGAACATTTTTATGAGTTTGATACATTGAAAATGAAACATGAAGTAATGTTGGAAACTCCCCGGAAGGTGGGAGTTTTTATTAATTTTACCACAGGATAATATTTTGATTCTAAAGGTTTATTCAATCAACCAGCTTTAAATATGTCAACTTTCCTCCAGAGAAATCAGAGGGTTTTTTTTTTCTGTCAGCTTTGGATGTCACACGGGTCTAAGTAGCACAAAAACATCTGCTGCTATTACAAAGGAATTTGAAGCTAATCAAAGAATCCGGCGAAAAGCAAAATTTAAAACTGTTTACTGCTGTAATTTGGCACAAAACATGGAGACTTAATCAGTTTTATGAGCACAAGACTCTGCTTCAACAAAACAGAATCTTAACTTCTGAAATTCACATTGAGCTCTGAACATTTTTGAGTGTACAGGCTTGTAGCTTTGATGTTTTACCATAACATCTTCTTTTTTTCTCACACAGCTGCTCACTTTCTGTAATCATGATTTAATTTGGTGAGCCTTGGAAATGTTCAAATTGTCAGTTAACTAACATTTCCTATGCAGAAAATGAAACAGAAGAAACAGAGGTCTTTGCAATAACACCTCCAGTTTTGCAACTCTGCAAAGATTTTACAGTTACTTTCTCCTTTATAAACTGATGATAGAGTAGTTAGTAGTAGATAGTAAATTTATCTAAAGTAAATGGTTATTACCCATATACCAGTCAGACACAACATCATCACCACTGGCAGGTGAAGTAAATAACATTGATCATATTGGTACTATGTTCTGTTCTGCTGGAAAACCTTGGATTCTGCCATCCGTGTTGACGAGACTTAGACACCCAAATAAACACTTTGAGCCCAATAAACATTGTCCCAGAACAACTACACTCCCTCATGCAAATGGAAATCCCAAATGTCACTGGCCTACCCCTGCAGGAAAATGAACTCCACCACATGGAAAAAACTTGGTATAACTAATCATATCACCAGTTTATGCTTTTGTGAACCTGTTTCTTGCTATTCTGCTGATTCATTTTCATAATATCTTGGCATTAGCGTACAAAATGCCAACATTCTGTGAAAATTCCTGTCCATTCAGGCAGAACTGCTGCAGTTAGAGGAGGTAAAACACATCCACATGAATGTTCTGCAGGGTCTGACTAGTGAACTTTGACTCGCAAAACTCACACTGTTGACCAAAAGCGGTGTTGACCTTTGACGTGACGGAGAGCAGGAGAGTTCAAAATGGATGAAACCAGTGGAGCGCATTAGCAGCACTGCGCTATTAGCCTTTATTTGACCTACGGTGTCGGGGGAGGTTAAACAAAGAGCAACGGTTTGCAAACGAGTAACTGTTTGTGGACAGTTGTCTCAAATATTTCTTTTGAATGAACTGAGTGAACTTATTGTCCCATGTGACCAAGCTAAGCTAATATTATTGTCTGGTTGCACAATTCAATGACCGGCTTCTGCCTTCAACCTCTGTCTAACACCTAAATCCATATTTGTGCAACAAAAATGGCATTGTAACCGAACATGAAGCGAAGATTTATAACTTAGTGGATCATTCATGCATGTTCACTCAACATAAATCCCCTGACTATAGCATCTCTGTGTTAACATGGCTTAAATAAAGCATACATACTATTAGCTAATATTAAACTGATTAACAGTCACCCTTATTAAGCATGCCATAGCTGAGATTTGTATGTCTAATGGCTGCCGGGAGACGTTGCTCAACCATAAAAATAGACATTCATGCAGAAATTTGGTGCATTCGGGGCAAAACACATTCATGGTTAATTTAAAAACGTAAAGACACGTCATTCTAATTTACACTTTCAAAGCATCATGACTTCTCTACTTAAATGTGATAATTTTATGCACGCATTCGGATTCTTTTTGCTCACCGCTTGGACATACCTCTGCCCTACACTAACATGCCTTGAGACTGGAAGAATTCATTCACTATTTCTCTTGTGTCTCCCTGCAATTGAGATTCAATATTTCCACTTCTAAGAGAGACAAAAAAAAACCTCCCTCTATATCTCAACGTTATCCTCCAGACATGTTGCCCCTCCACTTTGCAGCTAACCTCTTTCTGGGTGTTCATCTGGCTATTTCCTCCAACCAAGGCTTCGGCTTATCTTCTGAACATCGCCCAAACCCCCATTGACCTATTTTTTTTCTCCATTACCTGCCTTCCTTTTTTTTCAGTTCACCTCCCTCTGCACCCGCACAGCCTCTTCCAGACCTACCTCTTTTCTCTAACACAAAAGGGTTCCCACCCCTCTTCACCCTCCACACCTCGGCCTCTTATCGCACCTCCAGCACTCCGTCCTCGCTCTCGCCCTCTGTTTTTTTGGAAGCCGGCCCCTCAAATCTCAACGCACCTCTTCAGCTGAAGCCTGGACTAGCCCTCCTGCCTGTCTCCCCTTTTTATCCGTTTTCCCTCACACTTCCCTCTTTCTCTGATTTTTCCGTCCCCTCCCCCCTTTCTCCTCCTCTTCCAGATCTACCAAGACCATGTCCGGCAGATTCTGGTGCTTTTGAGTGGGAGTGCAGATTGAGCTGGAGCTGCAGGAGGTCCACGTGTTGATAAATCTAAATCAAGGCTGACAAATGACTTGTGCCGAGTGGGCTGGAGACACTGGGACAGAGGCGCTGGGGAGAACAGAAATGTTTGCACACAAACACAGGCTGATGATGTCCCCTGGTACTTGGCAAGCACTGGGATAATTTCACTCTGGCAAAAATACCTGTGGGAGCTGTGCGGAGCTGCTTCTTAGGATGACTTTCAGCCAATCAGAGAGGCAACGAGGGAGCGCGCTAGGACATTAATTACTGCGATGATTTCCTGTGAGGAGCGGGGTGTGTTTGATTTGTGTGTGTGTTGTGTGTTTCTGCGTAGAAGAATGCATGTGCTCCATCATGCAACGAGCAAGAGCGCAGCATCAATCAGTGGCTCCTTGTCTCCAAAAGATATTAAATAAGCTGCACTGCATAAATCCTTGACTCATCGCTCACTTTTCCTCAGTTTCTGTCACTTTTTTCATAACCTTTGAAAAAAAAAAAAGTCCTTTAACTGTTGCTATGTCGCATGTTCTCTGCCAGAACACAACAGTCTCCTGACTATTCAAACCGTGAGTCCATGCCAGGACCCTGTTTGGAAGACATCAAAACACAGAGCATCATATCCTATTTTCACTTTTCTCCTTTGGTCCCTGGGGATCATTACTTTAAAAGAATACTACTGGGATCTGGTTGCTATAGTAACTAAAAAGTTCCTACCTTATTCACAAGCGGAGGGGAAAAAAGGATTTTAATTATCACTAGAAAATGAACATTGTGTGTGTGTGTGTTTATTTTTTTGGAGTGCAAGATGCACATAGATGCAAAAAATTTAGGTGAAGCGGTTAAACAAGCTAAGAAGCATATCGTATGTGTCCATGCTGTTTATACATGGACTTGTCACACCTGTTTAGGATTTAAACTGCTTGAAAATATACAGTGTGTACATACACACATACAAACATTTACGTTTGCACAATGTAGCTTGACATCATGTCCGAAATGTATAACTTTTGTTGGTGGCTCGTGTATTACTTCACTGTCTGAATATAATGCTTTAACCCTTATCCCTCTGAACCCCAAGTAGTTTCTGGATGTTTTTCTTGCTCCTAACATTTTTTTCCTTTTACTAACTGGCCTCACTTCCCCTGCAAAATAAAGTCCTGCACTTCTGTGGAAACAGCACAACCATGGGCTAGAAGTAGAGGGAACTCAAAAGTGTAATCTGTGCAGTATGACACAAGTGTATTGCCATAAATGATACAAAATAAAAAATTTAAATATTATTAATTGCCCACAGGTTTTACTGGGGATGAACTGGTGGCTATATGTACTATAAATATTTTACAACATACATTTTTATTTTGTTATATGCTTGTTTCCTATCTGCCCTTTGAAACACTGCCTGCAGTTCAACCCAGTTCAGCCAAACAGCCCATGAATTTTTGTCACATGATTACTGGTCACAGTGGAGGAAATAATAGCTTCACTGTCAAACTGACGTGCACAGAATGTTTTGGTTATTTTAGAAAATTTGGTTAATAAAATTGGTTTATTTTTGGCCCTTTTTTACACAAGACACGTAGAATAAAATGATTTTGATGAAATATTTGATACGTAGTTCAAAGACCACTGGGAAGTTGAAAATCTGTTCATTCTTTCTGTTTCTACAGTTTCTTGTTCTGTAAATGTTGGAATTTGGATGATTTAAAAAAAGATAATATGTCTTTCAAACCCGATGGCAGGTTTTGGGATTCAGAGGGTTAAGATGATTTCTGGTCATTCATTCTTAATGTACACTGGAGAAACAGGAAAAAGAATGTGTCATGGATTATAAAAGTGTTTGTGTGATGTGTGCATGCTCCAATTTTATTATTATGACTCCAGGGAAAAAAAGCCGCCCATTTTTGACACTGCACCAGCTGAATTCAAAGTTTAAAATACATCTTTATGATCACATCTGTTCTATTTTAGTGTTAAAATCCTGCATCTGCAAAAAGGGCGCTCACTTTAAGAGAACATATGAGCACAATGCTGAACTCAGACTCTCATATGCGGCCTTTGTTGAGTAAGGACAATTCTGCAACTAAAGTATACAGTGGTCCACATTTATCAATGGTCTGCTGGGCTCAGAGAAAGCCTGAATGTGTGTGTGTGATGATAGGAGCTGCGCCTTATGGTGGACTCTAATTGATTCCATAAAGAGGCAGGCTTTACCAGTGAGGCAGCATGGTAATTCATTTTAGAGACAAGAGGCTCGGAGATACACTCAGAAATAGACACAGCCAGCAGGTACAAGCGTTTGCTTGTGTGTCTGAAAACCTTACACGCACATACAGTACACATTTTAGCAATTATTTAACACACTGGTCTTGAAGAGAGGCAAGGTGGGAGATCCTGTACACTCGAATTAAGGGTCAGCTTGGTGTTAGAACCGTTTAAATGACTTGGTGCATGCTTGTGTTACTGCTTGTGTCTTACCATGAGTGTGCATGTGCATTTTAAACAGGCTGGGATTATAAAAGTCTCTGATGTGACATAAATAAAATACATCCAGGCTGGATTGGCTATACTAAAGACGGAAACTGCTTTCAAATCTTACCTATTAACCGCTTGTCATATTCTTTAATTTGCTGTATTTTATTAATATACTTAAATAGAGCCAGGACTATCAAATTTGTTTCACTGCTTACAGTGACATCCACTAATGTGTAGTTCAGCATGCAAACAGCTGGAATTACAATAAAGAAAGTGTGCAATGCCACGGCTCCGTGAAAACATACTGAGAAGAAGACATTGTCTGGAGGAGCAGTGACTCAGAGTGGTCTGAGCTGGTGAACTCTCCTCATTATTTCATTCAGATTAAAACCTGTGAAATTTTAAATGAAAGACTAAGTGGTCTGTGTTGATGTATGCTTAAAATTAAAGAGAGAAGTAGAAAATGTGAAAAATTACAATGTTGGATGAATTAAATTGTTTTGCCAATTAATTTAATTTATTTATTTTTACATTTATTTATTTATTTTTTATTATTTTCAGCATGACTGCAGGGTTTGTAGATGCCAAAGTCTCACCCACATTTCTCCAAACACAGTTACACTGTAAAAAGTGTATTCAAAAAGTACTTTTCTGACCCTTAGTTTTGTAGTTTGGTGATGGCAGCCTGCTTTTCTGGATTCTGTCAGTTTAGAATTGCGCTTCATTCCTGGTAATATAACTTCGGTGAAAATGTGAAAATTAGGCTTTAGCATTGGGATCCGATATTCACATTTTTCGACTTTTTTGCAACTACACGGCCATTTGCTTTGAGTTGGTTTAAACAGTCAAGAAAGGCAAAGAATGGAGAAGGTGTAATGGCAAAATCATGTGTTACATTTTCCATTTCAGTAAAGCAAATTTGGAAAAAAAAGTTTGTAAAAGTTGTAAAAATAGAAACTTCAAGTCGACTAACTTTGATAGCAATCAAATGATTTGAGTATATCTAACTTAAAACAGTGGCATTAATGTTAGTTGTAACTTAATTTGGATAATAATAATATTAATAATATTAATACACTGCATCTAGAGAGCGCTTTTTCAACAACTCAAAGATGCTTTACGGGTTCAAAACAAACACAAATACAGGTGTACAAAATCAATCAATCAAAAAGAAAGCAGAACAAATATAGTTGAAAATGCATGTTGAAAGCAAAAATACACGGCTGAAGTCTAATGTAAAAAATGTATTGTGTATAGTGTATATAGATTTAAAGAAGTTACAAGTTGAAAGCAGTGTGGAACAGGTGTGTTTTTAATTTAGTCTTGAAAATGGCAGGGTCAACGGTATCACAGACATGTTGCAGCAACAGAGAAAGCTCTGTCCCTCCAGGTTCGGTGCTTGGTCCTGGGGACAGTCAAGAGGTTTGCATCGGAGGAACAGAGGGTTCAGGAAGGGGTGTAAGGGTGGAGCAAGTCCTTAAGGTAAGAGGGGGCCTGGTTATGGAGTGCTTTATGGGTGAGTAGGAGGATTTTGAATTTGATACGGTATGGGACAGGAAGGCAGTGAAGGTTCTGGAGGACAGGGGTGATATGATCATGGGAATGGGTGTTAGTGAGCAGGCGAGTGGCAGAGTTTTGGATGTACTGAAGTTTATTGAGGAGATTGGTGGTTGTGCCATACAGGATGCTGTTGCAGCAGTCGCATGAATGCATGATGTGATGAAGGCATGAACGAGGGTTTCAGCTGCAGAGAAAGAGAGACAGGGGCGAAGACGGGTGATGTTCTTGAGATGATGGAAGGCTATTTTCTGATTACTTTAATAAATGGATGCATGAATTAATGGATAAACTTAATTAAACTGTATGTTACCGATTCAAGCAAATCATTTAAGTTGGTCTAACTTTTCTCTTTTTTCAGTGTAACTAGTCACACATAACCAGCAGACTGAATAAAGCATATAATATGTGATATGTTGAAATGGCTTTTGGGATGCAGCAACTGAACACACTGCAGTATAAAGCTCAGGACATTATTTCGTGGTCTAATTACTGGTGCATCATTCCAACACTTTTTTTCTTTGTGAGAGATTACATTTACATAAGACTAATTTGCAACAGTAAGTACATTTTGGAAAAAAAGCAAAACAGAGTGGTTTATGTTTTCTGTTAGCATAATGACAAAATGCTGTTAACTCAAGCATCTGGCAGGTCGCGAATATGTTGATACTTATTGTGACAAAAAAATTGTTTACTGACGTTGTATTTAATTAGTTTTTTCCCAAATATTTGTATTTCTATTTTGAAGTACTTTGTTTTACTTGACTACAGCATTATTAGACTTTGACAGAATCACATTCAGTTGTGAGCAGCAGGTCGATAGTGTTTAGCCTGTCCATCCACATAAAAGTAGGACCACATTAAAAAAAACCCCCGTCTCTGAACATATTCCACTCGGCAATTACTTCTGTCACCGCGATGTAAGTGAGAACAAAATTTAGCAACATATATATGCATCATTTCTAGGAGCTAGGGTTATTAACTTGCAGATGTTTCACTTTGATTTGAATTTGTTTCTTCTCGTGCTGAACTACATGATGCACTCAGTGAAATGAATGATGGTAAACTGCCAGGCTGGGATGGTTTCCCTGCTGTTGTGTGAAAAAACTATTTAATACAATCGTATTAGATTTGTGGCAGCAAAGAAGTCAATATTGTTAAGCAGTGTAGACAAACTCCAATCATTATTCCTTATATATGATCATTCTGCATTAAAAGGCAAAGTCATCTGAATCTTGTCTCCTCTGAACAGACATAAAAATTACATTAAGCTCTCGCTCTAGTCCTCCAAACATTGCTTCATACAGACCAAACAGGAATTATTGGACAGACTCCACATTCACTTATTTCACGAGGACATTAGGTGACACAATTTATGGATGAGTAATTATTTAATCATTTCTTAAGGAGTTTGCTGAAAAGAACTATGTGACTTGGTTTTAATTAGAGTGAAAATAGACAAAAAGTTCTCCGTTATTTGAGTTCCTTCAGCTACATTTATACAGTAAGCAGCTGCAGATTCACAGATGAAATCCCTCCAAATGAGTCACAGCAAAAAAAGATTTGACATCTGACCACTGCAATGCAGATAAACTTCAGCCTGATAAATGACCTATAGTACCTTCAGTATTCACGAGTGCACACAGTTTTGTTTATAGCAGTGTGGGAACTGAAGAAACAAGGAGATGCTCGAAACTTGAAGGCACGGCCAGAAAGGTAGGTTTGTGTATGAAGCTGGAATGCATGTTAGAGTCACACGTTTGTATGAGACAGCGGGTTACCTTCTAGCTGTCTGCAGTGACAAAATAAGAGAATTTCTGAGAAAACCGTCATCACCAAATCTCAGTGTCACTTCCTTCCTTTAGACCGTACAACCGCATTTGCTGGAGTCAATTAGATGATTAAACAGCTACGGTATATCCTGACATTAATTTCCCTCCCTAGTACAGACCTATGTTAACCTAGATATTTATGGATGCATGGATGGGTGGATGGATGATAGATAGATAGATAGATAGATAGATAGATAGATAGATAGATAGATAGATAGATAGATAGATAGATAGATGGATAGATGGATAGATAGACAATAATAATGCGCATAAGAAGGGTGGGATGCATGTGTCCTGGTGGGCCCGGATTATTACTTTATTGTACGGTTGAGTTGAGTAGGAAGAAGGGTTTCCATTCAGAACACAGCTAGACCAGATGTTCACAGCTTTTTTTTTGGAGAATTTGCAATGTCATTTTACAACCCTTAAATATGCTGGATTCTACTGCATGAGCTGAGAGCAATCTATCAAAGAGTGGTA
Organism: Dascyllus trimaculatus; assembly: GCA_024666655.1. Lineage (NCBI taxonomy): Eukaryota > Metazoa > Chordata > Actinopteri > Pomacentridae > Dascyllus > Dascyllus trimaculatus. Next base: position 14,017,413 of record CM045456.1, on the reverse strand, counting down.
GAGCCACTTTTTTTTTACACTGATTGCAATTTATATTCACAATTTGCTAACTTATGGAGGTAAATCATCTGTCCTATGAACTGATGTCTAATAACATTCTGATGAGGATCAGGTTTGCTTGAAGGAAGGGATGGCACTGGGTCTTGAGGAAAAAACAGTAGTTTGACCTCAGTTCAGACCTAAAATTTGATATGAAAATTTTTGTTGTTTTCTTTAAAGCAAGAATATTTCTCTAAATGAAGGAAACAGAAGGGGGGGAGGGCGGGTACGGATGCGGTAACGTTCATCGTCGGAGTCCGGCTGCAATAGCATGGATATCTCCCACTGGTGGTGGCACAGCAGCAGTGTCCTCACTCGCCATGCCTTTCTGTCGGCTCCTTTCCTTTTCCGCCTCCTGAACCGTGTACAGCTGATGCAGATGCTCAGAGTAGGGTAGGGGGGCACAGTAGGTCAGCAGGGAGGGCACGGCCCACGAATGCCCCCCCATGACGCCGAGACCGGCCTTGCTCAAGGGCCCAACAATGACTGCACTGGGGTTTGATCTTTCTGATCAGTAGCCCAGAGACTTAACCACTGCACCACCACTGACCCCCAGGCAACTCTGGACAACTCTCTACACACTCATGAAGGCCCAGAAGGGGTTGGATATATCCAAGAAAGCTAGAAACATCAGTGCAATTCAGAATTCAGAGAACTGTAATCAAATCTTCTTCAAACAGGGAGAATTGAGTCTACCCTGCTGTGAAGTTGTTTCAAGCAAAATTACTCTGAAACTTTAGCAAAGCTGTTGGTTACGTTATCATAACCAACAGGAACAATGGCCAAAACCATTAATCCCTGGATGAAGCAAAGAAAATCCCCTCAGTAGTTTGGAGTGGGCCAGTGGTTCAGTGCTATTATTTCCAACAAACCATCTGCTGTTTGGTTCACACCCACAGCAATAGTAAATCTGAGCGAAAAATTCAAGACAGAGCCTCCCTGAAAAGCCAAACTTTGTAATTACTCGAAGATGCAACACTATCAAATCTTTCATCGCACGAGTGACAACTGGAGGCGTTGTGGTGTCGCAAACCTGGGACTATATCACAGATCAAAGGGTCTAGCCTGACTGAAAATAGAAACAAGTGAAAACTGCCATGAAGCAGGGTTTTTTGGGGGGGTTAGATTAAAAAACGGTTAGAGGCAACTTCTAGTGTGCGAGGAGGAAAACATAAATCCTCCACTTGTTTGTTTGCATTTTATGCTTCTTTGATTGATCTTGCTCCAGGTAATGAAAAACTATTTGGTCCCTAAACTGCCTACTGGGCCGTCTGCATTTAAATGTCGACGTCTTTAAACGAGAGGTGAAAAAAATCAATAAAATTTAACTAAAGTTCATCATAACTTCAATATTAGCCATCCAGTGCCACCTTGGTGCAAGGAACACCCCTCTCTCAATGCAGAAATTAGGAAGCAAATGAATCCATAGTGTGCAGCTTCAAATACAGACTGGTAGAAGGGCTCATTTTACAAAAACACACAACAAGCATGGAAGCACTGACACATGTGGAGAGCTGACTTTCTCCTCCACACTCTTTTTTTACTCACTTTTCCATACTGCCTTTTTCCCTCCCCTTTCCCTATACTATAAACTGCAGGCATTTAGTCAGTATGGAGTCTTGCCGCAGTACTCTCTCCGAATGCTAATATGCCGGGCTGATGTGGGTCAGGACTTAATCCTGTAGAAATGATTATCGCTGCACGACTGCAACTTCTCTTGTAGGATATCATTTGGTACTTTTCCACTGCGCTATCATTCCCACCAAGAACAACCACATTACTCTGGACGAACCGGAACAATCAGAATGAAAATTATATGTTGTTGTGCACAGCTGGGGGAACTTTTTTTTCTTTTCTTTGTGTATTGTGTTGTGTATGAATATGACTGCCTCAACATGGTGGCAGTTTAGGAATCAATTCAAACTGTGTTCTAAACATTATGCTGCAGCAGATTAGTTCCAGGCAGGACGACTGGTGGACTCTTTCTTCTGACACTTTGATCAACCTGGACTGTGCCCAGTGAGTGTAAAATTCAAACCAATCAGGCGGATCTTCCTCTGCATCACTTAATCCAAGCAAGCATCATTTGACTTATAAATCTTATTTCTAATTTGGCAGGTAGGCTCAAGGTAAATAACGTAGCAAGTTTAGCCTATCTGCACCCATTTTTCATCGTAGGGATGCTCAGAAGAATCTCATCAGAAGACCCGAAGGATGAAGCTGCGGACAGAAACGTGTGCACGGAAGCATAAATCAACAATTCACAAACAACTATCCTGTAATCAGGCTTGGCAGTGTGTGTGTGTCTGTTTGCATGCATGTATCTATGCATCCTTATGTGTATGAGTGTGTGCACGCAATTAATTCACACAGGTGAAAAGCCAAGCTACCTGCAGAGCACTGGGGAATCTGGGTAATGGAAAAGTTATTCGTTTCACAGGGTTGAAGGCAAAAGGGAATACTGTTGTTCTGTTGGAAATAACATGAGTGCATGCTTGAACGAGCATGTACACAAGGAAAAGAGGGAGCCTGATTGAGGGAAAGACACTATTAGGTTGCACATCTGCTGATGCAGTGCACGCATACACTGCAAAAAGCTGTATTTTTGACTCATTTTTCTTACTAGCTGCTGAACGTTAACTCCAACTGCAAAGCCGGGCAGAGCATATTAAAGATATGCTCATTTTTTCAAATTACTTTCAATATAATTATCACTTACTCAGTAGGTAAAAGGTATGGAGGGGATTAAAAAAACTATTTATTTTTAATACTCAAAGGAAAAGTAACTAAAAAGAATCACAGAGGCAAACAAATCTAAATTAATTTCACCGCTGTGCAAGAAATAAGATGAATGTTGATACGTCGGTTTCAGGAAATGAAAATGTAAGTGTGTATGATGATTACCTATTCAACAATTTAGTGTCAGTGGGGAAAAAAACACACTAAATGTACTGCGGCTGTGGCTCTGGTGGAAGAGGTTGATTGCAAGGTTGGTGGTTTGACCCCCAGCCCCCCACATGCCGAAGCGTCCTTAGCTAAGACACTGAACCCCAAGTTGCTCCCAGCTCTGTTGCCATTGGTGTGTGCATGGGTGAATGTGAAACACTGTAAAGAGGTACTCTGAGTACCGCTAAGGTAAAAGGGCACTATATAAGTGCAGACCACTTACTGTGCACTACTTTTTAAAAATCTATTCGTTTGCAGTTTTGGCGTCTCTTTCACTCAAACACTGTGCTGGCATGCAAGCTGTTCAAATGCCACTGGCTGAGTGTAATTTGTGGTTCAGAGTTTTGCCCGAGGAAACTTCAAAATATGCACAGGATGAGCCAGCGATAGACCCCGCAACTCTTAGATTAGCAGACAACCTGTTCTAGATGTGCTATGGCCGCCCTTGAGAGCAGGAATCACAAAAGACAGAGAGATAAATTGGAAGGGTGATGGAGCCAGAGAGAGAAAACAGAGGCAGGAGTCCAAAACCAATGAGTGGCAAGGAAAGTGATGAGGAGGAACACCCCGAAAGAGTGAAAGTGACAGATTGCTCGTGAAACACGGCGTGATCCGGTGGGCCCGTTACACCGAAGAGAACAAGAGATGAGGTCAGAGGAGTCCTTGTAAGCTTGGCTACACTTCTACGTACGTAAAGGTGACTAATTTTCTCATTTTCCAGTTGAGGACAAAATGTTGTAATGGCCCACTCTGGCTGAATCAGTGATAGAGTCCACTTTAGCTACACATTATGCTCCACTCGATCCACATCTGTTCTCAGTCTGCCTCACTTTTAAAGGTCGCACAGGAAACTGCCAACACACAAAAGGTCACGTTATCTCTAATAGGGGAGCGCATGCGATTAGAAAAGCCACTGAGTAAAAGAAAAATTAAGTAAGAAGAGGCCAGAGAGGAGATTAATGTAGTCGCAATTCAGCAGAAGTGAAGTTGGATGCTTGCTACTTAATGTATGCCGCCTAGGCCTCATGTGGCAAAAAGTCTGACTTATGTTGTGGTATGTAAATAAGTCCATAAAAATAGCGAGAATAAATAGGAGAATGGAAAATAAAGCATGAATACAGAGATTCTAGAAGATATCCTCTAAATACAAGAGCTGTCATTTTTAGTTTTACAAATTTTCAATATTTAATACGACCAGATAAGTTTCAAATGACATTCAGTGATGTCCTCTTAGTCGTTAATTGCCCCACTGTTTAATATTACTCGTGTGCTATTGTAGTTTCACCTCTTTTTCTATCTAGCCAAATACTTTACGTCATTTTTCTCCATGCGGTTGTTTTATCCATCCATCCATTATCTATACACCGCTTAATCCTCTGTAGGGTTGCAGGGGGGGCTGAAGCCTATCCCAGCCACCTAGGGAAGGCAGGGGACACCCTGGACAGGTCTCCAGTCTATCGCAGGGCCACACATCGAGACAGACAACCAAGCACACTCACATTCACACCTACAGACAATTTAGAATCATCAATTAAACTCAGCATGTTTTTGGACTGCGGGAGGAAGCTGGAGTACCTGAAGAAAACCCACGTTGCACAGGGAGAACATGCAAACTCCACACAGAAAGATTCCATGCGTCCTATCCGGGACGCAAACTGGAGATCTTCTAGCTGTGAGGCGACACCGCTAATCACCGAGCCACCGTGCAGCCCCCGGTTGTTTTATATTTTACATTATTAACTTTGCATCTTCTCTCTCCTGTAGTTTGTCCTCTCTCTCCTTGTACCTCCCTGCAGGTATTTCTGGCTCTGGAGCTGCACAGATCTGATCTGTGGTCAACTTTTCCTGCCAACTGCTCCAGTGTTTATGCTCTCCTGTTTGTTCTCTGTTTGTCTCTGCCATCCTTTTCTCTCTCCCCTTTACCATCATCCAAGTCCTACATAGCCAAAACCATTCTGCGGTACAGAATGGTCTGGCTGCACTACATCATCATTCTGTTATAAGGGGGAAAAAACCCCACTCTGGCCTGTTTGCATCAATTTAAACCAGTCATAGCCACATTAAGTGAAGAATGCAGCGACTGCGTCCCCTTAAAAATAGTGTCTGGGGAATTGCTTTAGTGAATATTTGCGTGCGGAGGGGTAAACACTGTCATTCGGCAAAACTGCATGATCCAAATTCTCTGCAAAACTGGAAATTTTCAGTTTGCCGTTGTGAAAACAGTAACATGCAGCAGGAAAGGGAAGGAATTGCTGTGTGAAATGCACAATACACACTCTCTGAGTTAGACTACCATCTATCTAGCAGGTGGAGACAGATGTCTGCCCTCCCTGAGCCTGGTTCTGCTGGAGGTCTCGTCATATCAATGGGAGTTCTTCTTCTCCACTGTCACAAATTTGCTTCCTCATAAGGAATCATTGGTTTTGTTGGGTTTTGCATAATACTTGTGCAGGGTCTTAATTTTTGTCTTAAATTAGTTAATTATTTAATTGATAAATAATACTGTAACGTCTTACTCCTAATATTTAAAAGTACTTACGCCAATCTTATTTCTTGACCAGAAGATGCTTTGCCTCAGTGGCCGTTCTCTTAAATGCTCTAAATGAGTAACAGTGACTCGACACTTTTTTCGGTGGTTACATCAAACAAAGTTCCAGAGGTTTAGAAAGTGTACTAGAGTGTCTCTAAGTAAGTAAATAAAAAAATAAAAACAGAAAATATGAAGGACATTGCATGCTTGCTTTGAAGAAGTAAAACTCTATCTATGAAGGCCGTGCACTGTGGTCCAACACGCAAAGGTGATTGGGGTAAAGTCAGACAACTTTGTGCAGTCAAGGGAGTCTTCAGTACAAACAGTGTCTAGTGGACAGATGGTCAGAGCTTCATAAGAATTTAAACACCTCTTTTGACAGTGGAGAGAGACAGTGGCAGCAACCTGAGGTGAGAATAAAAGAGGAGAGATGGCAGACCAGTGAAGTGTGTGAATGTCTCATGGTCATCATCAGGCCTGGAGCAATGCTTTAAGAGAAGGTCTGAAGAAACTTTAACTTCTTGGTTATGTTGTTAGGGAAATATTACTCTCATAACTTAGAGAATTCAAGCTGCCTGTTCGCTCTGAAAAACAGTCTGCACCAATCTTTTTGAGTTAAAACAACTTTTAATGAAATTATGCTCAACCAACAAAGTATACTGAGTAGCTTTTCCTCTGCAACCAAATAAATTGATCCTTACCATCAGCGTAATTATTGGTAGCATAAACACAAGTTTTTAAATTCATCATCCCTTAAATTTAGTTGGTCCAAGTAATATTTCTACTTTATTTATTATTATTATTATTATTGCATTATTTATTATTTTTAAAAGTGGTATGGTTTTCATTACTAGAATTACGAACACAAATTTTATGTTGGCAAATTTTTAATATTAAGTTGCTCCACTGTAGGCACGGGCGGGCAGTTGAAATTACGAAATAATATTAAATTGAAGAAATTGCAAACATTAATATGTCAATCCAGTTCATCAAAAATAATGTTCTCAACTTAAAAGGTTTACCTAATATCATAATCATTTATCGATATATTTTTTTTATTTATATGCATTTATATTTTCGGAATTGTATAATATAGGACACAAATCACAAAAGGCAAATGCACAACCTACATTTTTTCCTTTTCCATGAACAAATATTGCTGAATTAAAAGAAAAATGCTGTAATTTGTTTTTGGTGAGGACTGATATTAAGTAAAGTTGCTGCCAGCTGACTCTTCCACAATAAAAGCTGTGTAGCATTCTGTTACATAACACTGTGAGATGCAGCATTTGGGTTAAGGGTCTCCTCAGGATAGTTATCAGAGCACTTTCTGTTTTGGTTTCTAATTGAACGGAGGCAACAAAAATAAGAGATCTGGGTTCTGAGATAGTTAGGGAGCTTTACCCCCATCGTCACGGTCTTTAGCCTGAAACATAACACTGAGATAAGAGCTCACAGATGAAAAGCCAAGGCAGTGAGAAAGTTGTTCTTTTCATATCAAAAACCAATCCATACTCCCAATCTGACATACATATTGAGTTTTAGGATCAATGTTGGCTCAACATGAGCCACTTATGTGGCTTTTAAAGACAGCGAGCATGTGTTATTAGCTCACGGGAATGGCAGAGTTTAGCCAACATTTTGATTAGATTCAGTTTTTATTTTAATACAGTGCTCACGTGCCATGTTGATCCCATCATGGTCACTGAATTGCGAGATCAGCGAAAATTTATCATATTAAGTGGATCATGTGTTGCTGACATGAAAGGTAAATTTTTGTGTGGCCTTGTGGTTCGGACACCAAATACACCCATCAGGCAAAACATTATGACCACCTGCCTAATATTGGGTTGGTCCCTTCATATGCATAAAAATGCTCTGAACCATTGGGCATGGATAAGAAGACCTCTCAGGGTGTCCTATGGGGTCTGGAACCAGGATGATGCCACTGGATCCTTTGGGTACTCTGGTTTGTTCCTCAACATGTTTCTGATTGTTTGATGCTTTTCCCATGTGGTGGGGTGCATTTTCCTGTGGGGGTAGGCCAGTGACATTTGGGATTTCCATTTGCATGAGGGAGTGTGTTTGTTGTGGGATAGTGTCTATTTGGGTTTCTAGGTGTCATCAACACAAATGCCAAAATCCAAGGTTTTCCAGCAGAACAGCACATAGTACCAGCATGATCAATGTTATTCACTTCACCTGTCAGGGGTCTGATGGTCTAATGTTGTAACTACAATGTCTGCAGTTTGATTCTGCCTCAGAAACTCATGTAAGGGTCACTACAACACATCTATGAGTTACGCTGATTAGCCTGCAACTCACTGGTGCCATGCTACTTTATTATACAGAAAACTGATGATTATTACTTTAAGTTTGGCTTTAAAAGGAGATGGGAAGTTGGTTCTGTGTTGGGAGATTAAAAAAAGTCAATCCACTGTTATAATTTCTCTCCATAATGGCCATGAGGCGACTGTGCAAAAAATGCATTATGCTTCAAATTAAGCCAATCAGATGGCAGCTTTAGCCATCTGATTAATCGACTGCATTTCTATTTGTCTTTTCATTCAAAATTCCCCTCAGTTTGTTTCCTCAGACACTGTTTCCGTGCTGCGCATCAGTGGAGCAACATCCTGGTGTCCTGGTGAAGGTGAGCTCTGTCAGGCTCAGGATACCCACTTGATTTTAATATGCCTTGACTAAACTTCAGAATGCATTTTTGCTCAAAATGAGGAGTGGATTTTGCCGCCCATATGAGGAGTAGTGATGTGGGATGGGGTCGTTTCAGGGCGAGCATGGAGAGGAGGAAGGATCGTAGTGACAAGGATACCACAGTGTGCATGATTAAATGGCAACACACAGACGTTAAATCATCAAATTACTGTCAGTGTCGACCAGAAACATTGAAATCTTAGAGGAAAAAAAAAACCCTTTTAGAAACCAAAGTATAATGAGAAAAAAACCCCACAAATAAACTGTTTTGTTTTAGTTGTTCACTCTAAAAAACAAAAAAACAAAACTCATGAAAGAAGCAAAAAGGGCTTGTAATCTGTAATGATGCATTCAGCTATATATACGCACTCACACATAAACACATACAACCCCCAGAACCAGCTGCAGGCTTCTTGCCTAGTAACCCAAGAAGGTTTTTTTTCCCTTTTGTTTCAAAGGGGATAATTATTACCACAGAGGGTAGTTATTAACGAAAGTAAAGCTGGTACTTAAAATGCCTATTCTTCCATTGTTTAATACTAATAACACATTTCAGGGGTTGAAGAGAGTAGTTAAGGCAGGAAGGAAAGACGCTGGGAGGAGAAAAGTGCAGAAACGAAGGAAAGAAATTGCAAGGAGAGGCGAAAATAGCTGAAGGAAATGAGACTTGCTCTCCTCCCTCCGCTGGGTAAACTACTATTACAGAGGTTTATCTGGGTTTTTTTTAAAACTTCAAATTTACCACCAGTTTTTCATTCATCAAGCACTTTCCTGAACAACATGTCAAACAAGAAGCTAATATAAGCTTCCATAAGGATCCCCACTGCCCCCATGGCTAACACTGGACCTGTAACTCCTGTTCTTTGAAATACATGCAGCAGCCAATCACAATGTTTACAGTAACGACAAAATTGAAGATAATTATCCTGCTCTGTGTTTATTCATGAAATGATGCAAATCGTGCACAAAACCGCTTCTATACTGTGTCCGTTACTCTGCTCTGCAGTATATTTACATCTACATGTGCGAACTGGGAAGGGGATGGAGAAAGATTGGCAGAGGAAGAGAGAGAAAGGGAAACAAGGAAGACAAAGACAGAGAAAGTCCATTAACACACTTGTAAATGAGTCTGAGCTATTTACCACATGCTGGGCCTTTCGAATTACTGACAGTGTTCAGGATGCAGATTGCAGATGGCAATTAAAGATGAACCGTGTGCACAGACACAGAGAGGCGCGCACACATGCACGGGGAGTGTAAGCTTGCAAACACTCTCCCTAAGGCAGTAGTTCAGTGCAGATCTACTGATCTCCATAGCAACATTCACTGCCGTGGGCGATGGTGACATCATGAAGATTGATTGTCATAAAAAAAGCAAAAAAGTAGAGCAGAAAGAGGGCAACGGTAATAGAGGTGATAGCTAAAGTGCAATGGCGCTCCTCGTCGCCGAGTGAAGCCGTGGCCCTACAGCCAGAAGTTTTTTGGGGGGTTTACGGGGAACAGACATCTGCGAGGAGCCTCAGTCGGTCTCCAAATACTTGTCAGCGGCAAGGATGAAGAGGTTTGTTTATGTAAGATGGAGAAAGAGAAGGAGAGTTACTGTATAGCTCTCTGGGGTTCAGATGCTCAGTGTGGTCCCTCTCCTCTCCTCTCCTCTCCTCTCCTCTCCTCTCCTCTCCTCTCCTCTCCTCTCCTCTCCTCTCCTCTCCTCTCCTCTCCTCTCCTCTCCTCTCCTCTCTGTTCATCCCTCCTCCTCTGTCTCCTTATCTTCCCCTGTCCGACCGCCTCCTCTCAACCCCCCTGTCTTGTCTCTCTTCACACCACTGACTGATCTCCCTCTCTTTCTGCTAACTCTTTTACCCCTCACTCAACACCAAAGCTCTGGTGCAGCGTGGTGACTAACTCCACCGTCCAAATACAGCTGCTTGCTCGCCGGAAACATCAGAGCCCCTTAAGTTTAGAAGTTCTGTCTTGTCTCCTTTTCTTCTTCTTCTTCTTCTTTTTTTCCTCTTCCTCTCTCCACCCTGCCTAGTTTTTTTGGCACTTGTTTTTCTTCATTTTTCTGTTACGTAAGAGAGACAGAAGTGGAGCAAGCTTCAAAGTGAATGGCAAAGCCGCCTTTTCCCCTGCTCGCTTTGCTGTTCATGCATGTCATTCCAGTGCCAGCTCCCCTCTTCTCTCCCCCTCTATCTCACCCCCCCATCCTCGCCATTATTTTCTCACTTTCTTCATCCTCCCTCCATCTTTTCTCGTTACTGTACATCCGTCTCTTCCTGCTTTATTGGGTCAGTTTTCACGGCGTTCTATACATGCAAGTGTGTATTTCAAGTTGTTCTCTTAGATCATGTCCACTGACCTCTGGCTTTTGCCACCAAACTGAGGTGGTAGCGAGTGGAAGAAAAGAATAAAAGGGCAGTTTTTTCCTGCAAGAAGAGACCCTCTAAAAAGGAGACAGGTCTTGTTATATCCGTCTCCTCCTCCCGTCTGCCCCTGTTGTATCAACTATAGTGTTATACAGGGATGAGTAGGTTCTCCTTTCCTTTGATTGCCTGTCAGCGAGCTGGAGCACCAGAGGCAGATGAGGTAAAAGCTACCATTACCTAAATCGCTTCCCTTTAAAGACATCTCTTGACTTAAATGTGGAGAAACTCTTACCGGTGACTGATTTAACACAAGTGCTCGTGATGGCCTGGATAATAGTTGTGTTAAGAAACACTGCCACACACCCACATAAACACAGACACACTGGCACAAACACACAACTGACTGACTGAGCGAACACACACATGCTGACAGTAAGCATAAAGTGAAGCTCAGGCCAGACAGAGGGGAAGCACATCTGTTGCCCTTGTTGGTGGGTTGGACCTTATGGAGCTGACACACCAAATAGAAACAAGAAGCGACTGATCTGTCCGCTCACACTGCCTCACATCTTCCAAGTAGCACTTTCAAAGGCTGCGGCACGCAATCAGCTGACAGACAACATAAATACACAGGCTGCATGTGCTGCTAGTTGTGTTTTTGTCTCCAAAAATATCACAGAAAGACAAACTTACTTCACACCACATTGCAATGATTAAACACTCTTCCTCATATTATTGAGGTACATCCAACAGTTGTAAGTCATATTTGTATTTGCAATTACTCTGTCTCTACGTGCTACAACACAGGAGCAGATATTTTTTTATTATTTACCATTATTTTTAGTGCCATAAGTTTTTTGAAAAAACATTTAGAATCATCATGGAGCTAACATTTATGACCACCTGCTAATTATGACCACCTGCTTAATATTGTGTTGGTCCCCCTATGTGTTCAAAAATGCTCTGAACCATTCGGCATGGACAAGAGGACCTCTCAGGTTGTCCTGTGGGGTCTGGAACCAGGACAATGCCACTGGATCCTTTGGGTGCTCTGGCTTGTGCAGTGGGGCCTCTGTCAGTCAAACTTGTTCCACTGTATCCTGTTGATGCTTGATCAGAATGAGGTGTAGTAAGTTTGGAGGTCTAATCAACATGTTGGGCCATTGTCATGTTCCTCAACATGTTCCTGATTGTTTGATGATTTTTCCATGTGGTGGGGTGTATTTTCCTGTGGGGGTAGGCCAGTTACATTTGGGATTTCAATTTGCATGAGGGAGTGTGCTTGTTGTGGGACAATATCTATTAGGGTGTCTAAGTGTCATCAATACAGATGCTAAAATCCAAGGTTTTCCAGCAGGACACCACATAGTACCAATATGATCAATGTTATGCACTTCCCTGATCGGTGTAAATTGAAACTATGACTCACAGAAGACAGTCTGTCACTATAAAAGTTTTTCTTTATATGAGACTGCTGTACCAAATATGTACAGATGGCCAGACAGCCTTTTCTCACTGACGGCCTCAGAATCAACAAGACAAATGTGTTTCTGATGATAACATCCATTAAAACAATAATGGATACGTCACTAAAACAGCTAAAACAGTCTAATGTCAGCTTGGTGGTGAGTAATTCCAAAACAGCAATAAATTAACTACTGTATACGATGCACAGCAGAGTGTTGTTATTGCATGCTATGTGTCCCTGTTTCTGTCTTTGCCTTTTGTATATTTTCTCATTTCCCTGCCTTCCTCCCTCTCTTCTTCCTGTTAGGCATGTGTAGAGGCGCTGTTAGTTCATTTATCATGCTGCAGTCTCCTGCTCTCAGGCCCGGACTCGGTGATTAATGACGACCGTTCACACACTTAAACATTTAGCTTTGTTTCGCTGACACACTAGTTACCATGCCGGTCACCGTGGGTTACTTAACGCTGGGTCATTGTGGGACCGCAACCAAGCACAATGACGTATCTGCAGCGTGACCTTTAAGGGCTCTCTGTGTGTGATTTCTTTCCCTCTGTGTTAGAATATAAATATGTCATTTATCACAAAAAAACATAACAGAAGACAGCCATTTTAGAAAAGCCTTTGTGGCCCTTCTCTCTTAGAAACAGACATATACTGTTCCTGTGCACAGTGATAGAAAGCAGCTAAGTAAATTTAGTCAAGCACTGTACTTTAGCACAGTATTGCAGTACTTACTACTGGCTCTGCTACGATATACAGTAGGTGTACTCTAATACAACTGAGAGTGGAATGTTACTCTTTTAAATCCACTATATTTATCCGATAACTTCAGTTATCATTAAGATTAAAAACAAATTACTGTCAAAAAATGAATTCTTATGCATTTTTATAGATTAACTCGACGGATGCTAAAGCAATTTCTGGGTGCTTGTTTTGCTCCGGTCACATTTTTACTCATTGTTTACTCATTTTCACTGTTATATGAAGTTCCGCGTCTCTATGGAAACAGCAAAACCATAATTAGAAGTAGACTAGACTCAGAATGTTGTTCAGTGCAGTATGACACAGTAATAATGATGTAAACCATTAAAAAGAAAAAAGTAAAAGCAATTTTTTGGATTATTTATTTTACAAAAATTTTAAAAACTAGAGTGCTTCAAGGTGTTACCAGTACTGGAAAAACAAAAATGGCATTTTGACATGCTATAGATATTTTGTTATTTGCATGTTTATTTTTTTATGCTTGTCTCCTATCTGCTCTGTGTAAACACAGCCTGCAGTTCAACCTCAGCCAAAAAGTCCCTAAATCGTTATCATGTGACTTCTGGTTACAGCTCAGTCTCTAAGGGATTCTCTACGTTTACAGAGTCTGGCTAGAGAGAACTTTTTATTTTGGGCAAATTTTTAGATGAAACATATAGAATAAAGGTATTTTTTATTGAATACCACGTTTTTCTGCTTAGATTTGGTTATTTCCTCAGCAGAACGGCAAGCAGTTTTGGGAAAATTGAAAATCCAACCATTCTTTCCATTTTTACACTTTCTGGTACTGATAAATGGTGTAATTTTGGCAATTATTTAAAAATGATAATACGCCTTTTGAATTTACTGGTGTGTTTTGGGGTTCAGAGGATTAAGATAAGACTTTATCAATCACTGGTGAAACACAAAGTAGCAAACAAAGGAATCAAAATTTATTAGGTGCAACATTTAATTGAAGTCTGTATTCATTCATCAACAGTTAGAATCTTATAACACAAAGTATATTATTCTGGGAAGGACAATTATGAGCACATTTTGGGAAAAAAAACTGAATGCAGGTTTTTACTTGTAACAGACTATTTTGTGGTGTTGTTAATTTTGCTTCAGGAAAGGGTCCAATTACTCCACCACTGGTGCTCCATTCTACCCTCCTCAACAGGTTTCATTGTATTAAAAGTGATTTGAAAATGAAAATCCACAACCAGTCTGCTTTCACAGATACTTCCATGCACGTTTGAGCCGAAATAAGAAATGTGATGGGAGCTGAGGAGAGAGGGAGTGACAGGAACTGTCAAGATGCGGCGTTCAAGTGAGGGCATGGAGTGTGTAGGTTCCATGTTCATGCATGTGTGTGTGCACATGTGTGTGTGTGTGTGAAAGAGACACAGAAAGAGACAGAGAGTAATTTAATGAAGTGACTCTGCCTTGACCTTTAGTTACTCTCCAGGCAATGTCAATTTCAATTTCACCCTTCTCCAGGGAAAGGTGACATGTTTGTTGTCAGGACAAGGCGTTCAAGCTGAGGAATGTCCTCACTATTGTAGAGATCAGTGCGATTCTCCAAATCTCAAAAAGCAGAGGTCAGCAGGTGAAGTGGTGAGGAGAGAAGAGAGGAAACGGACAAAAGTGTGTACAAATAGACTGAGAAAGAGGGATTAAGGATTTGTCATGAATGAGAAGAAGGAAGACGTTGTATACTAAGTGTTGGCAGCTTTCATGTGGAATGTTGCTTTAGGTAAAAATGAAAAACTCAACTTTTATGAGGGTCTTTACACAAAATATTGCCTTTTGGCATTGCTGGTGTTCTTCACTGCTTCATTGTAGCTTTTATGTACTAATATCTGTGTCACATAAGTATAATCAGTCAAGCAAAGTAGTAAGTATATTAATAAACTCAAAACTGCCAGTTTAAGTGAAGCTAAGCGTGGAGCAAACCAAATACTGAAGTGGCTAAGTGAGATTAGTGTTTCATGGGCACACAGTAGTCATAGCAACGTGACTCAAAATTTGGAAAATACCCCTCTGTAGAGCACAAAGGTTTATTTTTGATGTGGAAGCTAGAATGAGTCATAGTCAATAAAGTGTTTTAATTGTGTCGCTTCACTGTTTGTCTTACCCATGTCTACCTCAGACTTCCAACACAACTCGGAGTTCTGTCATCAACAGAAGTTTCTATATGATTTTGCAGTTATGGGATGTGTGACTGGTGGACAGGAGGCAGGAGGGGTGGACTGCTTTGTGGCAAAGTGTGGGAACAACCACGTTCTTCTAAATATGACCAAGGCGAAGCAGATGGTTGTGGATTTTAGGAGGACCAGAACTAAGATGGACTTTGTCTTTATCCTTGGAAGAAAAGGTGGAGGACTTCAGATATCTGGGTGCTCACATGGACAACAGACTAAGCTGGAAATGCACTGCTGAGGCTAAGCTTAGGTGCATCAATGTGTGCAGCAAGATGTTAGCTGTCTTCTACCAGTCTGTTGTGACCAGTGTTTTTCTTTGTATTTTCTTTGTTGAGATGGCTACTAAAAGAAACTGGACACACGGATCTGTGATGGGGAGATGCTAGCTGCTTGGGATAATGGCTGCAACTACACATGTCTTATTAAACCTGCTGGTCAGACAACAGTGTCTTTAGTTGGAGGATTCTTCTGCTTTGCTGCAGGAAGAAGCAATACAGGAGGTCCTGCACTCCAAAAGCCACAATGACTCCAGGAACTAATGACAGCAATGCATGGCAAAAATCAAAAATCACAACTGACCCTGAACATAAAACCAAAAAAGGTTAAAGCTGCATGTTATGTAAAAAACATATCCAAAACTTTGAGAGTAAGAACAGAGTAAATATTTGAATTAATATCACATTGAAAATTCAAGCACTTGGTACTACATCTTACACCAAAATTCCTCCAATGGCACACACATGGCCTTTGGTCTTTTTAAGATAGTACCGACCAAATTACCTGAATATAGATGTTTCATTTGCTAAAACTATGTTTCTGACAGCATATTTTGTATAGTGCTGCCAAATAAACCAATGAAGCTTCATAAGTCAGACATCATAAGACATCATTGATCAGATTAGCCTTGTCTGCCATCTGTATATCCACTGCTTGGCTCATAGCATCCAGAAACCACTCAAAGGCTACTGCTGGCATCTATCTATCTATCTATCTATCTATCTGTCTGTCTGTCTGTCTGTCTGTCTGTCTGTCTGTCTGTCTGTCTGTCTGTCTGTCTGTCTGTCTGTCTGTCTATCTATCTATTTATCTATCTATCTATCTATCTATCTATCCATCCATCCATCCATCCATCCATCCATCCATCCATCCATCCATCTATCTATCTATCTATCCAGATCAGACCATGTGGTATTGTAGTTGTCATGGGTGCGAGAAGATTACTAAAGGACTTGTCAATTTGCATGTCAGATATCCTAGTTGCTAATTGCACAGTAAGTCAACAGTTGATTTAAGACTTGCCAGTCCCACTGACTCTTTCCTCATAACTCACTGCAAACCATGTTGCATCTCTTTTGTTGGACAGTCAATCCGTTAAAACCAAAAAAAACCCCGTGAGCCCATGTAGAGAAATTTCTCCGAATCACGACTGAAGAAGACGGACATCCATACTGTCTGTCTGCTTCTCTGAGCTTTTCAGCAACATACTGCTGCATCCCTTGCTAAATTGGAAACGTCAGCATCTTTCAGTGTCAGTCTATTACCCATCCATCCACCTCTGACTGTGTGGATTGTGAGAGCATGTGTGTGTGTGCATGACTCCACATCGCTCACGTTGAAGTGAAGTAGGTATAAGAGTCGCCTCCCTCCCCGCCGCCTATCCTCTGCTGTTGGGTCCTGCTCTTTGAAATAATGGATTCTAATTCCTTTCCACAAGAGTGCACCCATCTGCTGGCTTTGGGGGACAGTAAAATCCTCTATCAGTTACAATTATCCCACAGTCACCGAGGACTGCGCTGCAAGTGCACGTGTGTGTGTGTGTAACCTAACCACGCCAAGCGGTGTATGTTTGTGTGCATGATGAAGAGACAAAGAGATGCTTAAAGTGAAATGCTGTGTAAGCGTGAGCTGAATCCCTTAACCCCAACCCCCCGGGATGGCGAATCCATGACAAATTATCCCAAGGGAATCAACACCAAGCTCTGTGTGTCAGTTTCTGTTTGAAATTCTGCGCTATGTATAAAATGTCACATGCTGCAACTATGTGTGTGTGTTTTTTGTGTGTGCACCGACCCCAGATTTAAAAAACAAGCAGTGCGAATCATCCTCCGCTTCTGGATGAATTGAAAATGGACTCTTTCGACTCACCACTGGGGGACAGCAGTAAATCTGGCAAAAAAAGAGTAACTGCACGGCCACTGACAAAATTCAGCCATCCTACACAACCTTGATGTTGTCTCCTTTAGGAGCTGCAGCCAAAATGTCAAGTGGTCCAAAAGTAATATTTGTGACGCAAAACAAGCCCTGCTTTCAGCAACTTGCGCCCTCCCCAGAGGACTCCTGGAGCCCTAAGGCAGAGATCTGTGATGAGAGCAGCACACACACACACACACACACACACTGTTATTTTGGCGGTGGCATTGGGGGTTTTAATGCATATAGTCCTGAGTGACAATCTGTAGCTGTGGGATTTTTGGCCCCCCTCAGCAGAAAAAAGGGACACATTGGCACAGACATCCAAGGATACCTGAGAAGAGGAGGGGAAGCTCGACTCCGACAAAACCCTCCTCGGAGAAAAACAGTCTAAAGCCCTGTCTCTATTTTCCCCATTGTGTGCCCCTCTCAACAAGGCTCTCTTCTCTCCGACCGCCCCTCCTGCCTACACGGCCACTCCTGATTCCTCTCATCAGTTCCTCGCTTTCAATTTCATTCTTTTTCCTGCTGTTTTGTGCTCTAATCTCTGCATCATCCTCTTTGACTTTCCACTACATCTCTGCTCGAGAGAGTTTATGTAAAATATGTGTTTTATTTATTTATGCATGTGTGTGTGTGTGTTGTGCGAAAACTAGTCATGATGGAGGCGGTATGAGACCTGCACTGGTCGCAAACAGCAGAGGAGATAAAGTGGGTCTGTGTTTCCCGGCAGTGTTGCAGATTTATCTCTCTGCTTACGGCTCTGATTTTACTGCCCATCCACCGGCCTCCACCGGATCCCCTGTCTTCTTTTTTTCTTCTCCCTCCCTCTCTCTCTATTTCCCACTCACCATAAGGGACCGGCCTCTTTCTGTGCACGTTCCGGCCACCATAAATCTGTCACGTTGCTCCATAAAGCTGCTTAGGGCATGGCTCAACAAATATTAAGGAAGAAGAGAATAAATAGATAAAGCTAAATAAAAGAGAAACTCCCGTCTGGAGGGAGAGACAACTTTTCTGCACGCAAAAATGGAGCCTGACTGTAAAATATTTACCTCTGTGTCCCTGTGCTGTGGATGAGTCTGATTGTGGAGGGGGCTCACTTCACGACATCGCACACAGATTTTCTTTCTCTGCTAGCCTGCCTCACTCTCTTCTGACTGTAGTGCTAAAACCCTTGTGCACCACCACACCAGGTTGGTTTTGCATATCTAGATGGATCAATGTGCCAATTAATCAGAGCAAACAGTTGAATAGTGTTTCTTGTGGTCCTGGAATAAGCTTGTTAAGTCTGTCCTGGCTTGGGTTTCGAGACTAGCTTAAAATGTTATTGGATTAAATCATGGTAAATGTCGAATCCAGTGTTTTTGGAGCTTAAAAATGGCTTAAAAATCAGGATATTTCAACTTCTGCTGCACAAAGTCTTCAAGTTTTATGAATGTGCACCTGTCCTTAACACACACACACATTGGAGCATATTCTACAAAAACACTTTGTCATCCAGGAAACATAAGAAAAAGTGACAGTGAAGCTCTAAATAATTGCGAGACAGTTTCGAGAGAGCTGCAAAGCCTTTCCACAAAATCTTGGCGGAATCAAGATAGAGACAAATGACACAAATAGCTGAAGGGCCCCGCATTGTGCAACCTGTTCATGCATGGGTGTGAGGAGGCTGACATGCGAGGCTGTGCCTGTCAGTTTATCAACGGCAGCAATTTTTCACTCTTGATCAGCCAACCGTGGAGGCATTTTAAATGAACTACCTGCATTCCGGTAGCGTCAGATGGAAGACAAAAGGCAACCGCTCAGTGAATCATTGCACTGTCTTTGTCTTTGTCCCTGTCCCCGTCTTCTCTGTCACACACTCTTCCAATCCTGCTCTCCGCTTTCCAGACCTCTCAGTCTTGTCTGATCGACTTCGCCATGACAGACGCATTAGCCATTCATGGAGCACCAAGCGCCATGTGGACAGCGGACTGTGCCCAGAACTCAAGCAATATGCTGTCACTAGAAAAAAAAAAGAAAACCAAACAAACAAACCCTACTCATGTACTCTCTCACGCACACACGGACACATGGTAGGCCCGCCGTGACCCCACGTCAAACAAGACAAACAACGGCGACAGAAAGAGGCCGCCTCTCCATGTGGCGAGTCAGCGTATGGAACCCTGGCACCATATGGGCTCTTCATTGTTGACAAAACAGCCTTAGGGACATTAGCACCCACCATTTGAGTATATGGAAGCTTTTTTTTTAAAAGTGTTTTTTTTCTCTTTCGCTATTTCTCCAGCAAATTAAAGTGCCATCATCGATCTGCATGTCGACGCCTGGAGGTGTGTTGGACGGGATTTGTAAAGTCATCCCTCTCCTGTCATTTGGAAGTGACAAAGATATCACTGACTGCGGTTGGAGGAAGTCCCATGGTGATCTTACCTAGCTGCAGCTCCATGTTGCTGATCTTGTTTTCCGAGGGAAACAGGATCTTTGGTGGCTTGTCGGTCAAAGGAGCTGAAAAGGGGAAAAAGAGACACATTTTAAATATGATTCGAGACAAACCAGCAACACAACAAAATATCTTTGAAAAAGAATGACAAGGATTTCTGATGGAGCTATTTTTAGTTTGCACTCTATGTCCTTCTGTGCCTTACAGAGATTTGTCAGCATTGTGTTTTCTACACTCCTATAAGTAAATAAATGTCCATCTACTTTCCACCTGTCGTCATTCCTCTTTCTATCACATTCTTTGCATCTTTGCAGCCACATCGCAGTCCGATGTCTCCAGACCTCGGATTCCATTTATCTTATCTACTTGTAATCATAAATGAATCACTACTTTGCCAAGAACATGCCACCATTTAATCTGCATGAGCGCTAGGTATTTGAAGAGCCATCAAGGAGTGTGTCTGAGTGAGAGGGAGCAGCTGATGCAGTAATGATGCTAATCATCCATACGGTGGATGTCAGACCTGCTGCTCAAAGCCCTTCCTCTGGGGACCGCCGGAACAGGCAGCAGTTCTTATTGTTGTTAAAAGCGTTTGTGTGTTCTGCATGAGAGGCTGTGCTCTTTAGGACTTGAGGATCAAGAGAACAGAAAGAAGATATTGCATGTGCATTACTGAAAAGCAACGAGGAGCGACAAAAATGGAGATAATGGAAGGTGTTTTCATGTCAAATGCCTTGATCATAAAGCACTTATCTGCTGCAAGGATAAAAACAACCTCTGCATTTTCACTTGTTTGTTTTTTTGCAGCAATGCTTTTACACTGAGTTAACCATACATATTAAAAGCTGCAGTGCGGAAGGTTTGTCTCCCCCTTCTGGCTATGAGAGTAATTACACTGTAGACACATGCTTATTATGTAGACATTGTTATGTATCATGCTTTTTTAAAACTAATCCTTCCTCTGAACGCAAGTTTCTTTAATATCTGGAACATCAGAAACTTTTCTTAGATGCTATCTAGGCTTTTCCGCCATGGCCTTTGCCAGATTCTTAGCTGTGGTCGCCTACTCCATTTTCATCACCATGGTTGCACCCTTGAATAAAACAACTGAATGTCTCCACTATGAATGAAAATATGTGCCCAGTACAGCTACTCCCTAATGCTACATGGCCTCTAGAGCAAATGAGGGTTCAGATTTATGGCTCAAAAGCACTTTTATATGTTAGCAAAGGCATCATGCCACTATAGTGATGGTTATTTTGCCGTAGGCATTAGGGCGGTATGGGACTTTTACATATGCAAAAAGGAGAAACTTAAGGTTTTACTTTTTTAAACACAGCACATAAAGTGAGTTATGCGACCTTCAAAGTTCATATTGCAAGTTTATACTGATCAGATTATGTTTTTGTTTTTTGGTTAAACAAGGACATACAACGATCAGGCATAACATTATGACCACCTGCTTAATATTGTACTGGTCCCCCCTATGTGGTCAAAAATACTCTGAACCATTGGGCATAGACAAGAGGATCTCTCAGGGTGTCCTATGAGGTCTGGAACCAGGACGTTGGCAGTGGATCCTTTGGGTACTCTGGCTTGTGCAGTGGGGCCTCTGTCAATCAAACTTGTTCCACTGCATCCTGTTGATGCTTGATCAAAATTGGGTGTAGGAAGTTTGGAGGTCAAATCAACATGTTGGGTCACTGTCATGTTCCTCAACATGTTCCTGATGGTTTGATGTTTTTTCCATGTGGTGCACTTTCCTGCAGGGGTAAGCCAGTGACATTTGAGATTTCCATTTGCATGTGCTTGTTGTGGGCCAATGTTTTTTTGGTCTCACCAACACGGATGTCAAAATCCAAGGTTTTCCAGCAGGACATCATTTAGTATCAGTATGATCAATGTTATTCATATCACCTGGCAGTGGTCATAATGTTGTGGCTGATCAGTGTATTTTCTTGTGTTTGCTAGCATGATTGAATAACACATTTTTCAAGCTGTCCGTTTCTGTGAGTGCTTCCACTTCTAACCAGATATTTTCACTACATTAACGATGAATTGTAAATCACTGACATGTCAACCTAAGCAATAATGCCCACAAGTAAGTTTGAAAAGAAAAAATGTGACAAACGGAACAAAAGTCAAAAGGAAAGAAATGAACTGAATCTCCCACAGTCCAGCTCAGGTGCTCTAACAGAGCCACTAACCTGGACATCACACCTTCTGTGCCAGCGTGCAAGACACTTAAGCTGTGCCATGTCTCTCACTATGTCAAGCCACCATGCTGTCTTGTTGAATACATGTAGCGTTAGCTGAATTTCACCTAGTTTCATTTTGGAAATGATTTGCTTCTTTCATGTTGGTGAGCTGTGTTTAAATTGTTCTGGACCTTATGGCCCTCAGACCTTATGTTAAATATAACCAATATGGAACATAATAAGAATCCTTGCTTTACAGCAAATATCAGTCAGTCATATACTCATTTATTTTTCAATAGTTGTATAATTACATTGTGATTTGTGCTCCCCTTTATGGAAAAAGGAAAAGAAAACTCTCAAGTCATGCACACACTCCCTCTTTGTCTGAATCTAGTATATTTGGTGATCCATTAAAAACCTACGACACATTTTTTTGTTGCTCTGCTGTTGCATCATAAGGAAAAACTGCGGCACATTAAGCACATTATAATCCCCATATCTCTGCTAGCAGGCGTGACATATTTGATATCGCAGACCTTAGAATGTCTTCTTCTACACTGAAATGAGCTCGGCCATTCTGATTACAGTACTGTGATTACGAGGCTGGTGATAAAGATTTACCATTTACTGAACTAAAACAGGTTTGATATATGTGGTGTGTGTGTCTCTTTATAGAGTGGTCCTCAGTATGTTTTCAGACATTGCGTCTTTACAGTACACCAGGTAAGGAGGACACAACCTTTGACCACATGGTACACTCCAGTGCACCGAGAGGCAAAACAAGCACACATATTGCATTCAATCCTGTCCACAAGGGCAGTCAGAACTACTTCTGTACTTTCCAAACCAGCCATTTAAAAACCAAACCTAATTGACCACAACAACAGTAACTCCCACCAGCAGACATTTCAGGCATTTCTAATTATTTAGCGGTGAATTTGTGAGGGTGGTTTATTCAGGCCAGTTGGTATCCGCGTGCTTTCATTAAGATGTTTTCTCAGAGTATCCTCACATGCCCTCTTCTTTAGCCTTATAATAAGAGTGCACTAACAAGCCCTCCTCTGTTTCAGTGTCTGTATTTGGGGGAACGAGCTACGTAATGTTGTTGTGTTAAGTAATTCAGTAGAGCAAAGTCTTGTCTCAAATAAAGTGCATGGTCGTGTAAGGCCCTCGGTTTATGGCTTCATGATAACAGCCAGGGAGAGGTGCTCATGTGAATCCGCACAGACCAAAATTTGAATGCGAATTATGTGCTAATCTGAATACTGTTTGTTTTGGTTTGGGTTTTTTTTTTTCCCGCTCAGATGTAGCACCTGTGTGTATGCAAATACTGACAGAAGCACAGTGACATTTATGAGAGGGGCGGTCACGGGCTTTTAGGCACAACTGTTTGCACTGTTAATAGGTAATCACATAGCACAAATTACACTGGATACTGATACAATTTTAATTACATATCAAACTGCTATACATAATTACACAATGGGTGATCCTATAGCTAATTATGCACTGGGCAAACAAATGAGGACAAGCTGTGTACGGGACACGAGGGGGGAAGCAGATGTGGTAAGAAGAGCACAGATAGGAGGCAGCAGACGTCAGGAGACGGAGAAGTAGAACTGGTGGAATGAAAGAAAGAAAGAAAGAAAGAAAGAAAGAAAAAATGATAAAAGCTAAAGTGAACCAGTCACAAAATATGTTCCCCCTCATTTTGGCATGCCACACTTGCTTCCGAAAATCTCATTATCTTAATTACCACTCCTTTATGGGAAATACATCAATTATCACAGTTCGGGGGGGAGGGGGGGCCCTGTTTTAAATGTGGAGGATTGGGAGCGACTCCTAACAAAAGGGAAAGAGTCTCTGCTTGCCATTACTAGGCAAAGTCTGGAATGAAGCAACCATAGACATAAAAAAGGGTAATTAAACATGCAAATATATCTGGTGAGCTGTTAACAATAATGAAAGGGCATGTGAGCATCATGAGAGGAGATGCTGGCAGACCTTTTTGGATTGTGTGCAATAAAATTTTCAAGGTTAAACCAAACACACCTTTGTGCTTTTCTTCAAAAACACATTGAGGAGCAGATTGCAACAAAACTGGCCTGAGGATAATTTGACAAGATGTTGGTCAGCTTTGTGTTGTGATGCTATGTGATGGTGGCAGGTAGATATTTCAACCTGTGGCAGTGCTCTTGAGGTTAATCTTTGGTTCCCACATGCACAAGGATGCACACTAACCCATGCACATCAGTGACTCGATGCACACTCCAACCAGCGGTGTCACACTATTCTACTAATACAAGTGGATACTGAAAAATACTGCAATGCACAAGCAGAGAGCGTAGAATCCAGAAAGCTACACTATACTGATGCAGCTACTTCTTTAAAAATGCATTCTGCACATTAGTTGGACCTGTGGGATGCACATAAGGCACATTTGGAGTAACAAAGAACTTTTGTTTACAAAAAAACTCCACAAGGTCCCTGAAAAGAGCTTTTAAAATTTACCTCTGATTCATTCTCTCACACACAGATGGCCACGCATGGCACTGTCCCAACCACTGAGAGCAATTGTCTTATTAATGCACACTTTAACACGTGAATGGGAACAAATGGGGACCACACTACCAGTGCAGCAGTTACTGGACACCCATCTTTACATTCTTAGCCACAGCTCCCCCACAAACATGGAGGAGAAATGATTTTAAGTTGACGAAAACTGTTGCAAAAAGTGCAACTTTGCTCGTCAGAGAATTGGGTGAAGTTGATGGAATTGTTTGACCTGAACCAAATGCCTTCTCATCAGTATCTGTGAGCAGAGAGTGAATGTCTCCTGGGTGAATTTGTGCCTTTAGGGAATGGAAATGGTTGACCTGGTATGCTTGTGCAAATTTTATGCTCTGAGATCAGTGATTCACGATAAAACGTTGATGCCTGAGTACCCCCAGGGCGGGGGGATTGTCTATTCTGCGCAGCAAACACGGCTGAATTAATTTCAGGAGGTGACACAAAGTATCTCCGAAAACTTTCCATCCACGCAGCACGTGACTCATGCCTGATAGCGTGAAAAAGGAAGCAAACAGTGTCTAAAACATCCAGGGTTTGTGTTTTTTTTCAGCATTTTCAAATCCTAGTAACGACATGCCTTCACAGGGAGCAGGTTTTAAGTGCTCTTGAAGAAAGACCAAATCAAGCTTTGTATGCATGTGTATGCATGTGTGCCAGCCTACATGCAGATATATTAACACAGCGTGAGACTCCGTGGATGTGAGCTTTGTGATCACTCATCCACAGTCCCATTTCTGCTTGGTGGTGGAAAAGCTCACTGGACTTTCCAGATGGATTATTCTGGGTGAGTGACTGTAGGCAAACAGCAAATTAATGAATTAAGGATGGAGCTGAGATACTTGGATCATCGGGCTTTTTTCTGTTACTTGTCCCATTTGTAGGGGGGCAGAGTGGTGGGGATTTGAAGGGAAGAAATAAGCTGTTGGCAAATTGGTAACAAAAGTGAAAATGAGAAGGAATCAAATGTACGAATGACTTCCACGTGCAGCATATAGGTGTATATTATACAGGCATACAAATGGACACTGGAGGGAAATTGACAAACACACACATGCATGGACACCCACAGATCCATGAAGCTGCAAGCAGAGGCCTGCATTGTCTTTTGGCTTCACAAAATTGGCTCCCAAAAGGTTTTCAGTGTTTTTTTTTAACCAACAAAGGCAGTCAAGCTGGAGAAGAAAAGCAAAAAATAGAAGAAGGGGGACTTGAGCAAACATAAAGTCCTTGTGAGTCTCCTAAGACTGCTAAAGCTTGAATAGAGAAGTCTCAGTTCTCTTCTACGGCTGGCAGACTCCTATATTGTACCGCAGGAGATCACCATATATTAACAGTGACCTTCCCCTGTACTGTTGTCACCTTTGAGCCAGTTTCATTTCATTCCTGATGGTGCAATAACCGTCCTGTATGATTCCCCCCTTATAAAGTCACCTCAGAGTATACAGAATTCAATTCCAGACCTGACCATTTCCCACATGAGAGAAGCCGTGCAGGGAGCTGGTTGGTGTCATCCAGCGGAAGCTAATAAAAGCCGTTATATTCATCCTGAACCACATCACAACCCTCCACACACACACAGACACACACGCACGCACACACACACACACACACACTCTACCACCCATCCACCAGTGCTCTCTAAGAGCCCAGCTCCTGGCACAGCTAAAATGTTTCAACATCAAAGCAACAAGAGTGTTTTTTTTTTACAATCCCCATTCTGCAAATATGACTAAACAGATTTCTAAATCACAGTCACCGGCAGGGACAAATGGCTATCATCGAGGGAAGCAAAAACAATTGGCCTCTTTTGGTCCAAATGGCCAGTTGAACTTTTTTGACTAAGCTGCTCTCAGAATGACTATCTGAGTGATGAAACGTGGCAGCGATCAAACTGTTCAAAGCGCAGCTCCAACTGTGACGTCTCAATAATCCATATCTTTGTGAAATAAGAACAAAGAGCAAATTAAAAGCCCCCTCCCTGACAGTTCCCCCGCTCACTTGCAGATCATTTTAAGTAACCATTAGGAACTGCGTTGAACATTTCATTACTTAAAAAGTGCTACACGGAGGCCAATTAAAGATGAATTTTACTGAGGGAGGAAACTATTAAGAGAGGCTGAAAAGATGAAATGAGACAATACAAAGGCGGGAACAGTGACAGAGACACGGAGTGAACAGAACAGATGGAGAAAATGTATTATTGATTGCAGGAGGTTTACCATGATTCTGCTCTCTCAGCAGGTGTGTGTACATGTGTGTGGCCACAGATCTTTGGCCCTTATAAATGCTCTTGCTCGATCCAATAATCTTACTGGTAACTCCTTGTAAGGACTTGCTGTCTGCAGGCCTCCTCCCTGCCTGCAGACTTTAACAGGCCTTTTTTTAAACTATAACTCAGCATCACTTAAGCAAAGAATCTTCTCGAGGCAGGCTAGTGGATATAAAAATTAATGCTCAGGAAGTATCCACCTCCACACATTATAATAATGTGTTCTCATACTTTATGTACTATTTAAAAAGCAACCTCATTAAGGCTGTTTGTTTTTTTCCAGACACTCAACAAGGATTATATTTCACACAGGCCGATAGAATAAATGTGCATTCGCGGTAAGAGGTTCAGTTAAGCAGTCGGGGAGTGTGAAGTGTGTTTGAAATGAATGAGGAGCATTTTTATGGATCTATTGTTTACAGAATAGTGAGCAGAAAGAAGCAGGGATGTTTGAGGCGAGGGGAGAGGAGAGTCAGAGGTAACTTCAAGATTTAATGGTCTCCCTTGTGCTTCAGAGTTGAGCAGAAAAAACCTGCATGGACACAAGTGCACACAAGAAAATATGATTTATCCGTCCATTCATAAAGTGTACTGACAAAAAAAAGTATTGAGCAGGTTTTGCTCCACTGCTAAAATGACAACAATGACTTAATTTCTCGATTTAATTTAATTAAGTGGAAGTAATAACACTGATAAAGCAGGTACGGCACCAGCAAAACTGCAGTCTTTCTCTTACATGTACACACAAATACCCCCCCACACACACACACACACACACACACACACTCACTCTACACACACCCCACCCACCCAACCCCCTGCCACACCACACACACACACACACACACACACATACAAACACACAAACATGCTGCCCAATCATCTCTCTTCGCAGTCCATAGGGATGTGTGACACATATGGTGTGTTGCACTCTGTTGTGTTACAGTATGAGAAGTGACTGTTCCAGCCTTACATTTGCCAGATGCTCTATGCCAACTAACTGGCACTTGGGGCAAGACTCACAAGGCAGAGTTCAAACCGTGTTTTTGAAATCTTTGAACGTACCGTATAGCTATATGACAACGGCATTGGGAAACCTAATGAACCCACCAGAGCGAACACAGGAGGGGAGTTGTGTCTGTGTGCAAACTTGGCAAGAAACATTTGCAAAACCCCTTGCAAGTGTCTGCCGGAGCACTCGTGTTCATGTGGATGTATGGTGGAGAAGACAGGAAGACATTTGGCAAACATAGAGGGGAAAAAAAGAGAAGCATGTGCCGACAAAGATACATACAAGTGGTTCATGAGAGAATATGTGCGACTGTAATGGAATTCAGTGCTCTAGTGAGTATTAATACATGGGAGGGACACCACAAGTGGCATGTCTGTGTTCATCTAATGAGGCCTCTGCTGAGACTTTGGTCCAATATGAAGTGGGAAGAAACATAAACAACGATGATATGCTGAGAAAAGACAATGAAAGAGGAGAAAAGATAAGGACAGAAGAGGAAGGACAGTAAAGAGGATCACTTCATGGGAAGAAAATCCTTAAGCTTACAATCAAAATCTGCGTAGACACTGGCCTCGGCCATATTGTGGATAAAGTATCAACATATCAACAATCTGTGTGGGTGTAGCTTAGCATAGCCTGTTTTGTTCCCTCTGTGAGCGCAACATCACACTCTTTTTATCTGCCTTTGATCTGCTCTGCTCTTAACCTCTCTCACTGTAGCACAGAGTGATATTTTCTTTTATTCTGCCTCACTAAGAGTGTGGCCCTCTCTTCCCCACTGTCATCTTTTCATCCATTAGTCACTGTCCCGCAATTGGCCCCGCCGCACTCTTTTTTACCTTTCAGTAAGCCTCGCCAGTTTCTTTTCTTAGCCTCTTTTCTTCTGCACTCAACCCAGCTTGTGCTCCTGCCTCTCCCTGGCAGCATATACAGTATCTGTGTGTCTGCGCGGTGTATCTCGGATAATATCAGTGTGAACTTTAATGTTTCCCAATGGGTAGAGTGTACACTACACTGTTCTTCCATTAGGGCGCGGCTCGCAGACAGCGTGCACATATTCAATAATGCAGGTCAGTGCTTGTGTCTGCCAGTGTGGAACCTCAGCATACACCCTGGTGTTGCACACGAGCTCATGCAAACACATGCTCTAATCGCACACACCCTTGCAAAAACACATGCACTGTCGAGCACACTCACACTCAAACAGTGCACACACCTTCCTGTCAGCCTCAGATAACAAAACCCAGAGGTGGAGTGATGAGAAAGAAGCCATTTCTACTAAATGGATGTACACAAAAACAATCCTGTGGAGCTTATGCAGATAGGCATGGGAGGGAAGCAACAAGGGAGACATGTGACATGTGAAGGGAGGAAAAAAACTATTTCAGACAAGACAGAATCTGACCATCAAAACATCCAGCAACGGGAGTCGGCAATGACAAAGGATTAGCTTCTAATCAGTGCCGATCTCTGTGGGCAATTCAGAGGGAAGCCCTAGTGGCCTGCTATCCATTCTGTCACTCTGTCAGAGCAGGAGGACAAGGCTAACCCAGTCAACTGCAGGGGAGAGCCAAAGCAGGTGGATACACACCTGAGGGACAGGATTAACACAGTCCTGGCACATTACAACCAGCATGCATAGTGTAAAATCCCACTGGAAGGATGTGTGTGTAGGTCTGTCTCTTCTTTGCCGCGCTGTATAGCAGCCTCGGGTCGGTCCAGGTGTGTAAACACATTGGTAGTGCCAGTAGGCTACCTGCGGCAACACATATAGAGCTGAGATTTACATGAAGTAACAGAGGAACAGATAGGCAGCCTGCAGGGTCACCTCACTGCCATCTGCTCCATCAGGTCCCTTTGACCCGTCTCCACAGCAACCTCAGCAGCTCCCTGAATCCACTGTTGTCCCTCATCTGTGATAATGACTCTCTGATAAATGTAAACAGTTGTCTGTGTTGTCATACACACAATTAATTGAACTCTTCTTGACATGCATATTAGATAATATTGAGGTTTTTTTTTTATTAATTAGGAGTGAGGCTGTGTAAGACAAAGTCATATGAGACAAATTCAAGTTGCATTTGTTCTTGACATGCTTTGATTGCAGCAATGACACCATCCATTCCTTTATGCTGATCTTCAGGACAGTATCACTAAAACACCAGAACACTCATGTTTACCATCGTTGGATGTGTATCTGAGGGGAACGAACTGGAATACAGGGAGGTCATCAAGCACTTTGTCAGCTGGTGTGAGATCAACCAGCTTCAGCTGAATGCCAGCAAGACAAAGGAGATGGTGATCGACTTCAGGAGGAAAAAACCACACTTCACTCCGGTGAACATCCAGGGTTTGGACATCGAGGCAGTGGATAACTACAAATTCCTGGGTGTTCACCTCATTATCAAACTGGACTGGACTGACAACACCCACGCCCTGTACAAGAAGGGCCAGAGTCGCCTCCAACTGCTGAGGAGACTGAGGTCCTCCGGTGTGTGCAGGGCTCTTCTCAGGACTTTTTATGACTCATTGGTAGCGTCTGCTATCTTCTATGCTATGGTCTGCTGGAGAGGTGGCTGCACTGACAGGGACAGGAAGAGACTCAATAAACTGATCAGGAGAGCAAGCTCTGTCATGGACTGTTCACTGGACTCCATAGAGGAGGTGGGTGAGAGGAGGAGCCAAGCTGATATCCATCATGAACAACCCCTCTCACCCCCTGCATGACACCGTAGGGTCTCTGAGCAGCTCCTTCAGCAACAGATTGATACACCCGCGGTGTAAGAAGGAACGTTACCGCAGGTCGTTCTTTCCAACTGCCATCAGACTATACAAGACTAGCACAACCTGAACGTGTTGTAGTTCTTCCACTGTTTCCTGTTCTTTCTTACAATGTTTAGTGCTATGTGATGACTTATGTTGTAAATATGTGCTATATAAATAAAACTGAATTGAATTGAACTATTCATCTACTTGCACTATTCATAGTACTATTACCATGTGCAATATTATTTATTCAAATTTTCTTGTTAAATATTACTTTGATATTCACTCTTCACTTATTGTTGTATTTTACTGTATATTATTAAAATGTTTCTTTATAGTAGATTGTTTATTTTGCTCTGACTGAATAAATGCAAATCAGATGTTACGGCAATACAGCATCTTATTATCATCTTTGCTGGATACAAATAATACTCTTAACTCCTGTCTGTTTTCTAACAAATATGTGGCTTTTTTTCTCTATTATCTTTATGAAGAAATATTTAACTAATCTACATTTCCAGCCATTTAATTACCCATGGCCTTGGCAAGTTTTCTGTAAATGCGTATACTTGCATATATTTATGTATATTATAAGACTCTGCTTATGCAAGTCGAACTGCAGCATGCATATGTGAACAGAATACATGGACCAATGGAAAAGCATAAACATTACCTGAAAGTTTTAATCCATTCAAAAAAAATCAGTATAACTTAATAATAATAGAATTAAATTACACCATACAGACTCAGTGACATCAGTATGGATGACGAAGCAATAGAGTGTTTCAGGAACTACCTTGCAAAAAAATCCAGTGTGTTTATGCAGATGGACACAAGTCAAATTTTATGGAGATCTCAAAGGGAATCAACCCCAACGTTCGGCTTTATTTCTGGTTTTATTTTCTATTTTTATACATATTATTAGGAAGGGCATGTCTATAGCTAAAGTGCATCTCTATGCAGATGACACAATAGTGCATTCAACTGCCTCTTTTCTGAATCGGGCTGTTGATGAGTTCCAGACTGCCTTTTAAGGCCTCATTGCATGATTTAAAGTTAGTTCTCAATGCTAAGAAAACCAAATTCATGACCTTTTTGCTCCCAGACCTCACATACTGCTAACGTTCAGACTTGAGAGAGGAATATAATTGAAAAAGTATCTTTCAGGTTGTAGATCTCTGTCTGTTTTGATCAAGTCTCGCTTAGATTTGTTTTCATAGATGAATGACTCGGCAACATTACATTTTCATTTGACTTAATTCACTTTTACTACTTTGCATCATATCCTCAACAGCATTAAATTAGCTTAAAGGTAAAACTGGGAATATGTTATACAGCTGAATAGGAAGCCTTTATTTGGCCTTTTGACCAGCAAACCAGAGCAAAACCACCATTGCCTTGAACTGGTCTGCACTGAGAAAATAAAAGCAACTTTCCTTTAATGGATTCATACAGCAGTTTGCACAATGTCCTAAAGTATTTTGCCTACTGCCTGGGTTGATGTGTTGTCTTTTAAAGTTTTGGACAGGCTTTCAAAAGTCTCTTTGCATCTCCAGCAAGAATCAAGTTGAAACGCAATTTCCAACCAAAAGAAAAACACTTTTCTTAACTACTGTAAGTCATTTTTTTATATTGTTTGGCTGTCAGAATTTCATATGCGGCTGTCAAGATGCAATTTACAGTGGAGTGTGGGCACTATTCTAAAGGGTTTATTGTGCTATACATTTGTCATATTGAAGTCCCAAGTTTGTTATTCCAACACAGTTTTGAAGGGTTATTAGTAATTAGTGGAAGATAAGTACAAGACGTTGGAAAAAACAAAATGAAAATTAATATTTTGTTCCAGCCTTTGCATGTGCTCATTTAATATTGTGAGAGACTGTCCCTTTGAAGAAATCCCACTTTGTTATTCAGCTAGAGAGAACTGGTTGTCAGCAGAATCAATTCTCTCAGTGGATCAAATGATTTTTACATCTCTGTCAGATAGTTTGGCTGTTAACTGACATCCCAATGGTTCTTTTTTGATAGTGCAGGCAGGCAAAATGGATTTGACGAAGGTAAAATAGGTGACAATGTTAGACTAGCAGATGAGTGCATGTGGACAACAGGCACCTTCTACAAAGAGGAGAGTAGCTGAGGATCAGGAAGCAGAAAATGAGAGACAACTTGCCCGCTCTCGGTTTCTCTTTACTCTGCACAGCGTACAGCTTAATAGTGCTATGTCTCTGAAAATATCTGGAAAACGCTCAGAAAGTTGCTTGACATACAATACAGTAGAGGGGCAATATTCCCAAATAAGCCAAAATAGAATTCATCTTGAATACAGACTATTGTATTTGAGTGAACTGCAGTTTTTTCTGCGCACTTGTCTTCTTCCGAGTCTTCCCTGTACTGCAGAAATATGCAACTAGTACATGTCAAGAGATGCTCATTGAAATACTCGCTTGAAGAGATTGTCTTCCCAAAAAGAATTACAGCCCGAGTTTCTTCAATAAGTGAACCAGACGATAAATGACAAAGCCCTGTAGTGGCTGGAAGTAATTAAATCTCTGAACCCCAAAACCCAATGACTGGTTTGAGAGGCATGTTATTTTTTCTTTTAAATCAGCAGAATTACACCATTTATCACGGAAAGAAAAACAGGAAGAATAACAAGACTTTCAACTTTCAGCATTCCTTGAACTACCCATACGTGACAAATGGTTCTGCGAGGAAAGCAAACCAAATCTAAGCTTAAAATTCTAATTATTTAAAAAGCCACCCAAAATTAACACTAAACAGATCCAGTAAAAACAAAAATTCTGTGCTCCTCAGTGTCACTGAGAAGCCATAACTCACTTGTGATCGTGTGACCAACAATCATGTGACAAAGATTCAGGTGACTTCTTCTGAACTGCAGGCAGTGTTTATACAGAGCAGATAGGAGACAAGCATGGCAACAAATTAGAGAAACTAGGAGGAAAATAATAAATATTTGCTCAATAAAAAAATATATTCAGCATGGCTGAAAAATTGTAAATGATAAGGGAGATTGTTAGCAAGTTGTTGGAAGATACATTCAGCATGGTGAAATATCTCTCCACAGTTTGTTTACAGGATATTGTAAAGAATACGAATCTTGTACAAAAAAACAGTAGTGAAATATATATATAGCATGTGGAGTGACCATTTTTATATCCACTGTTGGTTATACCTGTAGGCACTTGGAAAAATGAAGCTGAGGTTTTTAAATTAGAAATTTCATTTTCTTTGTTTTATTTTTTTTGTTTTTTTCTGTTTTAGGAATTATGGCATCATAACTGTGTTAGTTCTCTCTACTCCTAGCTGTGGTTGTGCTGTTTCCATAGCGGTGCCGGAATTTATGTTGCAGTGAAAAATGAGCCCATAGTGAGTTAAAATGTTACAGGATGAAAAAAGAAATAAAAGCCTCCTGAAACTGCTTGGGCTTTAGAGGGCTGAGGTGGGGGCAAAGGATGAATGGACGGGTCAACAAAACATTGAACAGTAATTTGTTTCCTGTTTCCAACAGACAGTTAACATTAAGCACAATCACAACGTCTCCTTAACCTCTTAACAAAGTGCCTATTCCAACCCACGACCTTTCATTAAACCTTAATAGAGCTTAATTATAGCATTGTTGCATCATAAAGCTGATGTACCAGCAGTGATTTGTAATGATTTTGGAAGTCACAGGCCAATTATGTTGACCTGACAGTGGCATCTTCCCAGAAAACATTTCTTTGTGAGCACAGACGGAAAAAAACAACCCCAGATAACCTAACTGGACAAAGCAGAGGGGAGGGTAATAAACACAGTTCCAGCTTGAGTGGCCACACACACACTCCCCTCCTCCTTGATGTTAGAGCCACTGTAGAGTGTGTCTAGCCTGTGCCAAATTCTAATTAGAGACTCATTAGCCTCATCTGTGATCATAAGCACACGATGTGCACATACATGCAAATTCAATATGCTCAAAGTTATAAATAGATGAGAATACAGACACACACACATACAAAAACCTAGAATAGACACTGGCATCCGTACAGTAAACACACACAGTGTTACACAAACACTCTTACTGGAGAACAGCAATCATTAGCATGACACATCTGATGGTCTAAACTGTCTCTGAGCTATGTTTCACCAGCTGACTCAAATGGAGCCAGTCCCACAACACACTGCCAGGGTGAGGTCTGCAAATCATGTGTTTGTTTGCTTCCCCTTATTCCAAAAGCCTAACAATGCTCTTCTCTCCCAGCCTTCTAAGACAGATGGAGATCATTAGCTTTCCTCACTCCCCTCCCCTCCACTCTCCAATCTGTCACGTCTAAACCATAGGCGCTCTTTGTCTTGCCTTTTCACTCGTCCCCTCCTCTGCTTGCCCCTCGCTCGCCGTCTCCGTCCATCTCCCGCTACACAGATTTATATCTGAAGGTTTCAAACTCCAGCCGAATCTTACAAGTTTAACAAGTGCTTCATCACTCTTGTCAGAAGTAGTTACAGGAGTCATGACACACACTTCCCAAGACAGGAGGAATTGATGAGAAGCCATTAGACTCCGCTGATCCTAGAGTGAACGGGAAGGCCTCCATCACTGCATTCCTCTGGTCCTTGACATAGAGGCATGGACACCAGCAGCTCTTCAGACAAGCGTCGGATGCACCAATTCTTCACAGACATGCACTCTTACTATATCTGTTGTTTTTTTTGAGCTGTAATCAACAAAGGAAGTAAAGATGTAATGATAATGATGAAATCCACAGCTGCGATTGCCACAGCATCTGCCAGAAGGTTCAGATTACAATCACAAATCCGCCCAAGGCATCCGGAATCTATCATTTGTTCTCGAATCTCTGTCATCGACGCCATTATTAGGAGACGCATGTGGCTAAGTAAACCCCACACGGCGTGGAGAGATGGATCTTATTGTTGGTATAATAACAGTTTTAGCCGTGTGCTTGTTTGCAGTAGTGTTACGTGTTAACAGAACTCCTGCTGTCCTGCCTGCACTGGTGACCATCTGGACCGAATCCATCATTTTGTTTTGTGCTTCCTTCGTGGCCCTGGCTCCTAATTTCTCATTATTGCATCACAGTTTGAAGTGTTTAACACTATTATTTCAGATTTGCAATAATGTTTGATGATATATTTTAGTAGACGAACAATTCCTGATTAAAGTATCATCTTTGAGATGTGAAGAAAACCCAGGCAGTTTATATATGAGAGCTGATGACCTTAGGATGTTATTGGTGCACTGGCTGGGAAGGAACATCTGTTGCATGCAGCCATTTTGGCATGTAATTTGGGTGGAATGAGGTACAGGATGATTGTTGTTGGACTTTTGTTGTGTTAATCTCAGAGCAATTTTCTGCACTTCATGCTCTACATATTGAATGTCACAGCACTTTGATTTGGAGGTAACCTAGGACATTGGATAGACGACAAGCACATGCTCTCCCTCTCAGATTTTGCGGTTACATTTGTGCACGCTAATTCCAAAACACATTTTTCACATAGCTTTAAAGTAAGCTAGAAGTTTAGAATTGGAAGTGCTATAGCTGAAAGGATGACCCAGTTACAGTATATAACACACCGAATAACCGTATACACACAATAATACACTAGCGTTAGTGAGGTTTAGAAAAGGCATCTTCATTAATTACAATTAAAAAACCAGATCACAATTTGTAGTTTTCAGCCCCACAGCCAACATTTAAGCCTCTGATGGAAATTCCCGATGTGTTGTGAAGCAATTTGGGGAATACTGGCCCAAAAACATCACTGAGAGCAAAAGACAAAGTTTTCATGCCAAAATCACAGAACACCTTTCTCATTCACTTTGTCCTTCAATTTCACATTTATTGCAAACTGAAATTAAACTTTACGGTGAAGACGACAGAGAGCGATGTGTTCCAGGTCTTGCCAAAATAAAAACAGGAGCTGAAATTTAGTTGACTTGTTTCAACTGTTTGTAGGAGTTTTTCCTCTGAGTTTATTGAATACCTGCAGCATTAGACAGCAGTAGGATCCAAAGTGAGACAGTTGCACACATTTATGCAAAAGCAGTAAATTCCTTAAGGGCATGAAATTCTAAACTGTCTCCGACATGGAGAGACTGATAGGGACCCTACATTAAGAACCTTTGTGTACTTTTCTTCACTTCAGACAGATTCTTAAAGTAGTTATAGTAATCAAAGTAGTGAGAAAACCTGAAATGAACAACACTATTAGTTGTTTGCAGAGTTTGATAAGCTTGCTATTGATTTAGATTTTGTCTTTTGTTTAACTGTCTATTATTATGCATCAGTCTAATCTTGATGCATTATGTGTGCCATGTCTGAAAGGGGCTTATGTAATATGATATGATTATTTTGGATAAAAAACAAAAGCTACAGTGACAAGCAATAAAAATCATACACCAGACCTACTTCTGTTTGGGCCACTTAATCCTGCTTTTTTTTTTAAATGGTTTGGTACAATACAGTCACTTCCAAGATGTTACAGCTTAGAAATAAAGTAGCATCAACAGCCAACAACAGATCTAAGCTACATACAGTGCTGTGCAAAAGCATTAGCCCCCCTACAGAAATCTTCTATTCTTGCATTACTGTATGGGGGCAAATGCTTTTGCACAACACTGTATGTAACTACTGGACATCAGCATGAATTTACAACTTAGGGTGTTGTAGTTTCCATTCTGTGTGAAAACGATTTACATCATGACATTTTAACAATATTCACATACTGGGTAAGTGTTACGTTTTTTTTTTGAACTGCCGCTCCTGACTTCCCTTTCTTGTTGGTCATCACTCAGTCAGTGTAAAACTAGTCATTAGCAACTACATCACAATTGCTGGTTTGCATTAAGATGTTGTATTTGTTGCACGAGTGACTGATGGACTGTGTTCCAGTACCCTTCACCAGTCTGTCTTGGAGCCCAGCAGAATTTAACTTCCTGTAATTATGATGCAGCAGTCACCATTGTCACCACTCAGAAAAGGTTACAAAGTCGCGGTTAAGCTATTGTTTATGTAAATGTCATCCTCCACATGTATTCCCAGGTGCCCGCAAACAACCGAGTGCATAAATGCACTAGGCCCAACCGACAGCCACCCTCTTGCCAGCATTTTACATTGAATCCTTAGCTAATAAAAGTGGAGAAGCTGATTGAGTGCTTTGACCTCCCTGGAGGTGGTCGAGGTTAAATGGGTGCAGGGCTGGGCTCTTTTTTCCTCTGCTTTTAAAAACCCAACGCGCTCCCTGCAGGATGTCTGATCCTCTGACCACAAATCAACCAGCAATTACAACCCTACAGAAACCCACTCACACATGCACAGTACACAGACTCTCCGGCAGTGCTGCTGCATGGAACAGAAACAAAACGGCGAGGCAATATATTTGTGATGAAGGCAAAGTGTAATATCTGGAAAGGCAGTACAAGGCAGAATGTTAAGTAGAAGGAGGAAACAGTGAAGGAAAGACATGCAAGCAAATGGGAGTCAAGAGCAGGAAACGTAAGAAAAGGAGACAGCAGGCGAGTACAAAGAGCTATTCGTCTCACCAAATAGTATGTCATATTGTTTTGACCTTTATTGTGCTGATAACATCTCCTTTGGCCCCCGTCAGAGTAATTCTGAAACCCCCCAAACAGAGTGATTACACGAATCATCTGTCTATTATGTCATTCAGTTGCAACATCCGAGATAGTGTGAGTGAATAAACAAACAAATGGACTAAAAGTAATTTATAGTCCCCCACCCAGATGCATTTATTTACAAGAAAAAAGCACCGGAGACCGAAAGTCTGAATGGCAATCATGTTTGCCTGTTCTTTTTTTTCTTTTCTATGGTACTGGTGTTCAACGGTGTCTCATAAATAAAGCAAGTCCCAGAGGGCTGGAAAAGCCAAGACAAAGCACCTTCCACCCCCCCACCCCCCCACCCCCACTAAAAATGACTTGTCACAACACAGCCGAACCCAAGGTGCCACCCAAATCAATTTCCATGGCAACGGGGTTGGTGGCATTGGCAAATGTGAAAAAAGAAACAGAAACACACAGGTGGCACTTTTTAGGGAAGTGTCTGTGGAGGAAGAGTACTTACTTGAGATTCAAATGGAAAAAAGAAGCATTCTTTCATTGCACGTGCAAAAATCTATGCAATCGCTGCATTTAACCCCTGATGTCAGAGAATTGGCTACTATTAAAAGCTCCACAGTCCAGCAGCGATGTCTAAAAAGCTCCTTCTGATGTCAGAATAGCCTTTAAAAGCCCATCAGTACAGACAAGCACTTGTATAACATTTTATTCTTTCTATGATGTTCCATTATGGCTGTTTTTAAAGTTGCACTGTCTTTACTCTTTACTAATGTTTTTTTTTTTTTTTAATATTTTAGTATATAACCACTTAAATAATAGTTTATTATTTGAGTGGTGCTATAGAATAAAGTTTATTATCATTATTATTATTATTATTATTATTAGTGATCACTTCAGTCAATACAGACAAAAGCAGTAAGAATATGGTCACAAAAACTTAATTAATGTGCATGAGGGCATCTGACTATTGCCCTGAAAGTTCCAATCCACCCTTTCACAAAATAACAGTGGGAAAATCAACTCATTGCTACATTTGATTACACACAGCATTACCACCACTGAGTTAATGATGAAAAATGAAATTCTCCTAGTTGTGCTGTTAATTTGCCTAATAAGAGCAATGAATCCCCAAACACACCATGTTGCTGCTGAGGTTTGTATTATTTTGGCCATTTTCAAACCACAATCATGAATAAACAGAGTAATTTGGGTTTTTGAGTGGGAAAGCACGTTTTTACTTTGTGTTTCCGGACTCTGATTATTGCCTATTTAGTCATGGAAATGTAGAACTACTTCAGAATATAAGACCACATGTTCATAGATGTTTTATTTAACTCTATGAATAAGTAGTAATAGTCAATAATTCACAAATAGGAACCAACCTCTGCCGCTCGGGTTAAAGGGAATAATCTAGCAGTCGCTCCATACATTTATGTCTCACAAAAGAAGCCCAATCAGCACTGTACTATCGCATTTTCTAAGAGTGAGGGGGACACAAGAGGACGTAATGATATCTACGTTATTTGCATTCCGGATACAACCACCTGTTAGCTTCAAAGCATAGCAACAGAGGGAAACGCTGAGAGTTTGACAGTAATGACTAATCACGGACCGGTGATACAAAGCGGGCCTCTTCACAGGGAGCCTTTGATGCAGGTGAATCACATCCTAAACATACTTATTAGCAGGAGTGAGGGAGGAGAGCAAGGGAGGGAGGGTGAAGAGAGAAGAGGAGGGTGGAGGGGGGGAGAAATTTGTTCCGCACGTTAGCTGGCATGCTTGGGTGCGCGAGAACAGAAGGTTGGCATAATGAATTTTGGCGTGCAAGCGGCTGTTAATGAAATAAAGAACCCCACCCCAACAGAGGTGTGAACGCGTGTGTGCTGGAGTGTCTAAGCATGTGTGCAAAAAGGGAGGGAGGGGACAAGACAGCGGAAGTTAGAGGAGCGAGGAAAGAGGCAAAACATGGGCGAGGGCTGTGTGAGTTTACAACAGAGAGAAAAAACAGAAGAGAAAGACTGTAAGAGTGAAAAAGTTTGTTATGTGGAGCATTTAAGCAGCATTTCTGTGTGCTCCTGTACGGGCGTCCAAAGTAAAAATATTGCTCCCTTCAGCTTTGAATGTTCGGATTGCTTATCTCAGCCAAGGCTGCATAATAAAGGAATAATCTGGGACAACAAGGACTTTCTAGTCGTGTTTATTGGATGTTAATTCTGTCTCTTTGTACTCTTTCGCTCGCAGGAGTTTGCAGAGAAAACAGACAGCTACAACACAAGATACCGGACTGCTAATAAAATGTACATATTTAAATGTGAAAAGGGGTCTTGAAAGTTGTTTTGCTTATCAGCAGCGTAGCTTCCTGGAAAGGCCACAATCGTATTTCTTCATGTTTGGGCTCATAGTGCAGAAGGATCTTGGCCCCATCGGAGATGGATTTGTCAAGAAACACTTTCAAGTTGAACTTTAGCAAAAACTTTCCAACTTCTTCTTTATCACGGAAGTCTCAAGAGGAGCACAAGTATTATAATCTACCTGGTGCAATTTGGAAATTAAAGCTTTTTTTTGCTGAAACAACATAAAGCACGTCTTATTGGAGCACACTATCTCAGGTCCTTCTATCTGTGGGGATTGCTGAATGTTTGCAGCCGAGCAGAAATTCTGTGTAAATGGTTAGGGTGTAGTAATTATGGTATATTGTAAAATCATATGCATGTGACATATAGTATGTTCTCAGTAGACCAGGTGGTGGATGCAGCTCTGATGTGATTTCTGAAGCCTCTGAAGATAGTCTGTCCCCACCCTCTCAACACGGGTTGCCTAATTGAGTGTTAATTTGGTGCTAATTATGTAACATGTTATCCCAGCGAGACGCCCCAGATGCCACGAGACGAAGGCGCGTGGAAGAGTGTGCAGAATTGCAAAGCAAAGCATTTAGGGAGACACAGTGAGGCTCATTCTGCATCTGCCTCCTGGATTCAGTGAATCATGTAGAAAACACACACACACACACACACACACACACACACACACACACATGTAAACACACGATCCACATTAAGAAGCATTCAATCAACTCCAGATAAACAGG
Source organism: Dascyllus trimaculatus (assembly GCA_024666655.1). Classification (NCBI taxonomy): domain Eukaryota; kingdom Metazoa; phylum Chordata; class Actinopteri; family Pomacentridae; genus Dascyllus; species Dascyllus trimaculatus. The sequence continues at coordinate 13,976,276 of CM045456.1, read as the reverse complement.
GAAAAGCATGCACTTTTAAGGGCATCCTCATATGAACTGCAACTGATTGTTAAACAAATATTCCTCTCTACAAGCAAGACTTTGAATAAATCATTCAACAAACATTTCCCAGCGAAAGTTCAGCCCCAATATTAAAAATTAATGAGTTTTTTTTTCCTTTTTAAAAACTGTGAAACACACACTGAAGCTGTGCTGTGTGTTTGAGTGGCTGGGCTAGGGACAGTACTGAAGCGCTGAAGCTCTCTACTCCCTTTTTTCTGTTTGTTCCTCAACATAAATATAACATGATTATGAAGAAGACCTCTCTAGTCTTTTATTTATCAAAGTTGCATAGCCTCATACAACATACACTGCAGAAAACTCTGCATGAGCGCCAAAGGAGTGTATTAGGATTTAAGAGTGTGTGTGCGTGTCTAATTCTGGCTTATTACACGTGAGTGTGCACACTTCACTGTGTGCTTGCCACTTCCATCAAAAGATAAGGCTGTCGTACTGTCAACAAATTCCAGGAAAAGGCCAAAAGCAACAGCACGTCTCTCATTACTTAGACAATAGACTGCCCTGTGTGCTCCGTGGCATTCATCCACATGTCCACAGACTTCAATATTGAAATGCATGTCAGAAATGTATGAGAGTATTTTTATTAATATTCTGTTTTTCAACACAGTCGCCTCTAAAATCAATGCACTTGGCCCACAGATATTCAAGCTTTGCTATCTTTTCGCAGGAAGAAAGTCACATCTTGTGCCTCCAGATTCTCCTCAAAAGCATGCATGACTTCATCACCACTCTGAAAATGATGACCAGCAAGTGGGATTTCACTTTGGGAAACAGATAGAAGTCAGGCGGTGTCAGGTCGATTCAGGTTCATGAAGCAACAGTTCAAAGCCACATTCGGCTGCTTCTGCCACCTGTGCTGTGTGGACAGATGCACCAAGCTACTTTTTTTGATTGCTTCAAATGTTTGAGTTTTTGTGGATTGTGACATAAGACTTTATAGTATACACCAATCAGGCATAACATTATGACCACCTGCTTAATATTGTGTTGGTCCACCTTATGTGCTCAAAAATTCTCTGAACCATTGGACATGGACAAGAGGACCTCTCAGGGTGTCCTATGGGGTCTGGAACCAGGACGTTGGCACTGGATCCTTTGGGTACTCTGACTTGTGCAGTGGGGCCATTGTCAGTCAAACTTGTTCCACTGCATCCTGTTGATGCTTGATCAGAATTGGTTGTAGGAAGTTTGGAGGTCAAATCAACATCTTGTCAAGTCATGTTCCTCAACATGTTCGTGATTGTTTGATGTTTTTTCCATGTGGTGGGATGCATTTTCCTGCAGAGGTAGTCCAGTGACATCTGGGATTTCCATTGTGCTTGTTGTGGGACAATGTTTATTTGGGTGTCTAAGTCTCATCAACACGGAGGGCAAAATCCAAGGTTTTCCAGCAGAACAGCACATAGTACCAGTATGATCAATATCATTTTCTTCACCTGTCAGTGGTCATAATGTTGTGGCCGACTAGTATTCAGTTATGCCCCAAAATGGGAGTTACACACCTTATTTCCAGGTGTTGCCCAACTTTTTGAACTGCCCTTGTATAGTATCATAAAATGATATCAAAAGGTAGTAATTTCCTAAAACAGCTATCCACTTGAGTTTTTAGCAAACATTCTTCATGCAACAGTAGCTAGTGCATTTGTTGGGGACTATTTTCAGCTATGCATGATATGCTATGAATACTTACTCTATCAGGGGCCTGTGGGTGGAATTGACTCCAATTCAACTCCATCAGATCAACTGAGGTCAACAGAAGATACACAATACATGTTACCAGTATTTACTTTTGTTTTAGGAGATTTGAAACAATAAGAAGAATATATTATTGCTAGTTTTGTCCCCTAAGAGGCTTCTCCTGTCTGTGGATGCAGGTTCACATCTGGAATGAGCCCTGATCTACAGCTGCCAAACTGCAATCATATTGTTGTGCATTTTAACTCATTTTCATGACTGACTTGGATTAATTGTTTTAGTAATGCCTGTGCTTTTCCTACTATGACAAGTCAAAATGCCTGCTGTGAATAAGGCCTGTTGATGGCTGGAGTCAATATGTCAACGATAATCAATTACTTTGCAATACCTCATGCTTTTGTGACAATAAACCCATCTGATTCCTGACTTCTGATACCTAAATTGTCTGTCACACATCAGAGGATGGGTAAGAGAGAGAGAAACACAGAGGCCATCAGCTGTTTACTTGTGAATGCAATAATGGCAGGGGAGATGACTGTAGTTAGTTCAACACCGACGGAACTCAGCAATCCCTCATTCAGCATTGAGCCTTGTCTGCATTCACTAATAGATTTCCTATTCTTGTCTAATTAAAAAGGGAAGCCTTTTTCCCCTGAAAGGCTCCCAGAGCTATATTGAGGGGTGGAGAGGTCGCTGGGAATCCATCAGATGTGATGCAGTTAATCAGCATAAAGCCTGCTTCAGTGCACTGCTAAACAACAACTGCAGGAATGGACCCAGCCCTTTCACTGCGCCACACTGGGACTTAAAGCCATGCAAGCCTAGAGCTGAGATAATATTCCTATACGTTATTGTTTAGCATTGTTGCTATTGTCTCTGTTCTCTCCTAAATGGCTTATTAGACAGGATTTAAAAATAAGTACAGAGACGGTTGGATAGAGAGCAGTATATAGGGACAGAGAGGTGAGGGGTTTGTAGTAGAGTACACAAAGGGAAAGAGAGGATGAGGAAAGAACTCTTGACCATGGCAATCATCTATCTCTACATCCTACCTTTTAGAGCAACAACAAAGAATGTTAAGAGAGAGGAGAAAGGAGAAAAGCAGCGAAGGAGAATGAAGGAAAGGAGAGGATAAGATAGGAGAGGAAAGGAAAAAAATGATGACCATATATAGCATGGGAAGAAAATGACATGAGATTCCTCACACCCACATAATACTGCAGCAAACTGGCAAATCAGTAATAAAGACTGACTCAGTCTTCTACTGGAATGCACATTTTAGCTCATTGTTCCACACAATTGATTAAAGTACAAAAGGTATCTGATCATGAGCGAGACACAGTGAGGAGCAGACATGGCCACAGAGACAACAGATGAGTCACAACATTTCCTTTTGTTGAGCATCTGACTAGCTAGACAGAAATGTCAGAGTGTAATCTCACTAAGGTGAATGTGTCAATCAGTGACATTCATCAACATGATCTCACCCACACCATCAGCCTACATATCTGTTGACCACCTGTAGCTTGGCTACCCATCACCTAATCATTGCTGGAGCAAAGAAAACTGCTATGTGGGTGCTGCTGGCACCAACTGCCACCATCTCATCTGTCTTTTTGGTAAACTGCCTGTTCCAGGGAAACCAGCTCCTCTTTGGCTGACAGAAGCAATGAGACTTACACCTGTGTGTCCAGAGTGGCAACTGGCTTCAGGAAGGAACAGGTGGAACAGAAAGTCTGCCTTTTGTTTGCAGTTATCGCAGCTGGGCAGACATACATGGATGGGTACATACAGTTCACACACAGGAATGTGCAGCAGATGTACAGGTGCTGTGATGCACGCAGACATGTACTGAAACAAACATGCACACACACACATGCACGCACGCACGCACACACGCACGCACGCACAGTATACACACACAGTATACAGTATGTGGGCATAGGCATTATCAGAGGCATAGACAACAGACTATCCTCACACACACGCACGCGCGCGCACACACAGTCTGTAGATGCTGACACTGGCTTCTTGGACAGCCTCTGTAACTGTGCCTCTGTAACTGTGCAGGGATGCCAGAGGAGGAGGGAGAGAGAGAGAGAGAGAGCAGCAATGCTGCTGTAAAGACATCATTTTCATTGTGTACCAGGGAAAGTGGTGGCAACACAGAATGGTAATGACAGTTAAGGCGTTTAGTCACGGACTTACTGGAAGGTACTGAAAAAAACCCATCCTCATTTTGACATGTGCAACATTCTCTGAGGCACCGCTACTAGGTCGAAAATAACTACGATGCAGCAAGAACTCTACCAGTGAGTGCACCTAAAGAGAGTGAGCAGCATGAAGCAAATGCATACTTGTGCACTAACACATGCACATGCATGTACTACCAAAAACACAGGGACATATTGATGTAATTAGGAGGGCTCCTCTACATGAAACAAACACACAGAGCTCTTTCTGTGTCTGCAGCCCGGGGCGAAGATGCTTTGATTGTGTACTATATGTATGATTTAGAGCACTGAGTGACAAGGAAAGGGCAAGGGTTGCATCAACCTTATGAAGAGCCATAACTCCAGGGAGAAACAGAGCTGGAGGTGGGGGTATACACAGAAAGTAAATACATAGAACACACAGGAGACACTCATTGCAGTTGAGCCTCATGTATAGTTGCATGTTTTAGTTTAGTTTGTACCATACTGACAGGAAAAAAATATTTCCACTTCCTCTTGAAAAAGGGAAAACAGAAGCCTTTACTCTGACAGCTCCAAACTGTCTGCATAGTTAATTCACATACTGTACATTTGAAAAGGGGGCTGCCAGCACACATAAATTTCCAAGCAAACCTGGGAGCTTGGTTATTTCAGTGTGCAGACAGCCTCTCCATTTGCTTAGTTAATGTTCTTTTCCTTTGTTATTGTTCCTTTCCCTGCACCTGTGCTCAAGTGAGGTTGGATGTGCACACTAATCACATTTTTTGCTTTACATACATACTTGAACACACGTCTTAAAATGTCTTCAAATAAACCTACAGATGCTCAAACACACCTACTACCCCCTCATTTATTTGAACAGGTCAGATCTTGCACTTGTCCATCTTGACTCGGTGGCTGAGATCAATTGCATGACAATCTCTCTATTTTCTATTGTCTACGTCCCCTGTGGTTGTTAATAGTCACCTTCTTATCTTTTAATTGGACAGAGGGCTTTCTTGAGTCTCTTTTCTTAAGGACAGTGTATAATGAGAGGGTTATTTAGGCCCCTCTAATTGACCTTCTGCTGTCTCATATCCTGTCATGAGAACCATACTGCAGTTGGCACTTTTCTGATTATGACAGGTGTGAATCAGGTGTTCACAAGGAAAGGAAAGGAAAGGAAAAGAAAGGAGAGGAAAAGAAAGGAGAGGAAATGAGAGGAAAGGAAAGAAAATGAGAGGAAAGGAGAGGAGAGGAGAGGAGAGGAGAGGAGAGGAGAGGAGAGGAGAGGAGAGGAGAGGAGAGGAGAGGAGAGGAGAGGAGAGCATGATCATTATTCATATTGCCTTTGAGGAAATGAGAGAAAAAACACTTAAGTACAACATACACTGTTATACTGTAAGCAACATACTCATCCACAAAATGTCCCTGCAAGTTGTTCAAATTACCCCTCACACTGAGGCCATTAGCGCTAGTGCAGTTTCTGCTGTGTTTAAAAATGCGACTGCAGGAGCTCTACTGTTACTTTAAGGCACAAGATTGCACAATAATTCACATGTAGGCTTCAAACTTCATGTTCACCATTATCTCAGCGTGCACTTCAAATAGACCTTGTCTCTCAAAGCAGGAACTGGAAACAAAATGGAAGCAAAATGACAGCTTTGCAGTGGCTGCTTGAACTTGTACTGTAAGGTAATAGGCTACATACAGAAAAAGATAGATAGAGAGAGAGAGAGAGAGAGAGAGAGAGAGAGAGAAAGCCTAGATTTGTCCTCTCCAGAGACAGAGGATTGGAAGCACTAACAGCTGTGATTTACATCAGGAGGAGAGTACACAACAACAACGCTTTGTTTCTCTGTACTGCACCAGTGAATGGTGGGCTTACACCTGCAGTGTTTCAGCAGGTTTATGAAAGCAGCACTTTGAAAATTGTTTGTAACGACAGTTTTAAAAAATAGCCTAGTTACAGTTGTAGATTGCTGGAGAGTTCCATATGTTTTAAACACCAAATGGCTTTGATTTTCCTGGATGACGTAGAGCAGCTGAGGTTGGGGATGAGAGGACCACAGATGCTAATATTTTCGCTGCTTTAAATGAACCACTTAAAACCTTATATCTATGAAGGTTTATGGTATAATCCGAATAGGTATTGTGAAATGCTTTGGTATAAGTAAGTGAACGAGGTTCATAATAAAGAAATATCAGTAATGCCACCATTTACAGTATTTCATCTCAAGCACAATCCCAATGGAAAGGAATTGAAAGTGTTACATTCTTTGATTGCATCTAATAATTTAAAGGAAAAAGCGCTCATGCAATGTGTAAAATTTGTTGGGTTTCTGAACTAGAAGCATGCTGGGTATACTTCATAATGTGCGGCCACACCATTACTGGGAAGGTAAAATATTTAAGATGATATTTTGTAAAGACTTAGATACTTTAATATCTATATCCCATCTGTTAGTGAATGTTATCTGTCTCCTTCAAAATGTGGTTGCTTGTAAACTGAAAAAGGAAAAATCTGAAAAATTCAACTGTTAGTTGCTATCCGTCTTTGTCTTAATCACAGGGAACGGTGACATCGTTTGAGGAGGCAGGTAATTGTCAAAGACATTTTGATTCTTAACAATGAACTTGTTAAAAACTGGAATGACGTGATTACATTTTGTGATCCTAGTCAATTTATAAATGAGTTGAACCCATCAAATAGCTTTGACAGAAGTACCAGTCAACAGGACAGAGCAGTAATCTATGTATCATATGTTTGTAATATACCAGAGATGATTGAGACCTGCTGAGATGTTTGTGTCAATAATGATTGCTTGAGTTTGTACTTGAGCAGCGTTCCTACAAGAAAGCTGTTTGCACTCAACCCTTTTCCCCCCTTATTTAACTGCAGGCCATTTTGTGGCTTAAAGAGACTGAGGTCTTTAAAGCAGTTGAACAGCTCGTCTAAAGTGCTCATGCTATTAGGAGATAATGAAATGTGGAGTTGTGTGTCATCTGCTATGACTATGACGTCAATGCGATCAATATTTACCTGCTGATAAATATATATATATATATAAATATATATTTATAATATAAATATATATCTCATTCAAGCTTCTACTGGAAGGAGACCAATTCACATGGTGCTAAAACACAGCCGTAGCCTTTTCCAGATGTGCATTTGCCAGCCACGGAGAAACACTGTTTAATTATTGACCTACACTTCAAAAGGCTTCAGAAGACGGAATTATAATTTTAATTTGACTCGCGCTCTGGTGGCAGCCCTGTAGGCCCAGATAATGATAATAACCAGAGACTGAGGGTGTGTACGTGGGTGGAGTGGGGTAGGTCAGGCAAGATTAATTGTGGAGTATGTAAATTTCATTCGTCACATGCAGATTGATGTCAATTTTAATTGAATTAAAACAATGTGAACTCTGGCCCGCTTAGAGTCGAAGAGGACAGCCGGCGAATAGTGATGAAGCGAGTTGGAGATCGCTCGAGAGAGGGGGAGGGAGGTGGAGAGGTTAGGGGTGAGGGAGACAAAGAAAAGGGAGGGAGATTAGTTAATGACGAGGGCGATAGTTGACCTTAAACTAATAATGGGACGTTCTGCTCCACCCTGTGCTGGTAATAACATGAATAACTGAGCTGCTTGGGAAAATTATCGGAGCCACATGCCCCACAGAAATCCTCACACCGGACCTTCTACGTGTTAACTGATGTGACAGACAGTGGGTTGCATGGCACATCTAAACACATAAAGTGCTTTTACAGCGTGTGCACTAACCTTTCTCGGGTGTGACTGACAGAAGTGTCTGTGTATATGTACGTAACTTCACCTACACCCATGTATACAGACACTTCCATCAGTCACCCATGACTGATGGAAGTGTCATGGGTGTAGGTGAAGTTAGGAAAAGTCAACTGCTGGACTAACACTTATCTCAAGTGTGATTTTACCATCCCGCTCTCCAAGGACATGTACAGTAGCCGAGGCCGGCAAGAACTGCAGAGGTGTTCAGGCTCAAGCATATAGAACCGGAGATAGAGGAGGGTTTCAGCTAAGAGCAAAAAAAAAAAAAGAAAAAAAACATCTCTTTTTCTCACTCCACACCTCTTATCTCTCCAACCCCCCCTCCACACACTCGTCCCTGTTCTCTCCGCTCTCTGGGATAATATCGGTGCTAATCACCGCCTCTCCATCCATCCATCCTTCTTCAGCGCGATGGATGAGGACGGGAAACAGATGGAGGAGGTGCGGACAATGTGGCGGTCCTCTTCTCCTCGCGTCTCTCTGCCGACTGCCTTCGCCAACATCCACTGAGATTGCGTCCAGCTGGCTAGGTAAGAAAGTCAAGTTGTCGCCTTGGTAAATAAATAAATAAATCAACCTGGTCACGCTCGCACATGTGCACACAGGCTGTAACGTTTTATAAGGCCGTGAAGTGTTTCATGCTTCTGAAGGTGACCCCCCTGCCTATAGAAGAAGAAGTGTAAGGAACCTTTTACTGCGATGAGACGACGTCCCGGATCACCTCCCCACACCTCGGCTCCTCGTCGCGCACACAACAAATTCACACACGCATGCACATCACACATACAGCGTTGTCCTAGCTTGAGACGGCGCCCAAGGAGGCAAGGGCAATCAGGTTACTGCAAAACCCTGATGGATGAATCTTAAAGCGTCGCCTGCTGAGGACGTGAAACTCGGCCCGCAATGCATTCCTATACAGTGAGCAGAGGAGAATAAAGCGCACCTCATGCAAACAAACAAAACAGTCACATATCTTATTTTTCATACATAAACATATTTATTCACAGTACATAAAGTGAGTTCCCCCCAAGCGTCGCCTCTCTCACTGTGGATATTCTACAGGCGGTAATGTAAGGTAGACGATTCCTCTCCTCCCCTCGATTTCCTCTTGCCCTCTGCACCTCCAATTCACTGTGCCAAATGGTACATTTACATTGGCCATAACCTCAATCACCATGCTTGCAGGCTATGCTGAATGTGCAGACAGACATTTCTACAGTGAAGGGATGCAGACAGAGGTATAATGGGAGCAATAGATAGAAACCCACGCCTGCGGCATCCATCAAACCAAACGACTCCATTACAGTAAGTCCGACAGAGGCAAACGGTAATGTGCACTGTGATAAACACTAGGATAATAGTCTGTTTATAGTCCTGGACACACTGTTTCTGCTGGGAAACACTGGCGAGGAATACAGATAAGATACAGGAGCACCAACCTCTCTATCTTTTTTGCTCTTTCTATCTCTTCCCTCTCTCCTGCGCTGTTATCAGTCACTTTCGCTCCCTTGTTCTCTTTATCCTTTTCCGCGCTCTCTGTATAATATTTCCCTTCCTACATAACGCAGAGGGAGCTGCATACATCAGCCGAACAGGGCTTTTATCTGGTGTTACACTATTGTAGCATTACCATCGTGGTGCTGGAATGAGGCCTGGGAGAACCATAAAAATTGAACAGAAATGATTCAGATGTACAATGAAAAAAACAGACACATCACACCAGACTCTACTACTTATGCATACATAACTTTAAGAAGACAAACACACGGTCGTGCATAAACAAAGCGGCCCCTTTACTGTACATGGACATATCGGTGAATCACAGGTGGGTTGCGGTTTCATCCAAGGCATTGCTTCTTGTTTCTCTGACAGTGGGAAGGGGCAAACACGACTGTAGACTAATCTGACCACACTCTGCATTCCTCAGAGGAACCAGGAAATAGCAAACCTGCTGCTGCTGCTATGAATCAATTATAAGAGTACACAGAAAGGCACTCTCTTTACAGATGGGAGGTGGAGGTGAAGGTCTATAGAGGGGGGAAAGAGAAAACAAATTCTTTCCATCTGTTGATAATGGCGGTTTTGCTCTCAGTACACACATAGCTGCACAGGCTGTACCTCACCACATGCACAGGACGTGATAAGAACATTCAAATGCACAGCGTCATAAACATAAAAATTCGGCGAGGGGTTTCGTTCACATTTTTATTAACCCAAGGATCATCGGTGCTTGATTAAGGGGCCCATGGATCAGTCTGATCTGCGTGAGCTGGTGTTTATGCCCATAGTTAACCTCTATTACAAGACTGACCTCAGTTCAGATAGCGCCTTCTTTACTGCTTCTAATGGAGGCCGTTACATCGCCGAGCGGGGTCAGGACAGAAGACACTCGCACAATCTGCAGCAAGCCAGGGTCAAACCAGAGGCCAGTGTCTATTGCACTATATTTAAGATCAGTTAAACTTAATGACCTCCTTCATCCTCTTGGCCTATCAAATAAACTACAACATTAGCCGCTCGGATCCTAGACGCAGTTTGGCCTTTTATGCTTGCTGTCCAGGCAATGTCGGTTTTAACAGGATGTGATAAAATGTGGATAATCGCACGCCCACTTGAGGGGATGATGGTGTAGGTTTATTAAAGGAAATGAGCCCACGGTAAAGAGCGAGCTAATCTAATTCTAGCAGGATACTATAGCTTTAAAGAGGTGGTTCCCCCGCTATGGTAATAAGGCTAAATGCTGTGTGTGTAATTCAGACTATGCCATATTTTTATTGCAGAAGCTGCATAGTTAATGACACAGGGCATTTACTGGGTTTCTGCAAAAGAAATCTTGCCAGTGATGTTTTTCCTGCATTAAAGCTGTGGAACATCGCATCCTGGGTGTCAAATAAACTGGCTTCCTTTATTTTGATGACTAATTATTGACATTTCTTTATGGGAAAAATACATCATAGTACCTCGGCTAGGGTGTGGCTGTATCTGTGCGGCTCCATATGGGCAGCCAAGAAATTATGGTTGATTTAGAGTGCAAAACATTGGAAAATATTGCAGAATGAGAGAAAATCTGAAGTAAAATTATTTATTTTTTCATTCTTACCCTCTTATATGCACTAATTAGCCACAACATTCTGGCCATCGACATGTGAAGAGAATAACATTGATATTGCTACTATGTGCTGTTCTGATGGAAAACCTTGGATTTTGGCTTCTATGTTGATTAGACTTAGACAACCAAATAAACACTGTGCCAGAGCAAGCACACTCCCTCATGCAAATGGAAATCCCAAATGTCACTGGCCTACCCCTGCAGGAAAATGCACCCCACCACATGGAAAAAACATCAAACAATCAGGAACATGTTGAGGAACATGACAATGGACCAACATGTTGAAACTTCCTACACCACATTGTGATCAAGCATCAACAGTATGCAGTGGAACAAGTTTGATGGACAGAGGCCCCACTGCACAAGTCAGAGTACCCAAAGGGTCCACTGCCAATGTCCTGGTCCCAGATCCGATAGGACACCCTGAGAGGTCCTCTTGTCCATGCCCAATGGTTCAGTTTTGACCACGTAAGGAGGACCAACACAATATTAGGCAGGTGGTCATAATGTTATGCCTGATAGTTGTATGTTCAAAGGCCTGCTTTTTCCTATGGTTTGCAGTTCCATCTGTATATTTTATGTTGTTCTGGCTCTTGTCATACCTCCCCTGCATACAGGCAACATGGAGGGCTTATATATGAGAAGAGAATGGCAGCTGAACATGTGTTTCTTTCTGTCCGTCTGAATCTGTTGCTCCCTCTTTCCATTCCCTCCTTTCTCCTCTCTGTAACATTAATGTAGACTGTGTATATTTATAACACAATAAAGCTTTTATGGCCGCCTTCATTATAGAACATTAAGGTCATGCTGACAGGCTAACAAACACACAAGGATACAGCCAAGGTACTCAGAGGGTAAGGCCAGCATGGAATCCACTCGCCAAACATATGCACTGTATAGAACACAATTGTGTCTATTACACATTACATTATGTATTTTTAGCAAGAAGGTTATTATGTCACATAGTACAAATGCAGGGACACCACAACACTGAATTTATCTAAAAAGTGGTGATTCTAGCCCAGAGGACCTGTTCTAGTACCAAAAGGTGAAAAAGATTAAGTTTGTCTTTCATATAGAATGAAAACACACCAATGTGTCTTGCGGGACAAGTGCATGTGAAGCCCACAGATGTTGCTTTCAACTTCAAGGTCAAAAAAATAGTCCGCAGCAAGGCGGATTACCTACAAAGTGAAGTTGTTTTTGGAGAGACACATCTCTCCAGAGTCATTTAAATGTTATTTTTCAATGCTGGAAACCCCCAAACTCTAACTGGTGTCAATTGTAAAGGGTAAGCAGCAGAAATCTTAACTGGGCAAATAACAGACACAAGGAAGATGCAAGGAAAGATACAACAAGGGCCAAATTTTGGTCCTTTACAGTGAGCCGTTGAAACTTAGATCAATTGGAAGACCCTACTGCGATAGTAACAGTGACAAAATCTAATTTACTGTATCTACCTCATATTAGTGTACCTTGCTGGGGATAAAATCCTGTTCCATCAATCACAGCTGCAGCCAATCTCGAAGCCACACCTCCAGTACCACAAGAACCTTTTCAAACAGTGTACCCAGCTCAGGTAGGTATCTTCCTGCTGATCTTTGCTAGATATAAAATAGCCTGTGTACCTAACATGTGTGATACCCTCATATCAAGCAAGAGCTATGACCAGTCACACAAGTAAACACCACCTAAGATACTAATCAAATGCTTTCAGTGTGGACAGAAAATTGTGAAAACATGTACACTGAGTGAGTTGTTTATCCAGTATAAGAGCTTTACAGTGCTGTCTAATTATAATAATACGGTACATACAAACACCACAACAGCTTGATCCAAATGTTTTACAATTGTTTTGATTGAGATATAAAATTACATGAAAAAACACACTGACATGGACTGTAGCAGTGGGTAAACAATTGAAAACCAGTGTGGACATATTTATGAGCGTAGCCCTCTGGTCTTTGCTCCTGTCACATTTTTACTCACTGTGGTATCATTTTCTAATGAAATATAAAGTCCCGCACTACAATGGAAACAGCACAACCATGGACAAAAACAGAGAGAACTCAAAAATCTCTTTTGTGCAGTATGACAGAGTTATAATTGGGGATGTCCCAATCAAGTTTCTTTAGTAGCTGCTGATAATTGATCTTTTCTTTAATAATACATACTTTAAGTATTTTAGATTAAGTGTAGTACCTGGTTGAACCACCCTCTTACTGTTACACTGTTACATACTTTAGTTACACTATAGCAGAGTGCATTGTTGGTCACCATGACAAAGTATTCTGTGACGTTTAATGACCTCTGGCCAGAGCTCATACGTTTGAGACATGAGTTGATTAGGACAGTGAACCTATATCTGAGTAGCATTTATGGTAGGGCTGTATTGCAGCTCAAATCATGTATCTGATGCTAACACAGAAAAAATAATCTCTGTGTTCAACCTGTGTAATTATTTAATCAATTATTGAATGTTCATGCACTAGATTCTTAAGAAACAAAATTAGCATTCCTAGCATTCTACCATAAATTGTGCTCTTTCATTACAACACTTGTCAGACAGTAAAAAAAAGGTTCAGGCTCAGGATCAGTTAAAAAAAAAAGAAAAAAAAAGCCTTGTTCAGCCCCATCACAATCTTTGAGATCAGCTTGGCACATTGCCTTATCATGTTACCATAAATCATATCAAAAGAAAAAAAAAAGAAAGATGAATTTCTTTGATTATTTATTTTACAAAAATTACCAAAACAGGGCTCCACATCGTACAGATATTTTACTCTTCACATGTTTAATTTCTTTCATACACATCTCTGGTAAACACAGCTGCAGTTCAGCCCAGTTCAACTGGAATGGAGTCATGGCTGAGTCAATAATGTCTTCATGTAACATGGAGGGAAAAGGAATTTTTCTGTTTTTACACATCTGGTTAGAGCAAACTGATTTTATTAATTTTTAAATGACACATGTTGAATAATGTGACTAATTAATGAAATATAATGATTTTAAACTCAGATTTGGATCATTTTCCCCGACAGTGCCGCATGTTGCACAAGATCAGTTCAAGGACAGTCAGAGAGTTAAAAATCTGATAATACTTCTTTATTTTTACAGTTTCTGGCTCTGATAAATTATGTCATTTTGGGTTTTTTTAAAGATAAGATGCCTTTTTAAAATGACAACTGGTTTTGGGCTTTAGTGGGTTAATTCACTCATCCTTAATATATCTGTTTATAAAGCACACCATCCTAAGTTTTACCAAAAATGCAATGAGGGCACTTATGACTTTTTTCTGAAAGTATAGACATTTCTAGAAGTTTTCATATTGGTGATTGCAAATTGATTATCAGTAATTCTATTTCCTCAATTTACTAAATCATGACTGCGAACAATACAGCCAGTATTATGTTGTTTAGTTTCTATTAAGTGATGTTGGTTTGCACAGTATTATAGGTGGCATCTAAGAGATCAGTACCATTCAGACTACGTCAGGTGGGGCTATCTAGACTGGTTTAAAAGGACAAGGAAAAAATAGATTTGACCTTTTCATCAACCCTAATCAGAACAGTTGACCTGGCAGAACACACAAGCTTGGAACATCCCATTCCCAGGTCTCAACACATGAATGCATTTATTTGTCATGTGTTCAACTTGCAGCTGTGCAAGGCAAAGAAATGAAGGAGAGAGAGAGAGAGAGAGAGAGAGAGAGAGAGAGATGGAGGATAGAAACAAAGAGTAAGTGTACTGTAAATCTCCTGACCTTGGTCTGGGCTCTTTAGCTCTCCGTGTGAAGGGGTTTAGCCTATAACCTTAAATATTTCAACACTGCTTGGCTGACTGGAAAGTGCTGAGTTAGAGAAAGGGATAGAGGCCAGGCCACAGCGTTCAACCTCCCCCAGCAATTAACACAGCAGCAGGACACCATTGCAGTGCTCGGCGGGTGTGCGTGCATGTTTGTTACAATTTATTCCTTTTAATCAAGTGTCTGCCACATTTGCTACTCGCCTTATTCTTACAACATAAACTACTATCAGGAGAATATATAAAAAGCTCCTCCACAAAAAATAAAAGCACACTTTTTTTGTTTCCTCTGAGGACTTACCAGTCACTGTCAGCTCAGTCGTCCTTCTGACTAGAAACCCGCCAAACTGGATTTCACAGGTGTAATTCCCAATGTCATCTTCCTTTACTTCTTGGATAGACAGAATGTCTCTCTTCTGGATGATGCTAGCACGCCACTGCTTGGGACGGCACTCCTGCATATAACAAAAGGACAATGAGGTCAAAACTTCTGCAAAAACGTTGTATTGAGAAGTCAGATGCAAAATAACTTGCAACTAAAAGATGGAAAGGTACTGTGGACTGCATGTGGGCAGAAAATTAAACATTCCAGGCAAGCCTGACATTATCAAATTTAAGACCTTCACTCTGCTTCATAATGAATTACATCCATAAGGTTTCAAGTGGTTTGAGCTCGACACAAAGGCTTTAAAAACGTCACCGAGTGTTAAGAAAGTAGATGAAGTGGTAGGGATGCATGGCTTGGCAGTCTGACATAAAAGTTCCATATGGTAAAATGATAAGGCTTGGCCATTATCCTACTTATCTGATCAGGATTTATTGCACTGAACTGAATATTCTCCATTCAATATTCTGCCAAGGCCACATAGGACACAGAACTTTATTTCCAGTACTCTCTGCTGGCAAAATAAGTGTGTTTGTGCTGCGTCTGTGCAAAATGTGTGAGCGAATGTGTGCACAGACACAATGAGTGACTCCATGACACGATGCTCTCTTCAGCTCCTCGGTGCTCTGGCAGGGACAACGATGGTTCGGTGGATTCTATTCCACCATTGCTCCCGGCAACCTTCGAATTCAATCACAGTGGCTCCACAGTGGTCCAAATAACTCTGGGTTCCAGCACTCCCAGTCATTACCCAGGCCATAATTGAATTGTGGAAAAACCTAGAGGTCGAGCCCGGCCAGCTAATCTACTGCTGATCTGCCTGTGATTAGTCTGGCCTGAGCCCTTCTCCGGGATGCACTTTGTTGTCCGCAGGCCGTGCCTGACCTGGGAAAGGCAAGAACCCAGGTGAGGGAGGAGGAGCTGCATGCTGAATAAAGATCAGGGACCAGGAGCATTTGGAGGGCATCCACTCTCTCCACAGGGCACAGAATGACATTTCACAATTTTCTTCCCATAGAAGTTTTGTGTTCATTATAAAAGCCATCTCTGCGGCTGCCCTCTGCTCAGACCTCATTCTCTCTGGATGGCTCTAACAGCAGTGTGGCCCACTGCAAACATAGTTTAAGTAATTCATTGCCATCATTGCCTTCATACATAATCTGCCTAAGTGATCTGGAACCGCATTTCCAACAAGGCTTTTTAAATATAAACGGCCGAGAAATTAGAAGAAAACAAACCAATGAACCATCGAAGAATACTTCTCGGTTGTATAATCACAAACACAGAAACACAGCACACACAGCAAATATCAATGACCCTTCGGGCAAGTATACAAATTATGGACAAATCACACAGCAGTGGAGTTATCATCACATATTAAGAAACATGTTCAGTCAGACAGGAATCCCACCTTGTACCAGACGATGTCGGGGTCTTTGCCAGGTTCCACATAGTCGTCGATGTCAGGACAGAGGATGTCTTTACTCTTGCTCAGCTCTGCCTTCTCAGCTTTTCTCATGTTGGAGTTGTAGCACAGGTTGGTGTCATTCTCTGCCACAGTCAGAGACATGGACACCTTCATGCAGTATGTGGAGTTCCTGTTGAAAGAAAACAACGAGACAAGGAGTTTAGGATTCTTCTTAATTGCAATAATTATCTGATTTAATCTCTTTTTTGTGTCACTTTACTACATTAACAGTACTGATGTTAGATTCGAAAGCAATACTGAAAAAAGAAAGTTGACTTTCTTTGATTATCATTTTTTTTGTTGTTTTTTTTGTTATTTTTTAATAATAATAATCTAACAACAATCTAGCCTTTATTGATCCCCTTGGGGAAATTCCTTCTCTGTTTTTGACCCATCCTATTCATAGTTAACCTTAACTATACATACTAGGAGCAAAAAATGAAAAGAAAATAGAATCAATATGTGCAACAATTTTGTCCAGAGGTGTTACATTGGAAAAACATGGGGCTCCACATACTATAGATATTTTACTACTGACTTGTTTTATTTGTTATACATGTCTCCTGTAAACACAGCCTGCGGTTAAGCCCAGTTGAGCTGAAAGGTCCTTGAATCTGGTCAGGGCAAACAATTCATTCTTTGAAAATTTTCAAATGAGACATGTAGAATGGTGTTTCGATGAAAAATTATAAGTCTAAGCTCAGATCTGGATCATTTTCCTGACAATGTCGCGCATGACATATAAGTAGTTCAAGGACAGTCAGAAAACTGAAATTTACAGTTTCTTGCTCTGACAAGTGCTGCCATTTTGGTGAAATTTAAACATAACAGGCCTTTTAAACATGCTTTGAATATATCTACAGATTACATAAAAGTTAAAAGATACTCTTAATGAAGTAATTTCACACAAAAACCCCACTGATCTTCTAACTTCACAGGGGTAAACAAGTGAATTTATTTAGATATCTTCATTGTTTTCCTTCCCTCCTCTGTCCAGGCCTCCTCAGCCTCCCTCGCCCTCCTCTGCTTTTGCAGGACACACAATAACGACGCGTTCAGCAGCTTTCCGAGTCAATGCCGACTGCTCATGACCATTATTGGATTTATGGGGGGAGGAAGGGAATGCTAATCAGAGAAGAGACAAACGCTGAGATGGTCTCACAACACAGAAGAGAAAGCTGCTTGGTCATCACAAGGCGCTGGTTCTCATTGCACACACACCCCCTCCCCCCGCAGTGGTCTCCCGGCAACCATCAACACATTATCCAGCTATCTAACTTTAGCTTTGTTGTCTAGCAAGAGAGTCTCTGCCTTATTAGTGTCTTTCTTACCATCATCAAAGCTACCAACAGTAAAGCCACCACCACCGGTGACACAAAGCGGCCCCACTGTGCCCACTTCCCAAGAAAGGAATCTGACATGGTGTTCCATACAAGACTTAAACTAGATGATCAAAAGTATGTGGACATCTATGCTGCTTTCAATAGCTTCTAGTCTTTTTGGGAAGTATTTCTGCAAGATTTCAGAACCTAACTGATAGAATTTGTTTAAATTTTGCTTTCTGAGCATAAGTGAGGTCAGGCATTGATGTCAATAAGCCTTTGGCTTTCGTGGTCCAGTTCAACTGAGGCTTGATTATTGAGGGTGAGGTCAAGGCTGTGCAAAATATAGCACTTTCAACATATGCAATGATTTACTGATCAGCCACAGCAAATCAAAAACTACTGACAGGCGAAGTGAATAATATTGATCATATTGGTACTATGTACTGTTCTGCTGGAAAACCTTAAATTTGGGCATCCATGTTGATGAGACTTAGACACCCAAATAAACATTGTCCCACAACAAGCACACTCCTTCATGGAAATGGAAATCTCAAATATCACTGGCCTACCCCTGCAGGAAAATGCACCTCACCAACAATCAGGAACTTCTTGAGGAACATGACAATGGCCCAAGATTTTGATTTGACCTCAAAACTTACTAGAGACCATTGTGATCAAGCATCAGCAGGATGCAGTGGAACAAGTTTGACTGACAGAGGCCTCACTGCCCTAGCCAGAGTACCCAAAGGATCCACTGCCAACACTCTGGTGCCAGACCCCACAGGACACCCTGAGAAGTCCTCTTGTTCATGCCCAATGGTTCAGGGCATTTCTGACCATGTAAGGGGGATCAACACAATATTAGGCAGGTGGTCATAATGTTGAGTCTGATCGGTGTACAACCAAGAGGTCCAAAACACAGTAAAGATACAAGGTTGTACAGGACGTTAAAACAAACATTAAAATCAGTTCTAAGGATGAATTTTGAGTGAGATTTTGAATGTAACAAAATTGGGGAAAGTCCTGTCCAGCTCCAGTTTTTGGTCCTAAATAGTGGTGACAGGAGCTGGAGTCACATGATAGACTGTGGGTGGCACTGCAATGATGAAGAAGGTGGGTGAGGCAGAAGAGCTTTGTGATTAAACAGAAGTAGCTCCAGGACAGGGGGTGATGTGGCCATGCACTTGGGAATGAGTAAGCAGGTGAACAGCAGAGCTCAGGATGCAGTCTGTTAAGGACTTACGATGATGTACCGTGAAGAATGCTATTGCAGTAATTGAGTTTGGAGGTAATGAAAGCATGGATCAGAGTGTCAGCAGCAGCAGCAGCCTGGACAAAACCATGACGAAGAGCTCCGCCCTAAAAGTCCACATACTTTTTTTTTTGTAAATGTATGTCTGCCTCCCTCCAGCCCGGCTGTGATCTGACTCAGCCGGGCACTCGGTCGGAAGGCTGGGCGTACAACCATATGGGCTTTCATTTCATTTCATTACATTACATTTACGGCTGGCCAGATGCTCCCATTCACTGTAAATGACTGGGTTTCATATGATCTACTCAGGTTATGGAAGCAATAAGGGAGTCGCCCCTCTCATATAAACACCTCTGACCCCCTGGGGCCATAAAACACAGATGCAGACACATGCACACACACCTGCACACACATGTTCTAAAGACAAATGTGGCTGCATACAGCGGTGGAAGACCGGCTGGAGATAGCAATGAGCAGCGCAGAAGTACTTGGAGTGAGAGGGGAAAAAAAAAGGTACTGTATACTTCTACTACACAGAGGATGACTAAAAGGGCATCTAGAAAATGCTGTAGGAAGCAAAAGTCAGATGCAAGATACTGCAACAGTGCTATGCCCTCTCAGTGCTGAAATGTAACATTATCGACTCAATGCCTCCCATCTAGTGGGAATAGAGTGGGAAGATGTGAAGTTGGAGGCCTGGACAATATATTCGACTAAAGAACAAATACAACAATGCAAACATACACTCGTGGATGCACACATGCGCACGTAGTCAAAGTCACACACACCTACAAAGTCAACCCCTCCTCCCTCCTGCTTGTTGACATAATGGAGAGATGATCAGAGATGACCTCTCGCAGTCGTGCACCTGAGCCGTTAAAGTCCCCGGGGAGCCAATGGGAGACATCTCCACATGTTAAATATTCACAGCAGGCACCCCGTGGCATTGTGGGAAGGCGTCGGCGGTTGGGCTTGATTGATGGACAGTCGGGGCTCGACGCGTGGTCCTGCGGTGTCTTTCACGTCTGTCACATTCTATTTGAGCGTAGTTGCTCCGGATATTCAGTCTGCAGGTCACGGTGGCTGTAATTCTCCACACATTACTATCCAACATGTGGGATAATGTAATCACCGGGAAGGAAATGCACGTGGTTCTCACTCCACTCCAGAACACAGACTCATTACTGGAATTATTATAAAATAATTTATCAGGTGAAACATGGAGGGGCTGATGGCAGTGACAGAGCGAGGAAGAGCGGATGAAAGATTGATGGATCTGAATTAGTGTTACAGACCTCATGCGAGATGATATGAGGAGGAAATAGAGGCGTGGAAAGAGCAGAGCGAGGCGTAAAAAGAGAAGGGGGGGGAGAGTCAAAGGGAGCGCATGGAGATTGCTATGTAAATGAAGTCACCTTCACATGAAAACTGGCAATTAGACTTAAATTTCCAGAAAGAGAAGGACAAAGATAACCGTTCACACGTGCGCACACACTAAAAGCGGGATATGTGCAGCACAAACACACACTGTAGTTTACCGGTGTGGCTCCATATCTCTTTCTGAGCAAAACATCTGGAGGGATTCAGTGAAAAGCTGAACTTAATGCGGATGGATTTACCTCCATTTATAGACTGTAGACAACACATAGCACCATAGCTGTAGGAAACTATCGTTCTCTATACATAATTAAGTCAGATGATATTAGGACAGTAACACATTTTTTTTCTTGTTAGCTTTAATACAGTGGCTGTGACTTCAGACTACTGACAATTAACTGTGATCCGAGGGTATTTACATCAAGATTAGACTAAATTAAGATATAGTAAATTGTTGCAGTGAAGATTGTGATCATCGTCCCTTCTAAACGGCTGATTAATATTACCTCCAAATTTCTGCTATACATGCAACTCACACTGGCTTTAGAAAGCATAAGCAGCCTAATGCGACCAATCAGAGTCACTGAAGTCCAAAAGAATCAATGCATCATACAGCCTTGAGATGTAACTAAATTATTGCTATAGTGTACTAAAAAAAATGGGTCCTGTATCACCTCTGACCTTTAAGCAAACCACAATCAAACTTTCCTTGCTTTAGTAACATAGGTAGCTGTTCTGTAGACATTATCTTCTACAGGAACAGCTATTTCATATGTCAAGGAGAGCTCAAGGCTGAAAGTGGTAACTTTGTGTTGTGGTTCATTAGGTAATCTGATAATAGGTTTAAATGTGCTCCTGTGAACCTCAAAATGCATGTTATGTTTAAATAAAATGCAAAAAATAGAAAAATACACCATTTATTAGAGCATGATACTGTAAAAACAGAAAGAATTTTTGGATTTTCAACTTTAAGATGGTCTTCAAACCACTCATCCGTGGTTCCGTCTTGAAAAGTAAGCAAACCTGAACTCAGTATAGCTACATTCCATTAAAATAACTAAATTCTGCATGTCTCATTTCAAAAACAAATTCACCAGAAATCAACAGCTTGTACTAAAGAGATTTTCTGAATAAAAAAGGGCTAAAAAATTCTCCATTCTTTGGTGCAACTGAGAAGCTATTAGTGATTCGGCTGCAAACAACATTCGTGTGAAAAAAAAAATCTGAAAATACTTAGATGAACAGGCACAAAACAGATGGTAGACGAGGATGGAAACGAAATAAAAATGCAACACGTTTTCCAGTATTGATAACACCTGTGGGCACACTAAAATATTGTCCATGTTTGTCGATTTTTATTTTATTTTTTTTTAGTTTTGGTAAAATAAATCTTCAAAGAAATTCAATTTTTTGTTTTTAGCTTTTTAATAATTTATGACAAGATAACTGTGTAATACTGGACAAAATACAGTTTTAATTGTCTCTGCTTCTAGTTAGGTTGTGCTGTTTCCATAGAGCAGGGGTGGGAAATCCTGGTCTTCGAGGGCCGCTATCCTGCATGTTTTAGATGTTTCCCTCTTCCAGCACACCTGATTCAAATGATCAGGATCGTTATCAGGCTTCTGCAGAGGTTGATGATGAGCTGATCATTTGAATCAGGTGTGTTGGAAGAGGGAAACATCTAAAACAGGGGTGCCGAATCCTGGTCCTCGAGGGCCACTATCCTGCATGTGTTAGAGGTTTCCCTCTACCAACACACCTGATTCAAATGATCAGCTCATCATCAAGCTCTGCAGAAGCCTGATAACAAGATGATCATTTGAGTCGAGCCTGAAATGAGCCTACAATGAGTAAAAATGTAACAATAGCAAACAAAAAAAAATGCATCAGAACTACTTGAGGTTTAGATGGTTAAAGTTATCTTTCTTGTTGTATATGAAAAAAGCAAGTCAGTCCTGCAGCAAGTTGACTTATGTTAGACCTATTAATTCATTTAAATGCTTTTATTTGAAATTGAATAATGCAGATTTTGCCAGTAATTAAACTTTAAAGAAACATAAACATCTTGTACTATCTCCAATAACCCTGGAAAAAACAGAGGTAAAAGCAAAGAATCCATTGCAAAATGAAGACGCTTACATTAAAATAACATTTCCGAAAGAGAAATAATGGACACGCTCATATTTAAATGCTATACAGTACCAGTGGCACATAATGTACTTTTAATTGCATGTGGAATCTCATCATGTATTAATGATGAGAATCTACAAACCGAACAAGTCATTATGGTTAATTGGCTCGTTTATTAGGTACATAAAAGGTAAATTGAATATCAAATTAGTCCTGGAATACAGATTATCTCTATGCAGCTTGCTGTATAGAACCAATTTTGTTATGACAGTAAGTCAGGAAGGTGTTCAGTTCTAGAGCCACATGACTGTGTAGTATTTATCCATTCCTGTAATGTCAGTGGAGGTTGGTATAATAGAAGGTGTAATTCAGTTGTTGGGGTTCAGATAAATTAAAGTCTACAGCATATTCTGTGTTTAATCTGGGGCTGGTGAGGAAACGATTCCTCTTTTTTGCCTGCGGGGAGTTTGAGGGGAGAGTGTTTGGGTCATATGTGCTCCAATGTGTGACTCAAAAGCTTACTCCCTAACAAAAAGACAATTGATTTCAGCTCAGAGGCAAATCTCTAGCAGTGTTCTGATTAGGGTATCTGAGAAGTTTGAAATCCCCCCAGCTCAACACAAGCAGAGAAACAGAGCTGGGGGCACTTTTTTCCTTTTTTTTAACAAACCAACAGAATTATAGTATTCTTGGAATTTCAAACGCGACATTTGAATAAAGGCTTGTTGTAGGAATTGTCAATAATCAAAGGAAATATTAATTTAGAGAGCGCATGTGCCAGCTTAGGCTACAGAGTGCAGTAATGAAATGCAGTACAGGCTGGGGTCTAATTGCACACAAACACACTCCCCCTGGTCACACTCAATGTATCCTGCCTCTTTGGGTCTTTAAGAGACCTTTAGCGGGGTTTATTAAAATCTCTCTGAAATGAAAGAACTGCAATGAGCCGTTTATTGAGGGATGTTCTCCAACATAAAGGTTAATAAGTTACTGCCACATGATTATGCATCTTGCATTAGGAAAATCCTCCCTGTAACAGCCCACTGGACTGTGTGTGTGTGTGTGTGTGTGTGCGTGTGTGTACACGTGGGACTTTGTGTTGTTGCTTGTGTCTGCATTCAGTTTTCTCACTGTGTCCGCATAGATTTTAATGCAAAACTTTGGGCACCCCTGGGCAAAAACCATCTTTTGTTGCCTCCTGAAGCGAAAAGAAGTAAATCCAACTGCTGCAGTAAACACACAGATGCTGTTTCTGTTTTATTTTTTCTCCAAACATGCCTTTAGTTGGCCAAGCAGCTCAACTTTAACTTTGTCTGGCCCAGAACTTGCTTCCATAAAGACATATCCAAATGTTGACTTTTGTGATGAGGTTGCAGGAAATTTGACCCAACTTTTAGTCGCAGTTTCATGATAATTTAGATTTCACTGCTCTTCTTCTTTTTCTTGACACGGGCACAAAGACGGCTTCACCAGAGTCTTGGCATTTAATTTACGAGATGCTTTAAGATTTAAGATAATTTTGCTTATGAAATAAGCCAATTTCACTTGATTTAAATTGAGAGATTGGAGATTATGTCACCTTTTGAGGATACAGAAGTGTTTTCCCTGCCACTTATCTGCTTAAGTGAGAAGATGAATGCTACTCTCATATCTCTGTATTAAGCATGGAGCGGATGGCAATAAGCCTAGACATGACTGACTCTGTCCAAATATGAAATGCTTCCTCTGAAGCTCACTGATTTATATGGTGTGTCTTGTTCAGTTAAGCTCTACACAAATCTAAAATCATCTGTTTGTACTTCTACGGTGAGCTATGTGCTGTAAAGATTTCTTTGGTAAACAGCGGGTGAGCAGTATCCTCTCATGTTATTGTGCAGAAAATAGCTGGAATATAAGTCAACTTAAACCACATATTGTTGGTTTTATATGTTTGTTTGTGTGCAGATTAAAGGAGGATACAACATCTGAGTCTTAGAAGTGCTGAAAGGGATATTTTTGAACCCTGGAGACAGACTGATTTGATTTTTTTAAAAATTTGCTTCACTTTAAGCTATGCAAAAAAGTTTCCCAGCCTTACCTCTATAGTTAACACCTGAGAGTGGTATCATCTTGGCAAGAAAACTAAAGTTACATCTGGATTAAGTAGATAGATCTGCATTGTGCTAACATGTACTGGACTTTGGCCTCAAAAATACTAAGTACACTACAGAGTAGCAAGTTAAAAAAATCAGATTGTAAAGACAGCACTAAAGCTAAATTATGCAACCTGTTAGAATACATTTCCAATGCATCATCCCTACCATTTTCTCCCTTCCCTCACACCTACCGCAGCACACAGGAGTAGAGGCCCACGTCCTGAAGGTCAGCAGGTCTGAACCAGATGGCGTCCTCCTCCTTGCTCATGCGCACACCGTCGAACGAGATGGGCTCCTCGAAGTCGCTGTGGCCGAGACCAGAGCTGCGGTACCACATGAGACTGAGGCCCACGCTCTGCGCCTGGCTGTAGTTGGCCCTGATGTAACCATAGAAGAGAGCGCACTTCAGTCGCACCGGCTCGCCCTGAAGCACCCGGTACTTTAGGTAGTCCACTGACCAGTCTGTACAGCCATCCACTGCAGGGAAACACAAGGAGGGAGATGTTCATCAATAAGTTACAAGAGGAAAATAATAAACCAATCAGCCAAAACATTGTGACCACTGACAGGTGAAGTCAATAACATTGATCATATTGGTACTATGTGCTGTTCTACTGGAAAACCTTGGATTTTGGCATCCGTGTTGATGAGACTTAGACACCCAAACAAACATTGCCCCAGAAAAAGCACACTCCCTCATGCAAATGACCATCCCGAATAAAACTGGCCTACCCCTGCAGGAAAACGCTGCAGAGACGCCATTCTGATCGAGTATCAACAGGATGCAGTGGAACAAGTTTGGTTGACAGAGAACCCACTGCACAAGCCAGAGTACCCAAAGGATCTAGTGCCAACGTCCTGGTTCCAGACCTCATAGGACACCCTGAGAGGTCCTCTTGTCCATGCCCAATGGTTCAGAGCATTTTCTGACCACGAAAGGGGGACCAGCACAATATTAGACAGGTGGTCACAATGTTATGCCTGATCAGTGTGTGTTTCAACACACAAAGGTGGCTGCAGTGTGATCGCAGCACATAAAGAAAAATTAGAAAACACTCCCTAAAATAGCTGTGTTAGCAATGAGACACTAAGCTCTGCACAGCATGCAAGTATACAGTCATTTTATGGTGTTTACTGAATATTTATGAAGATGGTTTGTACATTTTTGTTCCACACTGTGCGTGTGACGATCGCCGTACAAAGCTGGTGCTAGACGCTCTCCTCTCCTGCAATCTTAACATTGTTCACACATTCAGGGCGTGTGGTGCCACCTTGGCCCTATGCAGAGACAGCTCAGACACTCATGCAATATCCAAACACGCAACCGCTGTGACATTTGGGAATTAACTGTAAAATATCTCCATAAATGATGTCAGGCACCTCTGAAATGCTGCCATGGCTCCGGTGGCGGAGTGCGAGCCCGGTTCAGCCGACTGGGAATATCACACTTTACACACCAGGTGAAACTACAGTGAAAGAGCAGCTTTATTTGCTGATAAAAACCCTAACATGTGCAATACAGGTGAAAAACCCTATCTGGCGGCTTAATCTGTCAAATGTACACACCTGCTTCAGTTGCTGCGGCACAACAAGGTGCAGAAGGAAAATAAAGAATGAGCTAGAGGGCACAGTGGCTGAAAAGACATTTGACAAAAATCAAAGACACTGGTGCAGCCCCTCAGGCACAGCAGTCTGTTCTACTTGTAGCGAGCAGATCTTGTTCAGTTCCCAAGCTACTGGATTTTAACCTATGGCCAGCTATCAGTCTCTGACTAATTAGCTACCATTTGTTGATCTGGCAGGTGTATATTTGAGTGTGTATGTGCGACCAGACAGAGAGAGAGAGAGAGAGAGAGAGAGAGAGAGGGAAGTGGTGATGGTGTGGTGAGATAAAGTAATAAGAACCCTGCTGCGCCCCAGTCTGTGAGTGATACAGAGCCTCACAGGGACAGCTATGCTTGTAATTAATACTCTTAATTACCAGGGAAGTAATGTGTGTACATGTGTGTGTGTCTGCGTGCGTGTGTTTTTATGATTGTGCATTCCCTATACGAATGGTTGTCTGCCTAATTATGTCAGTAATTACCAGTAGGCTTAGCCACAAATGTGTGTGCACTTACGTATATATGAATGTCAGAGGAACTGGAAGAGTGTGTGCATGGCGCATAATGTGTGAAACCCTGTCTAATTATCACTCCTGATATCGAGAGCAGGGCCCCTATAGATGAAAACAGGCACGTGGCCACTCTCATATGTGTTCACATGCAGTCCTCACAACTTTAGACTCAATTACTTTAACTGTTAAGCATTTTAATGACAAACAAAATTTTGAAGTTATTTTTTAAAATAAAGTCCAACATACCAAAAAATCAAATTAGACAGGAATTCACATCAGGGTCCCAGATCTCGGCTTCATCCAACCTTACCTCATTTTTGAAAATTGGGCATACAGCTCACAAGTTAGAGCCATCAGTGCACCTCCAACTTCAACCCATTGGTGGTGCTGGATTGCTTGAAGCATGGACATGCAATCTTGCGGATAGTCTGCGTGGACTGTATATACCACGTTTTAACTTTGGGTTGGTTCTACAAAGCACTTTACAGTGTGTTTTACCCATTCACACACACACAAACACAAATGCAGGTGGAGCTGCTGTGCAAATTGCATGCCTGTCATTGGGAATAATTTGGGGTTCAGTGTCTTGTCAAAGGACATTTTAGCACATCGAGGATCCAGGAGTTGAGCCATCAACCTTAGTTTATTTAACAACTGTTACTTGGACTGAGGGCTACCCCAATTTTGGTGAATCAGGAGACTGAGACTGGTGACTTTTGGGCAGTGGTTGCCTAGTGGCTTGTGATGCGTACTTGTAACCAGTGGGTTGCCGGTTTGTGTCCCCAGACTGGCAAGAGGCTGAGTCACTACCACTGTGGGCCCCTGAGCAAGGCCCTTAACCTCTGACTGCTCCTTAGGGCTTCCAAAGCAGTACACTGCTCCTAGTATGGATGAGTCAAATGCAGAGAACTAACTTAAGGAACTTAAGGAACATGCACAAACACAATCGATGCCTACACAGCTTCACTGCCTGGCCACCAACTATTCCTCCCCTGACAATGGGGTGAGTTTCCACTTAAGGCAGCAGGTAAGTCCTCTGCCCTCTCTGCATATCAATCCGCTAATCAGCAGGGACAGCAGAGGCTTCAATCACGCTTTTCTTCATTCACCTTCTGCACCTCTAATGGATATGACCCCTGTATCACACTCACAATCTCCTTTTCTGCCCCTCTCTGCCACAACAAAAACAGTTTATTCTAACAAGCATGTGTCCTTATTCATAGTGAAAGCAAACACTTTATCCACTGGCAGCCTGTCTGTCATTTGCTTTGTGCGCGCTGACTAGCATACATGTGTCGAAACCCCACATGCATAAAAGTATCCACATGTAAACACACACACACACAACAAGGAGACCTTTCATTCCTTACAGACATCCCAATGGGAGTTGTCTAATGCGGTGGCCTTTTGTGGGGGGAAACCATATTTACGTCTGAGACTCAAAACGGTTTTATCAACTCAATTAGAGGCTGACATTTCCCACATCCCCATGCTGGGCCGGAAAATCAATGCTTCCCGCTGGAGGAATACTGCAGTCCCCACCTCTCACTCTCTGCTGACAGCACACACACACACACACACACACACACACACACACGCACGCACAGGATCTCTCCCTTTTTCCCTCCCTGCACCTCTGGGACATCACACATTTGTAGCGATTCTGTTCAGCCACTCTTACACAAGCCCGTACTGTAAAGGATGTTTCCATACAGACGCATTCCCACATGGCTGTCAGTCTGAAGGAAAGTGGCCTCTGCCTCTCTGAATCTTACTGCAGCACTGTAAGCTGCAGCACTTCACCGCCTGGCGCTACTCCGCCGCCAATGCCCTAACACTGCTACATCACATGATGTATGGGGCATAGGTATGGCCAGTGCAAGAAAAATAGCAAGGAGGGGGGAATGTCAAGCTACGGGATATGTGTGCGTGTGTCACAGAAACCTTATTACATTCTGCACCCAGGCAGACCTGTCCGTCTTCTTGTGACACTAAACCAAGGCAATAAATACAGACCCTTGAGCTAGAATAAATTTACCCACTCTCATGCATACACACAAACAAGCACATGCACACTGGCAAAAAAAAACACACACCCCAGAGTGGGCTATGTGTCACCTGAGTCAACTCCTGCTTTTCTTTCCCCCCTACTCCATAATCAAATTCCAATGATCCTTTCGCGACATTATACGTATTACTCTGCCGCGCTTCCTACTTGCATGCCTCTCATGTCGCCATCAGCAGTTGGCCTCTCTTCTCTCATCACTACCTGCTCTCCTAATGAAGTGTAATTATCAGATGTTGGGTGGGCGGCGGGGTTCTTTGCAGGGCCAGGAAGACGTTCAGTGATCTATATGCGGATGAGGGTACTTAATAACTTTGCGTCTGTCTCGTTCTCTTCCTCTTCTCCTCAGTTTACACCCACTCTGCAAGCATGACTCCATCTCCATCTCAACTGGGTTTACCTCTAGCTCCACAATCATTTTTCTTCTCATTTCTATGAAAGGTTTTCTAACTGATCTTCAGAACAACAGTGAATAATCCCCCTTTTTTGTTCGCTATTGTATAGAATTTACTTCCATATGACTCAGATGATTGCCTGACAGAATGTACGTCCTGTATAAGCAGTAAAAACAAAGAGATGAACATCATTATCCACTATGAAAATTCAACTAAGTATTCATGGCAAAGGCTTATTATGAACTATAACTCTCCATGGTTTTCTGACTTCAAAGATGTGGGCTAAGAGGCATGCTGACCACTCAAGGTAATTGTGCAGAATTGTGGTAAATAGTTCTCCATTCACAAGATAAGATAAGTTAAGATAAGATTAGATAAGATAATCCCAAAGGAAATGCTTTGTCAGATATGGCTCAGAAACTAAATTACATAACATTATCATTAATGCAGTGCCTAGCAGGAAATCAATAAGATATAAGTGTGATACATTACTGAAAATAACGTAAGTAAGCTAACATAAGACAAGATACAATAGAGAGATAAAGTAAGAAGCAATGCTGACAATGATATTGAGTTAGTAAAGTGATATCACACAGAATAATGAGATATTGTACATGGAATTGGAATATTGCAAATGAAAAATGAAATATTGCACATTAAATTGACAAAAAAAGATGTGAAATGAAGTACATTTTCAGAAAAGAAAGCATTCTTGCATTAGTATTCAAAATGAGTCAGTCACAGTTTACTCTGTTAGACTCTATCCCTGGCCATCGTCCTCTCTCTGTGTACCTCTCTCTACTTTAGCCTTAAGATTATTTAATCAAGGATCAGTGCGGTTGATCACAACCTGAGTGTTAACCTGTTGTGCCAGCTGTCTCTGTAAATCACCGGCTTTGTCTGTTTAGCCATTCGGTCCACTGTGCATCCTTAAATTTAAATGCTGCTTCCAGGCTAGTTGGTCTCGAAAGAAGGTATGCATTTAAAGAATCCAACCTGTGCTAGTGTAAATGTATATTATCCACTTATTTCCATACACATTTTCAGTTTGTAATATTAAGAATAGTTGTTTTAAATAAATAAAAAAAAACGTTTGTGCTTGACTGAGGTGATAAAACTGTATGTTGATGCAAACAAAATGTGACAAAGTGCAACAGACTTGGTGAACAAATAACATACATGAAGTATGTGATTTAACAACAAAAAATGGTGGTGCCATTCTTCAGCAGTTGTATAATAGCTATGGACTTTGAGAGCTTGTGCAGCCAACTGTACACCAATCAGCCAAAACATTGTGACCACCTGCCTAATATTGTGTTGGTCCACCTCGTGTGGTCAAAAATGCTCTGAAACATTGGACATGGACAAGAGGACCTCTCAGGGTGTCCTATGGGGTCTGGAACCAGGATGTTGGCAATGGATCCTTTGGGTGCTCTGGCTTGTGCAGTGGGGCCTCTGTAAATCAAACTTGTTCCACTGCATCCTGTTGATACTTAATCAGAATGACGTCTAGAAAGTTTGGAGGTCAAATCAACATCTTAGGCAATTGCCATGTTCCTCAACATGTTCCTGATGGTTTGATGTTTTTTCCATGTGGTGGGGTGCATTTTCCTGTGGGGATAGGGCAGTGATATTTGGGATTTCCATTTGCATGAGGGAGTGTGTTTGTTGTAGGACAATGTTTATTTGGGTGTCTAAGTCTCATCAACATGGATGTCAAAATCCAAGGTTTTCCATCAGAACAGCACATAGTACCCATATGATCAATGTTATTCATTTCACCTGTCATTGGTCATAATGTTGTGACTGATCAACGTGTATCCTAATACATCAAAACCTCTAACATTCACATGATAATATCCAATGCAAATGCATATTTTTTAGCTTTGTCCTAAATCTTATGCACAACCATGTTGCAGAAACACTTGTGCAAAAACTGACCATTTATAGCAAGTGGTTAAATATGGCTGAAAAGGCTTTTCATTCAAAATAAAAATAAAAATCCGAGGGAACAGTGAGGATACTGCAGGGAGTATAGCCCCACAGGGATGTAAGGAGTCAGCCGATAGCAACAGTTGTGAGTGAGCCAATGATTGTGAAGCATCAAGGCAAGAGCTCATGTCAATCATTGATTATGTAGTCAGGACTCTGCCTGAACTGACACAATGCTCTATTATTTTTGTTCTTTCCCACGTCAGTTCTACTTTGTTTTGTTTGTTACTACAAAAGCATAGAATTTCGGCTCATGAGAATAATTGCTCTTATTTCCAAGCATGAATCTTACAAACAGGATGATCAGATCAAACGGTTCTATGGAAACTGTCCAGTTCAGAAAGATAAAATAAGCTGTGTGAGACCAGTTGCAATCCGAGGCCCTTTGAAGCTGAAATGTCACTGCAGCATGTAGTTTTGGCTGTTGTAAAAATGAAAGAAAAAAACATACATAATGATAAGGAAAATAAGCTTCTGAAGAAGAAAAAAACCCAGGTAATGCAGCCTGGCTTATATTCGGGCCTAGCTGGTGTCCATCGGGGTCACAGTTTTACTTAACAAGACCTGACTGCCTGAATTAACATTTATACTAGACCTTTTCTGCATGTCAGTTTATTTAAAAAAAAACACATAAAAATCTATAATTTAGAAGTTTGTCAAGTCAGAACCCAACCCACTACTCTTACAACAGTTTCAGAACTTAAGTTTCAAACAGATCATTTATATTGCAAACTTTGGAATTACATAATAACTGCCAGAAAGAGTGTCTTAAATTTGAAACATCAAGGTCTGCACCTGCATTACTTTGCACAGCTCCGTCTGATTGGCTAATTGGCTTATGGGAGCAGCTACCCAATCACGTCCCTCTCTGTCTCCCTCCTGAACCACGGAAGAATTTCAGCATGGACGAATAACAAATATCTGTTTTTCTAATCGCTGTGCCTGTGCTGTGTCACTCCATATTTCACTGTTTACCATTGTTCATTTATATGCAAATGTGGAGCAGCGCAGATAATTTTTCTCTAAAAGATGGTGAACTACCTTTAGTACTCTCTCCAAAAAACAGAGTCAGACTGGGAGCATCAGTCTTCTTTGAATAAATCTGCTCTTCCCGCAGTGTTTTTTACTTTCCATCATGACTAAATAACAAATACAGTAATGAAAATGTAGATTTGGCATTAAACAAATAACCTCTTAAATCCAATAACGGAAATTGTCAACATGTTATAATGGAAAAATATATTTTATCACACAAAGGTTTCTCTTCTGTTCAGATTATCCCCTAGAAATCAATTTGTTTTGTCTTTTTATTTCATTACCAAAGCCACCAAAAGACAATAATCCCATTCATAGTGTTCTTTCTTCACCTACTTGCATGTTTTTAGTTATTTTATGTCACTGATTGTATGATGAGGTACTCTATAGTTGTTGCTACTTGTGACACTTAGTTTAAATATTTGAAAATATCTATGATCGAACAACATATGTAATATCTTTGGAGGAATCATCAATATCCATATCTAATTAAATGTCATTTGGAAAGTAGTTCTTGATATATCTTGTTTTGAGGCAAATATGTTGAAAGGAATGATGAAACTACTGGTCATCTTTATGCTTCTGTGCAGAAAAACTAATTATTTCCAGTATCCCCATGTCACCTAAGGCAGCTAAACTCTTCTAAAGTGTATATACATAACAGTTAAAGACTGGAACAACAGAAGCAAAGAGAAAGAAAGAGAGAATAATAAAGTGAAAATGTGATAGGGTGTGATGTTTAGACTGCATAAAGTGTAAAAGCAGCACATCTGGCAGGCCTGCTGCCATGCAACTATGACACAACCCCCAGATGAACAGCTCAATGCCAGACTTGGAAAATGTCCCTGCTGCCTTGGCTGCACTGGGCCAAATCTGGATGTTTGTGCTGATTGTTCAAAGAAGAAGCACTCGGTTCGGTGAGGTACTGAATAATTTACCCTGTATTTTGGTTCTTTTACAGTCCTATTATTTTGTTTGTGGAAAGTTACTGTCTCCTAATTGCAATCAATTACAGCTTATTTGTGACTGTAGCTTGGATAAAATACAAAGAGAGCTTTAAGTATTTCACACCAGAGGTTTTCACAGTGTGAGGCGCTTCTCCCCATGGGTGCTGAATGAAGGGCGCAGTGGGAGAGTCATCAGGTAAAGATGCTGAGGGAGGTACAGGAGGTAAAGGTGCATGCTAATGCGCTAAAACACTGTCGAGGTTGTAATTTGGCCACTGATCTGGCCTGTTTGCCAACAAGGTCAGCAACTGCAGCAGCTATGACATGTAGCGTATGGAGGCAATTAAAACGTCTAATGGTGCCAAATTGACGAAATGAGAACAATTAAAAGAAGAGGGCTCAAGCTGATGCCAACAGCCATTGTCACTGAATCCATGGCAATGATTATTTCTTTAATACAAGAGTGACAAAAAAATAAAGAAAGGAGTAAGCGGAATATAAATTCGTTTGACCTCTGACTATGGCCCAATCTTAATCTCCACCCAAACTCCTAAACCCTTATTGACTTGAGTGTGTGAGTTCTTGAAGGTCAAAAATGGTATAAAAAATAGGAAAAGGACACATTATTGACATAGCATCGCCATTGAAGAAGCAAATTTGGACCCGTGTTCCATTCTTAGTTGATTAGCTGCTCAGTTGATCAAAGAGTGTTTGGTATTTTAGAAATCTGCTAAAGTTCAGGAGAGCCATAAATCCCACATTTCATCGAAAAAATACAAACAACTTTACAAATGTGCAAAAATGAATCACAGCAGCAAGCAGCCAGATGCTGCTATTACACATAAACTTCCAAGCAGATTTCTTCCCCACACTGTCAATGCTTGATGTGTGCAGGACAAGCCTTGACTGTGGGTCCCTCAGGAAAGTCTGCATATGTGCAGACTCACAGAAAGGGCACATATTAGCAATGAAAAGTCCACATCAGAGCCTCCGTGCACTTAGCAGGAATGTGCCTCAATGTTTGTGAGTGAATGAGTGTTGAGATTAGGCCTAAAACGGTGCATCTCACTTGATTCTGAGTGCCTAGCTACCTCAAAATCTTGGAAATGTGCTAATTTCACACTGGTGGATGGACTGCAATATGACAACTTCATTATATTTCAATTACTGCATTATGTATGTAACAACAAATGCCACAGAAAGATGCTGTTTTTATTCTTTCTGGGTTTACAGTATCATAACTCAGTAGTCTATTGTATATAATTGCTTTAGCTCTCATTATAGCCTTTAGAAAAACAGATTGTTTTTTTTTTAATCTCAGGAAGATTGTGAACATTGTGATTTCACTGCAGTTAAACAAAGCTTGGTCTATGACTGTAAAGGCATGGACTTAAACAACTACAACCATTATTACAAACCTTATACAACTTATGAATGTAACATAATGAACTTTTGGATACTGAACGTCTGCTGTCTTGTCTGGAATGTTCCACTGGATGCATTTCACAGTATTTTTCTGTTACTGCTGTGTCTGTTAATTTTAGGTTGTGCAGGAAATAGGTGATCACTCCCGATACATTCCCTATAAACTGAGACCATCATCCTCATTACATTCTGCTAGAAAAGCATATCTCGGCCATATCTGCACGTGTGTGTGTGTGTGTCTTCACACAAACAGGACACACTCATCATATAGTATTGTATGTGAATTAAATCAGATTTCCCATTTTTCTCTGCGGCTTGCTTTATTATTTTTTTTCTGCCTGATGTTATTTGTAGTGCTTGCACTGTAAATTGTGCCGTAATGCACAAGAGTGCGACATTAAACTACTGAACCTGCACCTGAGGAACACAGAAAGGATATAGGAACAATAGGGAAATGAAGTAAATCTAATTTCTGGCAGTAGATGCTGACATTTGCATACATATTGGCAAAGTAATTTCAAAGGCAACACGAAGCATCGAGAGATAAAAACAAAAATAAACCTAAAACTGAAGCAAATCATCAAAAATGAGTTTTTCCCGTACAGAATCTAAGCAGGTGTTCTGAAAGAAGGAGCAGGCAGATGCATTTGTGGCTAAAATAACTACAGAAAGCTTAACAGGCTGGAATCCAGGAATCAGCATATACAGTGGAGTATTAAAGGCGATTCATGGGCAAATCAAACTTTCAAGTTTGCCTGAAGGTGACAGTCCTGTTTCTATTGTTTCGTATAGAAACCAGGGTGGGTTTGTTGCCCTTGACCAAGTTCAGCACAGCTCAGATCCTTTTAATAACTCTCCAATTGACTTCAAATTAACCAGAACCCGTTATAGAACAGAAATTTCCCCTGTTGTGTGCGAAAGGGTGTCACTGAGACATTAGCTTTTTGACTTTCTTCTCTCTCTCACTCTCCCTCTCTCTCTCTCTTTCCCTCGCTCATCCTTTCTTCTTTTCTCTTGATGATAAAGGGGCTCTTTTTAAGGAGAACAGAAAGCTTGTCAGGATTTGGCCAGCTGGAGAAAGTCATTTGAGGCCCAAATTGATGTGCCCAGGACTCTCAATAGTATCTCTCCAATAGCCGGGGGGCAGGATAGAGGGAGATGTGGTGGCCGGGACATTGTTCCTCGTAAATGGCTCTTTATTTCATAGGCGAACTTGGGGAAATGAGCAACACTCGTTCACGGTTTCTGTTATATGAAGGGGGGGAGGACGACCATGCGTAAAATGGAACACCGAGAAACAGGAGCCTCTAATATCTTAACAACGAAAAAGTCTCCGGCTCCCCTACATCATGTGCAGTTTTACTGGCGATGGAAACACATGCAAATAAAGTCCCAATAAGTTATAAAGTCAGGGCTGTGTGTGAACGCCATCCATCATGTTGACAGAGTGTGGGCAGGCTACATGGACATGAATCCATACGCGGGCTGAGCCAGGTCCCTGGACCATGACTGGGAAGAAAGGCCCTCAGAAGAGACTGCATTTCAAATTGCTAAGACTTCCAAATGCAGAGTGTATGTGCACACTTGCATTTTTTTGTCCGTGGGGAAATCTTTGTTTGTCTATGCAGGTGTCAGTCTGCAACGTTGTATTAAAATGCCAGTAATTTCCTCCGTCTCTGTCTCTCCCTGTGTGTTTGCGTATGTGTGTGTGTGCCCGCACCTCTCCATTGTGCAGCTGTGATCCATGAGATTCAGGCTGAGCTGTCACTCCGCTAATCTCCCCCAGTAGAAATACAGCTCGGAAAATGTCATCTGAACATTCCGAATTGTGTTTACACTCGCTGCAGGTTCCATCGCTTCTAATTTGACAAGTCATTATCACCCATGCTCCCTCCCCTCCTTCTCTCTCGCGGCCCGAGACATAAAAAATAAAGAGGAGGGAAGAACGAAGGAGGCAAAACAAGGGCATTAAATTCCACTCACAGACACGCTGAACTGTCCTCTCAACACTCAGTAATCCAAAAAAACACCTCAGCTTAGAATAGCAAGGATTATTGTAATTTTTGTTAATTTACACAGGGCTATTCCGCTTCGGATATCTCTGTAAACTTCTCAAAAAGTCACTCCCAGAGGACTGTTTATAAAATGCAAAAAACTAGACAGAAAGCCTTCGTGGAAAAGTTTCCTGGCTGTCTTGTAAAAAGTGGCAGCTGGTGGTTATGTGCATTGGGAAAAGCACAAGGCTTCCCACACCCTCAGGCCCACAGCTAAACTAGCAGTGACAAGGACTGAAGTACAATGAGAATTCTTTATTAAAGAAAAAATGGCGAACCCTTCTATACAGCAAGTCCTATAAATAAAACAGTAAAATATGTTGTTAGTTCATACCCTCTGGAACATCTCACTTGAGCTTTTCAACATCTGACACCTCCATCAGCAGGACAACATTTCAAATATGTAAAGGTTCTCCGCTCTAACGCTGATAAAGCTTGTAGGTTATGGCTCAGAAACAGTCAAACTTATCATGATTCATGTTAAAATGACTTCTTACTCTGACAGTAAATGTTGTTTTTGGACATCTATGTGAAGTGATGGATGGTTTTCAGTCATCTCTGTACATGTACCCTGACTGCGACTTTGGATGCAGCCCCTGCGACCATGTTCCCGTCAGATAAAATCTATGATTGGCACAAGTGTTCAGTAAACAAATTGCAGACCAACAAATCCAGACAAGAAGTCAACCCCACCTCCTGAAAAAAAACTTTCCAAAACCAAATTATCTTCTCAAAAGTTTCGCAGGCTGTTGGATTTCTGTATCCTCGGGGCGAGCGAGCGAGCATTTTCTCATGACCTCTATTATGAGGCGTTCGGCTCACAGGCCTGCAGGGAGCTCCAAAATGTGCAACGTAACCGTAGACAGGGACATGCAGTGAAAATGGGGTCTTGAGTAGATGCAGGCGGTAATGGTTGGAGACAAGTGAACTGTGCCGATCGCCACGGATAAGCCCTTTAATTCAGATTTGCGCTCCGTTGTGACTGAGCTATCCATGGTGCTGAATAGCCATGGGTGTAACGCGTGAGTAATTCTGAAGCCGACCACAGTGTGCAATATTCATGGCTCCTGTCCTGGTGTCGCTTGGCTGTCAGGTTAGTTGTAGATAAACTCTTATGGTACTTTTGTCATCTGTTTTTTATTATTTAGCATGTTTCATAATGTAGTCAAATGATTTATTCATCTGCACCCCAGTGATAGTATATGGATGCATGTTCTTTTTTCTTTCTTTAGACATCTATTTGTTCAGAGACTTTTGCATTTTGAAGTTCAATTTTAGGTCATTTTATGGAATAAAGGAAAATCAATGCATCAAAAACAAACCCAAAAAATAATAAATAGCATTGTGGCCCACAGTTGAAAAAGAAATGTGATGTTAAATCAAGGTGATAGCAGAAGAGTTGACATTGAGAGAGAGAGAGAGAGAGAGGGTGGGAGAGTGGTGGAAGCAGTGACCCATCCATCCATCCAGTCATTAAAGACACACATCCTCAGTGGGAGCCAGCACTCGGGGCCAGAGAAGTTAATGACACACTGCCCCGAGCCTGGATCCAGGCACCAGTCCCATGACAAACACATACAAAGTGATTTCTATTCAGACTTGTGTTTTTCACAAACAAGCCCTCCAAAGACAGAAAAGTGCCATGAAGGACTGACAGTGGTTTCAAATAATAGAGTACATTTACTCATGTATATGCAATTTTGACATATTTAACTCGAGTAGACTTCCACTCCACTGTTTTCTGAGGGACTTCCTATTGTACCACATTCATTTGACAGTGTTACAACACATTGTTGAGGATTAAACCAGTTGTGTCCAACTTTTGGGGGGTTTTGACTTCTACAAAAAGCAGCGTGTAGTCAGAGTCACATTTCAGATGAGTCATTAACAGCTCCACCAAATAGCGACTTTTTCCTCTAAACTTCTCACATGGTTTCGCTTGATGAAAAATCCAAATGATCCTGTATGTCACCAAAAATCACAGGCTAAAGAAAAGTCCAAAAAAATAAAACAGATCTATGTATCAGAACTAGTTTTTTGTTCTATTTTCTCTTATTACCCCTCAGATTTTTGTGATATCCTTGCATAGAAAATCATACATGAAAAGGTTGAAACTTCCAGCAGCTAAAACAGCAACATTCATTGGTCAGCGGAGCCAAACCTGTACTTTATTACCTTAAATACATTTTGCAACCAATACTTAGTTTTGCATAAGCAGAGTATTTCTTACAGGACTTTTACTTGCATTGGCGTATTCTGACACAGCTGTATTGGTACTCTTAGTACACAGTGGCAAGAAAAAGCATGTGGCAAAATGTTTTGTGGACTGATGAAACTAAGATTGAACTATTTGTAAAGAACACAGAGATCTACATCTGACTTTAAAAAGCCCCGGCCTATTATCATTAAAACATCATCTCAACTGTAAAGTAATGTTGAGGAAACATCATGATTTGGGCCTGCTTTGCTGCATCTGGGCCTGGCCAGCTGGCAATCATTGAGGGGAAGATGAAATCCCAAGTGTATCAAAAAGTTCTTCAGGATAATGTGAGAATGTCTGTACGTCAGCTGAAACTCTGTAGATGTTGGGTGATATAACAGGACAACGACCTAAAACACTGGAGCAAGCCCACAACAGAATGGCTTCAGAAAAACAAAATCCGCCTTTTGGAGGGACCAAGTCAGAGTCTAGACCTCAACCCAATAGAGATTCTATGGAATGACTTGAAGAGAGCCTTACACATGAGACGTCCAAAGAATGTGACAGAGCTAAAGCAGTTCTGCCAGGAAGAATGGGCTAAAATTCCTCCTGAATGATGTGCAGGTCTGATCCACAGCTGCAGGAAGCACCTGGTTGAGATTACTGCTGGCAAGGGGGGGGTCAACCAGTTATTAATTCCTGGGGTTCACTTACTTTTTCCACTACCATTTTGAATGTTGAATGAGTGTATTCAATAAAGACATTAACGATCAGATTTTTTGTGTTATTATTTTAGGCACATTATATTTGTCAGTGCCCTAGACTTAGATTAAGATCAGATCACACTTTATGACAAATTAATGTAGAAAACCATTCAATTCCAAAAGGTTCACATACTTTTTCTTGCCACTGTAACTAGACTGACCATAAAATCCAAAAAAGAGCCTATGATAAATTAGCTCAAAAAAAAAGAAATGTTAAAATCATAAATATATGGAGGAAAAACATAAAAACGTCCAGATATACATTTTTAAAATCCCAAATCGGATAAAACAGCTTTAACTGGCCAAAAATATTACAAAGCAAATACATACAAAAAAATCACACTGGATTGAGTTGGATAATATACCTAAAAATGTTAGATCTCCTTAAGTAAAGGATCTGAATCCTTCTTCCACCGAGGACTGTTACAACATAAGAGCAAAGTCCATCCATCATCACCCAGTAGCATCTGATGCCGGTTATTGACCGATAGCGCTAAGATGAACCGGTCAATAAAAAACCCCGCCACTATTGCTCTGCCAACATGTGCCCTTAAATGTTTAATCTCCTCTCCTCCCTCTACATCCCTCATTTCCACCCATCCCTGATCTCTGCGATGAAGCTCTGGTGCCTCACTGAAACCTCACCGCCCAGGTTTCTAGCAATGACATCTTCTTGTTTACACCCATCACCGATCCTCGTTTTTTTTCTCAACCCTGAAAATAAACCCTCATATAATTCCACTTCTCAGTTTCTGTCATCCCTATACCCCCCCAAAACACACATTTATTGCAGTGAACTCATTTGCATATATATGTGGTGCTTTTTATGTTAGTGGAAGAGCACACACACACACACAAAAATGAAAAAAGTCATACCACAAAGCCTGCAAAAAGTCATGGGAGATAGAAAAGCTGGACTTGGAGTTCAAAAGCAGAAGAAAGCAGATACAGGGAGCGTATACTGTATGTGCTATCTACAGTTTATGTACTACACCACTTGCATTGGGGGGGGAGGATAAATGAGCATGTGCTGGAGATAAAAGAATATTTTCAATTAAGATGAGTACGAAGCCTGGTTCATTAATAATGCAAAAATCATTACCCCAATTACGACAGCGTCCCAGTTTAAAGACACTGTAAATGTGAATGTGTGTTTGCTTGCCAGCTTTCGCATGCGAGCGTGCATCTAGTGTGTAAGTAAATTGGATTTCTCAAGTGATTTGGTGCCAATAATTCATGCTTCTTAATGGCCAAAGGAAAAAAAAAAAGGTATAACAGCTTCTAAGAGGCGAAGAAACCTGTGTGGCTTGCAGGTGCACCTGTCTGCATGCACAGCAGCAAGCAAAAAGAGAAACAAAAGAGAGGAAAAAGGCAGAGAACGGCAAGATAGGCAGACTTGTCCGATGCGTTTCTCTAAAATATTTATGTAGCTGGAGATTTCTGTCCCTGATTCTGAGTCCAATTAAAGCTCTTCTCTAAATGAATGTGCAAGAGGCAGGAGAGGAGGCAGCAGTAGTAAAGTGCAGGCAGCACACAGCACCGTAGAATAAATACACAGACAAAAATGCTTTTGGTCCATGAATGCAACACTCTCTGGCAAGACAAATTCACGCCCTTGTTTGCCATTTGCATTGACAACACTGACACTATAAATTACTGCATGCGTTTAATACAACAACAGACTCTTAACGGTAACCTGCAAGCCGGGAATTACAGCAATCCCCTTTACGTCTGAGACTTCTGAATTATTAAGTGGCTCGCCAATAAGGAGTTAGGCAAAGGGAGGCTTTTTGGGTGGGTGCTTTGAAGACAAATGACACCGATGCTAGCGTACGCTGCTCTCCGGTGGCATGCACATTAGTCTCATGACGTTACCTCATAAATATCCAGGAGAGAACAGGAGGAGGAGTGATTTATGGAGACTTAACAGATGAATATCGGTGACAGGAATTAACAGAAATTATACCGACTAACAAAACACTGATTCCTCCCCCCTGCTCCGTCTCCGAACTCCGAGCTCTCCCTTGGCCTGGAGAGCGGGGAGGGCAGCGTCTGTGCAGCGGCTTTAAATAGGAATTAGCAGCATTTCATTGTGATAGTGATTGAGTGTGGGTCCCTGGGGTGGATCTGCTCATTGTTACCCGTCCTTGTAAATCTACAATAATCCTCCCAGTGCAACACACACTTAAATATTGCACACACAGCGCACACATGAATAGAAATATTGTACATACATTCATTTTTTTTCCTCCAACATAAAAAAATAAATGTGTAAAAATAATCCACAACAACATGAGCAGGACAGCTTGTGATTTTTAAAAAAAACATCATATCCCGTACCCAAGTTTGTTCCCTGTGCCCTGCGTGAACATGATTAGAGT
The DNA here is from genome assembly GCA_024666655.1 of Dascyllus trimaculatus. Classification (NCBI taxonomy): domain Eukaryota; kingdom Metazoa; phylum Chordata; class Actinopteri; family Pomacentridae; genus Dascyllus; species Dascyllus trimaculatus. The sequence goes on along the minus strand of CM045456.1, from coordinate 13,934,159 downwards.
AACTTTTTTAGAGTCAGACTTTGGTTCCCTTATACTAACTACCATCCATACTGCTTATTCCTTAACATTTGGCCTCCACCCACTCATCCACCCACACAAACACACAGACACATGGTTGGTAAGACACAGTGAGAGTGCAAAACTAGCTCACAGCTCGCTGACTCTCTCTCTCTCTCTCTTGCACACTTCCCACGGTCAGGGTTCACCTGTGTCTGCACTTTACATATTTTCAAATAGAGCACCAGTTTGTGAATTTCACTGAGCCTGGCACAAAAGATCACTGCAAAAAAAAAAACCCAAAAAAACCAACTGATCAGCTCAGATTGTGAAGCACTTCACTGCAAACTGGAGAGAAGAGGAGAGGCAGCTGACATGTTAAATTCCTCATGGGTGCCAGCCCAAATGTGCCCTGTAGCTTGTGTTCAGAAAGGTGAGGAAGGTCGAGTTGAATGGAACATTGTCATTTAAATGGTTGACTTTGAAAATCAGAGTATTTCTAACTTGAACAACAAGAATGTGCTGTTGGCCTTTCAAATTCACAGGAAGAAAACGAAGACGAATTAAACTAAGCTAAAATAGATGCAAGACAATCCATGGTAGAATTAGTATTTTGATGTTTTAAAAGTTCTTGATCTTTCCAGGAAATATCACAGGAGAGACCAGATTGTTCGAGCATCATTTTTTCAACATAGTCTCCTTTAACTTCAGTGCACTTGAAAATGATTTTCAAGCTTCGTTATACCTTCGCAGAAAAAGGTCACATCTCAAACCTCCAGATTCTTCTCAACAGCACGCGTGACTTCATCGCTCTGAAAGTGGTGACTACGCACTCACTTTGGAAACAGATAGAACTCACATGTTGCCAGACTGGGTGAGTAAGGTGCATGGAGTAAAAGTTCAAGATTCAAGATTTAGAACAAAGCTAAAAAATACGCAATTGCATTGGACATTATCATGTGAATGTTGGAGGTTTGGATGTATTAGGATATACGTCGATCAGCCACAACATTATGACCACTGACAGGCGAAGTGAATGACATTGATCATATTGGTACTATGTGCTGTTCTGATGGAAAACCTTGGATTTTGACATCACTATTGATGAGACAGACAACCAAATAAACATTGTCCCACAACAAGCACACTCCCTCATGCAAATGGCAATCCCAAATGTCACTGACCTACCCCCACAGGAAAATGCACCCCACCACATGGAAAAAACATCAAACAATCAGGAGCATGTTGAGGGACTTGACAATCATTGAGTTGATTTGACCTCCAGACTTCCTACACCCCATTGTGATCGAGTATCAACAGGATGCAGTGGAACAAGTTTGATTGACAGAGGCCCCACTGCACAAGCCAGAGTACCCAAAGGATCCAGTGCCAACGTCCTGGTTCCAAGACCCCATAGGACACCCTGAGAGGTCCTCTTGTCCATGCTCAATGGTTCAGAGCATTTTGGACTACAAAAGGGGGACCAACACAATATTACGCAGGTGGTCATAATGTTATGACTGATCGATGTAGAATGTAATGTTTCCTTCTGGTGTATAAACTGCTGTACAATTATCAGACAATAATAAATAGGTGTAGTTCACCCAGTGACTCCTCTTAACAATCAGTTTCTTGGTAGCGACATCAATTACAAGTATATAGTAAATGTACATTATGTTGACCTTTGTAATTTAGCCCCAGTTGTTTAAAGTGAATTATAATGCATTCATATCAAAAATATAAGAATAGCAGCAGTCATTTATTAGCATGCCCTGCCCTCACACTTATTTGCATGCACTCAGCTGTGCCCGCAGACACACAGAGCCAGTGCACGAGCTCACACTGAGAAATTGTATCTGCTGCTCTCTCAGGCATGCACTTTATATACTATTTTCATATTTAAGCGCGCAGTGGGTAAAGGCTCCTCTGGAGCACAGTAGGTGTTGTGGAAATAAATATTTTATACTAGAATCTAATTGCATTTTGTGGCCCTGAGCACCCTAACAGACAATCTGCAATGCTGCTCTAATGGCTGTGCTCCTCACTGTATATTGGGAGAACACACACACACGCTCGCACATACACACATGCACACACACGCACAAACACACACATCTAATGGTCTGGTTTATGGATTCTGTATTCCTGAAGCTCTCACACATCTGTATTTACTGTCTGTACAACAGCAGTCTTTCATAGGTCGGCAGGTCATGAAACTGCGTATGTTTATATGCATGTATGTGGATCTGTTTATATATTCAAGGGAGCCAGAATACACTAAATCTGTGGCAGAATCTCTGGAGCATACAGTCGTGTCACAGAGGACTCAGTGTGCCCTTTCTGTTTCTGCTTATTGACCGGAAAGGCCTTGTACATCCCACATGAGAAGCTTTTGAGGTTAAGCATATGTACATACACATGTAGGAAATTCTATAATAAACTTACAAACGATCTCAACATGACACAAAATGAGATTAGCGTATTGGTACATCTGTAAGGGATCTTTGTATCCTAAAAATATCAACAATTTAGCTTCAAGAACTGGCACAAACAAACAGACAAACACAGAGATAACTAAATCCTGTTTGGGCTGCAGGCCACAAAGATTAAGTATAGTCCCCCAATGGTGGCCTTCCTGACAATCAACAGTGCCAAAATTGTATAATCCTAGAGAAAGACCAAATCAATATCCACTACAGGATCCAGCACCTACCACTCAGATGAAGGTTTAACCCACTCACAAGCTTTATCCACACCGGAGGACAACTACCAGACAAATCCCAAGCCCTGGGTTTTAATGGGCGAATTAAAATAATCATCAGGGCACAGGCTGGCCTTCACTTTGTTTCTGTGTCTTCCAATATGGGCTGATGGAGAGTGTACAGAACAGGTGCTGGACCAGCGTCTCTCTCCATACACAGAGAGAGCAAACAAACAGATGGTCACATAGTCAAACATCATTTTCTAAAGGTCGAGCTGTTAAAACAAAAGAACTCAAAATACTAAAAAAATGCAGTCCGCGGTGAAGCTACTAAATTCTGCTGCATCCCTGCCGGTGTCCAAGCCCACTGCAGGGCTGCAGAGGTCTACAGAAATCCCTTCAGGATTACCCAGTGTTGCTGTGTGTGTGTTGGTGATGCACAGTCACAGAGTGGGCTCAGTGCAGCGCACAACTCTGATATGGTTTTCTGCTGGCACACAGCCAGCATTTACATATGAATAAATATGAGGAAAAAATCAAATAAATAAAAGGACAGCAGGGAAAAATAATCCTGTTAAAGATCAAACAGCAGGCTCCCTTTCCCCTCCTCCTGCCATTCTCTCCTGCCTCAATTTTTCTCCAATTTATACCTATACTCCTTAGCTCATCTACTCTCCCCCCATCCCTCCCTTTTTCCCTCACTTTTCTCACCTGTCTTATAAGCATCTCGACCTACACTTTCAATATTAATTTCTCCTCATCCTCCTTCTCTCCATCGTTTCTCCCTACTTCCCCTGTCCTCCGCCTCCTTTTCGATTCCATGGCCAGCTATATCTTCAATCTTGCTCCTCTTCCTTTTCCCCTTATCCAACGCTGCCTCCCTGGCCTCACTCCCTCCCTCCCTCCAGTGCAGAACTAAATGGAGATTAATGAAGGGAGGAAGATGTGTCTGTCATCCAGACAGTCTGATGCAGCCACCACAGCCAGTAAAGTACTGGATCTATTCAAAACACACCAGGGAAAGCTCTAATACTGCTCCAGCTGAGAAGTACGACAGATTAGCGCTCCACTTCTATTTAGCTGATTTGTAAATACTAAACACACCACCGAAGCATGCGTTCCTTTCTATACTGATACAGAGTGTTTGGTGTGCGAGTTTCCGAAGCCCTCTCTCTCGGTTTTATCCTATCATTGTAGGATATTCAGAGCACAACCCAAGCGTTTCATTTCCTCCCTAAGTTTAAATCCTGACAACTGACGGCCACTCGCTGCTCACACGCCACTCAAATAGCTCTGATAAGCCCCGCAGGAAATTGACTCGTATTTTAGGGCTCTATCTTCCGCATCACATCCTTCTACCACCCATCATGCCCTTGATTAGAGGTCAAGCAACTTTCACTAATCTTACATGCAAATTTGTGCATATTACAGTGTGAACGTGAGGGTGATGTATGAACCGTGTCCATAATTCATGGTCCATTACCGGGGGCAAGTTACATTGTACACCGCTGGGTATGCTTTGGCGTCATTTTCAACACAGAGGGTAGTTCTATAGTCCTTTAAAAATGAAATCAACGCCATGAGCATGTAGCAAAATATTCTCTGCTGGTGTCATCACTGTCACTCCTATGCAAGCAACTAGAAGTTTGCCTAGGAGCATTTGGTTAATGCTATGAAAGGGTCTGTGATACAACCATTATCTTTTCCTAAACCTAATCAGTAGTGCCTAAACTTAACCAAACGAACGGTAAAAATGAAAATAAACAGTGAGATAAAATGATACTGACTCACAAAAACTACTGAAAAAAAGAAAAGTAATAAAAAATTAATGGTCTGTCACAATACAAAAAATTCAGTGTCCTTAGTGAAAGGCCTTCGACTTACACCACCACAGCTCCTACTTTAGACTCTTTTAAACTAGAAAAAATCCTATATTACCCCTTTTCCACCAAGAAGAACCAGGTGCTAGTTTGGTGCCGGTGCTTAGTTGGTTCAAATCTCTTTAAGAACCTCTTTGCTTTTCCATTGGCAAGAAGTCAAGTTGGAGCCACACCATTGCGTCACCATAAAACGACTACACTTGCATCAATTACATAGGAGTTAAACAAACACAATAAGTTTATGCTAATATCTATATTTATCTTTATAGATGCTCTTAAGGCTGATTGCACGGCAGAGGCGGCCTGTTGCCTGTGCACATCTGCAATCGTGCTACTAATGGAACACAGTTTACCGGATTTCAGTGCACACTTCCATGTGTCACAGGAGTTATTCCAATACATCTTCAAAAAGGACACAAATTACCACTTGTGTGTCCCTTTCCACCGTTGATCGTTGGTCACGATAACCTTGCCCCCAACCCCTGATGTACTCGGTTCCAGCAAAGAGCTGGTGCTTGCTAAGCACCAGCTTTTAGAACCTGGAGCCAGTGCTTAGGTAGTGGAAACACAAAGAACTGGTGCTAAGTCAGGCTATGGCTCTGAACTAACACTGTAACCAGCTCAGTGGAAAAGGGGTATATGTTTATCGACACAGATAGCACTGATGCTAAAGTACATCTTGTGCATGTCTCTGAAATGCCAGACAAAAAGGCAATATTCGATACATTGGGAGTGAAATGGGTTGGACTTTCTTAGTACAGTGAGTGTTGGATTAAAGCATAAAAGAAGTCTTAAAAGTAAGCCATCGTTTGTGAATATAGAGCATTTGTGTGGGCATGTGTGAATTCAGAAATTGAACAATAAGAGCTGCATGCTGTGTGAAATATTTAGCATAGAAAGCAATAAAATGCTCTGGAGCTGCCTGTTTCTTCTTTGCATATCCTCATCTTTTTCCCTTTATATCCCGTGATATTACCGCGCTGTCTTATTGAGATGATATCATGTGCCATACTGTATGTGTGTGTGCACAAGAATCTAGGGGGCCGCTCTCACCTCCAAACACTCCGCAAGCATCCATCCACTCATCCATCGACTAACTATACTTGCTTCATCCTGCTGAGGGTCACAGGAACCTGGAGGCTATCACAGCTGACATTGGGCAGGAGGTAAAAACCTGCACAGGTGGCCGGTCCATCAGAGGGCTAACACAAAGAAACAGACAACTATGCACACTCACACCTACGGCCACTTTACAACCCCCAATTAAACTACCGTGTATGTCTTTGGGCTGTGAAGCACCCTGAGAAAACACACACAGAGGCAACGGGGGGACATGCAAACTCCACAGTGGTAACCGTTGCAGCGGATAAAGAAGATAACGCATTTACTCACAAGATTACGAGCATCATTTAAGACCCATCTATAAGCAGGAATGTATATTCAACGTTCACGGCTCTCACAGCCCGTGTGGAGTGACAGCTGTTTATGCATAGATTCATCTATCAATTGTGATCCTTCTCTCAGTATAGCTGAATGTTGCTTTCAAGGCGTAGACATTTCCTCTGGAGTTGTTCTGTGGCACAGCAGCCAGGGGAACAGAGCAGTGGGAAAAAGGACTCGTATGACTGTACTGCTGGCGAGAAGGAGGCAGAAAACTGACAGGCTGGCAAACACAACAGGGACTGCAGTTAAGTCGACACGAAGACTCCTGCGAGGCCATTGCAGATATGCTTGGAGGAACTGCATTAAGCGAGAGCATCTGGCCAGTTAAAACTGATTCCAATTTCTGGATCTGTTTCTTAAATTCGTGACAAAAGCCGCGCTGGTGGACCGAATTGACCCGAAATCAGAGACGCACAGTTACCAAACAGTGCAGCAGAGCTCCGATGGATGAGATAGTGACCTAAAAAAGCTGCAAGATGAGTTAATGCTCCAAGGCAGGAGATAGCTAGAGATCGTCCTTCTAACCTTCCATGTGTAATTAAAAAAGCAACTCTGACATTCACAGGCTTTTGAACAGCTGGCCTCGACCTTCCTTACCGGCTACATTAATAAATGAACAAACAATGAATATTTTAACTTTAAAAGCAAAGATCATTAAGGGTCTGTGACTGTATTTCCAACATATTTCAATAATAAAACAGCTCAACTCATCCATACCTCCGTCACTCACACACTAATATATAAGAACATTTCCTCCTAATATACTATTAACCATCTTCCTGCTCCACTTTCTTCAAAATGCCACACAGCATTGACATTATTAATAGCCATGGAGTGATTTCTTTAAGCCACACCCACCGACTCCTGTTCTTTTTTACCTCTACATGCCTTCATCTTTCATCGTAATTAGCCTGGCGGTAATGCCGGGGTCAGGTTTGCTTATCTGTGTCTCTTACATGGCAGCTACTGGGACCCTGAATCTAACTCACAAGGCAACACAAGACAACAGCATCACAACTGGGTTTTCGGTTACAGTAGGGCTTAATATAACACAAGCATCAACACAAAATCCCAAATGACAGTTAAAAAAGAATCTCACAAAATCTTTCTCAAACCCTCCCTTTCTCACTGAAAAGCAGGTGGGCGGTTCATCGTCAGCCCGGTCAAATTAACGCCTCCTGCAACACTCTTATCACGACTTGTCAATTCTGCTGACGTCACAGTGAAGCTGTGAAACAGGACCGCTGGCCTCCTTACTTCGATGATGCTAAGTAAGGATGTCAAAAGAGGGACTGAAAATGACAAGAAATGTTGTACTCAATATGTCGTTACCCAAAGCAGAATCGTGACTTTGGGGTAAACTGAAAGTCGGGGTACATCAGAAGAAGAAAATGTGTCCTGCACGAGGGCCTAGAAAACTGCTGTCTTTCCGTTCATCTCAGTTGGTTTCTCTCTCTGTGCAATCACAGTGCTCCCTGCCTGTCATTTTATGTATCATAATGCTGCGCTATTTTCTGGTTTTCACTCCACATACAGTTCTGCCTCATTCATATGCTAATATCCTAATTTTAATTCCTTTTGCCCTCCCCTTTACTTGCAGTGTTCACTTTCTCATCCACTGTGTTAATATCAGCGTTCCTCTTATTCCCCCTCCCCCCATCCTCTTTTCTCTCGTCTTCCCCTCCTCTTTTGATCTGCAAGCTGAATTATTCAATCTTACCCGGGCTTTTAATTCTCTTGATTGAGCCAATTACCTTCTGGCTGGATCAATGTGGGTAAGGTAATGATTTAAATGGCTGCTGCATAAAGCCACATAGCCACTTCAACTGGTGCAAAAGGGAAAAAAGGAGGGAGATGTGGAAGAGGAGGAGGAGGTGGAGGAGGAAGGAAGGCTGGTTTAACAGAGGTAGGGAAATGAATATCCTCTCTTTAACACAACCGTGCATGATTCAGCATGTACATTTAAGTGCTTCATTTTGTGTCCCCGGCTCTACCTGCCTTATGCGACGCTGTAAAACCACGCAAGGGAGGCAGACTGTGCAAACCCGGTTTCCTCGGGGATTATCTAAAATGTATGGGCTCTGTGAAAACTGGGTCAGTCTGATCCTAAATGGTGCCATCGTAGCAGAAACCCACTAAGTCAACATCCCTCAGTATCCAGCAGACCCCTCACTTGCTTGTCATCTTATCTCTCACATGCACCTCCAGTTCATGTAACATGTACGACCCATGCTGACACTCTTGTACTGTATGCGTGTGTACATAAACGCACCCCCTCCACCCCCCCCACCCCCACACTCCCCATCATTGCGACTTGTCATCTCCTGTTGAGTGAGCTGTCCCATCCTATTTGGCCTACCTCCTTCATCCTCCTATCTATTATTGATGTAATGGAGCATTGTATCTAAATGCAGCTCTGCCTGTGACAAGCACTTCAGCCTGGAGGGAACCAGGGAAGCAGGCCAGTGGCTGCGAGCTCCTACTGGGTTCACTCTGCAATGACTGGGCAGGTGGTTATCTTGGGCTTAATCTTGGCCTGACACACATATTTGTATCTTTGGCAAAAGAATTTTCTCCTCATTCATATCATCTAAAGGCATTTCCAGCCACGGCATACGTGACACCGCCGGCTTCATCAAGCTGTTAATCGATTTATAATTTGACTTACATTACGTGTACATTATGTAAATGCTCCATATGGCTGCATTAAGACAAGAAAGATAATGCCACAACCCAAGAGGGAGCGGTGTAATTGCTGGAAATAGTGGTGAATTAACTTATAGTTAGGATTTGTGCTCTCAGTTTTCTAATAGGTTGCATTAGTGGTGAATTTTAGAACACTTTAAGGCCTTCATTAATAACAACTGTAACTATGAAGGATGCTTGACCTGAAATTTTATTATTTTTTATCTAAGAAAGAGTTCTGCTGCCTGATTTAAGCCCTCCTCAGACATGGGATACAAAATTTTGCATCAAGCAATGTATAATATTGCACTAATAATCTCATGGCACACTTATCAAATTCTTAAAAAAAAAAAACGTCTGATCAGTTAAGGATTTCCTAAACACTGAAAATTCTGCCCACTTATGATGATAATCCAAATGCTACTTTACAGACAGTAAAATAAAAATTGACAGCTGTGATGGAGCTCAGGACTCAACCTGAGGACGGCCGCTACGCCACGAATGATTTAACTGCAGCTTATAAACTGTGACTCAGTGTGTGACAGCTCACCTGTCTGACGTGAAGAAAAGTACACAGTGTGATTTGCCGTCAGATGCTGACTGATCCTATCACCATGTCAGGGATAATTTATAATTAGGAATAATCAATGAAGCCTGTTGTTCCAAGTGCATAAATGCGTGCAGCTCTCTTGCTTTGGAGTTGCTCATACAAATCCTGCTGCTGTTTGATGCTGCAGCTATTTGATAAACAAAAAAGAGGAAAGACTGCTACAAACAGGTGGAAGCATCAAACTAGCTGTCTGTTTCTGTTATTTTTTCAGAACCTGGACTACATTATTATTGATGAGCTTAATTAATCTGACCCATTCTATCTTCTTTACAGTAAAGTTTGATTTTTATGGACATTACACTTTATAAGAGATGTGAAATTGTATAGTATATAGTATAGTAAGTGAATGATGAAGGTGTTTTGTGGTTTTGACATCCAAACTGTGTCGTTGGCGCCCTCGTGAAGATTTTTGTCCAATATTGTTGCAGAAATCTGAAAAAAGTCTTTCCAAAAATTATTTTAAGAATCTTATTTGCTAATATACTGTATAGACAGGATTTCACTAGATGCTTATTATGTCAGTTATTGTCATTCATGAATGGAAGTTGAAAATAAAGGAAAGGAAACAGATGATCAGAATATTACCATTGCTGTACAATCATTAAAATAACCTTTGTTTGAGAGCTGTGATTGAAAGAATGTGTTTTTTTATTTAAACTGATGTGCTGATGTGATCTCAACAAGTTAAAAAAAATAGGCCCATTCATTGTATATGCATTAGATTTGTCCTGTATTTGTTGTGCAAAAGCTTATTAAGATAATAAAAATGTGTTTACTTTATCTATATGTCTGTTTTATCTTGTCCTGCTGAGGCCTTTACTTTCTTGCAGAAGTGACTAGGTGCTTTTAAAGACATGACACAGGCATGTTACACTACAAGGGGAATGACCGGGGCATAATGGAAATATTGGAACACCCGTATTCAACTTTCTTGCCGGATGACAACAAATGGAACTGTAAAAAATTAGGCTTGAAGGGCCACATTTCATTTTTGGGAACAGGTTGGTTACTCTACGTTTTGTTCCACCTCAGTAACAATTTTTCCTCTTCTTTTAGTATCCAACAGGCACAACACTGACTGAACTACTTTATACTCAGAGTGTTTTTGATGGAAGAAATTGTTGAGTTAGAATCGCATACCCTCATCTCTTCTTTCTATTTCAGCTTTGTTAGGAACCCCGACTGGAGTCCCGTCCCCATTTTCTGATCACATACTAGCTTAAGTGCAGCACATTCGCGGGCTTTTTGAAGTCCAAAGTCCATCCGAGCCACTTACTGTAATGCTGGATGAGGAGGCCAACAGCAGATTTGGTTACCACAGCAACTAGAAACAGGTTCTGTTGGAGGGGTCAGCGGCAATCGGTTCTCTTCAAGGGAGATGTTCGAGAGGCGGTGGAGGCTCAGGCTCAGCCAGAGTATAACTGCCTCTCCAAACCCCTCGCTCACTTCACATCTCCTAAACAGGACTCTCTGTTTTCTATTTAGGTTTATGATGGGCTGCTGTTCAACTGTCTCTCTTTTTCTTTTCCCTCTCTCATATTCCAACTTTCTCTTTTTTGTCTGTCATGTTTCTAAATTAAGTTAAACTGTATACACCAATCATCCACAACATTATGACCACTGACAGGTGAAGTGAATAACATTGATCATATTGGTACTATGTGCTGTTCTGCTGGAAAATCTTGCATTTTACCATCCGTGTTGATGAGACTTAGACACCCAAATAAACATTGTCCCACAACAAACACACTCCCTCATGCAAATGGAAATCCCAAATGACACTGGCCTACCCCTGCAGGAAAATGAGCCCCACCACATGGAGAAAAAAAAACCATCAAACAGTCGGGAATATGTTGAGGAACATGACAATGGCCCAACATGTTGATTTGACCTCCAAACCTCCTACACCCCATTGTGATCAAGCATCAACAGGATGCAGTGGAACAAGTTTGATTGACAGAGGTCCCACTGCACCGCACTCGCCCTGTCTTTCCAGGTTTTTACAAAATATTACGCTTTGCAATTGCCTTCATTAAATAATTAACGTCTCTATTTTATGCCTTCACCTGCAGTTACTTGAATTTGTTATGTCATTAAGTGATCTAGGCTGCACGTCTTGTATGAGAGGCTAGATTCTCACAGTTGCTTTTCAAAATCCATGTATTTAACTGAGAAGAAGTAAACCAGTCACGCAAATGGTGCTAGTCTAAGAGTCAGACAGATAAAGAAATGATTTGCAAACCGGTGGCAAGAAACTGATTCTCAAATGATTAAACCTTGGCTTCTGAATTAAAATTTGCTGTTTTGACATGGCAAATATGCATTACTTCACTTTCCTAGTTTTAAAAGACACCCAGACTAATTAGAAGATAAACTGTTATCCAGCATTCTTACTGGTCACATCGCTAACATTTAAGGCTCATTGTAAACGTAACAGTCTTCCATTGTGCAATCCTGTGTTGTGTAATCCAACCTTCCAATTATAATAACAATAGAATAATAGACTTTATTGGTTGCAAATGGACGATGCATTACTTCCAATGAAAAAAATAACAACAAATGCTAACAGATCAAAGAGTGAAAGGACAGAAGCAGACCGCATCATGGAAGAAAACAAAAACCTGAATCAAATCAGGAAGAGAGCATAGATGTTAGAAGATATGATTTTAAAAAAGAAATCAAAGGAGCTGTATTTATTGCTTAGCAACCAGCCAATTCCCCACATGGCTACAGTAACACATGTAATTAGGCCATTCATCGCTGCAAAGACTGTTCACCAGAAGGGAATTTAAGGTCTAAGCACCCAGTAGGTGTTCTTGAACTAAGATGTTAGAGGTCAGGACAATGTGTACATCGATTTCTATTTCGAAGATTGCCATCTTTGTAGGTTTAACTCCTTGGGACTGGGATTAGAAATGTGGTTTGAAAGTTTGGGATGTTATATACATTAAACAATGAAAAGAGAAAATTACATGAGATTAAATAATTGTTGAAATTTGTTGCACCTTGTGTGACCAAAACATACATATGTATGTATTTACATACATCTTCTAGCATATAAAAACATATATATTCATCTGCTTCATCTTTGTATTTGTCTTTAAAAGAAACTACAAGATAGATCTCTCTTGACGAGAATATATTTAAAATTAAGACCTGCAGGAGTTTATTACTCAGTACTTTTCCGTCTTACGTGTGCACAAATTCAGTTGTTTTCTTTCATTAATTCAGGATTCCTCTCTGTATGCATAATCCTGCTTTGTCTCCCACCCAATCTCTCCTTTTCTGTCCACTCTGCAGCTTCAGGCTGCTCACTCTTTTAGCTGCCCCCCCCCACACACACACCCCCACACCCCCTCACCCCCCCATAAATCCTGCGCTACTCACACCTTCCCACCTGCCTGCCTACCAGTTTTGTATTTTACCTCTCTCTTCTCAGCTTGCCCCCCTCTTGCTGCCAGCTCCTGCCACTCGCCCTCCGATGGCATAATCCTTGTCATATTGTCACATTACAGGAGGTTCACATGCTAATGGCTGCACTGCTAATCCAGCTGCCAGCAAGCCTGGACCAGTGCACAAACTCGCTCTGCTCGGCTCTGCAACAGCTGTGCCTGGCTCAGTCATGCCAGTGATGCATCAGGGGGCTCATAGATACACAGCCAGTGCTGGTGGTTGGAGGACTGCATGTTAAAGACCCCCTCTGGTAAAAATCACGTTTTTTTTTTACCTTGTTAACCTGTCCATATGGTGTTTTTCTATATGCTAGGAGACACATTATAAGCAAAATAAGCAGTCAATGTCATGGCTGAGTATTTCCACCTTGAAATGGCAGTACACTGATAGAATTTCAAAAAGCATGGATTCTAGTGCAGGTTAGCTGGTGAGCTTGAGCTGCCATGAGTCCAGAGAGGTGAGTAGGGAGAACAGCAGGGATTAAAAGGTTCTTGACTTCACCCAGGAACAAGGGACTTATCTCCCATTTCGGGGAATAACTGTATACTACAAAGCCTTATATTACACTCAAATGTTTGATGATGGTGTGTTGCTGGACAATGCGCCTGTCCACACAGTACATTTGAAAGAAGCAGCCAAATGTGGCCTTGAACACTGATACACCAAGTGCACGGAAGTTGAAGGAGACTATAATGAAAAACTATGCAAGAACAGGCTTTTAATGTGATGTTTTCTGGTGAGGCTGAGACCTTTTTGAAGTTCCCTCACAGATCTGCTCATTCTAGAAGAAGCATTTAGATCTAAGCCATTTTAAGGCAGGAATGGATGATATACAAGGAAAATACTTCTATATATGTAACTGTATGCACAGAAACAAGTTTATAGGGGTTTCAAAATGACCAGAGAGTGACTTTAAAATGAACATGAAACAGGAAGCAAAGTAGACCATCAGATATGGTGAGGACTGAAGGAGAAAATGTATATATTCTGCATGTATGAACAGAGTTGGATATACTTCGTCAGAAGCAGCCAATTGTGGCCTTGAACTGAACCTTATCACCCAACATGGCATCATCAGCTTCCACCTGTTTCCTAAACTAAAATCCCACTAGCATGGTTGTCATTTTCAGACTAATGATGAGGTCATGCATGCTGTTGAGGAGTATCTAGAGGCTCAAGATGTGATCCTCTTCTGTGAAGCTGAAACACTGGTGGACCAAGTGTGTTGAAGTGAAAGGAGACTATGCTGAAATATAATGCAAGAGCAATCTTTTTTGGTGATGTTTTCTGGCGATGTCAAGACCTTTTTGAAGTGCCTTTGTAGATCTCTGCATTCTAGAAGAAGCAGTTATATGTAAGTTATTTTAAGGCAGGAAGGGATGATTTTCAAGGAAAAAATTCTAATTATGTAACTTCATGTACAAAAACAAGTTTTAAGGAGTTAAAACATGACTGGAGAGTGACTTTAAAATGAACATGGAAGAGGAAACAATGGAGGCCATCGGATTTGGTGAGGACTGAGAGAGAAAATGTATATATTTTGCATGTATTAACAGAGTTAGAGATACTGGGGTGGAAGCAGCCAAATTCAGCTTGGAACTGCACCTTATTCACCTAACATAGCACCTTCTGACTTCTATCTGTTTCCTAAACTGAAATCTCACCTGCGTGGCTGCCATTTTCAGACTGATGATAAGGTCATATATGCTGTTAAGGAGGCTCAAGATGTGACCTTCTTCCACAAAGCTTAAACACTGGTGAACCAAGTGCATTGAATTTAAAGGAGACTATGCTGAAAAATAATGCAAGAACAATCTTTCCTGTGACGTTTTGTGGTGAAGTGCCCTCGTAGATCTGCACATTCTAGAGGAACCAGTTAGATCTAAGCCATTTTACGGCAGGGACTGATTATTTTCGAGGAAAAAAATTCGGTATATGTAACTTAATGCAAAGAAACAAGTTTATATGAGTTTAAAAATGACCAGAGATGTGAATTTAAAATGAACATGGAACAGGAAGCAAAAGAGACTATGAAATATGGTTAGGACTGAGGGCGAAAATGTATATCTAACAGAGTTGAAGATACTGTGGCAGAAGCAGTGGGTCAGGGGAGTAAACCCTCAAGGTTATTTTGCAAAGTCTTCTTAGGCTATAATAAGATGAAAGCTGTGGCTGCGCCTTAAAATAACATTTGGATGCTTGAAAAAAGAAACCAGAGTGAAGGGAAGTGTGAATGTGAATGAAAGTCAGGATTCACAAGAGAGATGCAGATACAACAAGTAGCATATTGAGCTTTGGACATGAATGAGCCTTGGCAGGCAGTTATGGTCATTACTGTCTCTTGCAATCTTTAAGAAATAGAAATTTCCTATTCTATGGGAAGCAGGGAATGTACTTAAGCTCCAGAGCATTCGCTGTTTGTTGTGAAGTTGCTCCAACAGCTCTCCCATCCATTAGAGGGGGAAAAATCAGTTTGCCTATAATCTAAGTATAACACTGCTTATCAAAAATTTAAAGTGAATTAAAACCTCCTTCTTTTCAATAAAACAT
The DNA here is from genome assembly GCA_024666655.1 of Dascyllus trimaculatus. NCBI lineage: Eukaryota > Metazoa > Chordata > Actinopteri > Pomacentridae > Dascyllus > Dascyllus trimaculatus. The sequence continues at coordinate 13,918,840 of CM045456.1, read as the reverse complement.
CTGCCCGAAAGCGCCATCCCATTAGCGAAAAGCAGGCATTCAGCTACTTCAAAATAATTCAGCTAATTTGGCTGAAACCTCTGAGTTCAATTATTGATGAATGAAACCCACAAGAGCAGGGGATGGAGTAGAGCACAAAAGTGGACTGAATGCATGATCAGGGATGTGAGGGCTCTTTCAGGAAGGGTGGTACACACCTGTGGAAAGGTGTCGTCCTTCACCTTTTCACCTCCAATGTTACACATCGCTTTCCATTCACTTTGCGTCTCAAACACGCACAATGAAGAGGAGTTTGATGGATTTAACAGAAGTGTTTCCTCTGGTACTAACAGAGTGTGTGTGTCTGTGTGTGAGTTTGGGGTACTTTAGCTGTATGAAGGATGACAACAGCAGGCAAATGTCCTGTTAATAGATGAGTATTGTACATCAAAATCAACTCAGAATCACATTGAGCCACAATATGGGCTGAACTGCTCTGTTTATTTGATTGGTATGTTTTGGGGCAAAATCAAACCAAAAACAGGGACAGACAAATTAAATTCGAGAGACTGAAACAGTCTTATTAGATATCATTAGACATAAAATCAGCAAACAGAGCCTCATAATGTCTACTTTTAAAATTGGCCCGAGAGAAGAGATGTAGACAGCCACTCTTGCATAAACACATAAACTCTCAATCTTGTCCTGTGTAAATAGGGAGACCTTTGACCCTCATGTTCAAACAGAGCAAAGTTTGGAGAGTGGATGCAGAGCCTGTTTACTCAGCTCTTACGCACACAACAGTTTGCCTCCTGTCTGTGTTGTCATGCTGTTTACCTTTCATTAGGCCAAGAGATGTGTCTATTACAGTGAAAGCCTTTGAATTATAGCAGTGTACACATTCCATCATGAATTACTCCAGACTTCTTAGATTTGAAAAAATAAATAAAATAAAAATAACAAAATTGAAAAGATACAGTGTCAGACTCAATTAGGACAAATATATTTGTAAAAGCGGGGAAATCTGCTATCATTTTTTTATTCCTGGCAAAGGTATGGCACTTTAACAGTAAAAATGTGTGGTAATTTGTCATTTAGAAGTTTGCATGAGGCTGAAAAATGTCTTGTTTTAACAGAGGAATAGAAAATGTGAAACGGGGTTACATATGCCCCAGCATTCACCGTTACAATAACAGCTCTTTATTACATCACTACACAGCATATGTTACCGAGAGACAGCAGTATGCAGCAGCTGACTAAAATGAACATTCTTTGAGGAAATGAGCTGTTCCTGATGTGCTCACTCAGCCTATCTTTCTTTGAACATTTTTTTCTCCAAGGTTTCTCTCTGGACTGCAGAGAGGGCCCCGGGCTCGTTGGGTGATGAATTCAGCCAGCACACACAATAACCAACAAGTGTGAGAGAAAAGACTTTAAATAGAAAATTCCTGAGAAAATTTTGATGAAAAGAAACCAAGGAAGAAAGAGAAGGGAAAATAGAGTTCTTTCCTGTCATTGTTCTGCCTTTATTCCCGAGTTTGAAGAGAGGCTCTCGGGGTTGCAGCGGTCGGGAATGTGCACTGAGAGGCTTGAAAGAGAGAAATCCGTGTCCATGATTGGCTGAGATTCCCAAAGGACAATCGGTGAGGCTTGAGGAAGCCTCTGAGGCTAATCTATCATTAGCATTCTAAAGGAACTACTGGGACTTGAGCAGAAATGCACAAAAACACAGCAATATTGCCACATTTATACATTTTGCACAACAAAAACACATATGAATGTGAACAAACACAGATTCAGATTTGTTTATTTGCCACACAATCAACTATGCAATGAAATGTTTTGGACAAGAAGAACCAATTAACTCGCTAGAACCACACTCGAACCACTAGAGAAACAATAAATGCAATATATATATATATATATATATATATATATATATATATATATATATATATATGTAGACATTAAGACAGTGAATTTGTCTATATACTTGTGCATCATGCTGAAACAAAGGCAGAAAAAAAACCCACAGAAGAAGCATTCATTCAATCCAAGACTGCAATTACTGGTCTGTATGTAATAAGTGATTTTACAAGCAAATATACCATACATTTGATGGTTCCAGCCTCTTGAATGTGAAGATTTTCTGCATCTCCTCATCTTACATTATGGCAAATTAAATATCTTGGGGTCTGAGACAACTGGTCAAACAAGATATCTGTAGATGCTATCTCGGGCTCTGGGATTTTAACCATCCTTGAGGATTTAATTACTAAACTCAGACAAACATAATGAAATAAATCCACACATATATAAAGATATTAAGAAAAAATATGGAGCAGCAAGGGAAAAAAGGGCCAAAATGAAGATACCTCATCAAACACAAACACACACAAAGAGTTTAAGTCCACTAGTCCATTGTATGGTAAACACAATGAGATCTGTTCCAGTAATGAGGGAAGCCAGAGCTGTATTGATCACATGCAGTGGATCAGAGGACCTCTGTCAGTCCCTCAGAGCCCACTTTATACAGCCCGAGAACCCAACACAATCCCCTCTCATTTACCACTTTACATCTATCTTTCTCACTCCTCTCTGCTTCTGCATTGCATCTCATCCTCTTGATCCATTTTTAGAGGTTCTCCCTCCTTTTGCACACTTTTATTTCCCCTCTCATCTTTTGTTGTCTCATCTTCCACTCTGCTTCCATGTATCAGCCTCCTTATTTATGTAAATCCATTTGCTGTGAGAATGAAGCTTGTCTAATGTCCTGAACACTACTGGATTTCATGCCATTTCTTCCTGGTAACGGTAGAATAATGAAAATGTAAATAGCGTTAAGCTGGGTAGCTTAAGACAACCTCTTAATGAAGGCAGGGAGAGAGAGAGAGAGAGTAAAAGAGAGACAATAAAAGGAGACGGGGAGAGAGAAAGTGGGCATTTTTAGCTTCAAAAGAGTCCCGATGTCACAGGCTACAACATCGCATACGGCAAGCCACTGAAGCATGTGCATGGGAACCAGCTAGAGAAGGGACATTATAGGAATTCAAGATGTGTGGTGAGAGCTGCCTTCAATTAAAGCCTCAAAGAATATCCTTTCAAATAACATTTCAACTGCTATGCTCCGAATACCATTCACTCTCCCTTTTCTCGTGTTTGTTTCTTTAGGCTTTTCCTTTTGGTTGCCAGTCAATCTTGAGGGAACAATCCTGGCCCCGGTAATCTGAGGAGACATTAATCAAGCTTCGCCTCGCTCTGATACCACTATCTATTAGAGGGATAAAGCTAATATTTTGTGAGAATTGATGATATCAATATTCCCTCTGCCTTACCACTCACGTTGCTCTTTACACATGCGCTTATCCAGGAGAGTGAGGGGGAGGCGGTTATGTAAGAAAGGATCCAGGAGGGCTTCCCTTGAGCTTTGGATGGAGAGTGAAAAGGAGAGAGCAGAGGAGATGAACACGGTGTGTGAACAGAGAAAAGCAGAGGTGCACGGAGGTGACCTCACGTGTGCTGCTGATGAAAAGATTGAGTCAGGGAAGGAAGACGGGGGAGGGAGGAAGGTGGAAGAGACCGAATAAACCGGAATAATTAGCAATTTCAAACAGTGATTAAACAAGAGGGAGACAGAAACAACTGAAGCAGGGGGGGAAGGATGCAACATGCATGATGAATCAAAGTGAAGATTTTTTGTTTTAGAGCACCTTCCGAACACAGATAAGTGTTTTGCTGTGCCTCTACATGGATTGTGGATCTACTTAGACCGCAAAACAGCATGCGTGTCCTTGCTATCCTGCTCAACCTTGGGATAACTCTGCATTAGCACATCAGGCTGTTAAGTCAATCCCAGAGCTACTCAGCCAAACAGACCATTGGCTTGATCTTTGATTGTAAAAGCCTGCCAGGCTGGCAAGTTAATCCCGGAGCGTAGTAGGCCAATCAAGTTGTCAGGCCAGGCTCACCGTCAATAACACATTTAGGTCAAACACAAAGGCATGGAACGGGACTTGATCTTCTAAAGTTGTCCCTCCATCATATTGCGTATATACCAAACTGTCCATATCTATGCATATGTGCAAGTACGCCTTTAAAAGCTGTTTTTATTTTTTATTTTTTAAAAGAGCATTAAATCAATACAGGATTGGGGACTTTGCTGGATAACTTGTTATAGCTGCCTTTTTTTATTGATCGCCATCTGAACTCAGGCACTCGACAACGTGAAGCAGTAGAAAGGTTATTGTGCAGTCACCAGAACCACCCACATCTGCAGTGGCACACACACAAAAAAAAGAACTCACAGAACAACTAGACGAGAGCAGAAGAAACGGCAGCGGTGAAGGACGAGGGAGGCGATGTGGCAATGAGAAGGAGTGGAAAGTAAGAGATGAATGCAGAAAAAGATCGAAAGAAATGAAGACGGATGTATAGAGAAGGAGAAAGAAAAGACACTGAGGCAGACAGGGAGACAGCACTATTTACGGTAGATTAGTTGTTATGGTGATAAGCAGGAGGGAAAGGAAGGGATGTAGTTGTCAGGGTGATGGGGCTGCACTGGGCTACTAACGATATGTAAAAATAACTGTGCTTAGAAATCACCCTACCTTTGCAGAAAGAAAAAAAACCTCCATAACACACATACACACACAAACATGCTCAGATGAATACACACAAAGCAGTCTATTGAAGCAGGCTCCTCTCATTAGCATATGGAGACATACTCAGATTCCTCCCCCACACTCTCAGCATGGAGCTCACTTTTTTTGTAAGTTTTTGCTTAATGAGGGATGGTGGATGGATACACACAAACACTGGGGAAGTGCATGTGAGTGTTTATTCTTGTGTACGACGGTTGTAGCTCGGCGCTTCTAAAGGTCCAATAACAGCATCTGAGTGCCACATCACTTTGACAGAAGGAGATGACAGAGGGCTGTGGGTAATTGTAGTTTAAATGGCCTGAAGGGGTTTCTAGAAGGCTGGTCTTTGTAGTTTTGCTGCCTGCGGTGTAACCTCTGGGTTTTCTAAAGGCATCTGATGTAATGACTGTCAAACAACAATCAAACACACCATCATATGCCAAGTGTTAACAAATAATATCTCACAGTAAGGCTACCAAGTTCATGCTGTATGTTGTGTCCAGTGGTGTGATGTGGCAAGTAAACGTACATAGTTCCTTTATTTGGAGTACGATATAAATACAATTTAGAGTGCTGGACTTGTACACTTAAAGAGCCCATACTGCGCTTATGATTTTTTTCCATTTCCTTTCATTTGTTATGTAGCTGCTTTTTTTCACATGTAAAAGGTCTGCAAACTGACAAAGTCCACACTGAATGGAGTAAACAGTGGTCCTTACCCTCCTAAACTGCCTTGTTGGACTCCTAGCTCTTCTTCTGTTACTCATCTACATCATCATGTAACACATTTGCATAACGCCTGCCTAGAGTCCTGTTCGGCCCTTGACCAAAGACTCAGCACCTTCTGCCAGGGCTGCATCTCTTTACTTGCAGTATACTCAGAGATCTACAGTTAAAATACCTTGTTTTTGCTGGGCCAGCTGACCAATCCAAGCAGACTGGGCTTTTAGGGAGGGTGGCTTTAAAGAGACAGGAGCTAAAACAAAGGATGAGAAGAAATGCTGCACTAATGTAAAGTATGATGAAAAATGTGTTTTTTAAATTAATCTCTTTCTCAAGTGATTGATTAAGCTTCTAAAAACTCATTTCTGTGTATTAAATGTATACATTTAAGAGTTTAACACCATTGCTTCCTCTAGAATATACAGATCTTTAAAGCCTCTATCTTCATCCACACCTTTGCTAAGCCTCTATCTTCATCCACACCTTTGCTCCTTGCTGCACACCAGGTCACCAGAACTACCCTACCAAAGCAACACCACACAATGGCAGGTTACAATATTGTCATTAAGCCACATATGCTAGAACAACAAACCATAATGATACAGAAAACCCCACCCCACAAGTCTGATTCCACGTTTTTGAGACTGTCATCTGTATGCTGCAGCTTCATGGTGGAAATGCTCAGCCATGGGATTGGATGCTTATTTTGCTCAAGTTGTCTCTTCCAGTATATAAAAAAACACCATATGGATATGTTAACAATGTAAAAAAAACAAAAAAAAAAACAACACAAAACTCGATTTTCACGGGAGGGGATCTTTAAAGCATGTAAACATATTCTGGTACATGATTATAAATTCTGAAAGGTACATATTATAGGCTCATTTAAGAAATGTTGGGTTGAATTCATGAGAAAACTTAAATAACAAATTTAAGGGAAATAAAAATTCACACCGATCAGTCAGCCATCGTACAACAGACACTTTCTGGGATATTAGATGTAACAACTTGCTTACACTTAGAGCACATACACTGCCACTATATCACAGCCATCTAATGCCGACTAAATTGCCTTGATGTCGATAAAAGTGTCTAGTGGCACTTCTCATTTACCAACATTTAATTACCTGGCAGATTATTTCTGTAGTAGATATAAACCAACACATTTAAAGATATGCACACACACACACACACACACCGTTGCCGCAGCGCATATGCTGAATATTATATTTACTTGTGCCACTAACATGAATGATTCCCCAGCATAATTGCTTCATTATCAGTGGCGACCAGCACGCACATATAACACCACATGCCTCTCTAATCATGTGCTCACACAGGAATATACAGCTTTCAGCCTCCGTACACCATAACCGTCACACCAAAACACACGTACAAATGCACACACATGGCATGACACACATGCATGTAATATTCCTGTGCATACATTAACTGGAGTGAATAATTCCCAGGCTGCGATGGTCTTTAAATGGAACGCGTTAAAGGGGATTTAAAGACCGACTGTATAAAAGCCACTTACAGTCTTGTGGTTTTCTCAAGCGTAACCCTATATCTGGCCACTGACCAAAGACATACTCTTAGTGTGTATCAATGAAAGCATTACAAATCCTCCATAAGGATGCTTACAGCTGCTCCACACCTCCAAACGAAACAATCAAAAGCAACTACACTCAAATGCAATCCTATAGCTTCCCATAAAAATTATCACATTATGGCCCCATTGTTTGCATATGTTGTCTCGTCCAAATGCTGCGCAGCTTTTGTGAACCGAGCACAGCAAGCAGGCTTCCTATCTGCACAATGCACCATCCAGGCGCAGTCTGGCTTTCCACAAGAAAGCCATTTAATCTCCAGTAGTCTGCATGTGATCAATCTCCCAGCACAGTGTTACTGCAGCGCAGGCCATTCCTCATCATTTAGAGAGAGAGGTATTGACCAGGCCAGGACAGCCTCCACGGTGCATCTGTGTGTGTTGTGAGCTAACAGGAAGCAATAAACAAAAATTTCCAGTGTATATGTCCTGCATTTTTTCTCCATTATATACCTGTATGTGCAGGCGTGCTTATTTATGAAATGTGAACATGCGTGTGCACATGAAGGGTCAAAACCTGCGGGCTAAGAGATGTATATAATTACACATGTTCACAAATCTTCCACACCCATGTCTTGTGAGATAATACAGGTGGCCACATTCTCTACTTATCATCGGTACATCCTGAGCTTGACATTCCTGCTTAGCAGCTCACGCTAAGAAAATGCACCAAGGACAGGCACAGCATTGTTAATGAGCAGCTAATGGAATTGGTTTAGCACTGCAATGCAAAAAAAAAAAAACAGACAGGAAGGAGGATGAAACTACATTTGAATAAGTAGCATCATTTTAGACACGTCAAGTTTACGGTTCAGGGTGATCAGTCGTTTAACTTGAGACTAGCTGCGGTTATACATTATCTGTGTATGGATGTCAACGTGGACAGTTTATCTGTCAATAAACTATTAAAGTCTTTTCCTGCCCTAGAAATGAGAGGAATGAATGTTCAATACGAGCATCTAGGAAGCCTCGAGAGTATGAGACAGGCATGACAAGTAGAGACAAGGTCTCTGTACAGCTTATTTGTGTATGTCATTTAGCTCATCTACTTGACAAAGGAAATGTATAGACAGGCACATTTCAGTTTTCAAGTGTCAGAGAAATTGCAGCCGTATGATTTGTGAAATGAAAGGAGAGCACCTTGACAAATAAATTAACTGACTGACTGACTGACTGGCCAGATTTTGGATTCCCGTCCTCGCACTTATCGAGTGGTTATTCAGGCATCAGCTCCGTGGACTTCATCCCCCACACTGCCTTGGGGCCATGTCAGATTTACAGTTATCCATGACAGGCTCTTATCAGGGATTTGGAGCGGGACTTTGCAGAGTCATCTAGAATATTGGCTGTATCGTTTTTATCCCCGCTCAGAGAAACAGCAAGAGGCCAAGGTTGGGATATCACAAGTCACATGAATACAATCACACATTGGCGCACACACACACACACACACACACACACACACGCATTCCTGACATCCCCTGCTGGGATCGTTGGGTAGAAATACCCTGTCATATCAGAGTATGTAGACAGCGAGCTGACTGCAGTGGTTTTTGCCGTAGTCACAGCTAGCAGCACTCTCTGCAGATCTTAAGTCTTATTTGTTCCTTTCAAATTCGTTTAGAACCACCAGGTACACAGCAATGCTTTCTCTGTAAAGGCACGAGCCCTGTTTTTTTTCTGCGGAGGTTCATTTACATACATTGCTGCAGAGTCTGAAGAAAAATTTTGCATTTTGTGCTTTTTCAAAAGACCGTCAAAGAAAACTGAACAGGTTTAAATGCCATTTTCACAAGCGTTTCTGATATAAACAAACCTTAAAATTATTTAACCCTTCCCTGCAACAGCTGTTTATAGTTCATATCTACTTGAGTAAGTCTCTGATTAATTATTAACAACTTCTCATGCAAACATTACAGATCCGTGGTTAATGGCTTAAACTGAAAAAGACACATGCACTATCCACCAATCCCTTATGTTCAGTACTGCATCTGTATGAAAATATGCAATGCTTAATGCACATATGAAAGAAAAAACGGAAACATTCTATTTATTATACACTGCTATTCAGGGTGAAATAACATTTTAATTGTGATAGTTAAAAAAAAATTCGTAGTGAAGATTTTTAAATGACTTTAAATGACTTTTATGTACCCATTGTACACTCAGTAGTAATGAAAACAGAAGGATTGGGGTAGGGTGGGGTTACTGTTAATAAATATGAAAAGACAGTAGGACTTAGCATCTCTATTTTGTGATCTAGACAGTTGTGTCCTGCAGAAAAAGGTCAGTGAATTAGTTTTACAATAACGTTTTTGTTAAAAGACATGTTAATGAGTTATTAGTGTGAGCAGGTTTAGATTTTGTGTCTGGATTTTTATTTTTTTTTTTTGCAGTTACGCCACTCATTTATTTACATTGTGCCTTTAATGTGGAGAAAGCAACCACATTTAAGGCAACTGAATTAACTCACGTGCTCCACATCTCTAATTCAGGATATGTCCTCCACTAGGCTGTGTGTTAGACACAGAGAGGCTCCCATTCTTGAATTTGAGCTGAGTGCAGAGTGTTGTTTTCCACTGCAGCATGTTCACTCATCCCTGCAGGCTGTGTTTAAAAGCCATTATTCCATCTAACAGACCGGTCAGCAGGCCTTGGATGTGTTTAGTGATGTGTATTGTCTGGCTCTCTTATGACATTTGGAGTGCATAAATGGACAAAGTGTTCATACAGTGTTTTTTTGTCTCTGTACGGAACAGCAGAGGCAGTGATGGTGCAGAGTTGCAGCTGTGAACAGTTCATAATCAGGGCTATTGTAGGTTTATTCAAAGCGAGTTGGCCTGGTGTGAAAGGAAGTACACACTGCAAACTATGTACTATTTTGACAGTGGTACACTGTGTCCCTGTTTTGACAAGGTGACACAGATTGATTGTCATGTAGTGCACCAATATTAGCAGAGTATTTCTCCTGTGAGAAACCACTGATGATGCCTTTGGTGCTTTTTCACTATAACCTTATGGATTTTAACCAAGATGTGTAAAATACATTAACTCACAATGAAAACTCAAGTTACACTAGTTCTCAAATGTGTTTTAATTTAGATGTTGAGCCACCTAGAACACCTGCTAGGCGCTGGGCTGCTGAGTTGTTATAAGTAATAACCTGGCACTGCTCATAATGACAACCATATAATAACAACATCAGACAGGAATCTCACACTGCCATTATCTGATCTCATCAGGCCTATTGAGGCATATAATGACTCCTACTTTTGTGTGGTGATTGTTGAATACTGGCCACAGACAGAGCTGCTTTAATGTAATGAACTGGGGCAAAAAAGAGACCAGTATAAAACAAATCTCCCTGTACTCACATTGAAAATTTGGTCCAAAAGAATTGATGAGTCTCAAAAAGCTATTTCATTCCTATGTGCAGGGAGTCAGCAGTAAATTAGCTGGTGCGACTATAAAGAAAGACTCATTTATGCACCTTATGAAAACTTGTAAGAAAAAAAATAACTGAAGTGTCGTCTTGCAAGACAATATCTACTTCTCTTGATACATTCATGGTTGACGCCAGAGTTTACAGCTCTTACAGCTCAATTGTTTCCCCGCCTCCTACCCTTTTCATCGATCCAGAGCAGACATGCCAATGCATACGATGCCCATATATCAAGACTGAAACAATATTTGGTGTGATCATGAGAAAAAGCCATGTTGACCTCCTATAAGCACAAAGACATCAAGGCAGAATTAAAGGCTATTACTGAAACAGTGCCAGTTCCACAGAGCCTGGCGAAGGGCCATTGTTATGACACAACACAGTCCGATGGGACTTCATGGTTCTGTGTGTACTTCAGAGGAGTGAATGAGTTGTCATTTTTTGACGACCATCTGAATCGATCAGGCTATGCTTGTGACTTTTGCCATCAGCACTGACCAAGTAAAAACTCTCCTTGTAATTAGTGTCAGTCATCCTTTTTTCCACAAGGCTCATCCCAACTTAGTAAACTTACTTCCAGGTGTTTCACTTCCAAGTGGCCACTTTTCAGAGCCTGCTGGACACGTCCTGAGTTCTCACACTTCCAAATGTTGTCATTTTTAGATAATATTGCTATTTTGCCTTAAAATTCAACTCCCAAAATTGTGCAATTGGAAAGGAGATATTGCTTTGGATTAGATCAAGTATGTTTTACAAGACTCAGAGGAATGTTGTCTGCCCAAGGCCCGAATCTAAAGAGGTTTATTTGGTTGACTGGCCAACTTGAACAACTGCCACTTCATCCTCAACTTCCCACAGTGATCATTTTCTTGACTGATCTCTGCTGAAACTCTGATGCAGTCCAGTGGACAGAGCAGTGACAACAGGTGTTTGAGAGCATCCACAAAGGGATATGTCTAAATTTGCTTTTTTTTTTGTTTTGACTCCAGACTGTTCTCAATTCCTACACTAGTCACTGAGACGCTGAGCTGGAGGCTCCCAGGACAGAGCGTGATGATACTACATAAGTATCATTGCTTCACCAGTGAGAACCAAGCTGTGAAAATGGAAAATGAAGCCAACGTGGAAGTGCTAAAAAATGCCGCTTCTCAAACGGCTACTTGAGGCCGACTCCCAAAAGCGAGTCAATCCCCATTGCCCCTCATGTTAAAATGTCCAACTTTAGAGCATAAATAAACATATTTACAGCCTGTTACAAAACAAAATGGTGTGATTACTGTACAGGGACTAAATTCTAATATTAGGGACTCATCTGAATTGTATTGAGGCCTAAAATTAAGCATAATTATGGATGTGGCCACTTTGACAGGTAGTGCAGTCACAGGACAACCAACGGACTAGAGATATTTGCATGGCTGACCTCAGCTCCACTCACACTCTACCTCTTTGTTCATTTTTGGAACTGTGAGTTGGGAGGAATCAGGCAGTGTCAGGATGGTGATGACCTGAACTGCCACACTGAGCTCCAAACCATACTTCAGGAAACCTATGGTTTTATCCATCTTTATGTATAGTCTATGGTAACATCATATAAATGACAAAACACATCAGCAACATATGTTCCAAACCCCCTCAGATCTATTCTTTTCTTTGTAAATCCAAGCATTGTCTTGATATGTGTCATTTTAGGTCAATGTGCAACTTCCAGGGATAAACCACGGTCTATTTCCCAGTGCCAATGCTGGGAAAAAGAAATTTCATTGAGTCATTTCATCAACTTAATGTCTACAAAAAGCTGAGAGACTCTTAATCAGTGATTAGATTCATGCTGTCTATTATTTGCAAAGATCAAACTTTATGTGATAGTAAAAAGGCCAATACATCTTCAAGAATTTACTCTACGTTCTAAGCTGAATGTGTTGACTGCACTACATCACGCCTTCATACTGCATGACGATATACAAATGATCTTTTTATGACAGGTGGTGACACTTTAATTAAACTATGATATGAAATTCAGTCCTAGAGTAAATCTTCCCTCTTTCTCCTTTTTCTGCATGATTTTTGAATCCTGTATACCTGTACATGGTGTTAGATAAATTACATATTCTTAAGGGAACGGTCCAAATGTTGTCTTCAAATCTTCTAATTTGTCTGACAGCTGCCATGAGAACAGAAATCATTCAAATGACTCGGAAATCTGTTTAGGAGAAGAAATCACTGTTAAATATACCTGGCAGTTTTACATGATAAAAGACAGACTGATCTAAAAAGTTGTAAATCAGTTTACGTGTTAGTCGAACCCAACTATCCCTTTAGCAATATTTTGACACCATATGCCATTTTTGTGATCCAATTTTCTCCTACGCTAAACAATGTTTTCGGTGTTGTGCTGTGCAGACACCTGGGTTCTGTGTTCCATCTGAAAGTTCTTACCCATATTCAGCACTCTCCAGCGTGGCTTACAGCCTGCTGCAAACTGGTAATTGGGTTTGCGAGCAGTCTGAGACCCCAGTTAAAGAGTCTCTGTCTTGTCTGATTAAAGTCTGGATCTTTATGGGCTGATATCCAGCAGGGAAACTGGAGCAGGCCTGCTCATGTCGGACCGGGCTGGGTCGGACCAAGACGGAGACAATTGGAGTCTGATGGATGGAGCGTGACAGCTTGTTTCTGTCAGAGAACTGCTCACAGTCCCAGGGAGTGAATCCCTCGCAGTGTCAGCATGGCCTTGGTCAGTCCACTGAGCAATCACACCGAGGTGAGCAGAGCGCCTGGAGTAAAAACCCTCATTTGCAGCAGCGGAGCATACACACTCTGATATGTGGGTCAAACACGGCCTGTGTATGAAGAGCTTCCACATGCATCCACAGACCTGTGTGCACACGCAGCAGCAATCACAAAGCAACAACAGCAGCCTACCCCTTTAGTAGTCATTAAAAGCATGAGCAGCAGGACAAAGAATAAGGGAATAAGAGGCACATGCAGCCTCCAAACCTTTGGGAAACTCATTAGTCCGGGTAATACAGGCCCAAGCAGACTCCACATTGAATAATTATAGGATTTCAGAGTGCTACAACACTGGGAATGCCACCCGGAGACTGGGAGGGAAAATCAATTGAATAGTTGCTTCATCCAGTGTCTCTTGAGGGCTAATCAAGCCCTCACAGCTGATCTCCTACCCACAACTATTCAAGGTTGTGGAGTCAAATTCCCAACTCTAACCGCAATCCTACAGAAACAATAGAATATTCCCATCTGAAATAGAATACCCCACAAACAATTCAGCAGAACAATAATCCAAACAAAGGTCTGCGTCTTTGTCTCGAACTTGTTTTTATTCAATTTCAGGGTCTGAACTCGACAATAATAGTAACTACCTATAAATGGCTTTGACCTAGGTCTATAAGCCAGAGGTGGTCATGAAGCAAATTTAATAGCAGTCATGAGAGTCCACCTGCTCCATCTCTTTCGTGTTCAGCACATGAAGACAAATGTCCCGAACCTTTGAACCAGAAAACAATCACCCACCAGGGGCTTTATCAGCCAATTAATCTCCTTTACCACTACATTTCATCTTTAACACAGACACCTAACCTCTATCTTCTCGGTTTGTCGTAGACCTGTGTTGTGAGGAAAGTAGAGGGCAGATGTCTTTTTAAAGTAATGAATGCATTAGGGCAACACCAATTTTAAAAAGCAAAAACACTGATATTATAGCAACTGCACTGTCCACACTGACAAATACCTGCTTGTGGCAATTCCTTCAACATTTAGAAGAACAGATGCAAAAAAATGCATTTTACTCAAAGTATGAAGTACTAAATGAAACTAAAATTTCATGTATGCAACCTAATTGAAATTAGCACTCTAAACTTCCACTTCTGGCTTAATTTGTTCACATTTTTCTTTAAAAACGCAGATTAAAATGCCCTATTTAGTGTTTTCTGTTTGATTACCGCTATTTTTTGGTATTTTTTTCAACCACATAGGCAAATCTATGTGTATCCGTATGTAAATGTGCACATGTGTTTTTATGTGCTTTCATATATGTGTGCATGACAAAGAGAGAGAAAGACAGAAAGTGACAGCGTCCATGTCCCTGATTATTGGTTTCACATGAGCTTGTTTGATTTTCCACATGCCTTCGTTTATAATCCTCCAGGTTGACGGAACAGCCTTTCAAAGTGGCATTAAATAGCCAAACTGCGCAGTGACAGTCCATCACCTTTGACCCCACACTTGGGAGGTAATATTGACTTTACTGCTATCGATATTTGACCGAAGGACCCAGTGGGCTCACTTGATTGATCTGATGTGTTGTCCTGGCTCTGATCTATGTGGAAATCCTCCACGGGCTAAAGCATCCAACCACACAGGCACTAGTGCATGTGTATGTGTGCATATGCAAAACAACACACAATCAAACACGTGACAACTCTGATTATACAAACACCTAGTGACAAACATGTGTGCAGTCAATTAGGTATTGAAGGCAACTCAATACCTGAAAAACAGAAATCAAGTTACATTCCATTAAATTAGTCTCCTATTGTGTTTATCTACTGTAACCAGGAGACAGACAGCTTGTTATGACCTGAACCATCATATGCTGTGACTTAGTGAGATGATACTTGTGTACAAACTGCAAAATTGATTATCAATTATACTGTATTGACCTTTTTTAAGTATTCTTATGGGCCTGATAGAGGTATAAGGTGGATTTTACTGACATGAGTTTAGCCTAGTGTCTAACCTTTAATGTTACACCACTTGTTATAGTATCTACATTCGTAAAACTGACTATACAGTAACACCAACTTTTAAACTACATGTACGTGATACTTGGAAAACCTTACAACATAAATGCAAACGTTTTCAGACCCAAACTGTTTACTTCAAATAACTTTGGTTTGTTTCCCCCTTTGGCATGAAACTCTGGGCAGGAACGAACACAACAGTCATACTCAGATATGGACAAAACTATCAAACACTGTATAGAGGAAGTGTCCACTTATAAGTTTGCTAGTGGTAGGAAAATGATGGAAAGTCTAAGATGTAAGATGTCCCAGGTAATTCCATCTAATTCTCTGACTTGTTTGCATGTAGGTAAATGTAACCGCCTGTATGTAGCTGAGAGCTGCATCCACATGCTACACTGATCAGGCATAACACTATGACCACCTGCCTAATATTGTGTTGGCCCCCCTTATGTGATCATAAATGCTCTGAACCATTGAGCATGGACAAAAGGACCTCTCAGAGTGTCCTATGGGGTCTGGAACCAGGACGTTGGCACTGGATCCTTTGGGTACTCTGCCTTGTGCAGTGGGGCCTCTGTCAATCAAACTTGTTCCACTGCATCCTGTTGATGCTTGATCACAATGGGGTGTAGGAAGTTTGGAGGTCAAATCAGCATCGTAGGCAATTGCCATGTTCCTCAACATGTTCCTGATTGTTTGATGTTTTTTCCATGTGGTGGGGTGAATTTTACTGCGGGGGTAGGCCAGTGACATTTGGAATTTCCATTTGCATGAGGGAATACGCTTGTTCTGGGACAATGTTTATTTGAGTGTCTAAGTCTCAATATGATCAATGTTATTCACTTTACCTGTCAGCGGTCATAATGTTGTGGCTGATCAGTGTATAGATAAATGACTGACGGCAAATGTATTGTTTTATTGCCTCGCTGTAGAATATGCACATTTTTGTAGGAATCTTTACTAGAAATTGAAAAGTCAGCACACAGTGTATTCAGAATCTCATTCCCATCCCTCTTGTCCAGTTTATCGACTTCATCTTCGTTGTCACCCTCATTTAATCTTTCATTGTGAGCCTCAGACACATCAGGCAGATATTATACAGCCGACTGAGGGAAATGTGCAACACATTTTGTTTAAGGAGGCACCTCCATCACCCTCCGTGGTGCACAAATTTCCTCTTTACAGTCATCCATGCCTGACTCAGCCGCTGATTAAAGCTGGGCTGTGCAGCTGCTGCCCCTCTGAATCCTGGACTTCACAAGTCAGTAGAGAAACAGATACACTGAATCACCCGGAATGACCAGCAGAAGATCAATTAAATGTTTCAGTCTATCTCGGTAACAGTTTGTTGTTTTGGCCTAAATCATAAAACAATGAAAAAGCAAAACTAACATGGTCTTTACCAGGCTGTCCAACATTTATATTCTAACACTTTATGATATTGTCTACCACACCTTGTAAAAAACTGAATGCTGCCTGCAGGGTATTGATGGAGCCTTCACGTTAAAGTGCATCCCAGAAACATGGGAATCTCCACCAGTTACAAAAACCTTTCAGTATTGCTCTCATCATAGTTGTATAACCTGTTTTAAAATAGTAAAAAAATAGTGATTCCATGATATTCCTGGGTGACTCCTGGGTGGTGATATGGTGTGAATAATTGAAGTTGTATCAAGGCTTAAAGTTGTGCATAATTAAGGTCGTGGCTGCTCTGAGAGACATGTGGGTGTGGTTATAGGACAGTTTATGACACACTTGATTCATCTGTTTGCCCATTTTTGGATTAGCCAGGAGTTAGGCAGAGTCAGACACCGCCAAGATGACAACATTTTGCTTCAATTGCATTTTTTATGTGTGAAAAGAAACCAAGCCAAGACGAAATTGAACCAAGTTTACCAGCTCATCAAGTGATTCAGACCAGAGCAAACTATTGATTTAAAAAAATGTTTGCTGAGTATTAAGGTTTAAACGTAACATGTCAAAAAAAATGACATTTCAAAAAGTAAATTCTGGAAACATTTGCATGGGAGAAGTCACTCAACTTAAACATGCTTATTTTTCACACTGATCAATACCATGCTGCTTTGACAAGGCCAATGTTTGGAGGGAATGGAGAGCGGTAGAATCCAAGATGGATCTTTTATACTTTTGTCGGCGAATAAACTGCTCCACAAAAGAGGACAGCAGACAGTTATGAGGCAGGAGGGAAAAATGTTTGCTGTTAGTGACCAGGCTAACAAGCTTGCTAATTTGGAGTGTTTTACAGCACAGTGCTGGCGGTGTGTAATCCTGAGAATCAACAGGAATCAACAGCAACTATGACTGACTACTGCGCTCAGCAAACTCACTATCTAGCCCTTCAAATACGACACCAAGCTTCTAAATGTACTTTATTTTACCTCCAAAACACACTGTGTCCCTTTCTTTTGTGACCAGACCTTGAAGTTGTTTACCTTCTCAAAGCTATCAATCACAGTAATGTGGTCAGTAAAGTCGAGTAAACTTTGTTTCCTGGGCGCATTTTTGGTACTTTAGTGGGTGTATGGGTCAGTGTGTCTGTATTCTATGTCACTGACCATCTTTGCTGCTTGTTAAAGCAAATCATTCATTGATAAGTTGCCCTTTTGCTCTTTGTTTCTGTGTCAGTCTAGCAAGCATGGTGCACTATAAATATAAAACCTTTAGCTAAAGGTCAGTCTTTAAAATTTCCGACATGGCCACCCATGTCTACAGTACATACACACTTAGATGCACAAAAGGACTCAAAACCTAGCGTAAAGAGCACACACACACGAACACACAAACACACACACGTTCTCGTATGCAAGTAATTAATTTTAGATTACTTCCGACAATGGGAAGACTCTGGCTGATTTTTAACATGAAAAAAAATACTGGTGGCATGAAATTGCAAAATACTGCATGAGATTTACTTTTTCCACATAATAGGAGCTGGTTTTACACAATGTCTTCCCTAACAGTCCAGTATTCATGTCATGAAAAGTTTTTACCTTCAGTATTTTCGCTCTCTATTTTCTCTTTTGACCTTTGCATTTGTTCGCAATTGATGTTCAATTTGCTGGCATTTACAGCCAAAATGAGTTTCACATTAACCCTCGCTGACCCAGTCACTGAGCAATTGGATCACTTGGGAGCTGTCACTCTTTCTAGATTGAGGTAGATCTGGCTAATTCTAAGACGCACGCCATTCTTTTCATTAAGTCACATGCTCTTCTCCTGAGACACAAGGAAAAAAACCCCCGCTGCACTCCCATTGTGGAGAGGCCAACATCCTTTGCAATTACCTGCCTATCATCTTTCTGAACAGCATTTCTTCAGCATATGCACCAGTGTTTTCCACTATCACCCAAAGCCTGCAGAATCATGGCTGCATGTCAACAACAAGCAACCATTTTTCATTATATAAACACAACATAACATTGACAAATAACAGCAATAAAAGTTTTATATTATTTATATTTATATAGAACACAGGCAGGAGTGTGCAAAACAGCTACACACAAACA
This sequence comes from Dascyllus trimaculatus, assembly GCA_024666655.1. Lineage (NCBI taxonomy): Eukaryota > Metazoa > Chordata > Actinopteri > Pomacentridae > Dascyllus > Dascyllus trimaculatus. The sequence goes on along the minus strand of CM045456.1, from coordinate 13,900,157 downwards.
ATTCAATTACTAAAGTAAAAGTCGCCAAAAGTCTCCAAATTACATCAACAATGGCGCCAGGCATTGTCAGTTGGCGACAACTATAAATTTGAAGGAAAACACAGGACCACGCTCAAAGACATTTGGAAAAACAGTCCTTGACATACACCAATCAGCCACATAATTAAAACTGTCTGCCTTATATTGCGTAGAGCTCCCTCGTGCTTTCAGAACAGCTCAGAGGCAAGATCTGGCGTTAGCAGCAGATCCTTTAAGTGCTATCAGTTGTGAGAATGAATGTATTTGTCTGGTACATCTCACAGACGTTCAATCTGTGATCTGGTGAATGTGGAGGCCAAACTGACACCTTGAACTCTTTGTCATGTTCCTCAAACCATTCCTGAGCTATGTTTGCTGTGTGGCAGGGAGGATTATGCTGTTGAACGAGGCCATTGCTATACATGGTCTGCTACAATCTTTAGGTAGATGCTATGTGTCAAAGTAACACCTACATGACTGCCAGGATCCAAGGTTTTCCAACAGGACATTACCCGGGGCATCACAATAGTTCCGCTAGCTTGCCTCGTTCCTATAGTGCATCCTGCTACCATCTAGTCCTCAGGTAAATGATGCATATGCACAACAACATGATGTGAAAGAAAACATGATTCATCAGACCAGGTCATGAATTCATGATATGAATTAGATTGAGCACTCTGGTCAGTCTGTGGCTACAAAGCTCCATACGCAGAAAGCTGACACCTTTCAGTCATAGCCAGCATTAAGGTTTAAGAATTAAGGATTTTTAGGAATTTGTGTTGCAGTAGCTATCACATAGGATCAAAGCACATGGGCCAGCCTTGGGAGCCCATGAGCCCATCACTGGTTTACTGACAGTCCTTTCTTTGACCATGTTTTTTTAGGTACAAACTACCATACACCATACAAGACCTGTCGTTTTATATATTCTCTGACCCAGTCATCTAGCCATTACAATTTGGCCCTTGTCAGAGTCGCTTACATCCTTACACACAACAATTTTTCCTGCTTCCATCACATCAGCTTCAAGAACTGACTGTTCCCTTGCAGCCTAATACATCCCACCACTTGGCAGGTGCCACTGTAACAAGATAATCAATGTTCTTCACTTCACCCCTCAGTGGTTTTAATGTTGTGGCTGATCGTTGCACATTAACATACAGAGTGTGTCTGTGTGTGTGCATGCAGGCTTCAGACACAGAAGTCACAGAGAAACCAAATACCTGAGCCTCTCTTGGAGACCACCTTCACACTCTTGGACAGGGTGATGTACAGCAGGATCAGCAGAGGGCTGGGAGGTCTCATCTTTCCCTCCCCCGTCCTCACAGCCTGAAAAGAGAAGAGCGAAGGAGGAAGAAAGAGAAAAAGAGCCATCAGTTGCCACTTGCATATTAGATCAAGTGCGTCTTTGTTGCTCCTAGACAAGAGTAAGTGTCAGTGTAGAGGGATGTTCTGCAAACACTACAGCAAGAAAGCCCACACTATTGTACAAACATTTGCACACCCGCATGTGCACACACACATTCCTTGGACACTCAGAGCAACACACCATTTTCCACATTCCCCCCGGGGGGTCATTCTTGTAATGATTTTCTTTCATGATTGCAATTGAGACAAGTTATCATTACGGGGATATATTTCATGAGAAACCGTTCCCTAAGATGCTGACGAATCAATAAAGAAATAATTACATCTGTAGGAAACACCACTTTTAATCGCTATTTTCATTAAAAAAGAGGAGACCTTGAGGGAATTTCAAATTATCACCTCGCGACTCACAAAGATGTGGCAAATATCCCACCGTTACCCCTTATCGACTCATATATTATATTAATTGATGGAGGTGACTCATTCTCTATACTCCTCATCTTCTCCAAGTAAATGACATAATCTAACATGTAGTAATTACCCTCTAATAGCTGGCTCCTGAAATAGAGCTGGTGCTGCTGTATAAATTTGATGTTAAATGAAAAACAGAATACACTCATTAAAGAAACAGTTTATTAGCTCGCAGCACTAGCTGATGGGGATACGCTTTGAAATAATCCAACCGTAATGTGAAAGCTTTACAGAAGAAAGCACAAAACAAAAGAAGACAGAAGGAATATGCAAAAATTTAAAATGTTAGAGAAATAAAATGGCAAATAGGCTCAGTTTCCAGGATGACCTGATGGCGAATACCACATGGGCACATATGTCCTGAGCAGCAGATCCTCGGCTCGAATCCCAACATAGGACCATTTTCTGGGTGTCATTTCACTGCATACTGTCTGTTTCAAAAATAAATGCAAAACTGAGTCTAAAAAAGCTTGGTGTCTCCTCAAGAATTACATTAAGTCACTGGTATAAATTAGGAAAGTATTTGCCAGGTGATGTTATGGTTAGCTTTGCATAAAAAGCGGAAACAAGGGGGAACAGCTAGCTTGGCTTTGTCCATTAGTAAGAAAAAAATCTTATCAACACATATGCTCAGTAAATTACACAAATATTTCTTGGTCAGCTAACTTCTCCACTGGTTGGATTGATTTTATACATTTTTGTACAGATTAAAGAAACAGGGTGCAACATGTTAATGAGTCAACTTTGAAGAGGCTACTGGGCAGATTTTATTAACTGTGTGCAGATGAAGGCTATTTCCAGTCTTATGCAAAAATAAGTTAACCAGCTGTTGGCAGCAGATTTACATTAACTGTAGAGAAATCTCATCCAACTTTCATAACAAAAGTATATACAGATATTTCCCCAAATTTTTAAACCTTTTCTTTAACATGTCAAGTTGAGTCACTTTATTTATAAGGCACATTTAAACACAACAGATCTTTGACAAAACTGCTGCACAGCATCAGACAAATAAAATCAAATTGGAAACCGACTAATGTCTGTCTGGCTTTTTCAACTTTTGCGTGTTTCGTTTTTCAGTATCGTCTTATTCAAATCCACATAGTAATCTAGTGTCTTGTCTCATTTAATGAAAATAATGGAAAGACAACAGAGGGGCAAGAGTTGACAGAGGTGGCTCAATCAGAGCTGTTACTACTCACAAAAAGTTGTCACTCTGTATAGTCGAGGGTAAAAGGATATAGGGAGAAAGGAGTACATTCAGCAGTAGCCAGATCCATGTGTCTGTCAGTCTAACTATATAGAAATGGGGGACACAACTCACAGCATATTAACCCAATGAACCTGAAAGGAGAAGATGGGGTTCTGGCCTTGAGAAGACCAAAAGTAAGAGAGACGGAGCCAGGAGGAACTTTGGAATCTGCAGCGAGTCACGTGTCCCCCAGATTAGCATAGCTAATGAAAGGAGCCTCTCTCAGTGTGTGTTTACACGGCACTCGCAACTCCTGCTTTAAAAAGAAGCCTTTCTCTCCCCCTCCATCACATTCTACTAGGAACCAACTTTCAGTCGATAAACACTGCTCTGCCAATAACATTCTGGCAAATGCCAGAGCTGAAGGATTTGCTCCTCTTTGTGTAGCTAAAAGGCCTTTAAAAAAACTCGCCAATAAGCCGGTCAGTTCTAAATGTGTGGTTTTCGCTGCAGCTGTAACCCCTGTCAGTCTCAAAGGTACAAATCCTTTTGAGGTCAGTTCAGATTTTTGGAGCCCTCAGTCTTAATGACCATATCTCTTTTTAAACATGAACACATCCCGCAACTATTACTGCAATGTGGTTCCAGGAATTCAACAAGACAGGAACAAAAAGCGAAAAAGTCAAGAAACATAAGAGATCAAATGTGCACACACAGGCATAAGGGAAAGAGAGGAAAACAGAGGCAGATATCACCGCTGTGGCAGCATGATATTTAAGTTTCCATGGCTACTCTCTAAAACAATTTGTTCTCTGTCCTTTACAACCCTCCTACTGTATTCCTCTGATGTTATTTTATAATTAGGTAGCTTGTTCTCTTGCTCATCAGTATCCTGGCTGTGTCAAAAAAATGTCTTTATATCATGCAGTTTAACCTGGTGCTCAGTATTAAGGCAGAGAGGGATCACAGTGCGCCAGTGGTGACAGCCAATTTCCAGTTTGTTCCAGTAAAGTTTGTTTTTTTGGAATAAAAAATGACAAAATTAAATGAAACAATGACACGACTTAAATTGAGATAATTTCATCCAGTGCCCCAGGGGGTTAAGATGGGCACGATATAACATATTTCCTGATGATATTTTCATTCTAAGCTAATTGCAAAACGCCCCCCTCACCCCGCCAAAAGAGAAGACGTATAATGTCCTATACAAGCTCATTTACTCAACTTAACTGCATGATTGGCAGCCCGTGTGTTTGTAGCAGCAGAATGGAGATCTGCCCCCCGTCACAGCCTAATTCAGTAGAACAATGTCGCTGACCCTCCTCTGTATCCCCATCATGTCACGCCTTCACAAGCGCAGCAGGCTCTGGGTCCTGCCAGCCATGACATCACCAGACCGCCATCCTCACACACAGAGGGCACATTGTGCGCCTCACACGACCCCCCGAAAATCACCTCATCTCCCCTCACCTCGCCTTCCTCCTCACCCCCCTCCATCTCTAGTGCCTGCATTCTTACCATGGAGAGGCTGGAACTGCAACACAAAAGGCGAAAGGCCCCCACAGGACGAGGTAGCCTTGCAAAACCGAAAAGGTCTGGTGAGTTTCTTTTAACTGAACAAAACAAATTTCTCATACTGCAGGTGACTCAGGCGACATTAAACTGAACTGCAAAAAAAATCCTTAATGGAATGTAACTTTTTCTTTTAATTTTACAAGTTTTTTTCTGTATGTTTGAAATATGCAAAAATGTCAATAACATCCACAAATTATACAGTGAATTCATAATGTAAAATATCACCTATAACTGTGAATAACTATAACATTTACATTTTTTAAAGAAATTGTTTTATGAGAGAAAACTAGAAAGAAAAGTATTGGCCCTGTAATTTCACATGGCTTGGTTTGTTAAATGGGAGATATTTTGTATAAGTACAAATGTAATACACAAATAATGTCAATAAAATCACAAAAATATACGGTGAATTCTATAATCGTGAATAATCATACAATGTAATTTTTTTTTTAAAGAAATTGTAATTTATCTAAGAAAGCTGCTAAGATTTTTTATTTATTTATTTAATAGATTAAACTCTTAAATTAAATTTTAATACCATAAATATATTTCTAAAATTAGACAAAATTACTAGAAAAAGAAGTATTTGTTCTGTTTCTGGATCTATTTATTTATTTATTATAGGATTTTTTGATTTTACACATACAAATATCCTTAATTAAAAAGAAAAAAGCCAAAACTATACATGATGTAATATAAAGTTAAGCCTAAAAATACATTTTATTATGGAAAATTACTCTCTTTTTATGAGATGATTAATTTCCATTATTTCACAGCATTTTTGGCACCTCAGCTGCCAGAATATTACTGTAAAAACTAATACATACTATACTGAAACTAATACAACCATAATTACTATGACAACATGTCATAAACTTGATTTTGAGCCACCATTGCTCAATAGAACTCTAAAAATGTATATTTTACACTGCACAGACGTAAACAGTACTGCATGCATATCTCCTGGTTCTAATATGACATTTCGTCATTACTTGTCTAGTTAACTGTGGCCAAGCTTTTTCTCTGAGGCGTCAGGAGCAGGTGTGTTTTAGGAGGCACACACAGAGGCATGGCGTGATACCCACGCTTCACCGATGCATGAAGCATGCACACATCATCACACACAGTAGCACACATGCCGTTTGCCTGCTGCTTCTTACCAGAAAATGAGGGGCACGGCCCAGCGCTGCCTGCTGACTCGCTCTGACAAAGGAGCACAGGAATCCACTGTTTGTTGCCATTGTTGTGGGACTGTGTTTTCCAGGATAGCTGTGTCGCTTCCAAAATTCAATTATCACCTCACGCTATTTGTTGCGAACACACTCCCTCTGCAGTGTTGTCACTGGACTATGGGTATGCTACTCTCATATTCCAATTTATTCATTTATTTATTTTTTATCTCTCAAGACTTCACAGGAGCCACAGATTCACACATTTCCAGCACTGTTACTGCTGATATGCAGCTGTGCCATCTTAAGACAGAGAAGGAAACGCTCCGCCATCTTGCAATAGCAAGCTGTGGATGATTGATCATGTGATTTAGGAATTTTATCCAATTTGAAAGCAGACTGCACTGTCGTCTTAGGTAAAGTACGTCTTCATGGCAAGATGTGGCTCTCTGCCCCCACAGGACCAGAAATACAGGCGCATGAAACACATGCGTCTGAAAAAAACTTCTCTGAAACCTTTTGCTGCATTCTTCAATGACCAATGACCATCAAAAAGCTTTAAAATATGGGTTATGCCATCTAGTGTTTTCATTGTAAAAAATGTATTGGTTTAATTAAATGTATTGTGTTGTAGCATGTGAAATTCTATTTCTGATAAGAAAAAATGCCCTTACTTATTCACACACCTTTGAATAGATTACATTTTGTCGCTGTTAGGCGGAAATGTCATAGCATACTTTTGGTTATCTTCATTATCCAGTGCTATTGGTCACCTTGGGTTTTACAAAAATTTTATTAATGAAAAGTACTAACAAGAGCTTGTCACGAAATTTTTCAACTCAAATGGATTGGATCGTGAGCCAACCTCAAAGAAGAGCTGAACAGTAACAACTGAACTGACCTCATCTGGGGTAAATAGCTCGATACAGCCTTTTCAAATTAGCCTGAAGTGGTTTTAAACTCGATCAAAACTATGCAGTGTACCACTTTATGAAATACAGTTTTAATGTTAACACTGTGATTATAGATGGCAGTGTTGTCACAAGAAATGACCAGATTGTTCACTACCTTTCTCTCACTAGATCAATCCCTCCTGCATCGAAAGAAACATTTATTAGCGTTTGAACCTTTGTTCATTGTTGAGGCATTGCTCACTTGATAATGTCATATTGTACGTATTTGAGACTTATAGTTGCAGAAAAAAGTGCAGGAAAACCAGTCAAGGTTGGAGTGAAACTTTGCCACGAAGCCACAGTCAGTACTGTCCTCAATAGCCTGTTCATTGCCCTTAACGTTTTATAAGAAGAGATTCTGGCCAAGTGTTTTCAATGACAGGGAAACCGAGGATGCACATACAGTAGTTACAATGAACTTGTTAATGACACAATGCAGTGCACTTACTGCCTCAGATGCTGCCATTCTAATTAATGACTGACAAAACACACGTCTCATTATTTGCAGGTTTGACAATTTTAGCTCTATTGTAGTAAAATGTTATAATGGCGCATGTATTTTAACATACATCGATCAGGCATAACATTATGACCATATGTGTGTTGGTTCCCCCTGTGTGGTCAAAAATGCTCTGAACTATTGGGCATGGACAAGAGGACCTCTCAGGGTGTCCTATGGAGTCTGACACCAGGACGTTGGCACTGGATCCTCTGGGTACTCTGGCTTGTACAGTGGGGCCTCTGTCAATCAAACTTGTTCCACTGCATCCTCTTGATGCTTGATCAGAATGGGCTGTAGGAAGTTTGGAGGTCAAATCAACATCTTTTGCCATGGTCATGTTCCTCAACATGTTCCTGATCGTTTGATGTTTTTTCCATGTGGTGGGTGCAATTTTCTGCAGGGTTAGGCCAGTGATATTTGGGATTGCCATTTGCATGAGGGAGTGTGCTTGTTGTGGGACAATGTTTATTTGGGCATCAACACAGATGCCCAAATCCAAGATTTTCCAGCAGAACACTACATAGTACCAATATGATCAATGTTATTCACTTGTGCTGTCAGTGGTCATAATGTTGTGGCTGATTGGTGTATATAGAGACAATATCAACAATTTCTTTCATAATTTCAAAATTTTAAAAAAAGTAACATTTTTGGACGTACAGAGTTTCCACTTGACGTAATGATGTGTAAAATTGTGCATTTAAACAGAGTAACACGGGGCTGGACTGTTCATTCATTACAGTATGAAGCTCATTAAGACAAGTGTTTGAAGAAGGAACTGAGTGCAGGAAGGACAATGCTGCTCTCAGAACTGGGTGATGAGTGCATGGCTTCATTTACACAGCAGCAAATGCAAGGGATTAACTTTCTTTTACTCACACATGAATGGACCAGTAATGTTTTTTTGATCAATAATGCACGAGTAATAACTGCAGAATTGTAAATGAGAATTTGACAGGTGGAAAAGATTTTCCTAAGCTGCATTCAGATCACAGGCGCTGGTGTCACGGCATTAGAAAGATGCATATATACAGCATTTGTATACCACCCTGTACTCTATGAAATACTACATTATTTATGTGCTTGAGCAGCCGCGACTGTACAGTATAACCTTTTGAAGCTACACTCAGAAAGACAAATACTGATACTATAGTGCCAAGAGTCAAACACCGCAATTAGAGGGAGTCAAAAATTATTCAGAAGTGAAAGTAAATTTGTGTGCAGATGCAGCTCCCTAAGTTTCATCATCACCTCTCCCCTGTCTTTAGTTTTTAGCTACGCCGAAATCAAATGTGACACCGACAAGGAAAGGCGGCCACAGATGAAGATGAAGAGAGGAAGCACAAGCAGACACACACACACATACACACACACAAGTGAGTGACTCATAGGTGTTTCTGTGTGTCACTGTGTCAAAGAGATTCATGCTGGGGTAGCTATGGCACAGCACACTACAAGCACGCTTACTGTACCTGCTCCTGAGTTTGCTCAATGTGGCATCTGTGTGTACATGTGTGTTTGCTTTGCTGTTTGCCAGATGTGTCACAGTGTGAGTCAGGCCCCATGAGTATTTTTCTGCAGCAGTAATGCGAATCACTGCCTCGGAATATATATAAAAAAAACAACATACAAGCTCAGTGGTACCCTGAGTGAGCTTTCGTTAAAACGCATTTGACCGCTTTTGACCACGGCCGGCCCTCGTTAATCTCCTGAGGCCGGCCATAGGTGGTTAGAGTTAACGAGCAAGGTGCGGTGAGCTATGCCCTGCCTCAGTCCCAACATGCACCTCTTCACCGAGCGAGATTAATTACCGCGTGATTCTGAGCCAATCCGCCCCCCTCCCCCTGCCGTCCTCCCAACTTCGATCACAGACACGCAGAGATCGGCAGCGCACGTAGAGAGCACATTGAAGCACATAAAAAGCGGCGCTGTGTACATAATTAATTAAAAGAGCTTCGAGGCAAACTGGAGCCATTTGCTCATGATCGGTCAAGAGTGGAGCTGCGGGTTTTGCCGAGGTCTGAGTTCAGGCACATTCCACCAGCAGTGGAGCGTTTTTCCTCCAGTTGTTGTTGATTGCTTTCAGCTACGTCCCTCGTGTCCGGGGCCATTGTCAGCTGTCCAAGGATGACTGACTGCAGAGATGCTCTCATGCTTCCAGTCAATGCTGCCTTTGATGGAGAGCAAGGGCCGACACTCTCCTCACCCATTTAGTGCGCGCACCCCACTGGGGGCAGCAAGACCAGCACTGACACACGGATTGACTAGAAACACTGTCAAACATGGGCACACACACACACAGGATAATAGACACATTCAGGCGTGAACACACATAGAACTACTTCCACATGCATCCATGTCTACTGTAGACTAATTGTTCATGTTGGTTAGGTAGGTTAAAGGTTTAATTTGAACCTGGATCCTGTTAAACTGACAAATTTTTATTTAGATATTATTTTTAGCTTTTGGAGGAGTTCTTCCTGTCAGTTCAGCAGCATGTACACCGATCAGCAACAATATTATGACCACTGACAATAACATTGATCATATTGGTACAATGTGGTGTTCTGCTAGAAAATCTTGAATTTTGCCATCCATGTTGATGAGACTGAGACATTCAAATAAACACTGTCCCACAACAAGCACAGGACAAAACAGGACCTCTAGTGGTGTACTGTGCTTGATTAAATTGAGATCCTAGGAGTTTGGAGGCCAGGTCAATGCCTGACGTGTTTCCTGATCAGCTTTTGCAGCATCGCATTGTCTTACTGGGGGAAATTGCTTCTGTTGGGGAGAGCTTTTACCATAAGGACCCTGTGTTTGATCTGCAACAATATTTAGGTGGGTGATGCATGTCAAAGTAACCACATGAATGCCAGAAAATAAGGTTTCCTGTCAGAACATTACATTGTTTTCAAGATTATCAGTGCCATATACTTGACATATACCAAACTAAGCTATACGCTATATATAGTACTATTTTTCCTTTTGTGTGCTGGAATACAGTTAGAGACACTACATGTCTATTATTTACTGCAAGCCATTATACACATTAGCACTATTGCTTTGTAAAACACACTTAGACTGAAGCTTTCTTACTCTTACAGCAAAGTTACTTTCAGTGCGTGATTATGGCGCCTTATTGGTACTAAAAAATGTAAGTTACAGTTAACTAAGTTATAAAATATCTAACATGAGCATGTAGCAGAAAATAGGTTGGTAACCAACCCCTGCTAGATGCTTTATCTATCCTTTGGATTTGTGATTATACTGGCCTAAGTCACAAGAACATGATGTTTAATTAAGTGGAACACCATGGTCAAACCTAAGACATGCCTCGCAGATTAAGCGGCCTTGGAACTTAAAAGATGACCACTACAGAAAGCACTTTGCAAATACTTTTTAATGAATGTGCTACATAATTAAAGTTGCTATCATCCCTATTATCATTAAACTATCAATACACCACATGCATATATGCATTCAATTACATATACAGCGCATCTATCTTCTCCCCCATCTCTTTCTTTTTCAGGTTGTAACATGTTTCCACAAAAACAGATGTAATGGACTAAGGTCAGCCTTTCCCATAAAATAATCTGTCCTTTTGTAGAGAATCATGTAGCCCAACAATGGAGCTGGGTATTCTTGTAGCTCTGCTAAATTGTATCATCTCGTCAACTTAAGCAAATAAAATTACCACCAAATGGTTATTGATTCGTTTAAATGGATTCTTATTTTATCAGGCGTAGAACATAATATCCTTCATTTGCCAAACTGCAGTCTAATATTGACATCTGCTGTTAGAGGGCATCCAAGTATTCAATGCAATGCCAACGCACTTGTCTAATTGTGCAACCGTTGTTGCAGCCGAATGCCCTATGTGTCACTCTCTGAGATTTGTTTCGGAATAATGTCAAAGTGTTTCCAAATCTGACTTGAATTTGACTTTTTTTGGTCAATATATGCTTAGGGAACAATCTAAAAGCCAGATGGGGGGGAACATATGATTCCTGGGACTCTACATCAAAGTCCAGAAGTGGATGTTTCACTTTCACCAGTGCAATTTGGTCACAGCACAATGTGCCCCAGTCAAGGATAAACTGTGGCTGGAATTGCCGAAGCTTTCCTGGAACCTTTCAATCCTAGATAGAGGAGAAAAAAAAGGCTGTGATTGGCTCTACACGCTTCAGCTGCTTGACAGACATACAGCTGCTATAGAGGAGCACTGTCCCCCTGATGAGGAATCAGCAGCCGCTGTTTACAGTAGAAACATACGGCCATATGTTGCAGACTGCACAAAAACTACGGAAGGGATGAAAAAGTGAAAGGTGGCATTCAGTAAATAGCATGGAGAAAAGCCTATACATTTGCTATATTCCCCTCTTATCTTCCATGCGGCTGTGAAATGTGCAGGATGTGCCTATATTACCGGTGTGTGGAGAGGCATTGCGGTCCATCCCCTCAAACCGATGAGTTAAAAAAAAACAAAGCTCCCTAAAGACAGGAAATGCTGGCCTGAGCGGTTTTCGGCAGGAATGTGCATTTACGCTTTGGTATCCATGACAGAGTCTATCCTATTGTCTAGAGAAGCCATCGTAGTGGCAGTGGAGCCTAAATGAGGCCAATAATGGTTCTCTGCTCGGTCCCCAGAGTCTTGCCTGTTTAAAAATCGATTCTCTGCTTGACTAGGGACAGGCTGGGAATAGAGAGAACTGGAAGAAATGGAGAGGAAAGTCGGGGAAGGGTGGTAAGAGGACTGAGAAAGGTTACAACAAACAGGAAATATACCATCAATGAAAAATCCTGTCACATGTTCGATTATCAATTTGTCATCATAAATTAAGACTTATGCGTTGCTGTGAAAAACATTATTAAGGGAAAATCCAGCTCTGATTGTTTTACAGCTCTGTAAATTGTTTTCTTTTGTTTCTAGTAAGCTCATGTGTTTAAAAGTAAAAGCAAACACTCTTGATCATAGAAAGCATCATGCAAAAAACCCTAATCTTAGCTGTATATACATAAGTTTTATAAACCAACAGATGCGCATACAGTCATCTGTGCACTGTACACGTTGTACAATACAGTGCAATGTACTGTACAATGACTGTACACGTTGTACAGTACAGTATTCTGCTACCTCCACACTATTGATTCCAGCATTCTTTGCATTTTCAGTCCGTTTGTACAGAACGGTTGCCAACCAGACCAGAACCCTGTGGATATCGCCGCTTGCTGTCTAGATGTTGTTTATCTCAATTCTCTGCCAACTTCCCTGCACACAAAAGCTATATCTTTATGTTCCTTTAGCTTCATCATCTGCTGTTTTTCCAGGAACTGCACGTTGAGAGCGTCAACTGTAGTCAAATATGCATTTATACACAAACGGTCAATAACCCTTATCTTTCTTTTACATTTGACAAGGTTCTCCTATTTTTTTAATGTATTTTTTTTTTAAAGCTGCCCGTTTCAGGTCAGAGACACTGAGTGGAGCGCAGCATCCTGCTTTGATTAGTATGTTGTCTGACTGGCCTGAGATATGACTGACAGAGGGCCAGACCACAGAGAATGCTAACTACTGTATTTGTCAATGGTTTGATTTTGTAGAAAAAAAATGAAATCAGTGAATTGGGAGGTAGACATGCATGCACATCAATATGGAGCAGTGATAGGAACATTATGTACCAAAGCCTTATGGGTTTTAAAATAAAAATAGCAGCAATTGCCTCCCAGTGATCGATTATGTCTATGAATTCAATAAAACTTTTAAAAAGTGGTCTAGGAGTTTCACTGAAATTATAAGAAAATAAAAAATAAGCATGCAATAAACAAGCCGGAGATGTAAAATATTTAAAAAGTGCATAAATTTAAACAACTGTGATAAAGAATGCACAGATAGCTACCTTGAAATCATTCATCCAAATAACAATAATTCACTTTACAGAAACTCAATCACACACCACACAAACACATATAGAAACTTACCAAAGTGAGGGTAAACTGACAGCACTGACAGTATATCACTGAGGTGGAACAATCTTCCTTCCTAGACTTTGCTGCTTACAAAGAGCCTAAGACGCTGTCAGTTTTGACAGAGAAATATATATGGGCTTCATCTGCAACTGAACCAATGACAGCAACTTGTGATTGCTGCAGAACAACACTTACAGCCAACCAGATGTCCCAAACAAACACACACAGAAGACAAAGAGAGCACAGGAAGGAGCGATGGTATCACACACTCGCTGGGGATGGATGGATGGTAGACGGGGAATGTTTAATTGAACACATCATTATCCGTTGCTCTTATTTACACCACCCCCATCCACCGCTTCTTACTCCAGCTCCCCCTGTGCATGTGGATTACATCCCATAAACACGTCTCGGTGACCTTCAGCCGTCTCCTGTGTCTCAGCCCAGCATGCTCACCTGTTTGCCTCAACCTGGCTGCAGTGAACACTTCGCCATGTGACACAATGGGACTCCAAAACCAATATCTCAGGCACAGTGCAATATCGGCTCCACCACAGTAAACCATGTACATTTAGAGATTTCTTTTGCACAAATGATGTCTAGGAACAAATGTGTTTTTTTTCGGGACAACAGAAGTGCAATCAACAAATTTCAAATACAACAATCCCTACAAGTAATCAGATGTATAATTAGAGACTGTGCAGTTTACAAAAATGTTTACATTATTCTTCCAATTACCTTCATTTGCTTAAATTAGTAACTTGAGCAGCTGCAACAACTGGCTGATGAATCTGAGGATGTCACTTTGCACTGTGGGGAATTTTGATCAGCAATTTTCACGTTTCTTCTATTTTATAGAATTGTTTATTATAAGATGAATCAAGAAATTACTCGTCAGATAAATAAAGTTGCAGTAGCTGCAACACAGATTGTGGACTTTACATAAAACAACAATGCTATATGCCATATCACTATAATATGAAAAATACTGAATGGATAATCCTTTGTTCGGTTTTACTTATTGTATCTCTTCATCTTATGAAGAACACACAATAAGACAACTAGTTGCTGATAATATGTTTCTTTTGTTCATAATATACAAACATGCATATATGCTGAAACCGATGCAAGTAAATTAAATTAGGCTTTTCTATAAATGTATTTGGACTGTTGGAAAGTCAGAGTGAAACTTAAATATCTCCTGTACACTTTTTTGGTTTGTTATTTAGAATTCTCAATACACACACATACACACACACGCACACACACACACAGTCGGTATCATTGATTGACCGTGGCTGTATCAGTTCCATAGTGCAGCTGCTGTGGGTCTCAGAGAGGAGAAAAGGCCCTGCAGGGACCAGTCAAGTTATCTCCAGATGGAATCTTATTACAGGATTTGTGTGAACAAAAACAGAACTGTACTACACACACACAGACACACACACACACACTGCTTAAGCGTGTGTGTGTGTTGAATGTGAATTTGTGTATCCCCGTCTTGAGGGTATCCAAGGTTTTGTCAGGGCTTTGTCGATTGCACATCCTTGCATGTAGACAGCCACAGCTTTTCACAGCCCACGTGTTTGGCATGTTCTGTGTATCTTACATGTCACTGCCACGCTACTGTCATATGACGGCAAAGCATCACAAAGAGAGCCAGAATTTGGGGGGGGGGGGCATACCAGAATAGGCTGGGTGGAAGTCCAGTCAGCTTTCTTTCTCTTTTTTTCATTCCTCTGACACCCTGCAAGGCCTGGGCAGGCTGATCTGCACTGGTGTGTGGATGGAGGGAGAAAAGAAGGATATGAGGAGGAGGAGGAGAGGCAGCAGGAGAGAGAGAGAGAGAGAGAGATGGAGGGAGAGAGGGAAGCATGGCAGGGGCTGCAGGACTAGGAGAAGTGCCAGATCACTGCTGGAGCCAAGAACAGGACTGACTGGGCCTGTGTGTCAAATCAGTGTGCACAGGCATACAGACACACACACACACACAAGCATATGCAAGATGAACAGACACATAGATGTCACTGACCTTCGATAAACACACTGCAATGTCACAGCGCCGACAAACCGAGACACTTAAGAGATCCTCTCACAAAGCCACCACCGTTACATGCACTTAGAAAGTGGCTTACAATGTTTGTTTATTAAAAGCTCTTTTACGTCCAACGGTTCGAAATTTTAGCTTGTCCTCTAACAAGCAAGCTGTCTGCTACGCTACGCCGCTGCCATGCGTGTGCTTCTGTGTGAACTGGAGTGTTTAAAGACCATTAACAGTTGGCCGAGACTCGGTACCCACTCATTACTGACCAGTGGCACTAATAGCCAGCATCCTGTACACAATGTTAGAGACGGCTGTTCAAAACAGTGCAAAAATTTATGGCAGTCCCCCCGACTCCCCAGAGACTCATTGCACCATATCACAGACCACTGCAGATGACAAAATAAGAGGGCAGAGTGTTTTAGCTTTAGGAAGCAGCAGAAACACCTCTTTTCCTCTCTCTCTCTCCCTGCTCCCTTCCTCTCCCTTGCCAATTTTCGCATGACCTTGTCTGTGTTTTTTTTGTCTTTCCTTCTTTATAGCTCAGAGCTTGGGCCATCTGAGTGGATTTCAGAGACAACTTGACAAGCCAAGCAACAGAAAATTGAGATGAAGTCGCTCCCCTCGCTGTCTCTCCCCCCTTTCTGTCTGTTTTTTGTGGTCCAGTCCACTGAGAGATCACGGCCTACAATTTCACTGTTGTGAACGAATCTGATCTCGAAAAATTCTAACAACTCTCTTACAAGTAACTGCCAGCGCCGAGATTCTCCACATCCGCGTCTCCGAGGAATCGCTACAACTGTGATTCACTCTCTGCGCCGATTCCACGGAAAAAAAAGAGAATGATTAAATTACACCTTTAAATACAATTTCATCCTGTAAGACAAGGCAATTTGCCAAGGCTAATCTTGTGTGTGTAAGTGCATTTGTCACAAAGACAGAGCAGAGCATTTTCTGTATTTTTTTTTACATTCTTGCACTCTTTTTTGTTTGTGTGTACTGTACGTGAGTTGGGGCAGCCCATATTGCATCTCTTACACATTCACACATGGGACATTGGCACGATTTGGCCAGAACCAATGCAAAGTGACAGCCGAGAGAATGATTCCATTATGGCTGGTGTGGTCTTCCCTCCATGTTTTATGGCAAATGGTAAGAGAGAAACTTAATAAGAATGAGGTCAGAAATGAGATCTATTCAAGCTTATTCACATACCAGACATAATCACAGGAGAAATAATCAACATTGTCCAGACAGTTTTTTTTTCTTTTGATAGGGCTGTAAGTCATGTTCACTCACACATAGCAGCAGAGAAGGCAACATGTCCTCCAAACGTAATGACAGAAAGACCTTTTGTCGTCTTCCAGAATGGCACATATGACCGTTGTCTTACAAATGACTATGATGTAATCAGGAGGAAAAAAGAAAGAAATCTTGGTTAAGCTTAGAGAGGGGGTTCAAGCAAAACATTTACACTTTGTTGACCCCTAATTTTAGCCTTATCGCTTCCTTAAGAGGTTGTGCGCAACTATTACAAAGACCAGTTACTTCTGCCTTTACAGTCAGTCGTCGGGATTTGCATATCCACAAATATTTCTTGTCAAAAACAAACATTTTTGACACAGATTGCGTCAAAGTTATTCGTAGTTTGTTCAGATCCTAAGTATTTGACTCATCAAGCAACAATCAGTTACTGTGTTGCTGCACTGTGTCGCCAATAACTACTTGATTGCAGATTTCACACTAATGATTGCTGGTATAAAATGGGGACATAAACAGCAGTTTTGCACTCTAAAGTCTGCCATTTGTTGCTCGCTAAAAACACCACACTACTTGGTTCAGACTAAGCACAAACCTCTGAGGCTCAAATATGAAGTTGATGCAGTTCCTTGAATGACCACTAGACTCCAAAAGTGAGTCAATTCTAATAGACTCCTATGTTAAAATGTCAAACTGTACAGTAGAAGTAAACATGTTTACAGCCTGGTATGAAAAACAGTTTGGCCTCGATAGTTCATGTCTCCATTCGTGACAGTTGCACATTGGGCAACTCTTTATACAACTCACCTGTTTTACTTGTATAAAGGCTTGAAGTTATACATATTTAAGGGTGTCCTACGACTGTTGATGGCCCAAAAATGTTTGCTTAACCACCTCAGCTCTGCTTGTTTGTCAATTTTTGGATCAGCGAAGAGTTAGCTGAAGTCAGGCACGAAGGCACGACACTGAGCTTCAAAACTGCACTTTAGGAAACCTATAGGTGAGGCCACGGATGGTTTGCTCATCTTTTTATTCAGTCAATGGTCCAGACAGACTAAAGTAATAATGATTTTTTGGGGGGAGCCTCATTTGGATACAGTGACCTGCCATTAAAATAGCATTAGGTATCATAGAGGTGAAGGACTTGCATGTATACATTCAACTGGGTTTCAGATTTCCCATCTCTCTTCTTTAATGCTACATTTTTCCCCTTTGTTTAACCTCCATTGGCATTCTTTCTTGTTTTACTCCTTGGTTATCTCCTCTAAACTCTGATTTGGCAGCACCAGCCAATATACATGAAAATTCTATATAAATGCCCACACATAAAAGGGCTTCATCTAGTGAGTTGACCGACTCAAAGCAACAAAATCAACATCACTTTTCTCTAAATATTTCGACGGCAAGCAAATTACTCTTTAAAAGTAATTGCATTAAAGGGCCGAGCTCTTGAAAGCAACCTTGACAGGCCTGACTTTGTTCAAAGCATCAACAGCTGTCAAAGTACAGGTAAAGCGAGAAGTGAAGTATTCTGGGGAAGTGCTTCAGGTAAGAACTTCAGAGAGACAGAAGTTAGAGTATA
The DNA here is from genome assembly GCA_024666655.1 of Dascyllus trimaculatus. Lineage (NCBI taxonomy): Eukaryota > Metazoa > Chordata > Actinopteri > Pomacentridae > Dascyllus > Dascyllus trimaculatus. The sequence goes on along the minus strand of CM045456.1, from coordinate 13,882,053 downwards.
AAAGAAAGAATAGAATTAGGAGTGTATCGGTAGCGTGGGGTTTCTGCTATGTGCTGAGGGAGCGATAATGTTGGAGAGGTTATCAGGGAAGAGATGTCAGTGGAAGTGAGTTCACGCATCCATTGTTAAGTATCCTATGGTCTGTTGCATTAACAGTTAACTTTGGACAAGATTTTGGTCTCTGATTTGTCTGTTAAAGGTATTTTCTGCAGCTAAAAATGAAGTAAGGGACAAAAGTGTGGCACATTGTTCAACTGCAATCAAAAATAAAGGACAAAAATCTCATCATTGCACTCTGTCCTTCAAATAAGACAGTCAAAAAAGTGTAAAAACTATGGAAACAAATTAGAATCCAAAATGTCAGTGCTAAGTACTCGAGTGTTTGTTCTGGTGTTTGTACACAGCCCTGCTTCTGTAAATGGGAAATAAAGAAAGTGGCTCGGACCAATTCTCACAACACTGCTTGAGTGTATAAAGTTAATGCACGGATAGCAGGAAAAAGAAAGAGATGGGCGATGTGGGAAAAGGGGAAGTGATGGTAAATTTGGCATATGCTAACTGGCTAAATATCAACAATCTTTCTGCAGAATCAGAGACTCCACCTCACCTTTAACTCAAAGATTTGGCTACTACAGCTACACTGGCACTGTGACAGTGCAGCTTTTTTGGGATGAAATCTCCTCATTCTGATAGAAATTTCTCCATAAAATGCTATCTCTGTATCACAGTTGGCTTGAAACCCATCTAAAATATTGCGTTTTTAAACATCTCAACCACAGGACAGGACATTTGCTGCCATCCTGCAAGGAAGTGGTAGGATTATGGAAGAAAAATCTGAATCATACTTGCTGTAAAATAATTGATGGGCTGTTAGATAAATAGATAGATTCATTTGGCAACATTAAAACCACATACACCGCTGCAGTCCGGCCCTACGGTTATGTGATAATTGACGATAATGTTGCAGTGTCCACAACAATACGATATGAATTTTAAACTAAGTTAAGGCCATTAGCACTTTCTTGGTTATTATTCCACTATCATCCTGTTGATATTCAATCTGGGAGTAATTCATTTTACAAAGAATATCGGGGGAAGTAAAAAAGCCTAATATGAGTTCTACCACCATCTTGGCTGAACTGCAGGCGCGAGATTGTCACACATCAGCTTTCTTTACTTGCTCAACCCCATTTCCTCCTTCCCAATTCAAACACTCTATACAATGACATAATATTATGTAATTATATAAATCATATTAGTGCTCTTAATGTATACATCATCAGTGAGTTTGACTGTCGTTTAGACCTCTTAGTGCAAACGTCTCATGAGTTCAGGCCTGAAGGTCGTCAAACCAGCATCTAAATGCCATCGTCCTAATTTGCGAGATGGAAACCTGATTTATTGTGCGTGTTTTGGTTCTTTTGAAGGGCAGTTAATCAAGCAGTATTCTCCCTGCGCTGTTTATTGTTCTTTTATTGTCAATCAATGTGACAAGGAGGAGATGGCCCTTTAAAACACGACCCTCCTCCAAATATCAATTCCAATAGTTCACGAATGAAAACAATGTGCATGTGCGTGTGTGTGCGCCACAGCGGATGGATTAATGAATTAGCTCCCAACCTATACTCAACCTTTTCTGTGACAGGGACACAAATCATCTGACCTGTCCTTTCTGCTGGTGATCTGAGGGGCTCCATCGGATAACAGACAGGCTAAAAAGCTTCCATTTCCTGACACCACTCTCTTTTGCATGTGTTGTTATTATGCGATTGTACGCGCCAGTGTGTAATTGAACATTCTGAACCTTAGAGCCAATATGCCTCAAATGAATCCTCAGCTCCCACATCAAAATGATTATTTCTAAACAAACCGTGTTTAATCGACTGCGTGCCTCTGCGGCTCTCTCCATCTGGAGGATGCTGTGTGACAGCTTCCCTTAAATTACAAATATCAATCTGCCACAGTGGGAGCTCAGCTGCCAGTGGCCTCATGGGGGTCCACGTCAAAGCAACCAGCCTTCAAAACAAAGCCATCAAAAACGCTGTGCTGACTGGATGCTTTGTTCTGAGGCGGCCCACGTTTGTCACCTGATCACTGGAAAATTGACCAAATAACCGAAGGGATTGCGGCGTACAGACACGGGTAGACGGGGAAAAGCTGCAATGGTGAGAGCAGCAGAACTGAGCTGGCCCTAGCGACGAGGAGGAGGCTGACCTGAAGTTGGCCCAGTGTGTGATGCTGGGTCAGCTCTGCGTGGCTCCACCGCTCTCTCCCCCCTACGGCAGGGACCGACAGACGTTAGCACCGAGGGCTCCCAATCTGCTGCGTGATCGGTGGGACTCTCCCTAAGCGTGTGTCCCCCGCCCTCCCTCCTCATCACCGGCTGTCTGCCCCCAGCAACACTACCACTTAAACTCCAACCACCCGCTTATTGATAAACTTCGCTGCAGGATCGCCTTTGTTCCTTGGGAGAGCGATGGATCTGTGGGGCAACCTAATTCAATCAACGTTGAGGGGGGGAAAACACACACACATCATTCATCACCAGCATAAAACCAGTTCAGGAGGACTCCACCAGCCATTCCCTCATAGCAGATGACCATTTACACACAAATTGCCTTTTTTGCGGTCCCACTGGGCACTGAGCAGCAACATGGTGAGGGTTATCAAGCGCTGTTGTCACAAAAAAAAGTTGTTTTGAAGCATGCACAGTGGATCATGCACATCCGTAGAAGGTGAGCAACAGTAATCACAGAAAAGCATTGCAGTCAATTATTAGGTGCACAGTAGATGTCACAGCTCCCCCAGGGTTAATTTGATTTCCACTTGGGCTGTGTATCGGTTCCCCAGCTGTGTTTATAGCCAGCATGGCGCGCATCCTATGCATTATAACAGGCCCAATTGTGTGTTTAGCCTACATAGAAAGCCAAAATAGAAGTCTAATAGAAAATACAGCAGGAGAAATGCTATTATTGAGCACAGTCATGAGCTGTACAAATACAGTATTCAGTGTTGGAAATACTGATGAAACTGCCTTCAGAGGTTTGATGTTCTGTGGCTTATTTGAATGCATCTTAGCAAACTGTAAACACAACAAGAATCCCTTGATTAAATCTGCATTAATTACTAAAACACAGAGAAGAAACAGCCACTTGGAGATGGGCATTATATAGTTAATACCCAGTCGCCCGGATATTACAGCCTATGTTTGTAGTGCAGCACTTCCCTGGTGTTAATACATTTCATTTCCAACAAACCCAGATTTCCCATAGCTAAGCCAAACCCCAGCTGAAGATGATCAGCTAATGGATTTTAACACCACTAAGTGCACACGATGATGCCATTTAAAAGCAAAAAAAAAAAACACTGTGATCTGGGGCCAAAAAACTGAGCAAAACACAGGGTACATACGGCACAATGTGTCATGACACCAGGAGCGGTGCAGCAGTGGGATTTGATGTGTCAATTAGGTTTGGGTGAAATGAAATATGTATGAAACATATTAGCATAATTTACAAGGGGGTGGGTTGAATGAATGGAGCTATTATTGGCCAAATATTAAGACAGTGCAGTTGGTCTGTCTTCAGTCTTCTTTAAATGGCTCAGTATAGAGATTCCCCACATCCATGCAGCAAACATGCCTGAATATTCAAACTTAACATTTCACCGAGAGCCTCCACTGAACATTTCAACTTACAAAAAGCAGCCCAGGGTCGAACAAAAGGGAGCTGTCTGTTTCAGCACCACGGACAGTTCCTGTCATCTTCCCTATGACGAGGCGCTACTGGCAGGAGCGGCGGCCTGCCAGCTTTATCTGCTGCACTTTGTGACATCAGACACCAGTGACTTTACCGAATTCATTAATGCCAGGCGCCGTGCTGGTGGAAATTACACCGAGAAGCAGTGTGGCATCTTCTTTTTACGACTCTGTGTTAACAACGTGGATTTGGAGACGTGGCTCACCTCCAAGTGGCCTCTGGCGCGCAGTACCTGCCAGCACGGATAGATATAGGTCATCTGACAAACTTTACAAAAAAAGAAATCTGTCTGCTCTGATTAACAGTATATAAGCCTGGGTCCAGCAAGCAACCAAAGACAGCACTGGCTGGATTTAACTGAGCAACCTAAATAGCCTCTTCTCTGTAGTGTATGTGCATGTGTGTGTGAGAGAGAAAGAGAGGCATTCTTTAAGCAAGCATGCACTTAAATGATCAAGATGATGCCACTGACCGAAAGACCACCTACAATCTCCTCTTCACGGCGACTTGTGGCAGGTTTGGGCGAGCACACCGCAGAAACACAACAATAAACAACGATCCCCGAGGCTTATAAAGTGGTCCGGCATCTCTGATCCATGCAGGCGCACTTCCAGAAATAGGATCACCATCTATCATCACTCAGATTCCTGCGTCATGCGTCGGCATTCGCACGGTTCCACCCAATGGGCCGCGCTCTGTTTGTCCCCATGGGTAAACCGGTACAGTAGGTCGAGATGGCACAAAAAGGAAAGGGGGGAAAAAAGGCACGCTGATTAAGCACAGTGAGGTTGGACTTTTTTTTCTTCCTCTAATGATCAGATTAGGCTTTTGTCTGGAGCTGGTAATGATAGAAAAAAATTTAAAAAATGAATGTATGCGAGAGTTTTGGCATCTCATGTCATCTCCAATTTGGGCTCGGTAACTACAGTGACGCACTCTCTCACACAATCAAACTATCACTGGGAGTGTGTGGGTGTGCACGTGACACACACACACACACACACACACACACACACACACACACACACACTGAAAAGGAGAGAGGGGGGGGGGCGCATTATAAGTTTTTTCTCTGCGTATTTGTGGCTCGAATTTATTGTTCCATTGCTGCCCCGATACGACCAAGCAGCCTCTATCCTCCGTATAAAGGCAGGATTGTGCATATAATAAGGCTTACTGGTAGACTACCTTCAGGGGAAAAGCTGCCGCTTCGTTTACACCTTTATCTAAATCCTCTCCTTAGTGAGCTCCAGTGAGCCCGGCGGCCCGGTGGATGAGACTGCACTGCAGAGGGCTTCTCCGGAATCTCCATGATTGAGCTCATGTGCAAACACATCGCGAGCCAAACGCACAAAATAACACTAATAAAAAAGAAACGGAGGCAGTGAGATTCACGCTGCGACACACGTCCTCAATTATTCATCTATCGCTTTCCTGAGTGTTTGTGGCCCATTTGTGATCTATATTCCAACTAATCTCGTCGCTGCAACAGTGGCAGGTGCTCAACTTCTCCTCCTCGATCATAGGCTTTCCTCCAGCACCGTGTTTTTTCTTTTATGGTTCTGGAATAACTGCTGCAACTGTCCGGCAGAAACCCCAGAGTCACGGCCGATCAATGTGCTGCCGCAATAATTGGAAGAAGCAGTAAAAAAATGAGCTCTGCGAACTTTATCTAATGCCGTGTTATGTCGGTGAGCCAAGAAGAAAAGGGGAGAGAACTGGCCTACCTTCAACTCGATTCCAAAATGGTAACGACGCCGTTTGTCAGTCAGTGGCTTTGGACATCACAACTCCGGGTCAGTAGAGAAAACACGTTTCCATACAGTGGGCGCAAGCTGATGATAGTCTGTGTTGGAGCGAGGTCACCCATTCAGCCAGTCGTCCAGTTTAAATCCAAACAGAAGAATGGAGATTTTTTTTCTGTCTCTTGTCCTTTGGGGAAGAAGTGCGCCAAGCGCCTCTCTCCTACGCAGATGTGTGACTTTGCGCGCTTGAAATAAAACGGATGACGGGTAGAAGGAGAAGGAAAAAAAAAAGATTCTACTACAGCCAATAAAACATAATGTCAAAACGAGTTGGGGCGAAGCTGCCAAATGACCAACCCTCCCCTACCTTCCTCTTCTTCCAAAAAAATAAAAAATAAATTAAAAAATATGACAGCTGACTTTTTACGCAAAACGCGTTCATTTACTAATCCTCTCCCGGGTGCTTCTTGACCATCCCAGATGCGCAGGGTTTTTTGGTGCGATCCCCCTACTCAGCGGCGCCGCGGTGGAGATGGGGGGGGAGAAAAAAGAAATGTATGGATATAATGGCCAGATCCGATGGGGGGGTTTCCTCCAACAAGCTCCGGCTCCGTAGTTGCAATGCACACGACGGGCAGAGTCTCTCCGCGGTCCTAGTGCACCACACGCCGTCCCCCTGCTGCCTCCTCTAACGCACGCCGCGGCTGCACCTGCACTCTGTCATCTCCATCGATTACACAGTGAAATGGATGAGGGGGAGGGGGAGAAATTCCAGCAGACATCTATAACTCAACTCCAAGCTTCAACGGATGTGCTGAAAAAAAGAAGGGGGGGGAAAAAGAGGGTCCTCACTTGTTGGAGGAAGGAGAGAGGGGGGGAGAGAAAAAGGGAGGGAGAGAGAGGAGAGGCAGAAGGAGGGTATAACAGGGGGGGAAAGCAAGAGAAGGAGAGAGAGAGAGAGAGGGAAAGGGGCTTAAAAGTGAAGCCAGTAGTCCTGCATACTGCTGCCTTGTGTGAGAGGAGAGCTGGAAGTGAATTCATTCATGTTAAATGTCTCTGCAAATCAAGATATTAAGTCCAAGAAGTGTGTTTTTTTTAATGGTTTTGCTGCTTGTTAAGGCCAATTACAGGAGGGTACTGCAGGAAAGTGAGGAAAAAATACAGAAACTACATCCCCTGAGGTTTGTAGTTGAGCCATAAAGTAAAATTCAGATGTGACTGGTAATAAAAACTATGCGGTCAGCCAGCGGTCTCAAGCAAATATAACGTTTGGTGTTTATCAAAGTGGCCTTAACACAATGAAATGTGAAGATCCAATCTGTGCTGCGTTATGCTCAGGAGATTTACTGCTATAGTGGTGGTGTTATGTTCCTCCTAGAAACTCACAATGCGACTTTAAGCAATTCAGATAGCGTTCAAGAAGGATGGAGTCTTGTAGTCGCAGTAACTGGGCGACCTTCTGACCCCTGTTATAACATCCAGAGGCTGCTGCTGCTTTCTAAGAGAGACGCATGAGGATGAGCATTGAGCAAGAAGTGGGTTTTGTTCATACATGTAATGAAATAAGATGCACTTTCAGTTCAATTGTTGTTACTAGTAGATTTTTCAAGTCTAATTGAAGTTTAAAATGATTTAATTTTAGTATAAGGAAGTAAGTAAGTCTGCTACAGAACTGATATACACCGATCAGTCACAACATCATGACCACTGACAGGTGAAGTGAATAACATTGATCATATTGCTACTATGGCATGTTTTGCTGGAAACTTCGGATTTTGGAATCTGTGTTGATGAGACTTAGACACCCAAATAAACATTTTCCCACAACCAGCACACTCAATCATGCAAATCCCAAATTTCACTGGCCTACCCCCTCAGGAAAATGCACCCCACCACATGGAAAAAACATCAAACAATCAGGAACATGTTGAGGAACATGACAATGGCCCAACATGTTGATTTGACCTCCAAACTTCCTACACCACAATCTGATCAAGCATCAACAGGATGCAGTGGAACAAGTTTGACTGACAGAAGCCCCACTGCACAAACCAGAGTACCCAAAGAATCCAGGGCCAACATGCCGGTTTCCCCATAGGACACCCTGAGAGGTCCTCTTATCCATGCCCAATGGTTCAGAGCATTTTGAGCACATAAGGGGGACCAACACAATATTAGGCAGGTGGTCATAATGTTATGCCTGATCTGTGTAACTGCTTCATTAGGAAACCAAACTAAGAAACCAAAAAGAGAAGAATGCACTACTTTTGCTTTAATCTCCCTTTTGCATTAGTTTCCATGCTTTAAAATCTCTGCATGAAGCAATAATGTCATCATTCTTTCACAGGTAGATGTCACACTGACGAAAAGCCAGACAGCAACTTGCTAAAAAAAAAAAACAACCTTTAAATAATCAACAGTTTTCTCATCTAACTTACAAACACATCATATACTGCACCTCGGCTTGCCGATGAAGTCGCCACACATACACGGGCAGCGCTCTGCAAACACTCCTGCACATTAAAGAAGATGTAAATTTACCTGCAAATGTCACTTTCAGGTTGTTTACTCTTCGGTGGCACTGCTAACAACACGCCGTCTGCCCGTGACTTACAAGCTCTTTTGCAAGTTTGTTTCATTAGACCTCTTCTCGGGTCTGACTGACTCATCTGTTAGTTTGTTGCACCTGTTCTGGCGGCACAAATTACACCTTTTTTTTTGGTGTCTTATCGATGCATGAACTTTAGTTACTTTGCATAATTTTCCAACATATTGCTGGCCTGCAGAACCTGAGCTGAGACCTGACCCACCAAAATAAAAGAAAACACCTGCGATGGTGTATAGCTAGAAAACCAGTAAAGAATGATCCATTTGTGGATTACCATAAGTGGTGATGGGACACATACTGCTAATTAATGTCAGGAATAAATGCCAGCTGAAATCACACTTTGCCACATTCAAATTAGAATAAGTGAGTAAAGGAATACAGTTCGGTTCTATGTGTCATATTAAATACTGCACCCTCTGTCTCTCCCTACTATTTTGCATGTGTGCCATCTAATTAAAGCTGCTTTAATATTTTGTTGGATAAAAAAAATCACAGAAAAATGAAAATAAAATTGTTTTTTTTTAAATGTTGTATGATAAATTATTATTTTGACACCAAGTAAACTATGCAGTTTTTATAATTGAGGGTAATAAGCTAATGTCAAGCTCTCTGTTTTTGTCAGTTCACCACTGTAAAATTTATCTAATCTAAGGACACAAGAGCCATGGAGGCACTATTTTTTGTTTCCTTTTTAAAGCATTTGAATCAGTAAATTATTCATGTCTTCTTAATAAGCTATTCAACATGTTTTCACTTTTGTATGTCATTCCTTCACTTCTATATGTGAGCTGTTTTCTATATATATGTCCAAGTCACTCTCTCCTTGTCTAACCACCATTCTTCTTCAACAGAATCTTCTCTCATCATAGGAAATGCACACAAGTGAAGGCCTCTACAACTCTCAACAACAAATTCCCTATTCTTCGATTTTAAAAAAAAGTAATGAAAACTGTCCACAGCATGTTCAGTGATTCATCCAGAGAGGACAACGACTTTAAAAAGAAACCGTCTTGTCCTGTCAATATTTTGACAATGCTACAAACCCCACGGACAAAATCACCTGTGGCAACTTTAATCAGCTATGGGCAGATGTGATTTTTTTAATTTTACATAAAAACTGTGATAAAAAACTGTGATCTTCCTCTCTGGTGACATTTTGGTAAATACACTGATCAGGCATAACATTATGACCACCTGCCTAAGATTGTGTTGGTCCCCCTTATCGCTCAAAAATGCTCTGAACCATTGGACATAGACAAAAGGACCTCTCAGGGTGTCCTACGGGGTCTGGAACCAGGACATTGGCACTGGATCCTTTGGGTACTCTGGCTTGTGCAGTGGGGTCTCTGTCAATCAAACTTGTTCCACTGCATCCTGTTGATGCTTGATCACAATGGGGTGTAGGAAGTTTGGAGGTCAAATCAACATGTTGGGCCATTGTCATGTTCCTCAATATGTTCCTGATTGTTTGATGTTTTTTCCATGTGGTTTCCATTTGCATGAGGGAGTGTGCTTGTTGTGGGACAATGTTTATTTGAGTGTCTAAGTCTCATCAACAGGGATGGCAAAATCCAAGGTTTTCCAGCAGAACGCCACATAGTACCAATATGATCAATGTTATTCACTTGATGATGTATATTGTTTTGCATTCTTGTGTTGTTAATTCAAAGATAATCTGTTGTAATGCTACAATGCGAAAAAAGCTACTTAAAATGAGTCTTAACAGAGTCAAGCTGGGAAATTTACTTAGCTGAGGAAGGCTATTTTTTTATTTTGTCAAATGAGGACTTGTGTTATCCTCAGATATATATTTTTTTAGTCTGTCAATCATTTAATACGTCAACCCTTTTCAAATGGCAGTCATCTAAATTGTTGGGGATGTCTCGAAGTTCACACACTGTTAATAAGTTGCACCCGGACAACAGCAATAAGGGACAGGAAGTTACGAAAAAAAGGAAACACAAAATAAAAGTTTTCAGGAGTCTTACAGCACGAGGGCTTACATGAGCGAATACCAGTCGCACCTCTGTGTTTGTGTGTCAGTATGAGGATACACACCTTTCTTCGTCAAATCCCATCAGGATTTGTGGCGTCTGTGCAGGAAAAGAAGAGGGTTGTCTTGTGTAACTGCACTTGCCCAGGGCTCAGGAAACTCGTCACAGACGCATCTGCCTCCACACTTTTTCCTTTCAGAGTATGAGTAGGTACCTGACCACTATTCCGCCTGCAGAAAATATAGAGGCTGCCTGATATGACATAAATCCTCCTCTTCATCCTCCTTTTAAAAAAAAGAAAAAAAAGATGGTCACTCACTCTCTCACTCACTAACTCACTCACTCACATATTGCTGCCTCCTCAATATTCAGTAGATAAATGGTGCATGAGTGATGCCATAGAAACTGCTGAGAGATCACAGGACTCCATCACACCTTACTCCCACACTTCTTTTTTTTCCCTGCTGCTGCATTGTCTAGTCTCCTTCTGCTCAATGACACAGCACAGCAGCTTCTTTTGGCAGGACGGTAACAGCTCCATATGAAACCGTTCAATAATGTCCAAATAGGCCCAACTTTTGCTTTAGCATGTGATATCTTCATTTAGAATCATGTCCCACTTTCCTGCATGGACAGAAATAGACTATTTTTTGCATTTGAATGCAATTGGAGAAAGAAACAATTAGTTCCTTGGCTCAAATTGGAAATAAGAAAAATAATGTGTGTCTCAGTGGGACACAGCCAACACAAGAACAGATGCAGCCCTGATTTTTGGAATACGGCACCGCAATGTTCGACCGCACACAGACAAACTGATCCAAACATAAAGTCTTCTTTCTTTTCACTTCTTGAATATTTTAAGTTTTGATATAATGCAATAAAGCCATTTTTACCTAACGATAGGTTTGATTCAATATATTTAAATGCATCAATGAATTGAATAAAAAGTGGATTAATGTTTTCATGAGTGCTGCAGCTTATCAATTAAAAAATGTTAATCTTCATTCAGACATGAAACCTGTTTTAAATCTTTTTATTTCCACTTAAAGACAACATTGCCACATTATCGCCTTATCAAGTTGGCACAGCCAACACGTTAGCAAACAAAACACTGTTAGGATTCACTTCAGCAAACCACTGATATGATGATATCACTCCAACATTTACTCTCCCTTCGCTTGTAACCAGCTCCTCTGGGGGATTGTTTTGGCTCTTTAGCTGCTGCATCCCTTTGTAGTTTCGTTCTCACCACCTTCTACTGAGGCACCATTGAGAGCTTCTTTAGCTCCACGTGGTTCGTACATCCGTGAAGCGCACATCGGCGGAGAAGGTCACAAGAACATCATCAAAGCCTCTCTGCTTGCCATCCGGGACGTCTTTTCACAAGAAGTGCATCTGCAGAGCCAGCAGCATTGCACTGGACAGTTCACACCTCTTCCTCCCCCAACATCCTCACCCCCTCCCCTCCAACAAGTGGCTCCAACACCTGAGTACTAGAACTTACTGCATGAAGAGCAGCCTTTTCTTTTTCACTGGTAGTGAGACTCCTCAAGACTGCTACCCTCCAGCAGCCAATGGACACTTTTCTAGAGACTCTTTGCACCACAGATCTGTTGCACATAGACACATGAATCCAAAAGCACTACCTTAATACAACATGGTTCTCAAATACAATCTGTAGCATCCACTTACACTGTCTTCTTTAGCTTACTTATGCAATAAGCAAATACATAAGCACTGGGTGAATAGAGTATAGGCCTATATGTGTAAAAATGGGGATATACACACTTTATTTCTCTTTATTATTGCCCACTAACATACAATATCTGCACTACAGCACAATATCTTGCATGAGTAATGCTCATGAAAGCTGCTTTGCTTTTATCTGCATGCATCACCTCTCCTTGTATGCTCTCCTCATCCTTTAGTTTTTCTTCAAGGCATCCCTCAAATTATTTTCCTACATTGCCGTTTTTGCACTGTTATACTTTATTACTGAAATGTCTTAGCGTCGAGGTCCCAGAAACTTTCATGTCATCCTGTGATAGCATATCTACATAGAGAGATAGCACAGTAAAGGTCCGTGTATCCTCTCTGCCAATTGCTGCTGAGCAGGTAGTCTACAGTGGGTTTATAGCGCATTTTGGCACAAAACAGCTGCCTGCTGTGTCTGGAAACTCAGCTAATGGGAGCGATGAGACGAAACCAGAGCAGTAAAGTTGCCGGTTGTAAAAGATGCTAAAACACTCTTTCATACAAACAATGAAGCTACTTGAAGGCAACTGAAAGGAAACTCCTGCCTGACTCTCTGTGGAGCAGGTACACGTAAAGGATCACAGTGCAGAAGAACAAGAAGAATAAGTGACAGAAGGAAGGAAACCATCTCAAACAAAATTAATAATGAGTGATTTTGCATCCATGACAGTATTTTTACATTAAAGTGAGCCTGTCCCTCAGTCTCATGCTGACTTTTTCTGATATAACCAAAACGATGCCTCTCATCAGTATGTTTCCTCTGTCTTTCATTTATCTGTCTGCCCTATAATGTCTCTCACTGTGTTACACACACACACACACTGAAAATGGACTATCACACTCACACACAGACAAGCAGATGTTTCACAGTGTGCTGACTGATACATGCCTATTGCCTAATTGCAGGTTTATGAAATCTGCAGGTTGTGGGTGCCAAGCAGTTTCCTAACGGATGCCAAGCGGTTGCCGTGACAGCAGGTCGTGACCTTCCAGTAATTGTAGAGATGATGCCATTTCCCCTGCTCATCTGGTATGCACATCTGTGCCAGCACAAAAAAAACCACTGACAGCAAGAGCACACAATTGAAATAAAACCAATACATCAGAATGAGAGTCAGCTTATTGTTATCAATCTCTCTGAGGTTTACTTTCCCAAATTCATTTTTCAGGACCTTCCCGTTAGGACTGATTTCTCCCTCAATAATTGATACTGAAACTGCAGAGAGTTGGTGACCTTGGAAACATAAATTTTTTATCTCTACAAAGGATAGTTTTCTTTCCCTTGATTATGTCACAGTTTTAGCTAGTTTATGTCGTGGATTTTGTAATCAGCTCCCATGGCAACCAGCAAACAGCATCCTGATTAAAATGGCATCTTTTAATAACACCATGCCACAACCCTTGAATTAAACTATCCTATATAGGTGTCTGATGTTGCAGTGTCACACTTCATCCAATCAGCTGCTCTGTCACAGAGAAGTCAAATGTCAAGTTTAGTTATAAACAGTTATAGTATTATTGACAGGCTTATTGTTGACAGGCTTAGTTTGGACACATGGTCTTTTAAAGCAGCCTACACTTTCAATACTTTAATGCTTTTCAATGTTTAGCCAAAAGAATAAATTACTTTTTCCTTCTGCCTGGGGAATCTACTATTCTTGGACATTATATTTAGAACAACACTTCCTTTTGACGTCATTCACCCCCTCCACATTTCTTCTCATGACTAAAATCCCTATTTTGCACCAGGACCTTGAAGTAACAATCACTGCATTACTATGAATCCTATTATTTAACTTGAGAGTTTGAGAAAAGCTTTCACTGCAGCGTACAACTCAGATTCTCTCTGCATTCTGCTAAATACTTCTACAGGGAGCTACATTTTCTCGCTCAATAGCACGCCAACAAACCATTAACCAAATTATCACAAGAGGTAAAGAAAAAAAAACAGTGCGAGCACAATCTCCTGAAAACACTGAGGAGGAGAGAGGAGAAAAGAGCTCAGTGAGTAGCACTCTGAACCTCTGCTATGGCTTTGTGAATGTGTGCGGAGGGAATGCGGAAAACTCTTAGAGAGGACATAAATGCATGTACAGCAGATGTAGGAGTGAGGCTATTTGAAAACAGCATCGGCGAGGAAGCCTGCATGGCAACTTTGAGCCACGAAATTCATTTAGACAAACAAAGTCGTGATCACAATTGTATCTTTATCAAAAAAAAATGCCTAAAAAAAACACTAACAATGAGCAGACAGGCTGTGTGGTGACAGGTGCTTGTGAGCTACTCAACATGCCTGGAGTGATAAACATATTTTTAAAAAAGCAGTAGATAGTCTTCAAATATACAGCTGTACATTACACAGAAGGAGAAGATCTAAAAATAAATACATAACTATGTACGACAGAAAATCGACAAGGAGCAAATTCTCAGTTTAGACCTCTTGGTATGAGAGTCTTATATGACATGACTGTTGGAGCCATTATTTAATATCTGACTCTTGACCTTGGCATCGAAACGTTGCCTATCTAAATGAATCTGCGAGTTGGCGGCAGCATGCAGGCATTACTCCTTTTTTCCCCCCCTTCAACACCGAAACACGTGTCAACATCATTAGTCAGTCTCATTAAGATCTCCCATCTAATCTGAATTATACATCAAGCAGCCAATCAAGAGCTTGCATCCGGAGCCTGTCGAGGGAGCATTCCTGACGATTCCCAGTCGAGGCTTTTCCTTTTAATCAGAAGACTGGAGCAGGATCAGCGTTTTCCTTCCAAAGAGGAAGACATGGAAAGGTGGAGTGAGATAGGCTAGAGAGGGGGAAGAAGAAGAAGGAAAAAAAGAAGGAATCTCGCAGGTGCAGCAGCATGAAGCTTTGCATGCATGACATGATCCCTTTGTATCTCGCAGGGTGTTTGTTGTGTGCACGTGCTCGGTGATGTAAAAGGAAATTCAAAACATGGTCATATGCGGAAATCTGCCGTATTTTTCAGAAGAATGCAAATTAATTATGCATTGCAGGCATGTATCCCTCTGAGTATAAGCATAGTTTGATTAAAAATCTACAATCCTATAGATTTGTGACACATGGTTTATATCGAGACACATTTACAGATTGATCTTGGTATGTATGACTGCATTTATGCATATTTTTGCTAAGGAAAAACAGCCAGCCATCCATCCATCATCTTTACACAGCCTAATCTTCTGTAGGATCATGGATCAGCTGACTCAGCGCAAAAGCAAGGGACACCCTGGACAGGTCACCAGTCTATCGCAGGGCTACACATAGAGACAGACAACCAAGCACACTCACACCTACGAACAATTTAGAATAATCAGTTAACCTCAGCATGTTTTTGGACTGTGGGAGGAAGCCAGAGAACCCGGTGAAAACCCACGCTACACAGGGAGAACATGCAAACTACACAGAAAGATCCTGGGCAGGCGGGGACACGAACCAGGGACCCTCTAGCTGTAAGGCGACAGTGCTAACAACCGAGCGACCGTGCAGCCCAAGGAAAAACATGGGACCTGTAAACCCTTGCCAAACAAAAAAAACACACCACCATACATCTGACTCTCAGCTCATAGAGTGCATATTGTCCATTTTCTAAATGTGTCTGTGCTGTCATTTACCTCAGGGGCATAGAGAACCTTTTATTTCATTTTTCAGTTCCTGCAAAACTTCCTGCAGGAAGATGCAGATGCAGAATGTGCATCAGTTGGCAGATGCTAACATGCTGCATCACAGATGGGAGTGGCAATACATACATATATACATTTATATATATATACAAACAGACATGTACAACTACACTTGACCAGCTCCACTTCTGATGTACACTAGGATGTGGTCAAAGGTTCAAGAGACTTTCAACTGAAAGATGCCATTGCAGCTGTTTTTTTTTCTTGGTTCAAAATGTAGTGTAAATTGAGTCTTAAATGTTTGATTTTACAAGAATCTGTCTGTAGACTTTACAGTCATGTTGCCAGCAATTTGTTCTTTTCACCAGGTGGGAGATGTGCATTGGTCCTCGAGGAAAAACGATGACTGGTCGGTCTCAGTTGAAAAATGAATCCTCAGCTCAGCAGCTTTCAAAAATAGGCATCTCTTAGATAAACAGGACACACATTTGAAATCTTTTTGTGCTACTTTTGTGCTTGAGACATTTCAAATGACATTTTCTGACTACCTCATTTACCGAACTATCCTGACAGACTTGAGAAGATGGAAAAAAATGACCAGGGTCGCAGATCCTCAGTCCACTTGTAGGTTTATTGTTCACCGCGCAGACAGCACAATAAACCGAGCCAGTCTCAAGAGCACTGATAAGACCACGGAGTGCATCAGTTCTCCAAACCGCAAAGCATGCGTCACAGAGTCCCCCACCAGAATGTGTGAAGCAGACTATCACATGAGTCATCGTCTGACATTCTGTATGTCCTGATTTTTGCAAGTCATGTTTACATCAGAAGCTCATATCTGTCCTGTCTATCTTGTGACCTAATATGGTAGCAGGCGGAGTGACGCACGTAGACAGAAAAAAAAAGAATCTTATCAAAGCTTGTTGAGAGACACGGATGGATTAGTGTATCATGATTTTCAAGTTTCTGATTATTTGCCATCATTGCATTTCACGTAAGTGATTATGAGCATCTACATATATTTCTCATGCATTTGAGGTGAATGTGTGTTTTGATTGGTTATATACAAGACTGTATTCTCTCTGTCCTTGAACAAAAACCTATAACATCTTTGAATCTGTCTCTCTACAAAATTGCTGCTTATTCAAATCAAACCCACCACTCCTTCTGGGAACACAGGGAACTTCCATTATTGTTTTTCCCTGAAAGATAAAATGTGAGCAAGGACAGGGTTTTACAATGACGCTAATAACTGTGCGAGTTCTCAGACTGCAGTGGTGGGAAATTCTGACCATGAGATGCAAGCATGAACAGCTAAAGCTCAAAATTTGTGGCTCATTACAAACACAGTGTTCTGCTTACACTTGGTCTGCAGACATACACTTGGAAATTTGGTTGAAAGCTCAATATGTAATTTCTTTACACTGTTACTTCTGGAGGCATACATCATTCAGCTATAACATTAAAACCACTGACAGGTGAGGTGAATAACATTGATCATATTGGTACGATGTCGTGTTCTGCTAGAAAACCTTGGATTTTGACATCACTGTTGATGATACTTAGACACCCAGATAAACATTGTCCCACAACAAGCACACTCCCCCATGCAAATGGAAATCCCAAATGTCACTGGACTAACCCCACAGGAAAATGCACCCCACCACATGGAAAAAACATCAAACAATCAGGAACATGTTGAGGAACATGACAATGGCCCAACATGTTGATTTGACCTCCAAACTTCCTACACCCCATTGTGATCAAGCATCAACAAGATGCAGTGAAACAAGTTTGATTGACAGAGGCCCCACTGCACAAGCCAGAGTACCCAAAGGATCCAGTGCCAGCGTCCTGGTTCCAGACTCGATAGGACACCCTGAGAGGTCCTCTTGTCCATGTCCAATGGTTCAGAGCATTTTTGAGCACATAAGGGGGACCAACACAATATTAGACAAGTGATCATAATGCTATGCCTAATCAGTGCAAAGAGTTGATGCATCTGCTTACCTAAACTATCTACTCCTTGGTTGGTGGACTGAAACATAGCTAAAGGCATCAAAAAAACACAAATCTACTCTGGCATAAAGGTGTCAATAGTCAAATTTCATCAAGTGAAAACAATATGAACAGACATAAAGGTGCACTGTGACCACTTTCTTTCCTACAGAGGTTTTAAAGAGGGTTTTGGGAATGTACAAGGGTTAAAGCTGAAGAAAAGCGGTAAATAAGCCAGGCAGCAAAGGAAGAGTGAGGGATTATTTAGACTAAAAAATTAAGTCTCCATTCAGCTAAGAGGCTGTCACTTTCACTGTATGATTTTCTCCAAGCTGGTGTTTTTGACAAACACCACTTGTTATGCAAGCCCAAAGACGACACCAAGCACAGTGGCTGAGGACATCTGTAATCTTACACAATTTATTTTTCCTCTCTTTTAACACAAGGTTACTCAGCAAATCTTTTAATCACATAACTCCTCTTCGGAACATCAACTTTGTCTGAAAACAATTGTCCCCTCCCTGTCCCTCCTCCATGCCTCTGGTGTTCATTAACATAGAAATTGACGAGCCACAATTGATGCTCTAAAGCAAAGTTCAGACAGCAAGGTCAGCCAAGAATCAGTAATTAAGCCAGTCCTTAAAGTGCGGTGGATCGGCTTATTAGTAGTGCGGGCCAGGACTCATCCACATAGAACTGAAAATGGAAATAAAATTCATCTCATTCCCGAAGACGCCTGCAGGACGTCGGCACTCAGCATGGAAAACAATTACAGACTATTACGTAGGGCGCACAGGGTGGAACGTGGACTCTGTCTCCTTGCCTCTAACTGTCTTTTTAGAGACACAGAGTAGACTGACTGGCCACTTTATTAGGTACACCCTGCTAGTACTGGGCTGGACCCCCTTTAGCCTTCAGAACTGCCTTGATTCAATAAGGTGCTGGGAACATTCTTCAGAGATATTATCCATGTTGACATGATAGCAAGACACAGCTGCTGCTAATTTGTTGGCTGCGGATCCATGATGGCAATTTCTTGCTGCACTTCATCCCAAAGGTGCTCCGTTGGATTGAGATCAGGTGACTGTGGAGGCCATTGGGGTATTGTTAACTCACTGTCATATACAAGAAACCAGTTTGAGATGATTTGAGCTTTGTGACATGGTGCATTCTCCTGCTGGAAGATGGGAAGATAGGTACACTGGGGTCATAAAGGGCCAGACATGTTCAGCAACAATACTCAGGTCGGTTGTGGCGTTTAAATGATATTGATTGGTACTAAGGGGCCCAAAGTGTGCCAAGAAAATATTCCCTACACCATTATACCACCACTAGGAGCCCAACTCAGGATGGATCCATGCTTTTTTGTTGTTTATGCCAAATTCTGACCCAACCACTAGCAGAAATCGAGACTCATCAGACCAGGCAATGTTTTTCCTATTTTATATAGTCTAATTTTGGTGAGCTTGTGGAAATTATAGCCTCAGTGTTGATAGGAGCGGCATCTGGTGTGATCTTCTGCTGCTCTGTAGCCCATCTGCTTCAAAGTGTTTTGTATCCAGAGATGGTCTTCTACATATTGTGGTTGTAATGTGTGGTTATTTGAGTTACTGTTGCCTTTCTATCATCTCAAACCAGCCTGACCATTGACTTCTCATTTTTATCCAGAGAACTGCTGCTCATTTTTACCTCCACCAAGGAGGTTATGTGATGGCTGGCATTGTTTTGTTTGTTTGTTTGTGTGTAAAATAACTCGAAAATTAATGGACAGATTTGGATGAAATTTTCAGGGAATGTGGGACAAAGAAGAAATGATGAAATTTTGGGACTGATCCGGATCACCGTCTCGATCCAGGATTTTTTTTTTAAATGTAAATGTACTGTATCTGAGTAGACAATTAAATACTCTAAAAGCCACCAGAGGGCACTCTTGTTTTTGGGGTAACCTCCTGCGACCACATGAGATTTTGGGGCTCCACACGACAAACAGCAACAATGACGGAGTTCCTTTCCTTCCTGAGTGACATACACATGGTTGGGCCGGCATTCTTATCTCTGGTTGTCTAAGAAGCTATGAGGCTGTTAGGAGCTGCCGCGCTACAGGCTGCTCCCGTTCATTAGGTTGGATGGGGTGAATACCACATTGCTGGTAGGAAATTTCAACTGTATGTCATTACATTTGTATCTGTAATGTTCCATACAAAATATGTGAATTGAGAGGTCGTGTTGGGGGTGGACTGAAGCTCCTTGGCAGAGTTATGCGCTCTCTGAGTTCTTTTCTAGTTTCCTTTTTTGCATCATTCTCTGTAAACCCTAGAGATGGTTGCTTTGAAAATCCCAGTAGATCAGTGGTTTCTGAAATAGTCAGACCAACCCATCTGGTCCATTGTCATGTTCCTCAATATGACAATGATTGTTTGATGTTGTTTCCATGTGGTGGGGTTCATTTTCCTGCAGGGGTAGGCCAGTGACATTTGGGATTTCCATGAGGAAGTGTGCTTGTTATGGGACAATGTTTATTTGGGTGTCTAAGTCTCATCAACACGGATGTCAAAATCCAAGGTTTTTCCAGCAGAACACCACATAGTACCAATATGATCAATGTTATTCACTTCACCTGTCAGTGGTCATAATGTTGTGGTTGATCGGTGTATATGTCAGAATATGACTGTGTGACCTTTTATATCCAGAGATAGTCTTATTTCATAGTGTAAAATATCTACAAGATGATGTGAAAGAACTCACCCGCTGCAAACTGCAATCAAGAGAACATCCACGACTCTGGGAACCAATAAGAACACGATCTGACTTCAGATACGCTGCTCAGATGTGCTCTATTGCCTATCATTTCAAGCCCAATTTGGGCCAAATACGGAAAAAGAAACTAAAGCTACATCCTCTACTAACTTGCGTTTGAATGATGTGAAGGACAAAAGGGCTGCTATTAAGTGCAGTAGAGATGATTTATTCATTGTTTTAAGCTGCATTGTATCAAAGGCCCTGCTGCAGGTGGTAGAGGCAGGCGAGATATGCACTTAAATTGTCTGACAGAGGTGTAGGCAGGAGGGCTACAGTCGCTCTTTATCTCTGCGTATATTTCCTGCTTTCTCTGTCTCGGTCATGACAGTCTGGCTCAGTGCCGTAGCTGATGTTAAAGTGAGGACACGAGCACATAAGTGGAGATTTTCATACCATACTTCGTCATTAATTTAGCTTTTAGGCCCAGGGGCTCTCTGGTGCCCAGCTCTCTTGTGGAAATAGACTGCTGTTATTATTACTGATTTAATCCACTCTGACCTTTTGCATACTGAAAGAAGGATAAACATGAAGACTGTGAATTATTTACCTGGAGAATGGAAATCAAACAGACACAGGGCACAGTTTTCCAGACCTCTATCATTCCTATTTTTGCTGTGTTCATTATGGCATTAGGTCTTGCACAAAGAAACAGAAATGGAAACTGAAAATATGCTTAGGCAGTTCGTATTTAGGCTCACACAGCTATAAGTATGGCTGCTCTGAACTATAACACTGAGTTCAACATGATGTCAGTTTATCATTTATGAAAGGGGGGATGTTTGACCTCTTAAACATCCTTTCAAGGAGACATGGGGTCTGCTCATGATCTCTAATTATGAGAACAATCATTGGTATTGGAAATATTTATGTAGCATTTGATGCCATTACAATATGACTTTATACTATTTTATTCCAACAACCCCAAGATCTAGATTCCTGCACTACTGCAACAGAACGCTCTAAAAAATAATTTGACCACACAATGATGTTCAACTTTAGACTAATAAAACTGAATCAACATACGTTCTTTCTTCAAATCTAATCAGGAAGGGTATGAAAAAGAATATAATCTAATCGTGTTTGGAGGGAGAACAGTTATAGTCCAGTGGTTCAGGTGCACCAATTTTATCATATCATGTTGGTTTCTCTTTAAATGAAGATTCAGTAGGGTATAAACTAAATAATGCCATAGATTATATTGGTGGGTCTATGTAATACTCTGCAGTTCAAATTGTGTCATCAAAATGGACCAAATTAAAAATGTTGTTTTTTATTACTTTACTAATAGATAACTCTTTCTCAGTTTAATTTTTAATTATTCACATTTGGGTTGCTGCTTCAGAATCAGATTTTTCATCAGAAATAATAATGACTCATTATTCTAATTTCCAATTCTGTGTTTTGCACTTGGGGTTAGACAGTGCAATTAGCTACATAGTCTATCGGCATTACTATCATCACTATAATAATCCTGTCTTTACTTTCATTAATCTATTCAGTCATTCTCAGGCATTCATTTATTTACTTAATCCTTCGTTTATTAGCATATAGGCTTTAGCTAATGAATAATATGTATCATTACATACAGGGCTGGGGCAACTCAAAAAGGTATTTCCAGGCTTCTAATCTATGTTTAATCCGAACAACAATACATTCTGTGACTGCAGTCCAAGAGGAATGTTTACATACATCGCCAAATCCTCCCAAAATAGACAGCTGATAAAGTTTTGCAGGGTCAAATGTGCTACATCCATAATGTTGTTAGAGTGTACTGCATCCGTGGCTGATTGTCGACTCCCCCCTGTGCACCAATGGTACGGTCCAGTCAAAAGTTCAAAACACAGAGACAGAAAATTAGAAGAATGAGTCTGTCTTTATTTTTGTTCGAAAGTCTAAGTCTGCAGCAACAACCCAAACAGAAAAAATGAAACGTTTCACTGAGAGAAAACGATCCATTTGTGAAGTAAGTGGGGGAAAAAAGTGGATAATTAAAGTTTCACACCCATTTTTCATTAGATTTGTTTTGATGGCGTGAATTGAACTGCTAAGTGTCTGTGCTGCTTCTGGCACCTGTGAGACGATTAAATATGAGTAACAAGTGCATGAGAATGAAGACTTGTCATACTCTGAATTGACTACACGGGTTTGTAATATTAGGAAGGATTTTTATCAGTCCTCGCAAAAACTCCAAGGTAAATGGTAAAAGCATGCTGTTAATTACTGTTACAAAGCAATCCACCAGGGTTGTGTGATTATATGCAACACTTTGCTATTTGACATTAACAAAACTTCAGCTTTACTTATTTTCCATCTAATGCTGCATTTTTTTACTGGAGCACTCCATTAATTGCATTAATGGAATAGTACAATTTAAATAAAGGGGGCCAGCGTTCCCTAAAGTCCTAAAGTCAGTCTCAACTTTTTCAAATTCATTGAAGCCTAACTTTTCCGTTACTTTAGGTGCCCAACACTGAGACGGAAAGAAAAAAATATATATCTTGACTGTTCATGCGTGTGAAAGAAACAGTCCTGCGAAAACATCTACATGATATTTATGTAAGACACAGAGCATTTGGAGACAGCTGGTGGAACATATGCTGGCACTGTGTCACTGATGCGTCTAAAGTTTCCACTGTATTGTGGAATAATGGGTCAAAGAGAGACAAGCCAAGACTCATCGTACATGTATCCAAAACGTCATGTACGATGTGGGTAATTACAGTAGAAAGGAGTGCTGTAAGATTATGACCCCAATAATAATCCTGATTATTTAAAACAATATTGCGACCGTGATTATTTACTAATTTTCAGGGCAAGATATTTTTATTACACTTTCACATTTGAATAAGTAGATTATAGCTTTCACTTACATGTTGTGAGATATTTCTGATAGTGTACAGATAATTGCATCACAATAACATGTAAAATAAGTCTATTCTTCACCTGTATTGAGTGCATTCCCTAAACGTCTCACTTACTAAACATCTATTGATCAGCAGACATTACACATTACCAGTGTTATTTAAAGCACCTCATATGCAAGGTAAGGCACAGCTTAACTTGGCAGTTGTGCATAGAGAAGCCTCTAGTCTCCATATTCGTAGTGCATACAACGCAGCCTGCATGCAATTATGACATTGAAAAGAGTGAAATAACGCTTTCTTATAGATTCAAACCAAGTGATTTTATCTACAGGGGCTTTTCTAAGTGCTGTGTTTTTCAATTAGCAGAGCGCAGTTTAAGTGTCGATGTTGATCATTGCGGAAAGCCAAAATTGTGATTAATTTTTAAAAATTAATGTGCAGTCCTTTTTGTCATTTTCCAGAATTAGAAAGTTTGTGGACGTGATTGAGACACAAAAAAACATCTATGTTTTTGTTGCCCCACGTGTATGTAAGCTAAGCTAAGCTAAGCTAACAGGGCAGTTGCTCAAATTTTAAATTTTCACAAAGTTCTGTGCAACAACAGATAGTACAGTAATGAAACAAAAAGCACACAGTGATGTACAGAATAAGCCATATATGTAAAGCTATATATATAAAACCTTACTATATGAAACAAAATATGGATCACACATTCATAGAAAAACCACTGTACATATTGCATTAGTAGGAGCTAAGTGTTGCACTTTGTATAAACAGTTATATAATGCCAGAAAATCCAGGGATTGACCATGTAGGTGAAATATGTGACCAGACACATCAAGAGTTCAGGTTGAGCTGTTGTTTGTTGAGCAGTGTGACAGAAGCGGGAATAAAGGACAGTTTAAACCGACTGCAGCGTCTGTAGCGTCTACCTGAAGGTATTGACTGGAACGTGGTCATTCCAATCAGGAATCAGTTGAGCCAGACAAAACACAATCAGGCTCCTCTGGGTGTCACCGACCGACACAGTGAAAAAATTCTCCACTTCACCATTATAACTACAATATTTGCTTGTAAGTAAACAAAATTATAGCATTTATCCTAAAAACAAAGCAAAAAAAAAAATCTTCTTCATCAACACAAAAGCAGCTCTGAATTTAATCAGTTACTGTGGAAATAGGCTAATCTTCTATCTCTCTTCAATTTAAGCAAGCAAAAACAACAAAGATACAGACAGACTGTGTCATATAAAGGGAATGAGCACATCAGCATGTGGCGAGAAGAAAAGTCCAATCAGCCAGCCATAAAAACACACACGCAGAGGACGAATGCAAAGACATGAAAACCTGGTGTGGTTGTGGAAGACAGCAAGTTACTGAAGGTCATAAAACAGACTGAGAGCGAGAAGGACAGAAGGAGAGCGCGGCTAGCCTGGAGTGACAAAAGGAGGAGTGTTAGATGTTTGCCACTTCATCATTTTGCTGTGAATGATTTTGCATGAATTTGTGTGATGATTCATGATACGCCGTGATTGATTTGCTCTGCAGCGAAATGCTCGTAATTAGTTACTGGGAGTGAAGAAAGCA
Organism: Dascyllus trimaculatus; assembly: GCA_024666655.1. Lineage (NCBI taxonomy): Eukaryota > Metazoa > Chordata > Actinopteri > Pomacentridae > Dascyllus > Dascyllus trimaculatus. The sequence continues at coordinate 13,857,301 of CM045456.1, read as the reverse complement.
TAAAAACCAACCATGTGAATGACTTTCTCTTCAAGTGAAAGTAGTTTGTTGTTTGACTCACTTCCTTTTCAAAGTATTTCTGGTTACCTTCATCACGAACGCAGCTCCGTCTGCAGTCATAACAACCTTATCGGTCACACAGTATTCAAACTCATTAATAGTGCATGTCTGGCTTGTAATACAGTTACTGTTGTGCTCATATGGTGGGACGGAAAGCTGGAGTGGGTGTGTCATTAGTAGTAAGCTGATCTGGAGAGAGGGAGCAGGAGTATCCCCTGGCTCGCTCATGTCTGACAGCCGGAAGATTAGTATGAAGGATGTTCTTCATTTGTTAAGTGCTGATGCTAATCCCATTTGTCCATGTTATGAAGTGACACTCAGTCTTCGTGCAGTCTGGACAGCATCTCCGAGATCAACACTGACGGAAATTAAAACCAGAACCTGCCTCCCTTATTTAGCCATCCGTTATTCATGTCTGTATGAAGTCTGATTTGTCTCTTGAGCCATCATATAATACAAGGCTTGAACGGGAGACGATGGAACTTTTGGGGAAAGATTCAACACATTTCCTCTTATACTTGAAAAGGTAGATTTAAAAAAACCACACTCAATTCAATATACCCAGCCCTTTTGTAGATGCAACCTTACTAGTAGCAGTTTATGGTGGCTCGATTTGGATTAAGTGTATTGTTTTTTTATCATAGCCAGTGGAAATTTACAATTTTAAAAGAGCAGCAGGTGTGGATTAACTGGATTAACAGATATGTGATGGAGGTGTTCTAACACAGTACACTTGCGTCAGATTCAGTTCAAATCTCCTTATAGTCCACTAACTTCCCATTTTGTGTGTGAGCTGCAGTGAAAATCCAGTGTTGGTACACAACAAAGTGGCTCGAACCAATGCATCAAACACTATTCCAGTGTAACTCATGCATGTTTAAACTCATGCATGTTTGAGCTTGTGCACAGGACACAGGGAAACAAAGGGGAAGGAAAGCAGGACAGCAAATCTGACACATGCTAACTAATTCAATATGGTAAGTAACTGGATGAGCTGCAGTAAAGCAATCAAGATGCAACAGTATTTCACTGAAGTATTAAAAGAAGTTATAATGAATAATAAAGCTTGTATACACAGGTCTGACCAAGAATCAAACAAGACAACACAGACTATAATAAGAGTGAGACTAAGGCTATAGTTGTTTTTTGGTAAACAAACTACAAGGAAAGGGGAAAAAAAAGGAAATTTTGCTACAACAAATATCAACCTATGTTCTCCAGAGCAGCAACTTTAAAGCATCAGGATTAAACAGCGAGTAAATTCAGTACGCTTAGCTAAAGATAATAATGACCACAAGTCTAGCTTTTCATGTTGAGTTCATCCAATCGGCACATAAATACTGCACACGCTTTTTCGATGACTATTTCAAGCTGCTGTGTATCATTTTCCTCATCTCTGACTGTGTTGTTGTTGTTGTTGTCGCGGATTTTAACATTCATGTTGACAACCCTGACGACAGCAGCACTGTGCTGCATTCTTCATAACTGTGGAATGACTAAGCATGTGACAGCTCGCAGACACAATAAGGGCCACACTCCGGACTTAATCATCCCGGAGGATTTTTAACACGAGGTTGCTCTTTTTATCTGTGTTTTGTTTGAGATGACTTGCTCCGATTACACAAACCTTTTAATGGAATATTCATCAGAAATGCTGTGTCACTGAAAACACCAGTGGATTATTCATTCTGACTTTCTTTTAAAAACCTGCCCCCGTGTGGGTTTCAGTTAGTGATCTTGTAGATAAATTTAGTTCTAAAGAATTACAAATGTTATTAATGCCAAGGTAAAGATAGTCTCTGGTTGAAAATCTGAACTGTCAAAGAACAAATCTTCAAGTGCATTATGACATCTATAAACATACACTTGTAAAAGTTTGACCTGAGAAATGCAAAGTAGTATTTTCTTTTCTTCTTTTCATACAATGCTGCAAAAACATTTAAAATCCCCCAAGCCCCATTTGCCACTGCTGACAGGCTGACAAACCCTGTTGTGTCAGTGGTCCTGAACTTTTATCAGCTAAGTCATGCAATGAATTCATTACTGACAAAACTCAGAAAATTACACCAGCTGTCACTTCCTGTATCTCAGGTAAAGAGTCTATATCGTCCTTGCAATCCTATCAACCATATGTGCAGCATCTGCAGTCCTCCTCCTGTTCACATTCTACGAACATGTTTTTTTAAAAACTGTCATTAGATGTTCCGCAAATAGTCAGCTCTTGTCTTCTCTCTGGCTATTTGCCACAAGCACTTAAAACTGTATTATTAAGCCTGTCCTTAAAAAAGAACAATTAAGACACCTCACTAATGGGCAGTTATAAGCTCAAATATCAAACCTCTCACAATAAAATCATTGAAAAGGCTGAAACTGAACACATTCTCAATCCTACATAGTTGTTTTGATGTTTTTCAGTCTGCATTTTGACCATATTGCCGCACCACTGAGCCTCCTCTTGTTAATGATGTCCATTAATCCATCATATTCAGTCATAGCGCTGTTAAATTCATGGTGGATGGTTGACTACAATGAATTACTAAATAGATATAATAAATGTGTTGGACTTCATGGCGCAGTGCTAAATTGATTAAGGATACAATCTGCCGTCTGTCGATAAATGGAGTTCTCCAGGGCTCCATTCGGGGGCCTCTTCTGTTTAACATCCACAGCTTCACATTAGCTCAGATTATATAAAAGAACAACATATCTTAGCTACATTGAGTGTATGACGTACAGATTAACATAATTATATCAGCAGCCTGATCCCATATAGGCACTAAGGGGGCAAAGATAAAGCTGAAATATATATTTTAGGAGCCAAATAGGAGGAAAATTAAAGGTAACGATCAGCTTCAGTTGCTAAAAATAATCAGGCAAAATGAAAAATTTTTTCGCTAGTTTTGAAAAGTGGTCAGGAATTTCAAACAATGAATGAACAATATTGCAAATTTGATGTTATATGTGGTATTTTCTTGGTTAGTCGCCATAGTATAGGAATCACTGTATCCTCCCAGATGTATGCTCTGCAATTGTTTTATTTCTGCAGCTAGAACCCAAACTCAGCTATGTAATGTGTGACTTAGATTACAAACATACAACATACAAGGACAATATCTCCTAGATAACTGACAGTTTGCTAAATGAGCTACTTGTCTCTAATCATGCTACTAATAAGCTAAATGAATGAACATAACCATTTTCAGAGAGGTCACTTGTGGCAGCGGTGGGTACAGTTAAGGAAAAGTCAAAATGTATGTGATGTTAGCTTTTGGTATTTTTTTCTTCCAGATTGCTTTTTATACTTTTTTTGTCAGGGACTATGCACAACACAAAAACATTAATCCCAGGAGAAGAGATGCATTGTACCAGATTTAGCTACTTGCTGATTTCCATCTGCAGTCCCCAGGCAACAAGGCACAACAGTAAATATAAAATACAAATACATATTCAAGATTCTAAATACAAATAAGACGATTTTGCCATAATGGAGAAGACATGACTGTATAATGTTGCTATAATTGAACATCAGAAAAAAAATGAGTCAACAGAAAATCGACTGTAAATTACATTTATAGTCACTGCAATGTGAGAATGAGCACATCTGACTTTTTTTTTACTGTTTGAATATTATTCTGAAGCTCTCAGTGTGAGCTCTGGTAACAATTCACTCTGAACAATGATAATTAGATTAACTGATGATTAAAAAAGAGGTTTAACCAAAGTCATAGAGACATGCAGAAACTGTAACAGCATAAGACAAAACAGCAGAGCAAATGCTGTCCTTCGAAATGTGCGCGTTATAGTTCCGGTGGGACCATAATGTATAAACAACAGAGGGTGCTGGGACGTTAATGCGCAGAGCAATGGAAGTGAGTTCATAAATAGTCCTGTGCTCTGACACGCTGAGCTGGCTGAGGAGGTTTGCAAGGCTGCTGAACTTGGAATTCTCCTTCGTGAATGAAAGTTCAGAAAGTGGTGGGGCCCACCTCCACTCGGCAGCCCACACAGCCAGGCCTTCACACCATTTTACGTAACCATGGATGGTAAAGAGGAGAGAGAACAGAAGAGGCAGAAAAAGATAGAGAGGTGGCAACGGAGAGGAGCAGAAAAGACGGAGTCATAGGGGAGAGAGACGGAAGTATATATAGCAAATAATGAATAAGATGCACACTCATATTCCTAAATAGCATGATGACATCGTGTTGTTGAGGACCTTTGTTAGAAAAATGTATCCTACAGGATGAGGCTGACGTTATTCTATATTTTCATATTGTCCATGTACCCCACATAATGTATTAGTCAATCTTTCTTCATCTGTTTTTCTCAGTTTGTCAGTTTATTCTGAACAAAGCTGTAACTCTTTAAAAATGGCACACAAATGCATAATTTCCATTTTGAGCAGTGTAGTTTTTAGCAAACATTACTCAAGCAGGAGTAAATAATAAATTTGCAGAGGGACTATTTTGGCTTAATACATATTTGGTGCACCAGTGAGCATATAAAGCAGTCGGACAGTGTTTGGGGATTGATTTAAAATAAAGCAGCATGTCACCCAGTGTAACGTAATGGCTCATTAATGTCATTAGTGTCTGTGAAGGGCTGCAGCACACAAAATCTATACATAGCTTTGGCTACACAGGTAGTACTTGTTAGTGGAATCAATTAATCGCTGGTTTTTCAAGGCATTTGTCGACAATGAGAAAGAAAATATAGAATGGACTTCAATTTTATGGATTCGGTTGCATCTTTTAAAAACGGAACAAATCAGACTAGAAATATGATCACATTTTTCAGCACATGCTGCTTTATATATGTACATTCAGTACATGTCCAGAAATAATGAGGATTTTTAAAGTCACGGGTCGGGTCATTTTTCAGAGATAGAACGCAGTATTTGGAAAACTCTTGCACACAAGCACAATCTCATGCTAACTCACACTCGCACAGCCTGACTGGTGATAGGGGTGCTGCGTTTGGGCAAAATGCCAGGCAGCTCTCTGCCTGAGGAGATAAACTTTTCTGCTCACGGTCTCTCCACTTACTCATCAAACAGCCCTAATGATCCCACTGCGGGTGAAGTGAGGTCGTGTGTGTGTGTGTGTGTGTGTGTGTGTGAGTACGTGCATGTGCGTATACGTGGATGTGGGGTTAGGGGAGTACAGTGGGCATTGCTCAGAGTAGCAGTGGTGTGTGTTGCTTGCTAACACAATTTTGTCGAACAGCATTTTCAAATCACTTTCTATATGTTTGCTGTTTTTTCCTTCCTTTCTGTCTCATTTGGAAACGGCATTGTACATAACTGTCATCATGTAGTACCATCTCTGTTGCCTATAATGGCTAACATTACTCAGTGTGTGTCCTGATTGTGCATCTCAAATGTTGTACTCAGGCCTAGAGTAATTTTTGGGTGGCTTATTTGAGGCCTTGAAGGAATCCAGTATTATATCATTGTCATACAAACAAAAAATACACTATCCTATAAAAAGGTGTAGGTTGCATAAAGCTGCCGTCTTTTTTCGTAGCATCTGTGAAGACATATCAGTGGTTTAAATGGAGTTGTTTTGCTGGTTGATGCTGTGAAATCAGATGCACTAAAGCATCTTTAAAAATCTTTGCATGAAAAAAGGTGTTTTCTGTGGCGAAAACTGGTTTAACCTATAGTTTTAATTGTAGCAAATACATAGGAGCTGAAAAATATATATCCATGCATTAACTATACCTGCTTCATCCTGTACATAAGAGTTTCCTCAATCCATCACAGGGCAAACATGAAGAGACAGACAACCATGCATGCTTACACTCACCCCTACAGCCAATTTAGAATCACCAATTAAGCTAACATGAATGAGGAGGAAGTCTGAGCACCCGGAAGAAACATGAAAACTCCACATGAAAAGCCCTCGGCCAACCAGCAGGTTTGAACCCACAACTTCCTCACTGTGAGGCTACAGTGCTAAAAGCTGTACCGTCGCGCTGCCCTGAGCTGAATAATATAACTGCAGAAAAAGTAATAAAAAAAAATTAAAATCATAAGTTACAAGAGATCCATTAATGTGGTTTAGAAAAAAAAACTTAACGTATCACTTTTTTGAATTAAAAAGAATTCATAAATGCTTAATGGAGGTTTTAATACATTAAGGATGCTGTTTCTTGCATATTACCTTCAGATAGTCTTGTGTGTGTTTAGAACTGTGTTGTATGTTTCACTGGTTTTTACATTACATCGAAAACAGGGCAACTTCATACATTATTAATGGTGTAACAATACTTAAAGGTTTTTGTTGAGGGTAAGATGAAGGCTATTTAAGGAGCTTTTCTATAAGTTCCATAGAGGCCTTGGAATTACTCTTAGTGTGGCCCCTGGGAGACTCGACCTACAACAATGCATACAATACCGCTCCTGCTGTAATCGGCTGTCAAACTCCTGTGATTAACTTAACATAATGTATAAGGCGGTCAATTTACCAGCAGCCTCCACTGACTATCCAGAAGAGTGGCACGCTGCCGGTCCTCCACGACTCAGCCTTCTAATACACTGTAAGCTTTGTAAAGTGGTTATGAAGTGCAGGAGTCATGGTTTCCAGTGCATGCAACAGAAACATTGTCTCCGCGGAGCCCTAAAAATAGGTCATGCTCTGCTCTCTGATCTACTTCGTACTGTTACATAAAATACACTCTGCTTTGTATCAAATCCCTGTTTCTTTGCCTCGCTCTCGCACAGACATACAGTACACAAAACAAAATGCATATACAGGGATTACAAAACACTCTCTGACATACGCATTACTGACTAGAATTTGACGTGAGGAATTTAAAGTAAGATTTAACTATTACACTTAGCAGGTATGTTTAAATGAAGGTACTGTACTATCAAATGTGCAAGGCTGTAAAATAATACTTTTATATCTATAACCATGATGGACCATGATTTCTATGGACTTTTTAAAGACCAGAACAGAGTCTGTTGTTATCAATGCATCTATACATATTTTATAAGTCTCTAACTCTTGGTTTGTCGTTTGTTTTAGGTCCAACAATGTTTTGGACTCTTTTGGTTGTGTTTTCCTTCACCAAAATAAGGTATGAGCACTAATCACGACTGTAATTGGTGATAATGACACTTTTTTTTCCAGATGAAAGCACTTGAGATGAGAGGACGGCTTAATGCCACTGAGGAAAGATCATGTGAACCCTCCAACCTTTTCTATTGATTCCTCAGCAACATGATGCCATTGACAATCAAAACTCTGATAAACAAGCACAGCTTGATGCCGCAAGAACTGCAATATAGAGGACATTTTTTCTCCAATAGAGACCAAATCTGAACTACTATTATAATTGTGCAGTTTTTGTTGCATGGTGCAGAGTGTACATGTTTTTTTTTTAAATGTTGTGAATGTTAGCCAATAGGGAGACATTTACTCCTCAGATCTGCACATGCAAAAGGGCTTTTTTCTGTACTTTAAACTTGATAAAGATTCAATAATATTACAGACTTAGGAACAAGACAAACTAGAACCGACTAGAATCTGCCCTCTGTACAAATCCCTAAATAAAATACATATAATGCATCTTAAAACTATCATCACACCATAGGCTCAACTTCTGTACACTATATGATAGTTAATTACATTTTTTAACTGTACCTAAATGAAACGTATTTAAATATGATAGAAGTATTTATGGGGAGTCAGCTCTACCTCAGCAAGACAATTAAATTAGGAGCTGTTCGGGATCCAAAGTCAACTTCCCACCAGAATGAGTGATTGTGTTGCTAATTGAAACATTAATAGTAAACATAATAAAACACACACTGCACTGCTAGCACCTGGAGCCAGACGTCTGCCAGTTTGGAGACCTCAAAATTATGTTCCCACCCATCCCACAGACATAAAAGCTGTAATTTATTAATGAATATGTTTTGAAAGTTAAATGTGGCACATTTGAAAAATGACAGCAAGCGGTGGGTAATGCATGTTGTCAGTGGCAGCTATTGGCTATGCTCCACTAGGCCCGTGCCAATTTTTAAATGATTTTCAGAATGTCCAGTCATAATCACTTGTCTGAAGTTATTCTGAGAAAGTGGATTTCTTGGTAGCTGATGCTGATTTCCCGAATGAGCAGTTAAGATCACGGTGGAAATAGGGGCAAAACAGTAATGTTAGAGTATTGTGTGGGGAAATGCAATAATACCTGTTATATTGGTTTCTGACCACATAATGCCAAAGACGGAAAGAACTGACTTCTTGTTTGATCTGACAGTAACAATCTTTACACAAAGATTATGGTAATGGTTGTATCCAATTTATGCTTTGCTGTGAGTATCCAGTCGGAAAAAATAGCTTTGTATTGTAAATTTTCCTGTCACAAGAGTTACAAAGCTGCATTTGGAGGACATATTTCTTTTGTGAGAACCAAAGTTGTCTGACTGAAAGTTGGCATGCAATAAAATATCATTTTCACAGGTGCATGTGTGCTTTAAAAAATTTTTTAACAAAACAATCCCAACAAAGGTTTGAATCAGGTTCGTGCTGTTTGATCTTGACACTGATGCATTGGAGAAAATCTCTGACCTACATTGTGCATTACAATTGCACTGATCTCTCTTCATGAAATTCGGTCCATAACATTACATTTGGCTCTTCATCTCAGATTAAACGCTTTAGTATTTCTCATCTCATATATTGTATGCACTCGGTGGATTTGTCAAACACGCATAAAATAACTAAAAACTCCTACAAGGCTGATAAACAGATTTTTAATAGCTGACCACTTATTTCTGTTAGATGAATAGAGTCCACTTCGCTTTATTACTTATTGTCCTGTTGTGTTATGCCAGAATCAGCAGCATGTCTTAGCCAGCTCAGTGATACCCTCCCCGAGTCCCTCGCATACCTCACCGTACTCACCCCAGGCAACACCTCCCCTCACTTCGCTCCCCCACTTCTCGCCACAGGTTCGATTAACAGCGTTCGCTTTGTTCTGACCCCCTGGGGCTACTGCTATTGCCGAGCACCTCTGTGTGTGTGTGTGTGTGTGTGTGTGTGTGAGGACAAGTGAGTGGAGTACGATGCTAGAGAAGAGTCGAGAGTCTTTGAAGAGCGAGAGAGGAAAGGAAGAGGTGCCAGAAACGGATAAACACAGGAATACCAAGGGACAAAATAAACCCATGATGTTGAAGTAATTTTTACTCAGAATGGGGAGGGTAATGAAAAGTTTCGAGAGAATAAAAGCAGCGCACCGAGACGAGGTTGCAGGGATCAAAAGAAGATGAGGAAGGGGACATATGTACCCTCAAAGCAACCGTTCACCTCTTCAGAGCCATCTGCATAGGATTTGTGTCATTCTTAAAGGTTAAAGAACACCACAGTAACACATTTAGCATTTATACATGTGTAGTGCTGCTCTTAAGATCTCAAGAATCTGTGCAGAGTGAAACAGTTGACATGTTATCGTGTATCTTGTACCACAGTGTGTGTGTGTGTGGGGCTGATGTAATAACTTGTAAGACTAAGTGTTGTTTACTGGTAATATTATTCACACGCTATCTGCATAGGGTGTTTCACATGCAGAGCATTCTCATAGAGCAGCGTACAGTACGCCAGTCCTGAGACACCTGCAGCAAACGGTGAGTGATCAATAAAGCTACGTGTGCCTATATATGTAATTTGGAGCATGCACGGGTGAGTCAGTCATTAGAGTAAATCACGCTGTGTTTGACCGCCTGCAGAGACATTGCTGTACAGAGGCACTGGAGGGCCTACTGCTTACTGGCACAGCAGGAGCAAATACAGAAACCAACATGAATGCAGAGAATCACAAAGATTTCACTTTACATAAGCTTTATCTCTCTTTCTTCCAGTTACTAATATAGGCGCCGGTGTCGTCCTTGTCATTGCTTGGTTGTGTCACTTCTGTTCTTACAGACAAGCGAGACAGACAGATGTATTGCATGTAGTGCATGGACCATTAATCTGAACCATTAATCTGAACCCGTTCTCATGCCTACGGCATCAAAAACCACTGTTTTGTCAAAAGTGCTGGCGTCTCAGAGATGCACACAAGGTGCCTTTTGGCGTCACTGCCACCTTCGTCAATATTTAACAGCATCAGACATATAGGAGGTTTTCCAGTGCACATCAGTAAGGAGGTTGTATTAATGGATTAATGGATCAAGGTAAGTTAGAGGACTCTCACCAAGACCAAGGTTTGTATTCTGTGTTCCATTATTATTTTTTTTCACTTAATTTCATTTTAATTTCTATTGGAAGTTTTGTTTCCAGATGCTGTTTGGTTAAGTATAGCCACCAAATCTTCTTGGTTAGTTTATGAAAACATCATGCTTTTTGCTAAAATTAACATGAAGCACGTGCTACAAACGTCTTGTTGCCTGATAAGGAGCCACAGTGACGAGACCCACTGTGAAAATCTGCCATCTGCCCAGTCTACCATCTATTTCTGCAGTGTCTTAAACGTATTCACTCCTCCTTTAATTTTTTTCAATTTAATTGCTTTCAACATTGAATCATAGTCAGTTTATTTTGGCTTTTTTGACAAGAATTTCTTTCTCTTTCATGTCAGAATGAAAAGTGATTTTTACAAAGTAATGTCGATTCGTGCAAAATAAGTGATTGCACAAGTGACTCATCTAATTCAGCACAGGTGCAGCCAATTATTACTAAGAAGTCACACAATTAGTGAAATTGAGATAATATGGGTGCAGTGAATGCGTCTCAGTGATTGTACTATCAAGACACCTGTACCTGGAAGGTTCAGTCACTGGTGAATCAGTACCCTTGGCTCTAACAACACCATGAAGACAAAAGAACATTGCAAGCAACTCTGGGAAAAGGTTATTGAAAAGGGGGAATGGATAAAAGAATGTTTTCAAGTTACTGAATATCCCTTGGAGTGCAGTTAAATCCATCATTAAGAAATTGAAAGAATATGGCACATAGGTAAATCTGCCGAGAGCAGGTCATCCTCAAAAACTGAGAGACTGTGCAAGAAAGTGACTAGTGAAGGAGGCCACCAGGAGATCTATGACTCTTCTGAAGGGGCTAGAAGCGTAGCACCTGAGGTAGGAGAGACTGTGTACACAACAACACTTGCTTGTTCTTTACTAGTTAAGTTTTAAGGGAGAGTGGCAAACTGAAAGACACTGTTGAAAAAGGCTCACGTTAATTCTCAATTTGAGCTTCCCACAAGGTACGTGGGAGACTCTGAAATCAACTCAAGGAAGGTTCTTTTGTCTGATGAGAACAATATTGTGCTTTTTGGCCATCAGATTAGACAATATGTTTGGGTGGACACCAAACACTGCATATCATTACAAAAGCACTATCCCCACCATTAAGCATGGGGGTGGCAACATCATTGCAAAGCTGATCTGATTGAGACCTATCCACACAGGCTTAATGCTATAATTTTGGCCAATGGTGCATCCACTAAATAATGACTTGAACAAGGTGAATATATAATCACTTAGTTTAACTTTCATATTTTTAAATAATAAAAGTGTCATTTTTTTTTTTCTTACAAATTCTTGACAAAAAAGATAAATTATAATGAGCGTGGGAATTTCATAGATATACTGAACTTACAGCACCTTGAAAACTATGCTAACAGTTACCAAGTGCCCTCAAATGTGACACCAAAAGGTCCCGACAAAGCAGCTGTATGTGACGAGCTGGAATGAGACCAGGCTCAATATACTGTATATTGACTAGTGCAGCTCTAAGAAGAAGAAGCTGAGGTCAAACACAAACATGAGGACAGGAGCACTTGAGGAGGACATATCTTCCCAATAAAATTCCAACATACATCAGTTCCTCAAACTATACTTGAAAAGCTGCTATATGTTACGGAGAGGTGGCTTTTGCTCTCCATTCCTTAAGAGTGCTTGTTACAGTGCACCCTTGGAGACGTAACAAGTGTAGGATCAAGTTAATGAAAGTAAGATGGTGAATGAAAAAGCTGCGAACTGCACAATAACCAGCATGAGCAGTGCCCTTGGTGTTTTGCTCTGCCCATCTCTGTGGTATTTTTGTGACCAGCACAAAGTGTGTGAAGAAGAGGAGAAGAGGCCCAGGCAGGAGGTTCATTGAAAGGAGGCAGTAAACAAACAGTTGGTGGTGTTGTGGTGGAATTGTGTATTAGACTGTGGGTTAGGAGTACACATCTCACACTCACCCATGTTTGGAGTGCAGCGTCAATCAATGCTGCCAATCTGATGATTTTGTGCAAGAGCTCATCATAAAAACTGTGTATGTGTGTGTGTGAGAGAGAGAGAGTGTGTGTTTTGTTTGTTTATTTTACATTTCAGCAGGTGATGTTTTATTCATGCCGCGCCACATTTTAAGAGAAATAGCATCATATTAATGTGATCACAATAAAACCTGCTTCACCAAACTGCTGTTTCCATTTTTTCTTTCATTTTCATTGTGCAATTTACCTGTTCAAAAACATTTACCTCTCTGGCTGCTGCTTTTGTTTTGCTGTGTGTGTTCACGTTGTGCCGCTCGGCCTCATCCAAGGCAACAGTATAATTCCCTGGAAAATCTTGGGTTGTTGAGCTGGAGTCGACATGCTGCCCTGTGATTGGCTCAGCTGTTTCAGAATGAAGAGAATAGTGATGTGACTGTCTGAGAGCATACAAATCACCACAATCTCCAATCTATATTCCACTTCACCCGGCCCTTTTGCACTTTGAGCTGCTTCGCGGACATGAACCGAAATAGCAGGTTCATTCGGTCCATACGCCGACTTTGTGCACAAACAAATAGAAACTCAGAGAGGTCCCCATTTCACTGTAATCCATTTTAAAAACTGGTACTTACAAACCAACATGTGAATCCAGTTATTTATACCTCCAACAACCTTGTGATGTCAAATTGAATAACAAGAGGCATTAGTTAGGCGGGTAGTTAGTTAGTAGTAATGCTAAATCTATTGTGAACTGCTCCATTTATAGACTGTTTGATGTCACTAAATCCCTTTTTGGTTCATTTAAATGTCACAGTCATTAAGGTCATTGTCATTTTTAGCGTATTAATCAATCGATTCTTTTGTGTGCTTTGTGTTGTGCTGTCCAATTAAATAAATATTAATGAACTGCTTTTATAGCCCACCGCACTAATCTACATTTTCCATTCACTCTTACATGACGTATAACACATACAATACAATGTTTATGTATTTTTCATCCCGTCCACTTTATTTCCTGCAAAAGCCCCTTGTTTTCTCATTATTCTAATACAAAGATAATACATTATAAAAGGAAGCAATATTGTGCGTTCGAGTCTGCACATAGTAGTGTGAGGTCGGGTCTGTGTTCATTTCAAATCACCCCTTATTGTTTTCATCTCTGCCTGTCGTTCTATGGCTCTGTAGAGAGCAGAGCCTTCCTCAGACTGACAGAGGGATAATGAGCCATCGGTAATAGATACATGCTCCGAGGTGCACATACAGAACTCGCACAGTAATTCCATCTCTGTGTCCATAAAAATGTTGTTTACCCCATGTGATTATCTGGGACACGCAATTAATAACCCGAGGTCGCCATATCATCCTCATGGCTAGTCAATATGTCCTGCATTAAAATAAATAGTCGTCAGGGCACACATCGAGACCATTGCTCAGGCCACATCTCATTATTGTGCTCGAAAACCAAACCACACATGTACCTGCAGGTAAACACATGTGCAGATGGAAAACCAGATAACCACACGCTCATCACGACTAATTATATTACTGTGTTGTGTGGTCATGGAGACTACCAAGCTGAATCAAAGAAAAGCAGATTTAACAGTACTGATATGGTGCTTAAATATAACCTGACCCCAGAAACAAACAACAAACTAATATATATACTGTACAGTGAATGCTATAGGTCTTACTGTCAGTATCAATACAATTTATCTAATGGCTTTAACAGGCTTTTATAAGCACTAGAGCTGCAATGCTTTCAAGTTGAAGGGGAGCACGTAATTGCTTACTTAAGAGAAAAAAAAATACAAAATGCAGGTTTGGATTAATGAGGTTTCATACATGTCAACAGCAATATACTGTATACTGTAACGAACTAGTGAGTTAATGAACCAAACAGAAAAAAAAACCAAGATGACAAAGACATCCATCCATGTTTTTTATCCCCCTCAGTGAGAAGAGAAGAAGCAGCAAAGCTCCATCTCTACATTGCTACTACTATTTTTCTCACTGCAGGATATTTCAATTCATGGGTAATTCAACATCTGTAAGAAGAGCTTGCCTTGTTTTCCCTCGCCACCAGGAAGGGTATATATTCTGTGAGGGTGTGTGTCTATATAGTGGTTTTCTCTTGCAGAAAAGTGCTGGCAGGATGCTGAAGAATGCTTCGTCATAGAGCTTCATCAAAAAAGCCACGTGTGTGTACATTTTGTTCATCATGTCACTATTTTAATCACAATTGCTTGAAGGACTGGCATCACCCCTTGCTGTGATAATGTCTGACTGACATATCATATAGGTGGGGATAGAAAGTCACTGTCAGAACAAGCCTCTCCCCCATTTATTTGGTTACCAAGGGAGGCGAGTTCTCCACAAATGACTGGCTGCCTGAAACGGAGTGGCAGTCATGACACATGGCCAGAAAAAGGTGGAAAAAAGACGCTGGGTGCAGCGATTTTTCTCAAGGTTCCTGCCTGAACCTGCATAGGTAGTAAGAGCAATTGAAAAGGAAGATGCTTGTGCCCAGAAAAAAACATTACGGGGACACTCAGCATAAAAAGAAAGCGCATAGCTAGTAAAAATTCATATTTTACAACCATAAACCTGACTACAAGATCATATTGGATGCTCAAGATTAAATGGACATTATTTTCACATATTTTGTTAGCTGATGTATAGCAAACAGAGCTTTGGGAGTTCTGCTAAGGGACCAAAAATGCTAGCCAGTAGCCTATCTAAGGCACATGTGCAGCTCTTACGTATTGCAAAAATATTTTGAATAGCTGCTGGAGACAGTAGGATGGAAGTTCAAGCCGGAGACATGACAGCCAGTTGGGAGAAATTCAGTGCATATAGTGAATCTGAGTGCAAATTCAGATTATATATATATATATATATATATATATATATATATATATATATACATACATATAAAAACAAACAAAACTTCTTCCATGCAAAACATATTCTGGATGTAATCTGTAGTATAAAAAACTAGTACATTTTTCCCACCTATTTCTTCGTCTGTTTACCCGCTAAGTATTGCAAACCTTCAGTATTGAAACATGCTCTGCATAATTTCAACTGTAAGCCACTGTTGTGAATACATTACAGTATTACTACTGCAAAAACAATAAAATCCTTTCCTCTGAGACGTATTATATATCAGCAGCAATATCAGCATTAGTTTTCAATATTTTAAAGCATGAAATATTATTAGTATGTCAAGTACAGGCCATTTACAACAAGAGCAGCTACTTTCATCTTTGCTTTTGTTTAAAGAATCATTACTGTCCATTTTGTTACCACTATGAGCCCTCTCAGTCACCTCTGCAGGAGAGAGATCCACACCACGGTGTATCCTCTTCTGTTTGTACATGGCCTTTATATAACTTAATGCACAGCCTACATTTGGATCGGCTGATTCATGCAACTCATTTACATGTTCCCAGTGACCTTCTCTGCTCCCTGCCAGCCCACGCATTCCTAAATCCAGAGTGCTGTGTCCACGCATAGAAGGGGCGTTGCTGAAGTCTCACTCGAATGCGTGCACGCACACATGCGGGGAGACTGATGTGCACATTAAAATGTGAAGTGTGCACATACGAAGACACCATACACCTGCTATACGTACATTTGCTCATTGTCTTTACTTACAGCATGCTTCAGGGGATTTGTGTGAATGTCTGTGCATCACGCGCAACCAGATGCATCCTGTGTTGCATGTTATCACTGCTGGGCCAGCCTGGTAGAGTCTTGTCATAGGATGACATTGTGCGCAGATAGAAGGAGTAATCCCCGATTGTGTAGGTGCAGATAAGTTCCCAAAAGTGTTTTTCTCCTCAGCTTCAAGAGCCGAGTGAAATGAGACCGCTAAGCCATTTCTGGTGGCGTGCTTTCCTGCTTTTTTGTCTTATTTCTCCCATGTTCTATCTGAACTTTCCCCCCTCCTCCCTCATACCTCTCCCTCTGATTTTTGACAAGCCAAACTTGCTCCTCTATTGTTCCATTTGTGTCCTTGCTCTCGGAATATATACCATTCCTCTCTGTGCTCTCTCACTTTTCTTTCCCCCCCCCCCGAAAAAAAACTACTCAGCTGAATCCTTTCCATTAGAGACTGTGAGAGGGAGATTAGTGTTGTATCAGTGTATGTGTGTGTCTTTGGGGGTGGAGGGCCGGGAGAAAGGATTTCCAAGGCTTTCTTAGCAACGGTAAGACGACAACCAGGAATACCATCATTGTCTGGAGGGGTTTGAGGAGGATGCGGAGAAGTCGGCAGATGCTTTATTTATATCTAAAGTGGCTGCACCCATTTCATATCAGCTCTATCATACCATGTAATGCCTCCCATATATATCATTTTCTGTGACTCCTCTGCCCCTGTCCAGTTGAGTGAACCACAATACATATGAGAATATAAGAAACACACATCCATACAGCTCCAGATAGCTCATGCAAATTCACTGGAAATTGAAGCCTTTTTTGCATACAAACGCACACACACTCATCCCTCTGCATCTACAGGGGCCTTCAGCCCTGGGACATGTGTGTTGCTTAGAGACCACGAGGTCACCCCCACAACAGAGATCACACAAACCAGGTGTGACATCTGTTCCAGTGTGGTGGCCACGGCCAGCACTGGAGCCCTGCCTGCTTGGAGCATGCAAATGTAGAACAGCTGGTCAGGAGAAGACACTTGACAGCGAATACATTTGGAAGCACCATAGTGCCTTTTTTTTCAGGCTTTGCAAGTCACCAGCAAATCAAACACTATAAAAACAGATCTAACTCTCCCTGTGAATGATTCTTGAGTGTTTCAGTCTACTACCTTTATGCAAATGTACTCCAAAGAACATAACACAATTCGAAAAATGATGAATACAGCACTTGTAACCGATACTGTACAGTACTGCACTTTATAGCTGCTTCCCACCTACAGTTTCTTTCTTGTTTTAAATGATTTTTCCCTCCTGTACCCTGTGGTGTTTTTTTTATCAGCTGCAGTAGTGATATAAAGAGAAGTGAAATGTAACAAGAGCCCCTGTCTTGCAACCAAGGCTGCCGTGTCATCCCCCTGAGTGGCAGCATGACTTAAATGGTTTCTCTACAGTACGAAAAAAAAGTCAAGGCATTTTTTAAAAGTTTGTTTCCCTCAGCCCTTATTGCATTTCAATGGGCAAACTTTTTCACCTGCTGTGTCACCTTCACCAACCTTTTCGTGATATTTAATTTCCACGCATGTGCACAGAAACAGGTGAAACATGCTAAAATCCCTGTGAGGCTGGAATGCCCTTTGCACACGAATAAAAGGAAATTGCTGAATGGATGAACTAGGGAGAGGAAACTTAGTTATTTTTCACCACAAGTCCTAAAATGTGAAGACTAGCCTGCAACCGGAGGAAATGTCATGTTATTACCAAAATCAAAAGGGTTTATTCTCTGTAATGTGGCTGTTTGAAGACAACTCAGCTTTTCTGTCAGCTGCACATCACTGAACACAGCTGTGCTTATAGGCTCACATTCCACTTGAGTGAATTTTCAAGGAGCCATATTATGCTTTTACTTATTTTCTGTCACATATACTGTGTTAAATTACAAATTACAATGTCCAGTGTTTGTATTAACCCTCTGAATCCCAAGTAATTGTTGCCCTCTTTTTGCTACCGTCAGATTTTTCCTATTTGTGGGCTCATATTTCAGTGCAAAAAATATAAGTGAGGAATGTAACATTTAATTAAAATGAAAACAAATGGAATCAACATGAAGCCTATAATATGTTTTCAAGTCATACAGGTGTTACCACTACTGAAAAAGGTGACTCTACATACCAAAGCTATTTTCCTACTTAGATTTTTAATTGGTTTCTGCACTTTTCTGTCTCCTATCTGTTCTGTGTAAACACAGCCTGCAGTTCAACCCAATTTCTCAGAACACTGCTGGCTGCAACTTAGTCACTAATTATTTCACAGTTGTGCTAATGAAGGGACAGCTGTACTGTCTTTTTGGACTTCACAGAATCTGGTAAGAACAAATGTAAGTTTTTGCTTGTTTTCTTTAACTTGTGAAGAAAAGGGATTTGGACAAAATGCCACAATTTTAAGGTTAGATTTGGTTAATTTTCAGAACAGAGGGGCACGTAACACATGACTAGTTCTAGGACTGAGGAAAAGCTAAGTCGAGGAAAGTTAAAAATTTAATTATTCTTTCTGTTTTTACAGTTTCTGACTCTGACAAATGGTGGAATTTTAGTGATAGCATGCTTTTTAAACCTGCCAGCAGGTTTTGAGGTTGAGAGGATTAGACATAGGCAAAGTTTCAAATAATGAAGTAAAAGTAATCCTTGTGAGCCCAGAGCTCAGGCTTTAAACTATTCAGAATATTAGGTTTTCAGTGGTTTTTGGGATTTCAGCTGACGTCAGCTCATTGCAGATTCCTTTGTATGATCACTTGCTAAGAGTCTGTAAAAGTACGATCTTCTTGGTAAATATATACATTCTTCCAAAACAGTTTTTCTGAGTTGTATATTAGGAACTGAATGGAGTCCATCAAACAAATAACTGACAGCCATTTAGTGACAGCAAAAACACATTTTACATGCTGCGTTATCCTTTGTATCTGCTGATAGCAAATGTTTTTCATTTCTTTCAGCATTTTAGTATATTTTCTTTATTTAATTTGTTCTGGGGGGAGTTTTTCCATTTTAATGGCAGGGGGAGAGACAGGGTGAAAGGGGTTACAGAGGAGAGAGAGACATGCAGCAAAGTGTTGTGAGCCAGACTCAAACTCATGACCGCTGCTGGCGACCTGCACCTACATGGTAACACCCTAACTCAGTGAGCTACACGGCGACCAAATGTAGTTCTTTTTCTTACAAAACCATCTAAACAATATATTAAAAAATATTATATACTGCTTGTGACTGAAAGAGTAAATCCACCATTATATCAAATGATAAACAGGTCATCAGTGTAATATTTACCAAAGAGAGACATCCTGCTGTAATCTTTGTTGCTACATCTGTTCCTGCTGAGCAATCTCATACTCCGGACTGGCTAAGATGAACAGATGCATTTAAGGTCAAAGTAACATAACTTCTGGTTCTGGAGAGGAAATGAACCAAAATTATGTTCCTTAGCAAGTTTAAAGTTGTTTATGTAACCTCTATACCGGCAAGTCGATGAGGTGGTGCTCACAATCACTGGCTGCTCACTTATGGCAGGCTTCCTGAGGCCAGCCAATCAGGGGAAAGTCGTCTTTTAGAGTGGGGAGATCTCAAAGAGCCCGGAGCTACTATGGCATGTTTTATACAGAGACTGCACAACAGGCAGTATGAGATAAATAGGAATTTTTGGGAACTGCAAATTATATAAGATTACTGTAGCGCAGTCCAAGTAGAAAAATATAGGACTAGGAATGAACTCTATTTAAAACCTAAACTCTATTTTACATCAACATTCTGACACTGTGAATGTAGAGAATCATTTTTAATAGCATTTAGTAGGATTGTCAATATGTTTATTACATAATGTTCTGACTTTTAGCCTGTTATAGTTAACTTATGGAAAGATAGCATGCTATGCTAGCATTCATCTCACACAGAATGAAATTAAGGCTTGCACAAGTAGAAATTTTGACATTATGTTGATGCTGTCATCCTCAGTACTCATGTTCTACTGACATTAATCTCAAAATGTAAATGGCAGTCCCCCCGATAGATGGTCAAGTGCAGAACAGAAGGAGAACAGACACTGTCTTTTTCTTCTGAGAGTGTTTCCTGTGAGAATGCTTTAGGAAGTGGGTCCTCCATCACCAAAGTTAGGCAAATAGCAGTTACAGCTTATATCTGCATTTAGCATCTGTTTGAGCTGGTGAATTGGCATGCTCACTGAAGCATTTGAGAGACATCCATCTGCAGTGCCACTCCAGAGCAGTGGAGTGCAACTGCAGTGACAAACGCGCTGTCATCCAATTTCCCACACGCAAACAAACACAACATAGCACACACAGATGTGCCCTCTCATAAACATTTGCTCAGATGCTCTCCTCCTCTCCTCTCACTCTTCCTCTCCTGCTCAATCATTGTCTCAGCCTTAATTTCTGACATAATTCTTGACAGCAATGTGGCGAAGCAGAAAGAATATTTAGATAACGGCGTGTTTCGTAGTAAACTTTCAGGAAATGTAAAAAGTTGCAAGAGTCGATAGTGTGAGTTGTATCAAATAGTCTACACAATATACACTGATCAGGCATAACATTATGACCACCTGCTTAATATTGTGTTGGTCCTCCCTATGTGCTCAAAAATGCTCTGAACCATTGGGCATGAATAAGACGATCTCTCAGGGTGTCCTATGGGGTCTGGAACCGGACGTTGGCAGTGGATCTTTTGGGTACTCTGGCTTGTGCAGTGGGGCCTCTGTCAATCAAACTTGTTCCACTACATCCTGTTGATTCTTGATCACAATGGGGTGTAATAAGTTTGGAGGTCAAATCAACATCTTGGGCGATTGTTGTGTTCCTCAACATGTTCCTGATTGTTTGATGTTTTTTCCATGTGGTGGGGTGCGTCTCGGGGTAGGCCAGTGACATTTGGGATTTCCATTTGCATGAGGGAGTGTGTTTGTTGTGGGACAATGTTTGTTTGGGTGTCTAAGTGTCATCAACACTGATGCCAGAATCCAAGGTTTTCCAGCAGAACACCACATAGTACCAATATGATCAATGTTATTCTCTTCACCTGTCAGTGGTCACAGTGTTGTGGCTGATCGGTGTATGATGTTAATATAAAGAAAGTGAATGCTCATGTTCGGTTGCATTTGTACTGCAAATATTCTCCTCAAACTAATGCAAGACTGATAATACAAGATATGCAGCAATTACTGCAGAAACATGGTAATTGTGAATCATTGATTTGCGTCTTATGTCTGAGGCTTTACTGAGCAGTTCCTCCGCCTTCCAGCTTAAGCAGCTCAGTATAGATTTAAGTAGAAGATTGCTGCTCCTTTGTCTTCATCCGCCCACTCATTTCTAACAGACTTGTTTTTATATATTTGTACTTTTTGCAAGTGTGTTTTGAAAAGTTGAGCCCCTTCTTTTGAAATATACTGTGTTGTGACCTCCCTCCCTCTTCTTTCTCTTTCACAGTTTCTTTCGTTCTTGTTCCCTCTCCCTTCCCTCGCATGTTTCTGTCCGGCACTCGCCATGACATCAGACCGGGGGCCACCAGGTGACCCCACAGATGGCACTTTGACACTCAGATGTGAAATCAGGTGTTGTGCTGTACAGATCTGCATATTTAGTGTCACATTATACGGTATATTAACACACAATGTTTGCAACTCAAGGTAATGTCTAAGTCAACAGAGGCAGGGTAAGGAAGGGGAGGGAGAGGAAAAGAAAGAACAACTTTGTGGATAAACTGCTTCCTTCCTCCTGTTCACTTTTCAAGGGTACGGCTGGCTTTGGTGTCAGGAAAAAAAACAGGAAGTCTTGCTGCTTCTTGAGGAATTGTTTATAGATTTCTAGGCCAACAAGTTGTAATTCTCTCTGTCTTATCCCTGCTGTGCATTTTCTCATTAACTGCATCAATGCTATGCTCAGCAAGTCACAGCGGGAATGAGAGACCAGGAGACAATTCATTTTTTTCGTATGTAAGAGACTGAGGAGCCTCGACATTAGGGCCACGCTATATGTGCCGACACATGAACAGCAGGGGGTCTGTTTACACGACGCAGAGTAATCAAAACAAGTGTCTAGACTTGGCTAGAATCCCTCAAACAAAGGCCAAGGAGGGAGACAGAGACACATGGCAAAAAGAAGGGAAAAGATGAGAGGGAAAGACATGCTGGTGGTGACCATGAGGTATGGAAAATATGATTTATTTTTAAAGTAAACCTAATATCTCTATATGGGAAAAAGTGAATTGGCTCTGTGAGGCTAATTTGGCTCTAAATATTGCCAAGATGCTTGTAAAAATTGTGCAAATGTTAGCATATGCTTTCATTTGTCTTTTCAATGTCACTGTCATGTAATCTGCTGAATTGTTATCGAGATGTTTCACTAAAAAACAAAAATTTAAACCTAATCATGGTGCTGTATCACAAGTCAGGGGATAACCAAAATCATCAGGATTCAACCTCTGGGAATCAATAATATCTGAACCAAATTTAATGGCAACCAATTCCAAGAAATTTGTGTGTGAACTGAAGTAATGGACAGACCAACTGATGCTGCTCCGTGAGTATAACTGCATTATCACATTTTAACATGCAGTCTGAACGAATGTTCTTTATTAAATTATGGTGATACATTACATAGAGGATTAATGCTGAACTTGTCCTGTCAGGTATAGTGTTACAGCCATATCACTGGCTTTTTAAAGGTACCATGTTTGCAAAGAACTGCAAAAGATATGGTGCAATGTGAACCTTCCTTTAGAGCCAAGATTCTATAGCATGAATGCGCATTCAGTATCCACTCCTGTTGGCAGTCCGACCTTCCTCACCTGCTATGTAACTTTATCTGTCTACTGTCTGGTCTGATACACTCTTTGTGTCTAAAGGTAAAGACACAAAGGGTGTGTCAGAGGTATCGTGGCTGAAAACAGGTACCTGCAGGGTGAAAAAAACAGCAGTGAGACTGAACCATGCAGACAATTTGCAGGAAAGATGCATGTAACTGTTGCACAATGGGCCGAATTTCACTTTATACAGAAGAGTCTAAATTAGTTATAATATCAAAAACATCAGTGATTACTTTTCTTTTACTACTACATACACCAATCAGGCATAACATTATGACCACTTGCTTAATATTGTGTTGGTCCCCGCTGTGTGCTCAAAAATGCTCTGAACCATTGGACATGGATAAGAGGACCTCTCAGGGTGTCCTATAAGGGCTGGAACCAGGACGCTAGCACTGGATCTTTTGGGTACTCAGGCTTGTGCTGTCAGTCAAACTTGTTCCACTGCATCATGTTGATGCTTGATCACAATGGGGTGTAGGAAGTTTGGAGGTCAAATCAACATGTTGGGCCATTGCCATGTTCCTCAACATGTTCCTGATTGTTTGATGTTGTTGCCATGTGGTGGGGTGCATTTTCCTGTGGGGGTAGGCCAGTGACATTTGGGATTTCCATTTGCATTAGGGAGTGTGCTTGTTGAGGGACAATGTTTATGTGGGTGTCTAAGTCTCATCAACACGGATGCCAAAATCCAAGGTTTTTCCAGCAGAACAGCACATAGTACCAATATGATCAATGCTATTCACTTCACCTGTCAGTGGTCACAATGTTGTGGCTGATCGGTGCATTTAGATGTGTGCATTTATCTGGTTTTATCTAGAATAAATTGAAGTAAGTTTGCAGGAGCTTCCACTCCCTCTTAATTAAAGCCAACGGAGTCTGATAACTTCATGATTTAGAGACCGCAAAGAATATACTTCTGCTTCAGGAAGACCAAAACTGCAAAGTGAGCCAAAGATTGATGAGATGATACTCTTTTGGCCATTCTCTATTGTCTTCTCCTGGCAGGCTGTATATTCCAGTGTCCCTGTGGGCTTGTAGGAGGTTTCAGAAGATTTAGATGAGAAGCCAAGCTGTTGGAAACACCTCACAATCACACTCCCACTGGGCGCTCCATCAACAGCAACATTAATCTATATGCACTTCATCGTCAAATTACCTGAGGTGGTTCTTTTAATAGGTTGACGTGCTGTATAGCAAGACGTAGAAAGAATGAAGATGCCGTGATACTGGACCTGAAACTAGTAGCAGTGTAGGTATCTCATGCACAAGTGCCTTAAGCCTATGCAGCATTGTAGCTTTTAATTTTACCTACATTGATTAAGAATCAAGCAAGATGACTGTTATTCCCTCCGCAGACATTTATTTGTGGGGTGTGACAACCAACTAGTAAGACAAAGCCATCTGTACTTTATACTTCAAGGATAGCACTCGGATAGAGTTGATGTTTTCCTAATCTAACTCTTAGTGCAAAAATAATAAAGCTACTACATCAGCAAACAATCATTAATTCTCCCATACTATTTCCTCCTCCACGGCTCATGTTATTCCAGTCACCAGCCACACTGATGGTTAGGTACTTGTTTGATTAGAACCTGTCCCTGCCACACTAAACTCTACAATCATGTCACACTCTGATTCATGAGTTTGTGCCTGCTGTCGCTTAAGTTTTACGGCCGGTATTGGCAGGGTACTTTTTCACGCATTCAGAGCCTTTTTTAGGGCCTGCACTCTTTCTGTCTCTCCCTCCCCCCCGCTTTTTTTTTTGCTTGGTCCATTTCTGACAGCATGAATCAGCATCCCACTCTCTTTACCAGTGTACAAGGTGATGCATGACGGGGTGAGGATAAGGGAGATGAAGAGGTAACCTGCTGTCTACATCTCACCCTCCACCATCAACAATCCCCTACTCTGCCTCCACAGTTTCGGTGTTTGACCTTTTTCTTTGCCCATAAAGCGCGAGCGCGGCCGTGTAAGGCAGGGATGCTGAAACAGGTATGCCGCTGTGCCTGTCTGTGCTTGTACATGCACTCCAAAAGCCCACTCAGCTCTGACCTGCGGTTTGGCTTTAACTGCTGTGTAAATCTAAGCAGCACTTTAATGGGCTGCTTCCCTCTGATGCGCCTGAGACACATCACTTCAGCGGGACGCTGCTGGTGTGTGTGCAGTCGGCACACAGCAGCATCCAGCAACCCCCGGTAATAATCGCATTTTAATCACTCAGCTGCACCAAACTAAACCTTTCGCCTGCTGCATTAGATTTCAAGGAAGACTGCCACAGTGACAAAAGTAAAGGGGAGGGAATTACGAATATTTCAGATCTTGATAGTGCTTTGGCAGATGGGTTACATTGTGCTAAGATAATGAAAGTGCTGGAGTCACTTCAGAGGTTATGGAGTCATTTCATGCCAAGTCACCTCAGGTCTCCCAGTTGACCATCTGACCAGATTCTCACTACTGTTTCTTTCATGAAGAGAAAACTGCTACATCAATAGCCTTGGACACACTGGTCAGCTCTCAGTCTGTTTTAATAATTTATTATGTTGCAAATACTAACTTTTTATGTTTATTTATAATTTATTCATGTAATACGACTAGCAGACAGAGTACAGTCACTGCACTGCAGGTAATCTACAGCTAAAACATGCAGATTTTTTCCCCCTGATTAGTAAATTAAATTAACAGAGATAATTATTTAGAAAACTGTTTTGTTTTTTTTTGTTTTGTCATTGCCTGAGATAGAAGATAGACAGAAAAAGTAGCTTGAGAAAAGAAAAAAAGTCACCATAATTTGAATATATATACTTTTTGCCAATAAAAAACATTTCATATATGGTAGAGCAGCTTCTATTTAGTTACTTCACATATAGTCAGGCATGGTGCAGTTATGTTTTAATGGATAACTGTTCTATGCATTGTTGAGCAAAAACAAGAAAGCATGTTTCTGTAAAAATTCAGTCCATGTGTAACAGTGAGCCAGTGATTTCCTATATCCATCAGGCCTGAGTATTGTGCAGCAGCCTCCGCTCCTACCATTGTTTATAAGAGCAGCAATCATCACTCACAGAAGGCAGGAGAGAAGTTTAAAATGCTAAATCTACCCAGCATCACAGTGATGTAAAACCTAATGCACTGAATGTGCACGGATCATTCTGTGACCAGACAGAAAGTCGATTTTTACCGTCACTAATCAGAAAAGGCATGGAAGGAGGGGGATGGGGATGTAAGACCCTGCTTGTCTCTGCATGCTCTCCTGGAGAGAAGGCCAACTACTGGGCTGCCACCACAGATCAATGGCCTCCCCCTCCCGAGCCTCAAGTCCTTCCAGCACCGTAACTTATGAGATTGCATACTGATTCCATAACTAATCCTGTGTCACACAGAGGTCCAATTCCTATATATTACAGAATGGTTAGAAATGTGCATGAGTGTGTGCATGTGTGTTCTCATACACTAGTGCTCTGCAACCAGAGGGCCCCAAGTTCAAATCCTGAAACCATCTCAGGGTAAAACAGCAAAGTCTCCCTCAACCAACAGCAACTCATAAGTATGCACTTTGGTGTGAAACACCGAGTCCCAGTACCTGAGAATAACAAAACACCAGATGTCCAAAACATTGCACCTAAACCCTTAATCCTAAAAGATTCTTGCCCGTATAAATACCTCCCCATCCACTGAACAGTGCAACAGATATCTGATCCGCTTCACAAGTTGCAAAGGACTTTATTTCGACAGGCAAAAAACCACTAACAAATGAAATAAATCACATTGATCATGTCATTACAATGCAATCATCTGATGGAAACATTGGGTCCTGACATCCATTTTGCCGTTACTTTGACACGTGGCACCCACCTAACATTGTACCTGACCAAGCACACCCTCCCCATGCAGGACAATGCACCTGTCACCCCACAAAAACTCCACAGGGGACAGCTTGAGGAGCATGACCAAGAGCTCAAGGCACTGAGCCTTCATCCACACTGCAGATCTAAATCTGACAAACATCCATGGAATCTGCCAGGAAAAAGCTTGATCCATGGAGGATCCATTCTGCAATTTAACTTTTCCAAAGGTTCCACTGTGGTGCCAGACACCACCAAACACCCTTAGAGGTCCATGTCCTGACAGTTCAGAGCTATTTTGGCTGCACAGTAGGGACCTAAACTGTATCATGTAAATGGTTTAAATGTTGTTGTCCTTTGTGTATGTCAATTCTGATCGCTGGAATGATTGAAGATATAACCTTAACCCATGTAAAATAAATGCAAATGTACTCAAACCTGCACTAACTATCTCTCTAGAAAAAAGAAACAAACTTTAAACACAATGCTCATATCATCTCAAAGATAATACGGCACATGTTTAGCAAACAGCTGGCAAGCAGCAGACTACAACGGCAACGTCAGCATTCATTTAAATTAATTTTTCTGGCAAATGTAAGTCCCATATTAATTTCGACTCAAGCTCTGTTTGGTCTTCAACAGCTCCTGAGGGAAATATCTGACTGTTTAGCCACCAAATGCTCCACTGTGTTTACCAGGCAATTGCTATTTTTGTCTGTCCTGCCTGCTGTTGTGCTGGGCGAGCAGCAAACAGTGGGTCTTCAGAGCTCGTTTTCAGAAAAAGTTACCTGCGCTTGGAAATGATACTGATGAAAGTAATAACAGTGAAGTAAAGCTGTGAAGTTAGTCACTGAAAAACCAAAATAGGGCTGAAAAACAATCCTTAAAGCTGAGAGGAGCTACAGAGCCAGGCAATGATGCAGATGAACAACAGCGAGAAGAGTCTTTGGAGATTCTTCTAAGGGAAGCCAGCAGGACTTTTCAAACATTTTTTTACTCCTTGTGAAATAGCAGCTCTTCTGTACTTGTGTGTAATGTGACATATTTTTAAGTAAATTGGGATTTTGCAAGCAAGTTGCAATTTTGAGACTGATCTGGCTAAACCATTTGTAGATTTGATTTCTGACGATGTCACCATGTGGAGGTTCTACAGAGACAGTGGAGAACTGTTTCCTTGTGCCCACATCTCCCCCTACCTTTGTTGTGGTGCCACGAAATGAAGGAAGACCACAAGCACCCTCTGCATGTGCAAAAGTTTTCACTAAATTATGTCTAAACATAAAATATCTGTATACAGACCATAAACGTAGGCACATAACATTAATTGCAGTTTGTCATTATCTTATAGCAACATCTTTTGGGGAGGAGGACCCTCAAGGTGGCTGAATGTTTCCTACATCCCTGTCTTATCCAGCAAATAGCCAGGGGCAGGAAAATGTGCATTGAAAGCTAAACATATACCATCTCCCCTTAGTGCCGCACAGCCATCACAATTAATGCTTCAGGGTAAAGAAGGGCTGATTTTATTTCAGATATGGCTATCTAACAGAATTAAACCGGATCAGAATTGGTACTTCAAGGGGAGTTGATAGATTAAAAAAGAAAACAACTTCAGTGTTGACAGATAGGAAAGAAGGATTACATAGTATTAAAGCCCCTCTCTGGTCATTGATTAAACCGATAAAAACTCATCTACATACATCAAAAATATATGTTTAGGAGTTTTTTCCATTAAAAATAATTCCTTCAGGCCTCGAAAAGTGGCCTAAATTTAACTCTACACTGTAATTTCCTGGACAACTTGAAGCTCAAGCACAATGTCTTGCAAATGAATCTGCTCAAACACTGTAAAATCCCTTTGTGGTACATACAATGATCAGCCACAACATTATGACCACTGACAGGGGAAGTGAATAACATTGATCACACAGGTACTATGTGGTGTTCTGATGGAAAACCTTGAATTTTGACATCCGTGTTGATGACATTTAGACACCAAATAAACACTGTCCCACAACAAGCACACTCCCTCATGCAAATGGAAATCACAAATGTCACTGGCCTACCCTGACAGGAAAATACACCCCACCACATGGAAAAAATATGAAACCATCAGGAACATGTTGAGGAACATGACAGTTGCCCAACATGTTGATTTGACCTCCAAACTTCCTACACCCCATTCTGATCAAGCATCAACAGGATGCAGTAGAACAAGTTTGATTGACAGAGGCCCCACTGCACAAGACAGAGCACCCAAAGGATCCAGTACCAACGTCCTGGTTCCAGACCCCATAGGACACCCTGAGAGGTCCTCTTGTCCATGTCCAATGGTTCAGAGCATTTTTGAGCATATAAGTGGACCAACACAATATTAGGCAGGTGGTCATAATGTTATGCCTAATCGATGTGTTTCCATTGAAAATAATTCCTTCAGGTCTTGAAAAGGGCTTAAATTTAACTCCACACAGTTATTTCCTTGAGAACATGAAGCTCAAGTACAACGTGTTGCAAGTGAATCTGCTCAAACACTGTAAAACTGCTCTGTGTTACATATCAGCAAGTTGTAATATTGGAGTAATTCAAAGAAACATGTGGAAACCCGGAAACTGATTCTTAAGAGGCATCATTTTCCGATACAGGAAGTTCTACCCTGCAATTGGGATTGGTTCCTTTGATTTGTTACATATGAAACTGTCTGAATTAATCTGTGTTTTCTTTCAGATGCAAAGAAGACCAACAGCAGAAGGTCTGGGCACTTTGGATGTTTACATCCTTAGCGATCATCGAAAAAAATGGACAAGTTTTCCAAGATGTCTCAAACAAACTGTCAACCCTGTTAAACCATCATCATTTACTTTCAGTGTCTAAAGCATTTGCACTGCACTCTCCATACCTGAATTTTGCAGGCATGTTAAGAAATGGATCAGCAGCTTACTCTGCGTTTGTATAATTAATATTCCAGTGGGATTCATAGTCATAGTAATTAGGAGCTGAAACTCCACAGGACTCCATTAATGAAAAGTCAGTCCCAGCGCTGCTATGTGATAAAAGATTGATCATCTCTTACTTTTTTTCAGGCATTCCTATCCCGCTACATTCCCCAGTTTGCCCTTTAAAATGTCCTTATCTCAAAAAAAGTGTCTGTCAGGATCACCTGTGTGTCCTTGACGGGCCAGAAAAGAGCGTCTGGACCTTGAACGGTGGGACAAGAGGAGAAGTACATGTGAAGCAGTGTGGAGTGTTGGAGCGGTGAAAAATGTCCCTTGTCATCAGACACTCCATCCTGCCTCGTTTGTGTTGACATATTACAGCACGGAGCGTAGGGAGGCCATAAATACAGCGGCCATAGCCTGACCCGTCACTGCCAACCCTTGACCCCGCCTACATCTGCCGAGGGAGGCGAAACAGCAGCTGAAGGAGGAACAACATGTGAACCGAAGAGGCGATACTTCATACACTCTGAAGCAAAACAGGGAAACAAACAGGCACAAAATGTAAGATTCATTAAAATTCCTGAAGGTTGGTTATCACTTAGAAGCAAGATATTTTTGAGGAGGACTTTATGACAACTTATTATGCCTTATGACTGTTCATAGCTCATAATGTGTGTTGACTACAGATGTTCTGAGAGGGATGCATAAGACGCAGCAAGTCAGCCTTGGCTTGCCAATTTGTTCCAGTGGTAAAGCACGCTACTGTAAAGCCTAAAAAGCATTTGCTCTACTATTTAAAAAGCAATACTATGAGGAAGAGGTTAAAGGTGAAGCTAAAAACATCACACAGACAAATATCAAAGTCCAAAGCACCACCAGAAGGCTTTGCACAATCAATTTGATATTTCATTTCATTTGTTATTCCTATTTGACAATTTGAACTAAATAGCAGAAACGGATTTGGGCGTCTGAACCCTTTTATAAGGTTTGAAAAGAGATTGTTTACATGGCACCGCAAACTGCAAGCAAGGTCATTTTTTGTGTGTGTGTACGTGAGTTTTTTTTTTACACTTGATTTTTTTTTTAACACTTGATGCTTTAATATCTGAGAGCTACTAATGAAAAGAGGCCACGGGGCAGGGACAGAGCTGCCCTTGTGCAATTTCAAGGAAAGAGACACTAATGTTTATGTGCACTCAGACTTTGGATGGTTTATGCAGCGGTTTTCATAGCAATTAATAGTCCTAATGTTGGAGTCAGGTTTAAATAAGAATAGAAAAAAGTGTTTCAGCTACTGTATGGACCAGGCTTCCTATTTCTAAAGCACCAAACACGCTTACCAAGGAGCTGAAAGCACTCTGGTACCATCTT
This sequence comes from Dascyllus trimaculatus, assembly GCA_024666655.1. NCBI lineage: Eukaryota > Metazoa > Chordata > Actinopteri > Pomacentridae > Dascyllus > Dascyllus trimaculatus. The sequence continues at coordinate 13,826,360 of CM045456.1, read as the reverse complement.
ATAATGACATTTCTCACACTCATGGGTATTTTCTAACTGCTGGAAACGGTGCCAAGAAGAAAATTGCTTAATTTGGATGGGACACTTGATTGACTTTTTAACCGCATTGTTTATGGCACGCCACATGACACGTTGAATTCTGATGAGGAACGGCAGCTAGTATGAACACTAATCCGGATTACACCAATAATTTCTTCTTGCAGGTGGTGTGAAATTGCGTGATTCCCAGACCACAAGATTAAGCGCCCTGACACACCGAGTCCAGCTTATACATCGACTCTCATTGGTCCACTTGAAAACACTGCAGAATTCACAGATAGGCAGCTGACTGTTGACTTGCGAGAACATTCTGAGGCTCCATATGAAGAAAAGGCAAGTTACAGTGAGTGAGCTGGGAAAATGATTTGTTGCAAAAATAGTACGTGCAAATTTGAACCTTAATATGAGTAAGTCTGTATTTGATTTCGCAGTCACTGATCAGGACTGAATAGAGGTATCGAGCGGCCACATGACTCACCAGACAAATGTCAGCTTTGTGTGTCAGAGTCCTCTCAACCTCACAACTAGTTCAGATGATCAGTTCCTACAATTTTCAAGCAAAATATACCAGATATCCAAAGCCAGCTTTGCCAAAATGAGCACAAAATCTCATATGAGATGCTTCCAATTATAGTTCCATTATAAAGGAAATAAATAGTTAAATATGTAACCAGGCAACATGCAAATAGACTAAATGCAGACATGTGAAATATACTAATCAGGCACAACATTATGCCTAATATTGTGTCGCTTATGTGCTCAAAAATGCTCTGATTCATTGAGCATGGACAAGAGGACCTCTCAGGGTGTCCTATGGGGTCTGGAACCAGGACGTTGGCACTGGATCCTTTGGGTACTCTGGCTTGTGCAGTGGGGCCTCTGTCAATCAAACTTGTTCCACTGCATCCTGTTGATGCTTGATCACAATGGGGTGTAGGAAGTTAGGAGGTCTAATCAACATGTTGGGCAACTGTCATGTTCCTCAGCATGTTCTTGATTGTTTGATGTTTTTTCCATGTGGTGGGGTGCATTTTCCTGTGGGGGTAGACCAGTGACATTTGTGATTTCCATTTGCAAGAGGGAGTGTGCTTGTTGTGGGACAATGTTTATTTGGGTGTCTAAGTCTCATAAACATGGAAGCCAAAATCATAGGTTTTCCATCAGAACACCACATAGTACCAATATGATCAATGTTATTCACTTCACCTGTCAGTGGACATAATGTTGTGGCTGATTGGTGTATAAAGGATAAAGAGACAAAGGCATATCAGTTAAGTTTTGTGCTGAAGTTTGTGTTCTAAATTGCCTAGATTTTCATTTTCAAAGCGAGTATCGGTTACAAATATTGGTTACTGGTCTGCTTGAAGACTAATAATGAGTACCAGCCCTAAAAAAAAAAGCTGAAATATTGGTTTTTCACAAGATCATTAAATGTCGCTGTGAGGTATCCGCCTGCAACACACTGGGCGGCTCAGGAGGTGGAGATGGGCTGGTGGAGATGGAGGAATTCACCACAGTCACTGATAATCCTAAACCACTTAACAGAGCTTTTTTAGAGCAAGTCAGCTCTGAAAAGGGATGAAGGATATGGACAGCTGGAGGAGAAGAAAAGGGGCAGAACACAGAAAACTCTCCAGTTATGCCCCCAAATCAATTTGCAGTGAGGTCTGTCTCTGTCACGAGGACGGGTTTATTGAAAGAGAGTTGTTTTAACCTGCACAGCCTGCAATTTATACAGGATCCCTTGAGGTTTCACAACAAAGGAAGGATCAAAATGAACTTAGCTTTTCCATAAAATCACAAAAATGGCACCAGAAGCGACCAGTCTATGATGATCCTGACAAGATTTACATTTGCACTATCTTTGGTACTAACTGCCAAAACCTCCCTTTCAAAGTCTGACCCTCATAATAACATGAATATGCAAACTACAACTGAGCACCTAGAATCTCAATGTCCTTATCACCAACAGTTTTCTGAGCCTTTTGGGGGGAAAATAAAGGGAAAGAGTTGGGCTGTGATGACTTGACAGCGTCACAGGAGGGCTGGAAAAAGCCTGCTGAGGAATGTTTTTGAAGCACCACTCTAGTTGAGTAGGGCTTCTCTGCTTCCAGGGAGTGTCTTGTCTTATCAGTGTTTTATTTTTTTCTGTTTTTATTACCTTACTTGCTGTCTCTCCTATGCCGCATGCTCCCTCTGGTTGATGCTGCGGTAGAAGCAGCAGGTCCCAGGAAACTAAATGTCCTTTAATGCTCATGTGCAACCATTTCAAGACCCACTTAAACCCAACAAGGAACCCCTCCAGTGGATAATAAACTAAATGGCAGAGAGAGGCCAATTTCAAGATGAGGCTGAAAACAGTGTTTTCTTATAAAGCATTACATGAGCGCTTTCAAAATAATAAGGGTTACTTTTGAATTTCTCCATTTTACACAACTAAAGAGCAGCATACTGTAGTTTGTTGTCTACATAAAGACTCCCTAGAATAAATTTTAAACACTCTGACATTTAAATTGAACATTCTGTAAAATATATCTCTTGTCCCTTGATATCAAGATTACAAATGACCAAAAACGATGTGCTTCTTGCTACAAAGACATTCATTTTTTGGAGCACTCTTCTAAGATGTGAGCGCGGCAGTGGGAGGTGGCAGAGGCGTACAATTTGTTTGCTTCCAGCATCTCTTCACTGTCAGAACTTGTGCACACTATAGCCCACTATGTGCAAGTGTAATTCAGCTAAGCTGCATTCAGGCACAGTACATGGTGCAAATGCATCGAGATGTCTCGTGTCAAAAAGTACAGTGGCGCTGACAGCTCAAGGCGCTGCAACTCAGGGATGCACAGGCAAAAAGACGAAACGCGAGTGAAATAAGAAAACATCTTCGACGATTTTGACAACACCTACGCGAAATGCTGCATGGTGAGAAAACACAACCAGATACTCAGAAATGAACTGGAAATACAGAAAACACCACTAAGATCAGGAAAGCACAGGCAGCAATAAAACTGCTGGACATTAAAAAGGTCATGCCTGGGACTTACTAGTTGTTGCCATGGTGACTCATAAAGTTACTTAAGTCAACTATCTTGTAGTGATGCTGAAAAACAAACTAAAACGTAAGACTGTTTAAACATTCCAATCACGATTCAGATTTTACACCAGATACCTGCTGTTAACCCTGCAGCGATCTGGGATTCGGTTGTGTTCGCAGCTCTTCTCTGACATCTTTGAAATGTGCTGTCAAATCGAAATCTTTCAAATTGTTTTCTCAGTTTACTTTTGTGTACTGGAGAGTGCAACGCGTTGAACTCTCAGAACCACTGCGGAAAAGGGAATCGTATTTTTCTGCCCACGCATATAATGAAAGTAAAATTAAAATTACACTGTGCTTTTCCTTGACTCTATTTAGTCATAAGTGCAGTAAATGAATGGGTCGAAGAGGAAAGAAGGTGCCCACTTGACAACCCAGAAGATGCCACCACTCACTTGGCCGTCCCATAGATCTTCAAAGTGTAAAATAGGCACATTAACCCTTTCCAAACCTACCAATTTTAAAAGACAAGCTATCTTTTTTTAAAATCACCAAAAATACACTATTTATCAACACCAGAAATTGTAAAAAATAAATAAATAAATAAACAGGAAGAATCTTTTGATTTTCAACTTTCCTATAGTCCTTGAAATACCTATCTGTGAAGAGGCATACCTTTGGAAAATTAAATCAAAGCTTAACACCATGATATTTAATCAAAATCTCTGTTTTACATGACTCAGTTTTGACCTACAGTTGCATGACAAAAATTCTGGGATTTTTCAGCTGAACTAGGATGAACTGCAGGCTGTGTTTACAAAGAGCAGAAAGGAGGCAGGTATGGAAACAAATTAAAATTTATTTAGAAAAATATTTATAGTATGCACAGTCACTTTTTCCAATACAGAGGACACATTTTTGAGTTTCCTCTATTCCTAGTCGTGGTTTCTATAGAGGTGCAGGACTTTATATTGCAGTGAAAGATGAGCCCACAGAGAGTCAAAATGTGACGGAAGCAAAAAACGGCCAGAAACTGCTTGGGGTTCAGAGGGGTTAATAGCTAGCCCTACATAACAGACCAACTGGGAACCTTGAGCCATCCACTTCTCTTGTAAACTTATCTACAATGGATGCTACATCACAGGTGGTGTCAAGGTAGATAAGTCCAGATAAGCAACCTTCACATTTAGCAGATCCCCCCCTTCTCACTTGGCCATCCTGCAGAGTCTCAAGAGTGCAATTAAAGAATATTAACAGCTAGTCGTACATTACTGACCTTAAACAAAAATTTCAAGTATACTAAATCACAGCACTAAAATTAAATTGCTAATTCTGAAATAGCTCCCACAGCATTGGTGAGAAAGAGTTCCAGTGATAAATGCCCATCTATGCCCGACGCACTCTTTCTATTGCTTCTGTTGCTAAGAAACTTTACTCGTGAGCTTCCGAGCTACCTGATAATCTTCACAATCACTAAGCAACTGCACAGCATGATCCATGGATGTGAATTTTTCTTTTCAGGACCTCCACAAATTTGTTGACAGCAAGGTAATTTATTTTCTGAATGTTCTGATACTTTTCCAAAGCGTGAATATTCTGATTAGAGTTGTATCTTGCTATACGTGATCGGTCTGCTGTGGAGGCTGGTTTAGGATTCTATAAAAAGAAAAGTGTTGATACATAAATTGATATTTTTCTTTCTACTTGAAAGAATAAAACCTATAACCTGAGTGCATCACAAAGCTGAGTCCCCAGCTGCCACTATAGAATCTGTCATTCTCATTCTGACATTTTGACTTTATCATCTTATCTGCTGAACGCTGGAAAGAGCCTGATGTTTGATCCACTTACAGCTAAACTGTGCAACAACTGCAAAGCCAGATAGATGTCAGCGATTGAGCTTTTCACCTTGCAGACTGAACAATGAGGACCCATGTGCAGACACGTTTCCTCCCGCCCTCCAAAACCCCTGCTTCATCATCTCTCCGCGGTAAGCCTGGTGATTTGTGACAGATGCTGTTAGCACTTGCACTAATGGCTTCGGTTCAGTTGTCGAAGCCTGATTGAAGTTTGTACTGGGGAGGGCCGACATAACGCTGGGCGGGCAACGCAGGTGTCGCACTCCAGACCAGCTGTTCGCCATTGTCAGGACAACATTTGCCCTTTTCTGGCGCGTCATCATCTCTCTAAACACCTGCTATCCTGTCATAACCACAGATATCTGCTCCAAACACGGCTTTGATCTAATTATGATACGGCAGACGCAGTCCTAACCGAATCTCCAGCCTTACAAATGTGCGGAGATACAAAACAAACATGGCAGTCGCAAAATTACTTCCCCTACTCATGAAACTAACTTGGTACACGATTTCAAAACATAATTTGCCATATTTTTTTCCAGATGTGTTCACTTATTTATGCTTGTGTGGAAACCGTGCGAGAAAAGACATGTGTGACAGACAGAGATGCAAAAAGACATGTTTGGGTAGATATGCTTTTAAGGAGGAACATCTTTCATTCTGTTTGAAGAGTGTTTACAGGGCCTGTGATAGCTCAGGTGTAGCCAGGCTGTGACATACAGCATTAAACAATGATGGGTGCCGCTGGAGTGTTCCACTGCAGAATATACTACTATCTTCACGTGTCGGCACACACACTTATACACCATAAACCTTAGTGGAAAATACATTTTCCACATTCTTAACCAAGGTCTACTTGTTAATTATGCCACTCCTGAGTTCACTTACCTCCAATGCTGAATGTGTGGAGGATATTTGTGAGCGTATCTATACCGAAATCTTTCCCTTTTATTAAAAATATTTTCCATGACTCATCTCTAACTGGGAGATGTGATCTAACTGTGATCTAACCACAACCTTCGAGAAAGCCTGAACTTGTTAGTTCATGGGTCGGAGTAGCTCCAAGAGTGACACCACAGGTCAGGAGGAATGCGTTTGTCAGCAAAATCTCTTTTCGAATTTCTAACAAACTGTTGTTGAGGTCTGATTTATTCGTTTCTGGCCTGACCTCCACCTTCTGATCTGACAACGTGGGTGAGAAAGGTGTGGGTGAAGGACTCCCTACATTTGATAAACTATGCTCACTTTTAAGGGAGTCAATCAAATCTGAAGCATTTTTATTTGAATCCCTAATGAAAAATAATTCTGCCGACTTGTAAATATGTCACTTAATGGATGATAAAATATTTCACCTTCAGTTTCACCTGTGATTTTAAAGCATCTGCTGGGACCTGACGCAAACTCCCGTTTCTTTTTTCGTGAATCAACATTGCCCACCGCAAAGAAAAATAACGGTACTAGCAAACAGTATTTGCATGCTTTAGCTGTGCTCATTTTCAGCTCCATTTCTATCCAACTCCCTCGCAGTGGGGAATAACTGCTGCGGCCCTGAACATTACGGCCCCGTGGCAGGACAGGGACGCCACCCTCCGCAGTGTCATTACTGCAAACTGATTGGTTCAATATGTGTGGTCATGCAAGCAACAAGGAAAACAGGAGCCTCAGTGTCTTCTGACCTGCTGCCATTTGCAATGCTGTCAAAGCCGTAATGAAATCTGTTGCTAGGCGATTTGCACTATAGTTAATTCAGAGCCTCTTATTGAAATCTACCCACCGACAAACAAGTGCTTTTATTGTGAAGTAGGTTCAGTGAGTGTTAACTTTGTTACCAAGGTTAGCAAACAGACTGCAACATCCTTGTTTTGCATAAACTAATCAATATCTGGCTTTTTCTATTTGTTTCTTTCTTTGTTATTGCAAGGCAGGAATGGCAGAAATGTACAGCTGCAAGTCCGATGGAAAAAAATTGCAGGTGGAAACAATAATGACCACTCTCAGATAACAAAAATAACGCTACTTTTCACAACAGTGCATGTCAGGGTGTGGGAAATATTAGGCAATAACTGAACAGATAATTAGCTTGGGAGGAGGTGACACATTTGGTTTCAGTGCTAAAAAAAAAAGGCGCACATAATCGCTGGATTTCAGGAGGAAGCCAATTCATGCGTCAGTCATCTACATGTGCGGTTTGTAGAGTAACATACTTGTGCATCATGAATCACGTCGACAGTTCTATAAAGAGAATGCATTTGTATAAATCAATGGAAGATAAAGCAGCTAATTATATTCCCTGACAACAGAGCTATGCGGCACGGCCAAATCATAACTGACACGCTGCATATGAAGCCGCACGGAGGAAAAATTACAGATAAAGCGCAGAAAAGATGTAAAGTCTAATCATGAGCTACAATGGAAATGCAGCTCTGGATGTTGGCCAGCTATGAACAAGGTTATCTGGTTAACCTAATCAGACATGGATTTTGTTCTTTCCTATGTTGCACTAAGATGTACAATGTAAAAAAGGAAAATTCTTCAGTGCATTTTGGAAGGAGCACGCCATTAATCCTAGTCTTTTTCGAATATGTGGCCACTATAGTTTACTGTATATAGCTTCTACAAGCTAAACATTTAAGTTTAAGATTATCTCAACAAGCTACAAGTGGTTTTATCATCTGTGGTTGGTTGATGCTTTATAGTTTTGACTGCAAGCGACAAACAACATGCAATATGAATTATTATCACTCTGCTTATGAAATCTGATATGTGATATGCAATGAGTGCGTCCAAGAGTGTATATGTATACTATAAGGAGATGTCTGTACATGCAAAGGGAAAGTGCTACTTTCAGGCACCAAAAGAGAACAAAAGAAATCAGACGCTTGTTGCTTTAGGTGTTTTATATTTCATATATACACTGATCAGGCATAACATTCTGACGACCTCCCTAATATTGTGTTGGTCCCCCTTATGTGCTCAAAAATGCTCTGAACCATTGGACATGGACAAGAGGACCTCTCAGGGTGTCCTATGGGGTCTGGAACCAGCACGTTACCACTGGATCCTTTGGGTACTCTGGCTTGTGCAGTGGGACCTCTGTCAATCAACATCTGCACCTGTTGATGCTTGATCACAATGGGGTGTAGGAGGTCAAATCAACATTTTGAGCCGTTGTCATGTTCCTCAACATGTTCCTGATTGTGTGATGTTTTTGCCATGTGGTGGGGTGAATTTTCATGTAAGGGGTAGGTCAGTGACATTTACGATTGTCATTTGCATGAGGGAGTGTGCTTGTTGTGGGACAATGTTTATTTGGGTGTCTCATCAACACGGAGGGCAAAATCCAAGGTTTTCCAGCAGAACAGCACATAGTACCAATATGATCAATGTTATTCACTTCACTCGTCTTAGTGGTTTTAATGTTGTGGATGATCAGTATATGCATTTGCTGTTTTGATGCTTGTACCTACTATATATTTCGGATCACTTGCCCGAATAAACATTATCAAATATCTGATAGTATTAGGAATTACATCTGTCAGTCCAAACTTTCTTATTTCATTATTGCCACATACACTTTGAGACTTTGTTTTCAAACACAACCTCGAGTGCTATTTGAAAGCCTGCTATTAAATAGCACTTGAACAAGACAATAATTAGTTTATGCAATTAAAATCAGATACTTTATTAGGAGCTTACTGTTTTTGAGTTACTAAAATATAATAATAATAATAATATCAGAAAAAACAAATTAATATGAAGATGAAGCTTATTCTTAAAAGAAATGTCTGTGTTATGTATGGTAAAACTGTTAAGAAAGAAGGAACAAGATGAAACGTTCCCTCTTAACCCAAGAGTTCACCTTTAGTATCTGTAAATGAGCACTAATGACACCGGTGACCTGGTGGGGGTTTGAACGCTCATCCCAGACTGACCTTTAACACTCTAACATCATGAACATACCCACGGCTCAGAGGCTGGTCTCTTCTACTCGACAAGCTCCCACTCCCAGGAATTGTGGATATAAACAAAGGCTTCTCTTTCCATGGATGTAAACTCGCTCACGTTCGCTCTTAAAGGGATCCCCTGCTTACTCTGGTCCATATCATCTCACCGAGTGTGGAAATCCTGATGTGAGAGCGTTATGAATATTACACCAGTGCTGTTTAGGGTTGACTACTGCATCACCGCATGTGAGAGACAACTGGCAAACAAATGTGTTCAGAAACCGCGTCCCAACAGGAGAGCCTCTCCACAGGTTGCACACACTGACAGTTCTGAGGATGTTATACAGACGCCGAGGAGAAAAACACCACTGTTGAGTAGAACATATATTACCATAAGATGGGATTCATTTGAATAAACTCAAGACAATATGATAAATAAAAGCCACAATCGGAAAACATTTGAATATTTTTGATTGATATTAGATAATGCAAGACCATCACAAAACCCTATAGATATACTAAAGGTATAATTTAAGAATATTACACAGGACGTTGTGTAAACTAATGTTTTTTTATTTAACATTCAGCTACTATATATGTTTTTTCATGCACTTCTGCTGAATAATGTAACAGTCACTGTTTTATATCTCAGTATTCATTTTGTTTTTGGTGGCCTGCTTTCCTGCTCCTAACTCACTACACTTTTTTGCATCACCTGATCTCCCCGCCCTCCTGCTCACCTGCTTCCACTTTATATATATTTGCAATTGTGCGTGGATGTGCATTTACATTTACTGATATATATTATTTACAACCAGTCCACCATTCATTCATGGCCAGATTGTCTTTATGCATTACACTTGAGCCTTCTAGCCATCTTTTGTCCTATATTTGACCTCTTCCTCTTAGCTTCCATTTTTGCTTGACCCATTTTCCCTTGTCATATCCCTTATCTGCCTGCCGGATAAGTGAACTTGATTCAAGTAAAGTAGAAGTTTACTCCAATCTACGTTGTGAATTTGCGTCTGTTTTCTGAGTAATGAGAAACACAATCACAACTAATTTCCCATTTAAGCTACACTGTATTAAATTACTGTGGAAAAACCAATCAAACTTTAACAGTAGTGTTGTTTTTTCATAAATAAGATGTTTTTTGGAGCCAAAAACTGACACACAAAGAGACAAAATGAAAAAATGTTTCAAAGGTACATAAAACAACATAAGCGATACAGATAAGAAACATAGAAAACAAAAATGACACACAAAACCACAAAAAAATCAGACTCAAAATGATAAAAGCAGACGGAAAATGACATGAACAAGACTCAGTGTTGACTACAGTGGAAGCCATCATAAATACAGTATATTACTGGAAAGTCCATTTACAGTATTACACAATAAATTTTATGTTGTATTGCAGAGTACTGTAATTACATAGACAGTAATAGACTGTTTAAGTAAAATACAGTTGTAACTTTGTAGAAATACAGGAAAATACTGGCGACCACGGCTGCAAGTATTTTACTGTAATTTTGCAATAAAATTAGTTATAGCTTTGCCTGTACATGGAAATGGAATCAGTTAAATAAGCTGCTAAAAAAATACTGATTTGACACTGGCAGCTTGTAGATTCTTTATATTTTATCTTTACGATGACAAGCAGTTCTTCTCCTATGATTTGTTTGTCTGGAGGCTGATCAGAATGATAAACCCTCAGCTCTCAAACACAGATCTCAAATACAGGACTGTAAAGCAACCAGTAGCTGCAATGACTTGTGCAGCATCAGCCCATGTAGCTTGCTTTTTCTGAGTAGCCCCGCCTCCTCTGTCTTATTACCTCCAGGTCTAACATACTGCCATTACTACACTGCCAGGAAACTGGGCATGTTAACACCAGAAGTTCACTGTTTGCTGCTCCTCTGTGACTGAAAAAACTCGCCAGGGAAGCCACTGTATGTCACCGGAGACACGAGAAGCTGGACTGACGCGGCATGTTGACGTATAACGGAGAAGACAGGGTCACACCACTACACAGATGCCGGCAGATAAAGGGAGAGAGCGAAAGCACATAAGAACCCCAGGGGAGCTGAGAATATACAGGCTTGAATATCAAGTCACAGACACGGCCTCTGAGCTTTCACAGAGATGATATAGCCAGCCCCACATTAGCTGGAGCACACAACAGCCATCCAATAAGACCTCAGGCATGCATCTGAAGACCTCAGCTGCACATAAGATCTTTGCTTTGACATAAATCTGTAAGCTCATTCAGCGCACATTATTCACAAGCTGAACATTTTGTCAAGATAACCACAACCATAAATGATCTAATCTATATGGTATTTTCAGTCTTGTTAGTTTAGCTATATATCAGGCAGCCTGCAAGTTGAAAGACTCTGGTTACAGCAAAACAATGGTGTTGTCAGCTAAAAAGCCTTTGAGACTATTTATTGTCTGTTTTAACTTGTCTGAAGGTCCCACTGTGCAGATCATCCTGAAATAAAGGCTGTTCTCTGGCAATCCATCTTTGAGAGCACCATTTATAATGTATAAATATATCATGACATGCAAAGATCATGTATATCATGCTAGTTTTAAGATTCCAGTGACTCCTATATGTCTTAATTTTCTATGTTGGAATAATTAAATGACATGCTGCTTTGGAACAAAAAACAATCATATATTTTGGTTCATTCCTGGATTTAATATCTGTCTTCTGGAAATATAGCAAACTCTGCTGGGTCAAAAATGTACATACAGCATTGCTAATATTTGTTCAAATGTGCCATGGCCATTTTCATCTCAATTAGGTGCTTTTGGTAGCTGTCAGCAAGCTTCTGGTTGTATCTTTGACCACTCCTCTATTGTCTTTTGGACACAAACTTGTTTCCTCAGCACAGACCAGAGGTACTTGATGGGGTTTAAGTCAGGACTTTTGGGAGGCCAGTCTGAAATCTTAGTTATAGCCTTAATTAGCCATTTCTTTGCCACTTTTGATGTGTGTTTGTCAACCTTCTGGCTGATTTTAGGTTTCCCTGAAGAATGGTAATCCTTCTCATTCATTATTTAATTTATTGTGTGTAAAGCACTGGTTCCATTGGCAGCAAAACAGCCATAGGGTATAATACTGCCACCACCATGCTGTAGATTTAGCTTTTCTAGGGGTTAAAGACCTCACCTTCTCTCCTCTAAACATATTTCTAGTCATTGTGGCCAAACAGCTCAATTTTTGTTTCATCTGAAGACCTTTTTATTGCCCATGTAATCAAATTTCAGCTGAGACTTAAGGTGACACTTCACGAGGAAAGGTTTCCTTCTTCCACGGTAGCTTCTCAGCCCATGGCGATATAAAACACACTTGACTGTGGACACTAACACCTGTGTTCCAGCAGCTTCTATTTCATTGCAGATGCAATTTTTGGTGATTCTTGGTTAATTCTTCACCCATCTTGTCTCTCAGAAGAAGGTGATAATTGTGTTTTCTTATTGATCATGGCAGCAACACAACTGTGCCATGCACTTTGCACCTGTAAACAATGGCACTACTTATACGATATTCTTTTGTCTTTCAGGACAGCTTTGAGACCAGATAACAGGAATGATGGATACACAGATTTGATTGTGATCTCAAGTTTTTGCTTGCTGTATTATAACCTTTATGCATGCCAGAAGATTTTAACTAGAATGGGCATGTGGATCAGTGGTAAACAAGCTGGCTTTGTCCCTGAAGCAGCCTGATTTTAATGACTAATTTTTGTCGCTTTTGTTGGGGAAAACCAAAAGTTATTACAGAACAAAAAAGCAGCAAAGAGTGGGAAAGCTGCATACTCGTAACTGATGCATTTCTTTCAACTAATGAAGATCAACGTTTGGCCTGCACAAGAAATTGACTTGCAAAGAAATTCTTTTAGCTTTGGTATTCCAGCTCCACAGAAACACATTTTGTGTTGTGCAAGATGCCATTGTTTGTTTTTTTTTTTCAGTCTGGCAAACAAAAGAGTGAGATGAAACGTCTGAAAACAGAGCAGAGCGGCTGGCTTCGGTATCGATCCTGAGTGGGATTGTTAAAGTTAAAAGCCCCTTTGCATAACTTTTAATGCAGTGTTATCGAATGGATGAATTTATTCTTCTCACATTACATTTTTAAGATGGAAGAAAATGCCATAGCAGCAGCAACTGTGGAGTAGCGATACATTGCTATGGAGTCGCAGTGTAATATAATTGTTTATGGTTGGTTTATTGTCAAATTATCAAATTCAGATTTTAACAATGGAACTCAGTAGACTATTAATAAAAAAGTGTCATAGTGTGAGAAAAAAACTAATGCCTATATGCAGCTGAGTAAAACCACTCTCTCCAAAGCCAATTTACCCAATTATGTAACTGTGCAGGAATCTTGCGTGTGGAGTAGTTACTTTCAAGCATCATAAAGCGTTTAAAGTCACTTCACATCTCTTCTGAGACTGTTGTTCATTAAAATAACAGCTCAAAACTCAAACAGCCTGTTTATCAGAGACTGCAGTGGATGGTGGTATGGACAAATTGAGGTGTAATTATAGCTTTGGGTTGCAAGATACTTTTCATCACCACAGAAAGCACTCCTCGCAAATTATTCAGAGTGGAGAGGTGGAGAGAGTGAGGCTTTGCGAAAAACAACCACTGAGCTGTTCAGCATAAAAAATCTGAGGAGCGGGAGTCATTTGTAAACAGGATCTCCAGAGAGGACCATATTTGGAAAGAGAGAGACAGAGACTTACAGGACAGAGTGATAAACGTGTTGCTATCAGATAAGCTCTTTGCATTAGCACACTGGAGATGTCCTCCTTAGAGAAACTCTCTCAGCTTCCAAAGACTAATCACACATCAAACATCTTCATGACAAATCAGACTTCACTTCTTTTATCAAGGGGGGTGGAAATTAAAAACTACAGTCAGAGTTTCCTCCACGAAAGAAGAAGCAAAGTTGGTGCTTAGTGCCTCCTCTGCCTTGATATATGCTATTAAAAGACTTTTTTATTGAATAATGGGCAACAATGGGTGATAAAACATTAAATATAGACTGATCAGCCACAACATTATGACCACTGACAGGTAAGTGTATTGGAAGAAAAAAACATTGTCCCACAACAAGCATACTTCCTCATGGAAATGGAAATCCCAAATGTCACTGGACTACCCCTGCAGGAAAATGCACCCCACCACATGGAAAAAACATCAATTAGGAACATGTTGAGGAACATGACAATGGCCCAACATGTTGATTTGACCTCCAAACTTCCTACACCCCATTCTGATCAAGCATCAACGGGATGCAGTGGAACAAGTATGATTGACAGAGGCCCCACTGCACAAGCCAGAGTACCCAAAGGATCCAGTGGTAATGTACTGGTTCCAGACCCCATAGGACACCCTGAGAGGTCCTCTTGTCCATTCCCAATGGTTCAGAGCCTTTTTGAGCACATAGGGAGGACCAACACAATATTAGGAAGGTGGTCATAATGTTATTCCTGATTGGTGTATACTGTATGTAGTCAGTCTTTTCTTTCCCTCAACTCATTCATGTGGAAGTTGGACAATGGACATTGCTGCAGACTAGCAGCCCCCTCATGACAACAGTATGCCATAGGCCTCACCCAGTAGTACAATGCACCCTGCCACACAACAAAAACTGCTCACAACTGTTTCAAGGAGCACGACAAAAAGCCCGAGGCATTGATCCGATCTCCAGACTCCCCAGATGCCCACCTAATCGAGCATCTACGGGATGTGCCAGAACAAGCCTAACACACAGAGGCCCCAGCCCACAACACAGGGGACCAAAAGGATCTGCTGCCAACATCACAATGCCAGGCACAGAACATTCCCAAAGGTTCTGTGTCCATAGCCAGATGGGTCAGACATGTTGTGGGAGCGGTAGGGAGACCTATATAATATTAGGCAGGTGTTTTAATGTTGCAGTTGGTTGGGGTAGGAGAACATGTAGCAGCTAAAGAGACTTATCCAATTGGAAGAAAAAAGACACTGAGTGACGTTTGCATTTAGATTTGCTAGATGGCCAGAAAATGTCTTAAATGTCTTCTTGTTATGCTGGATGTATAAAGGCATCCCTACTTTGCAGTACTGTCAGCTTATAGCTTCCTCATAAGGTGATGGTATGCCAGTTATTTTTTTCTTGGTTACAGCTTTTTCCGCTGCCCCCAAAGACACCACAAAAATAAATTATGGCAGCTTTAACTTGCCCAGTGAGATGCAAGAAAACAACAAGTATCTTGTAATGCTGTCCCCTTTTTGAAGTGCTATTTGACATAATAAAACAAAGTGTTGAGTACAACGTAATGCCGTCTAATGCAACAACCCTGCAATTAATCTGAGCTTTATTAAGTCTTTATTGACAATGTGATTAAACATAATTGTCAATTAAGGGGACACTAGTTTGTGTTGGTAATGCAATAGATTGCATTATAGTGAAAGGAATCTTAAATAAGTTGTCCATGGTAGTTGTAAGTGCATGGACAGAGTGGTCACAAGTGGATCTGCTTCACTGTTATTCTTACAAGAAAGTAGTTATTGCTGGATATTGTACAATAGGGTGAGCTTGAAACCTATATTCTCCATGCAGAACAAATCTTAGTTGTGTCCCATGAAATCAACTCTTTTCTTGGACTTTATATCCTAATTGCGAGTTGGTTTTTCATGAGTAAAAAAAAGAGAAGTGGGATGTAGTAGAAACAGGGACTGACATATTTTCTGAGATCTCCAATTTAGGCTGCAGCTATTCTCTAAAGGAAAGCAGATAGTAGGTGAAGGAGAACGTGTTAAGACATGGAAGTCAAACCGAGTGCGAGTGTGCGCGCATGCTTGTAACTCTACATGTTGCACTCACATGTTGTGTGGGTTTGCCTTTGTGCTAGCAGTGCCGGCGTTAGATTCGGTGGGAGAATCTTGAGCTTGTGAAGTCACGAGCAAAGAGATGGATACAAATAGAAACAGAGGGTGGAGGAGTGGGGATAAGGGGGAGTTAGAAAGAGAGAGAGAGAGAGAGAGGGAGAGCGCCTTTGCATCCCTGGAGATTGCAGAAGATACAGATCTGAATATTAACTCGCAGAGACCCTATAGAGCTTTAATTATTGATTATCGAAGAGCAGTCCCTGCCAAAGCCAACATGTGTTTCATGAACAATCAGCTGAGAGTAAAGTAAAGGATCAGTTGTGTACAGTACCTAGAAGTTCAAAGAGTCAACCCATTCCTGGAAAGTTTTATATGGCACCAAGTTGTGTGAGAGTCAGAACAGTGGAATCTCAAAGCAAAACTCCAAGAAGGAAAGCTGTCGGAGTGGGGCATGCTGGGAGATAGCAAACTAGCCATGTTGATGTTGAAGCTAAAGCTGAACTGATTAAGCAGTTCGATTTCAAAGTAGCACAAAATACAGCAACACAATGAGAAGTGTGCCTAATGCTGGTTTCTGAGCTGTCAAGACATCGGCGACTGTTTCCATCTCTCAGCTCAGCCTCTCATTAGCCTACTGGTTCTGTCGTGCCGCATTGTGGTGGACGATTACTAACGCTTAATTTGATTTGTATAATTGGAAGCTAATTCTCACACGCTGCAGACGAAGCCTGAGAGACACTGCAGCGGCCCCGAGGTAACATAGTGGCAACCTCTTCGCTTTTTATTCCGTGCTCAAGTTCGTCTGAGCTTCGGCGACTTCATTTCATACTTCATCTCCCTTCCAGTCACACAGAAGAAATGCATAAACACATCACACGGACACACGCAGGCCTCATGGCCGCGCGAATACGACTGCATGGGCTCGAGTGAACGGGCGAGTCCACTTGCAAATTAAGACATTTCCAGAGAATGTTTGAATCACGAACAATCAACCTACACAAATTAGGTTGCCACGCATGGCGGAGTAGGGCTTGATGCGTGCATTATTGCATTAAACAGCTGTGAGTGTATTTTCCGCACTGATATTTTCCCCCTCTTAGACAGTGATGGCTTTTGCAGGTTTTTTTTTTCCCCGATTGAAAAAATGACATACTAACAGCATGACAAGCAATGCTGCAGTACCTTCAGTTCACGGTCTGCGAGGGAAATGCATGACACAGTGTCAGACTTTGATTAATTTGGCAGGGTATTTTGTTTAAAATGAGTGAAATCTACAAACTGGGAAAGCCATGATGCTCTGTAGTCCCGTCCCATCTGTTAGGGAGCTCAGAGTAGCAGGCACTTGGACTCTTTCGCTCGCTCTCTCTCTTTCTCATGATGCCGAGTGGCCTCACAACACAGTGTTCATGTTCAGCCTGACCTCGGTGCGGCCAAATCACAGTAGATGGCACTTTACAGCATGGAGCCACTGAGAACCCTGATGGCCCAGCACATAAAGGACCCTGAGAGGGGGCAGTGGATGGGGAGGCTGGGAAGCCTTTTGTAATATGTAACAATGTCACACTGACATCGCCGTTATTATTCTACAAACTCATTTTTTGTGTCATTTACACGACACCGTTGTATGTCCAACTCAAAGGCATAAAGAAGAATGACAGTAATCTTTGAGCCTGAAACTGTACATCAGATTATTATCATATAAAATGATGGTGCTGAGCAAATAAAATACGTTACAAAATTATTATGTCACTGAGTAAAATACTAAAAAATAATTAGATTTATTTTCTTTTATTCTCATTCAAAGTAACTGACCCCATTTTTCTCAATAGCACTGCATATGCATTTTGGTAAAATCCCATTTTAATCTTAATGTATATTCTACAAAAGGTGTTCAACCTTATAGGTTTGCTAATTTCACTAATATCATAATTGTTATGTTAAAAAAATGTTAGAAAATGTAAAAAGACACAAGTGAGTACGAGGCATTAGCAAAGGCAGAGATTGGCCACCTGAACCCCAAAATCCGCTGCCAGGTTCGACAGTCATGTTGTGTAATATTAATAATAATAATAATTTAAAAACTAAAAAAAAGCTGTTGGATTTTCAACATGGAATTTGCTGATAGTCCTTAAACTGCTCATCTGCATTCCTTCGGGAGAATTAATTCAGTCTAAATCTGAAATTGTGATATTTCGTCAAAATCAGTTGACATGTCTCATTTAAGAAAATCCCCCCAAAATAATAATTTGCTTTAGCCAGATTCTCTAAACACGAAAAAAAAAAAATGTGCTCCAAGAAGTTGTAAGCACCTCAGCTGTGGACAACAGTCAGGTGACAAAAATTCAGGAACTTTTAAGCTGAACCCGGCTGAGCTGCAGGCTGTGTATAAACAGTACAAGTACTTCAATGTCTCTTAATATCTCAAATACCATCAATTGTTTCCATTATTGTTGTACATATTGATTTAAGGTTTATTAAATTTTAATAATCATTGAAATTCAACCTTGCTTTTTTGTTATTTTTTTATATATGGCATTACAACTGTGTCCTATTGCACAGAAGATATTTCTGAGTTCTCTCTACGTATAATCATGACTTTGTAATGCAGTGAAAAATTAGCCCATGGAAAACACAAATGTGACAAGAACAAGAAAAGAATGCTTTTCCCACTGCCTTCAGTCTTTATGCCAAGCGAAGCTAAATCATCTCCTGGCTCTGGATCTACACAGATATAAGTGATAGTGGTCATCTTCTCTAAAAATCAAAAACTGTTCCTTTAAGTGAAAACAAAAGGTAAAAACTAATTACTCTATGTTCAAAATACTGGGACCCAGGAAATAGTCATGACAAAAGAAACCAGGCTGTTAAAGGTGATGACTAACTGCTGAAAGCTCATTCAAGATCAGCCAGGTGAAATTAGTGCACCTTTTTGAGTTTGATACCATCGGCCTCTCGGTGTGTTTGTAGTTTATGGGTGGTGAAATGAGCTTCAGAGGTAGTCATATGGTGCCTGTGGTGTGTGTCCTTCAGGCAGTTCACTTGTACGTGTATGTGTGTGTGTTGTGTTGTGTGTATATGCACCATCTGTGGCCTGGTCACCAGCCCAGAGTTTTACTGCCGGTGGCTCCCTTAAAGGAAGATTGTTAGGGGGCATGTTGAGAATCATTGTTGACCCCTTCCAAAACAGACGAGAAGCCACATGGATCATATGAAGGTATTTTAGCAGATTCTTTCATTTTGCATTACTTGCCTATTTTGACATAAATCAGAGAGTGTGCAACTTCTGTGACACAAACATTCACTGCTGTATTTAATTCCTGTTGTTCTGCTTTATTTTCTTTTTTCCTTCCCCCCCTTTTCTTCCCATCGCTCCTCCTCTCTTTCTTCTCTTATTCACTGCCAAAGCTAGACAGAAGACCAGGACAGAAGTTCTCCTATCAGATCAAAGAAACGAATATGAGCCTTAAAAAGGGCTTGCTCCCTTCAATCCTATTTCTGGCTTTGAGGCTGAGGAAGCGTTTTGCTGAATAACAGGTCCCCCGAAATCACTCTAATGCTATGTAATGCTCATAAATAGCCAAGCGCCATAAACGTATCTTTTTACTGTTGAGGGGAGAACATTTACAGTATTTTATTACAGGTGTTAGGGAGAGCTCAGATATCATGGTGTTTTGATGCGGCTGAGGCTTTTGCCGTCGAAGTGAGAGGTCCCTGCCTAGTGTTCGGTTGTGCTACAGTATGGTAATGGCCATCTGTTGGTAGTGCAGCAGTGCAGTAAACTACCTCTGATAGTCAGACAAGATAGTATGTGCATGACAGGAAACACACATACAAGAGCTTCGCACACACAAACCCCAAACTTTCAAACACACACACACACACACAGCATAACAACCTCTCTAGAGTCACAGCGATACATGTGTGACTGTGTGTGTTTCGAAGGCTTGTCTATAATGCTCTGGGGTGAGTCAGACATGGGTCGGGGGGGGGGATTACACTCCAGTACGAAGAATGTGAATTCATATTGTTGACACGATAAAATGTTAAAGGACACACACTCTCTATGCCCGACTTGCACAAAACACCCTGTTGCCTGGGAAATTATATTTTTATGCTATTGATTTGCAGAAGGTACAGTTTGAAGGAAATGCCATCGACAGTGATGACATTGCTTGTTTCTCAGTTAGTATAAACCTACAAAGTCTTATCTCTTCTCATCCAAAATTACTTATTTAAAAGCTTTTCCCCCCCCATGTAAATAATGGGTTATTCCATCTCAAATCACCACGGGCCTTCTGCTCAACCATCTCTGATTTGCTTGAAACTTCTCTAGTATTTAATACTTTCTTTACACATTTCAACTGCCACATAATCAGAGATGATTTGATCTACTTGTCCAACATTGCAGATTCTGAATTGATGGTACGATGAGAAGTGACGGTGATATTTTCAGGCTTTTCTCTTTAATGGCTCCTGAGATATTGTGGTTTAAACTTAGCCTCAGATTTCGAGGTGTGAATAAACACGCCAAAAGTTTAACTCATCTCAGAAAATATTCGATGTATCAAGCTAAAATTTCACAAATACCCTCATAAAAATCTATATTATGTGCTATGAAAAATTCAGGGAAATCAAAGACGATCGAGCAGAAATTGCTGTTAAAAATTTGATGATTTGAGATGGAATGACCCAAATCCCTTTAAATGGACTTAAACCTTGATTATACTTTCTTTAGGTTATGCACATGAACAACTACAAACACAGCAAACATGTCTATATTTTACATTAAACTGCTTTCTGGCCTACTTGAAGGATGCACTCCATACATGCATAATAATTCGCCTTCTGTATGTTGCACAAATTCCCACAGACTATATCAAACTTGGGTAACTGCTAAAGATTTTTAATGGACTTTACTGGACAACATGAACGTGCAAAAGGTGTATGGCATTCTACACTTTTGCCAGATCTGTGAATATGCAAAATAGCCTCTGCCTCTAGCCGCACTCACTTGTCTGCAGCTTGAGCACACCAGCTCACTATGGCTTTGCTCAAACACTGTAAAGATCTTCTGTGGTACCACATGATGAGTTGTAACATTGAAGTAATGCAGCTATAAGTGTTGGAACTAGAAGAAGAAGAATGATAGAAAAAGCCCATCCCCATGAAGTGACAGATTTTGATTCCTTAACGTTTGTTACATATGAAACCCTGAAGTCTCTCATCGACACTCTGCAGTTTCAAGGTGGAAACGCTCAACCGTGGCGTCGACTGCTAATCTTGGTCATTGTTTGCCCTCTGGCATATAATGAAACACCAAAGTCTAAAGGCTTGATTTTATTTTGGAGGGTGTCTTTAAAATTACAGTACAAAGTTTACAATGTATTTTTCAGAATTTTATCCTTGACTCTGCACCTGAATCATTCAATCATTCTGGTAGAGAATAAGAATAAATGAGTTGATAAAATACCATGTATGTCATAATGGTGACCTCAAGTCTAAACAAATGGAACAAACTTTTAACTACACATTTCATTGATTTCTTTTTCTTTCCATTTTCCACGCCAAGTGAAACAACAGAAGGACATCTCACCCTCTGAAATAACTTTTTTTTAAATCACAGCATCATTAAAGTATTTAAATAATTCTATTTTTGTATGAAACACTTTCATCTAGTGGTGTAGAATAAGCAGCTGCACGGCATCACCTTATAAAATAATCCTTCCAGTAGTTTGTGATCAGTAAAAAGCCTGGCACTGTAGTGACAAACATCTTTAGCCACAATGTGGTATTTTCACCGAGGTAGATAATGATTATCCGCTGGAGCACAGTTGAGTCTAAAAGTGAATTAAGAAGATGCAAGGCTATGAAAGCAAATTATACAGCTACACTAAGCGAGATATTACTGTTTGCACAAGAAGCAACGGATACAGAGAATCAGAGGAGATGTCAGCTGCATATTTGCATTCAGACCAAAGCTGCTGTCTGTTACTGCATAACACAGCAGAAATGTATCCCCTTCCAGATTAAGCTTAGCTTCTCTGTGTCAGATTTGCTGTGTAAATAAATATTGTGTATTTCTCTGAATATGGTTTTGTCTCAGTGGCTACTTAGAGTAGATATTTCCATGCGGTGATAAAACACTTCACAGCTCATACTTTGCATCACCAGCATGCAGAAAGCTGTGGATTACAAATTGTTTCATCAGATGTTGTAATGTACTCTCAGCATATGCACTGTACAGCATGTGTGCGCTCATATACTGTATATCTGAGCAGCGGAAAGATAGTATAGAGAGAAACAAGGATGGATAAACTACTGCAACTTTACGTAATATGATCCAAAACACTCGAGGTCAGTTGGAAGCAGCCTCACATCTCTATCTGGAGCCCTCAGATGGGAGGGATGGGCGCTCGCTTTGTTCTGAGTCACCACTTCAGCTTTTATACCGTGAAGTCCGCATGGACAAATCCCTATTATTGCGCCTTTGATATAGTTCGCCACTTGCCAGAATGTCATGAGGGTTTTGCCTCGCGGTGAGATGTTACATCCATGTTACATAGGATGAGATGACAGGGGGAACAAAAACTGTGCATGCACGTACAAAGATGCACACACTCCTGGTATTATATAGGATCACTTCGCTTTATTATGTTTTTGGTTTCTATTGATTTGTTTGCAGCTGCAGAAGCAGAGATTATTCTTATCTTTTAGACAAGATGTGCTCCAAATAAACAGCTATACAAGTTGTTGGCCCATGCCCTCTAGAACAGCATATGGAATCAATTTCTCATCTGATCACACTATCCTTTACACATCGCTTTTGAACTTTTATGATATAACCATGCTCTAATTAAGGCTTGGAGAGGTTTAGGCAGAATAACAACAAACCAGCCAACGATATTACAGCATGGAATGATGCAGAATGAATGAGCACACAGAAACAAACGCACACATTTTTCCCAGTCCACTAGCAAGATCCATACTCTTCTTCTCCTCTGGCTCTTTTGAGGTTTTTGATGCATAAAAGAGTCAGTTAAGACTTGTTTGTTGCTTTGCTGCATTTCCAAAACATAAGAGCGGCACAGATGGATGATGTGAGCTGATGACGTGCCTTTGCTCGTGTGTGCGTTTTTTTCTCTTTACATCATAGTGCCACAGTTCTGCAGGCGTTCGTTGCACAATGCAACACGCCTCAAATGCTGCAAACCAGGATTTTGTTTCATCCCACACAGTCTGACATACAGTAAACTTGCACAATCATTGCCGTCACACAAACTAAAAGCATCTTAAGCAGCCAATCGGACAGGAAAAGAGGGGGTGGTGGGGAGTACAATATTCCAGCAAAATGCTGGACATGAAGTAAAAGAGAATATCAGTACTTAGCTATAACTGACCTCACAACATCATGTGTATTTGGTGAACTTCTTCTGTCCCTATATCTTCAATTTGTTCTGTCTTTGTGTTAGTTCACAAATCAATTATACTGATGTAAAACCATTTTTTTCATATCAGATTAGAAAAAAATAGTTTGTCTTCCTCCATTTTTATACAAATGTCAGGTTTACCAAAGCATTGATATAATGCTGTAGCAGGCTGCTCCTTTAGCAGAAAAAAACAGAAGAAATCCACTTTAAAACACGAGAACATTGCTATGGATGGGATTTTGAACATATTTTTGTAATTTCAGTTTAATTGAAATTAAAATCGCATAAGAAAAAAATCCAGCCAGAAGGGTGAGTTCAAATGACTTTTTACAGCTAACCATGCAATCATCATTATGCTAGAGGTTCTATTAGAGTGAAATACCACTGAATACTATGATGTTCTATATCCTGCAAATGCAGCTCCCAAAAATATAAGTTACTATACTGAATTAACGTAAGTGTTTTGTAATTAATGCAGTAGTCTACTGCAGACTTAAAAATGTTTTTGAAGCTGCATTTCATGGGTTGAAAATGGCTCAAAACACAATGCACTGTTCTAAATCATCCAGAACTTTGCAAGGCTAATGCTGACATGACACCGTCTAATCAGAGGTGGGCAGCTCAGCTCCTTCAGCCCCTGCCCTTGAGTGGGAGTCTGTAGAACCAGTTTCAAATATATCCTGAAAAAGACTCATCGTTCACTGGAGTTTGCTAACCCTCTACTTGGTGTATTTTTAAATTATTTCACAATGGTTTGAACTTTGGTCATGGGGTCTTAGTTGTGGCCGAAAGACTGAGTTTGCAGATACAAGAGGCTGAAAAGTTCTTCCTTGGTAGGCTGGCTGGGGTCAGGCTTAGAGATTGTTGGAAGAGCTCGAACATCCAGAGGAAGCTCGAACTGGAGATGCTGCTCTTTCAAGGCAAAAGGAGCTGGCTGAGGTGGTTCAGGCATCTGATTAGGATTCCTTCTGGGTGCCTTCCTTTGGAGATTTTCCAGGCATGTCCAACTGGAATGAGTCCCCGGTTAGACCTAGAACTCGCTAAAGGGATTACATATCTCATCTGGCCTGGAAACACCTTGGAATATCTAGGGAGTTGCTGGAAAACTGGAATGACCTGCTTAGCCTGCTGCTACACAACTCGACTCCAGATAGGTGAAAAAAAATGGATAAATGCACGGATGGATGGGTTCAGATGTTGACTGCTGTAAAAGCATCACAATGTTTTAATCAGACCCTCATTGCACCTTAACTCTACATTACCATTCAGAAACTGCCCCATCCTCTTTTGCAGTGTCTCAGCAAGAGAGCATCACTGGGGCTGCAGCCAATGGCTTGAACTGATACAGTTTGAGACCAATGTGGTCCTCCAGAAACTGTTAAGTCTGCTTCAGGGGATTCCAGAGGGGAAAAGTCCTTCACCTCAAAAGAGCCCACGGTAGCACAGGTGCCTTGCAATTGCTCTCCATTTTTCTCCAGGATGTCACTGAACAACTACTGCCTGACACATTCGACTGTATTTCACAGTTATGCAGTTGGTGGCAAATATCTCCATCATGTGTATATTAAAGAGCACTTTTTGGAATGTAACATCTGTATTTGTATTGATTACATGATCCCACCAGTCATTACGGACAGGCTCCAAGGGGAGCATGTCTCATGAATCCTTAATGCAATCTTCCCTTTTCTATGGCATTTCCACACAATGTGCACATGCAAACAAAAGCCAAGGAGCTAAAAGCTTTATTTTTGTTTTTTGCTCAGGATATCCAGAGCATTTTTGAATTTGACTTTATGCAGTTCTCCAGGGATGACTGGCACTTTTCATATAAATGCCACTACATGACTGCTTCGGTGGGCTAAAAACCTCTCGGTGAACTAAGTTGTTACGCTCCACTCCCCATGCAGTACTGTTTACCTCATTCAAAAAGTGTCTACAACAACAAGCTCAGCCAATTCCTCATGGCTTCACCGTTTCTAAACACATTCGACGTGAACAAGAGAGACAGAAAAGGGAAATGTGAGGTAAAAAGTAAGAAAGGGGGGGAAACTCCGTCAGGGCAGCAGAAGAAATGGAGGCCAGTGTGAGTGTAATTTCCCATGGTGAACTACTTCTCTGAGTTGTGCAGGCTGCGGTGTTGTTGACTGATGAAGCCTGACTCTAGCTTACCTGCGATGGCCTTCTCACCAAGGTCCTGAGCTCTCCCTCCCTCAGCTCTACCCTACAACTCACACAGGCTTCATTATACCTACTGTACATTGTAGTTTCAAGTGTCCCTCAATTTACAGTCCAATTCCCAGCTTCTTTCTCTACTGAATTCTGGCCCATTTCCCATCTCGTGGTCCCATTACCATTATGAGCTCCTCTTCTCCACTCAGTCTCCTTCTCTTGAGCACCAACTCCCACGTTAACCCTGGCAATTTGTCACATCCTTCCCTGTACCGTCCTCTCAGCATCTGTGCTATCAGTGTTCCTCCGTGTCCCTGATGATTTGCCCATTGATAAATGTGTGCAAATGTAAGAATATAAATGCTAAAATCATTCAGATGTATTGAAAATGCCATTTCAACAACGCAAATGCAGCAGGGGGAGACTGGTATGATCACCTTCATTCTAATTGCCACTGAGTACAAGTGGTTTGAGGTGTATGTGTATTGGAAGGTGAAGGGACTTCATGTTTGCTGTGAGCCAATGGCTGTGATTCAGGTGCTAATTGAAGGCAAGTGTGTCTGAGTGAGCCTCCACTCTGTCCTCTACTTATACTACATGCAGCAAAACCCTCTCGTTTTTCTGTGTTTTGTCTGTGTGCAGGCAAAGGTCCACTGCTGTAGTATTAAAACGGATTCCAAAGGTTAAAATCTGTGCTGTCAGCCAAGTTCATGGTGACATCAAATGATATTTAAAAGTTTTTAGCGGACTGTGAGGAAGAAATCAACCCTTTTCTTTCTCTGTTTATTGGGGAATTACAATACTGCTATTAGTCTACACTGTTAAAAAAATGGTTAGAATCTGGCAGCAAGAATGACAGAAAAATTCTGTTGAAGAACTACAGAATTTTGCAACATTCAAAAACTATAACGCTGGGTAATTATTGAAAATTAATGGAAAAATATAGTAAATAAACATAAATATATAAAGACTGCAGATAGCATTCTGATGGGACTTAATTTAGATCTTGTTTGGCGGTAGTGTATGAGAAGACCTGCAAGAGTCAGAGTTTCCTGTGTCCAATGCTTAAATTGTCATGTGTGATCATTTTGTTAACAATCAAAAGCTGAGCATCAAAAAAACAAACAACTACTGACCATTAAGCTATTTAGCTGCTTTTAGTGTTAGCCCAACTCCAGAGGCTCGTCTGTCCGACTCACTCCGAATCTCTTTGGGTTCTCCTGCTTCAAAAAGCTCAACTCTGGCCATCCTGGACAGGCTCAGTTAGCTCAGTTTTCTAATCAAGCCTCAATGTTGTTCCTTTGAAAGAAGCAGAACTGTTCATTACAAGCGTCATTGGAACTAGTGGTCTACCAATATGGGTTTTTCACTGACAAACGCCCATTATTTAATGAGGTGGGCGGTCGATGGCCAATATATAATTCAAATAACATGTTACAGTTTAGCTACATATCAACGGATCTCTAATAATGGTAATAAGAAAGAGTTATACTGTTTCATGCTATCAAAGGCTAACGGTTGCTCTTTCTTGCCATCCCAGAAGCATCCCAAATGACATATCTGATAAACGTTTCATGACCATGACTCTAGCCTTCCATACAGCAGTTTTTCAGTGAAGTTAGTTTAGCCAGTTGGAGGATTTCTACTTTGCTATTCCCAACTAACATAACTAACATTTCTCACTGAACGACCAGAATCACTCTAATTATATAGACAGCAAACATTATATATGTTATTAAGAGTGACTAATTCTCTATGCCCACCCCAATCCCTTCTTGCTATCCCCCACCCCCCTCATCCCCACCCTCACCCCAACCAGTCGAGGCAGATGGCTGTTGGCCACCTTCCCTGAGCCTGGTTCTGTCGGAGGTTGTTTTTTTCCCTCCCTGGTAAAGAAGGTTTTTGGTTCCTTCTCACTGTCACCAGCTGCTTGTTCACAGGAACTTTCAAATGAACTTAGGATTGTTGGGTTCTCTGTTGTCTGTTTAAAATTCATAGGGTCTGTTGTCTCTCAGGTAACGTTACATCCAGCATTGGCATGTTTTCGCAAAAGTCATTAAGCATGGTGAAATTAACACAAGGAGAAGTGTCAAGGCTGCTGTCACTGCAAACTCGACATTCAGTTTACCAGAAAAATCAGCGACTGATCCTAGGAATTACATGATCCTGATTATCTCAAAATACCATTTAAACGGTAGCTAGGTTATGTACTTAGTATGAAACAAGATGAAGTGGTGAAAACTTGGGGAGATTTAGTTACAGTGACATAATAAACTGATATTCCACAAGGTGAAGTATCAATGATATATCACATAACTACAACACCATAAGAAGCTGTAGAGAGGCTGAATATTTTCTTAATATTAAAGCAAGGCCAGGCTATAAATAAGTGAGAATAATTATACATGTCTTATAGAGTGAGCATTTTTCTTCTTTTTGACTGAAGATGAAAGACCTTTTTATGAATATGTGAAGCCAAAGCAGAAAAGAGAGGAAAGAAAAGAAGAAAAGTAGTTAAGGCCTGATGACTGCAATGTTGCATTCATAATCATAAATGCTAATTAACACGTTTTTTTTTTTTCATAAAAGACAACAGAGGGTTTCGTTTTAATTTCCAAACACCATCACAAAGTCTTGTTGTGTTTTCTGAGCTGCACTGATGAATAAGAATAAAAAATCATCAAGACTGTCAGGAATCCTGTTGGGAATGATAGAGTCGTTGCACACTTAAAATGCTGCTATTATCATCATTATGTAGCTATTTAGTGCAATAAACTCTCCCTGCTTGTTGGAAGCTCTTTTTTAAAACCAGAGTGGATCTATGGAAAGCCTTAAACAGACAAAGAATTCAACTGTTCTGTACAAATATCTATTTCTTTTAGTCATTTGTTCTGTTATTTTAAAACCCTTGTGTTTCTTTCAGGATCCTGTAGGAATAATAACTGTATTTCCAGCAATCTGAATGGTCAGCAGTTGTAACCTCTGAAGTTCACCCGTTCCAAAGCAGGTTACCATGGTGATCTATCCCAGTTAACCCCGTAAGCCTGAGACTATTGAATAAAATTTCCACCTGAAAATTATGCCCTCAAATTCAGTGAGTAACAGCTCCACAACAAAAACCTTGTGCTCTATGGGTAAGAAACACTTGGGAGAATTCTGAAGTACAGTAAGTCTCCTAGTCTTCATCACCAGAGTGAGATTTGTTGTACTTCTGTCAAGTCTTGTATAAAAAGAATTATCTTCACAGCATCATGTCAGCGCTGGAGAACGTTCTGACTGCACCTTTATACTCTGCTATAGAGAAAAAAACCCACTTTGGCTTGTTTGACAGCAACTGTTACAAATAGGGATGCCTCAATCGAGTTTTTGTGCCATGTATCCAAGCCATTTAATATTTAATGTCTACCAATGCCAAGTTCCAATCTGAACCATTTTCTTAGCTAATACACACTTCAAGTATATTAAGGTTATTCAATAAACCCAGTCTATATGCTTGACAAATGAATAGTTCTGCAATGCACTGTGAGAAAATGGTATTTCTGCATCCAAGGTTTTCCTGAATATTATGTAGGCGGTCACAAACCTTGCTGTAAAGCTCAAGCGTGGCGCTGTTTGAAATGTAGTGTTGAGTGCATGGTGTACTGTGGCTACAAAAGTTCCAGAAGAAAACTTATATTCTCTACATGCACATGCACAAAACATGTATTACAGATTAGCTGTAGGACTCGGTTACACCAACTAGTGGAGCCTTTTATTTATTTATATACTGTACTGTCTCAAGGCAGTGGTCCCTCAGACTACAAGTAGTTTCATGTTGACTAGCGGAAAGCATTGTGGGGGTTTAGCTTGCAACGGACACCATGACAGAGACTTCTCTGACACTTAATGTGCTCCGGCCAAAGCAACTGTGTTAATTTAGGCATTCATTTAAATCCTGAACAGATGAGATGTTGGTTTCTCGCCATGAAACACAGCACTAACAAACCATAGGATTCTGATTTCTGTTTTAAGAAAAACATTTTAGACAGAGCTATTTTTTTAAATAGACATTTCAGAATTAGACAAATCTTGCAACTTCTGGTGCTCTCCCTATTAGACATTTAGAATGCTGCTGATACCAGTCAGTTACAAAAAAAAAAAGCCATGAAAGGCCCCACATCGACTTGGCACATCCCTAATTATAAACATATTCTCTGGAGATCTTAACAACCATGCACCAAAAGAACCAAGCAGCATTATGTTACTGCAAGACCCAAATCTTCGTTGGAAACTGGTTATTTTTCAGTGTAGGGGACACTGAAATTGGTAACACGTAGACAGTGGAAAGAGTGAAGACATGGCCAGTCGTAGGCTTATACCTGCAGCCTACATTTGGTGTGTCAGACTACACTGGTGGTAGCTATGAGAAGTTTGCCTTGTTGTTTGGAAAAAAAATGTTGCTATTTTCTAGCTCTGGCACAGAAAGATGAATCATGCCTATTAAGTTTGGATCTGTTCAGTTTGTTTTTTCCAACCAAGCAACATCACACTCATTTTGAATCATTGAAAAAACATGATAGCGGTCTGGGAGCTGTACTATGAAGTGAGATCAGAGAGTTAGTCAGCTATCACTGAGCTTCCCTCAGGTTTCCCATTTCATGAAACTGGCTCACTTTTAACCCTTTCCCCCTGATCCTGTACAGGGACCGGGCTGCATCTGTTATTAAAATCCACCTGCTCCACTGACAGAAGTATTTGGAGTAGTTGGTGAAGATACTAACCTTCCAAAGTATAAATTAAATGTTTCTGCCTTTGCATCTCTGATTGCTAGATGATTAATTCTTCTTAAGTGAAAAGCTGAAAAACTGCCCACCTATACTCAGTAGTTTACAGATCTTATGTACTTACTGCAACTAAAGAAAGTTTGATCCACTCTGATGGGATCTTCATATATATTCTAGCAGCTGTTCATCTCACACAATTTGAGACCTGCAAACTGTATGTAATATCTTGAGGATGTCTGAACTTGAATGTTGCACCAAGTCTGACAGTAAACTTTTTTTTTTATCATATTTCTTTTTTATTTTATTTTCTTCCCTTTTCTGTTGTTTTTATTTTATTTTATCTTATTACTCACTTGTTTCCTCTTGTGGGTGAGGTGGCATGAGGAGTTTATTTATGTTAGCTTGGTTGACATGTTTACTGTTGTGCATATTGCACAGCAAAAATATATTTCAGTGCTGCGAGAGTCACAGTGACTAAAACAGGCGTGGCATTGTTTTTCCTTTGTCTCCAATTCGGTGGAGCTGTAATTGAGACTATTTAGGGCAGTTTCCATAACGCCAGTTTTTTTCTGACTCATTGTTATAAGGCTGCAAATTACTCTCTAACTTGCAGTTTTGATTAGGAGGAAGTTAGTCTGAAGCGACCACCAGCACAGCTTTACTTGACTGAAACTGTTGAGGGACAGATATATTTGTCTTAGTAATTCTCGGCCTCACTGATCTAATCCAGTTTACTGGAACAAACAGTCACACAGGGAAACATTAATGATTTTAATGCCTGTGTTTATATTAGCCTTGTAATTTCCCCAACAATCAGTTTAGCACTCCTTAAACTCATATTCTACTGATCACCCTCCTCTGAAACATCACCTGAGATGATATTTGAAGCACAACGTTGTAACTGTGGCAGCATATGTGGGAATAAGCAGTCAAGAGGAGAACCATCCAGCACCGGTTCCCTCACAGTAAATATTCTCGACTTCTCTCAGCTCTGACAAGCGCAATTATGCATACATAATCACTGGTGTTATGCAACTAAATAGGCTACTGGTACATGAATAATTTGTATTTGATACTCAGCCATCACCCTCTGAGTTTTTCTTTCTTTTTTTGCCATTGTTTCGGTCTCATTTCTCAAGTTTCTGCAGATTGCTGGTTTTCAAATGGTTTTTATTCCAAGTGCTTTAGCGTTGTTGTTAAAATGTACTTCGGTCACGAACTTGCATGTTGATTATGAGCATCAAAAAAAAAAAAAGACTTGCAGAGAAGTTCGGTGCATTTTAAGCCTCGCTGTCCTGGGACGAATAAGAATCTTATGTGCAATGTGTAGACCTGTGTGTGTGTGGTTGTGTGTGTGTGCAGGGAGTTAACAGAGGATACACAGAAAGTCATTAAGGTCGGGTATCTTTACATTTAAAGCAGCTACACCTGATATCGTTACAATAATGCTGTATCAAATGATAATGTGAAAACAATATAAGTGTCTTGCAGTAACCATTCAATGCATTTACATTCTCTAATTACCTATTCGTGCAGTAGTTTACATTGTTTGTAGCAGAGTCTCCCATTCTCATGCTGCATTCAATTTGCCTACTTAGACACATGGAATTCACTAGATACAAGACTATTTATATTCCAGCATTTCTGTTTTCAATGTTCTCTCATTGATATCAGCCTCAGAAGTCGACTTCCACTCTTACAGCCATATTAGGGCTTTATTAAGTTACCTCTATGCAAATGTTTCTTCTCTTCTCATATTAAAAGCTTTGTGGAGACATGATGTATTTACCACAGCGGTTAAAACATGAGAAATCTGCCCACAAAAACAAGATAAACAACCCTTTGAGGCACTTTTTTGGCAGCTGATCAGTTTTAAATATTGTTGGGGAGTAATGAAACAAGAAGGAGCCGGTTCCATGAGGAGCTGCAGGCCCTACAATTTTAATTGACCGCCTTCTTCATTAAAACAGCACAGGTTTGTTTGTCTGCTCTGTAACCAGGCACACCTCTTGCCTAACTGTATTTCCTGTTGCCATGGTAACCACCGGTGTCACCGAACCACCTGAAAAAACTTTAAGCGACACGATCTTTGATTCCGCTTATCAAAACTTTAAACCCAACAAACTTTACTCCACCTTCCCTGTCACATACGTGCACAACACACATGCAAGTGCTATTAAAGTGGACACCGGACGCCTTTGTGCATTTGCGTGACCGTTTGTCCCTCCGTCCGCTTGGACACTAATGAGACATCCAACCGCGGCAGCCATCTTAAAAAAAACGTGCTTCCACTGTCACGGAGAAGTGGGAGAGACGGCTTTGGCAGCTGAAAAAGACACATGTCAGCAAGACAGTCGAGGAAAACTGCACACGGAGACGCTCGCAATCGCAATCATCTAGATTTGGATTTTGCAACGCAAGGAAGCCAGAGCTGCCCCCCTTTTCCCTTTGCAGTATGTAATTAGCAGTGCCATCTGTATGCTGTGGGCTGTCAGACTCTCAGAGGTGAGGACAGCACAGGAGGAGCACGGCTGTCCATCCTCATTTACACTCAAATCATTACTCCGGCCTATTCATTGCCTTTCATTCATTACTCCTCTGCTCTTTTCCCTGGAAAACGCTCCTCCAGATTAAGCCATCAACACCCAACTGCTCTATTTCCTTCCACGCTGCCACGCCACCTCTCTGTCCTCTTTCTATTAAAAAAAAAGTCAGTTCACGGCTGCGGTTGCCTCGCTGTGCTGCAGTCGTCTCTTCTCAGCGCACTTTTTCATGCATCTGCTGATACTACATCTCTCTCTCTCTCTCTCTCCATCCTGTTGGCCGTCATTCTGTCTTTCTATCTCTCTTACTCTCATTCGCCCATTTACCCTCCTCCTCCCTCCCTCCCACTCTTTGGGCTGCAGGCAGAAGTGCTGGACTCTCAGAGGAGAAGTACAGGTTTAAATGACGGGCTTGTTAACGGGGTCACTGATAATTCTGCTAATTAGCTGCCATATCACCTTCAGCTGCGGTCCCAGCAGCTAGATAGCAGAGACAGTGAAGGAGTGAGAGAGAGGATGGAAAAGAAACAACCCCACAGATTTCTGGCTGCACCTACGACAAGCAAGAACCCATTCATGTGCACCTTTCAAAGAAACGGGAGCAAAATGTCTAATAATGCCAAAGAAAGACTGATAACAGACTCAGCACTATATTAAGTCTGATTATTAACCAGCACTTTAGGTTTTGCAAAAGTAATTATATCTATAATGAGGAAATCGCATGCACACGTTCTCTTTTAAAGTTATCCTGCAGAAAGTGATGAATCAATTTAATCACCTGGTATTTCAGTTTGTGTAATAGATCCAATCCTATATTTTACTCCCCTCATCCGCGCCACAGCTGGTCATAATGTTGATATGGCGTAGTTATTTGGCGTGATGACTGACAATTAGCAAGGGTCGCCAAAGAAAAATTGAAAAGGCCTGTCCTTATGCTGCACGACAAAACGTCGCATAATTAACCTGTTAAAAATCAATCCACAGAGGACTCCGTGCAAAAATGAGAGGCCGTGTCCCCCTATTAGCAGCAGATATCAAAGTGGATCCCGCTGTTGTGCCATTGACTGCTCAGGGAGTCACCAGATCCGCCATTGGTCGCGGCAACTTGTTAATAAGCCTCAGATGTCCACCTCACTTAGTGGGATTATCGTGGTGTTTAATATTGATATCAGCCGTACTAATTACACTCTATTAATTATGGAATAAATAATTGGAAGTAAAAACTATACTCCAGTTAGTGTAATTAAAGAAGACTAATTAATGCATTAATTGATTTTATGTTAATTTAATTTTCCGTGAAATTAAAAGAATCTTGGGAGGAACAACGCAGAGTGAAGTGCAGGCCCTTGGACAAGGTCGATACGATCCGGCGCGATTGGAAACGGCAGCAATGTCCAACTTCACAAAGTTATGATTAAAGAGAAAGTTCATGTCCAGCAATGGCATCTTTAAGACTCACTCATGTACATATTCATTGCTATGTTTTTTGGGGTTTTTTAAGTTTTGCCTTATACTTTTTCCTAATTGGGCAGCATACTAAAACTGGATGGCACCCTTTCATCAATTAGACTCCAGAGAGCATCCTTACCCACCACAGGGATTTTATCTCAAAAAAAAAAAAAAAAATCCAAAACACAGAAATAGTAGAAAATGGTGGAAATGCATAAATGAGTGGAATGGAGGCACATATCTGGGGGCTAGATGAGCCTTTGTTCTAAAAAGAGAGACAGAAGATGAAAAACCTTCTTCGTCTCGGATCTGGGTCAGAGCTCTGTGTTGCGGCGCAGAGTGAGCGTTTCTCCGTGGCTCTGTGCTGCAACTGTAATGACTGTAGCCTATCTGTCTCCGGATAGGCTATGAGATGAATCTGCCTGGCAAAGCATCGCTGAGGAGATCAGCAACAGCACCCACACATACTCAGTCTACTGTAATATGCAAGCAGCAATCAAAATCTTTTTTTAAAAAAAAGCATTTTATCACACACTCACATGCACACATGTCCTGGTCATGATATGCAGCGATACAGAGCCAATGAGGCGAGAAGCCATATCAGGTTATGAGACAGCGAGTAGGCCAGCTGAGGCAGACTGTTCCCGCCGTGAAAATCTGCTCCCCCTCGCTTTCTCTCTCTGCTCGTTTTCCCCTAAAATACCACAATTCTCAGAGTCAGCAGCAACACCGATTCCTCCTCTCCCCCCGAAGTTTCACCTCCCAACTCAGACTCAGCACGAATGAGATCTATTAGATTATCGGCGCGGTGAGCTACCCAAACCCCCTTCTGCAAACTCCATTACGAGGTAGCATGTCTTCGTACAACTTTGCCTTCGCAGGTCACTGCGCTCATTTTGCGCGCGCGGGACCACAACAAACACACACTTAATTCACCGACATATGCCGGCACACAAACACATGCTCAGGACACGTACACAAAAAAGAATGAAAAAAAAAACAGCCACTGCGGTATAATGGAAGCAACAGAGGCATTTGATTGACATTAGCACGGCGACTGTAGATCTAATTTTCTCGGCTTGGTGGAGAGGAACAGCAATGGAGAACGCAGCAAATCAGCCTGTCAGTCAAGTGGCTACCTGCTCCTGCTCGGGTGCTGAGCAGTTTCCTGCAGCAGAGCTACAGCGGGGAAAAAACCAAAAAAAATCCCAGCAGCACAACAGGTACATCAGTCGTGTCGCAGAAGCAGAAAGGATTAATCCACAAGTTGTTATCGCTACTATATTGTTTTAATTGAGCCAATAATTTGCAGCAATTGTAATGGCTGCAGGAAGACAGAAATATCTGGCGAAAAGAAACAAACACAAAGTGCATTCATTGTGATTCGGTTCCCCCTTGTTGGTCTTTCTAATTAAATTATACAATATAAAAGCGTACAAATGCGACGCTTTGCATAATAATTTGTGTTTAAAAGGAAATCAATAAACTAAACACATCCGGCCCAGTTTGTGTGTGCTGAGCAATTTCTTTCAATTTCAAGATGCACTGCGACTACCTTCCAAAATAACTTGTCTTAAACTCAGATTTAGTTCCGATGAATGCAAAAGCAGCCTTCTACCGTGGGAGGTCCCCTGAAAAAAAGCAAATCACTGAGTAAAGAAAATGTATTCACTTACATGCTGTTCACCTGATTGTAGCTTTAAATAGCGATAGTTTGATTTTCGTTTCTTTTTCTTCTCCCCATGACATGAGGTTATCATCAGGCTCGAATGAATTGGTGGGTAATATCATCAGCTGGTTCTTAATCTAACAGATCCTCCGGGGGGTTAAACATGGTGTATCAGATCGATTTAGCTGCTTATAGAGAAGGATTTAGTGAGAAAGAGGTGGTGCTGCGGGGCCTGAGGCGGATGGAATAAGATCTCAGCGCTCAGGTATCTGCTGTATCTGTGCTTCACTGGCGGGAAGGAGGTAGGTGTCATATATGCTGTTATCAGCAGAGAAAGACTGTTTCTCCACATCTCTGATATCTCTGTTTTATCATCAGTATAAACAAAAGGCCCTTTGAACAATAAAAAAAGAAAAAAATGCCCCGAGGCCGAGTGTGGCCATGTCTTCTTCTCTCCCTCTCATTCTCTTTTCCTTTCTATCCTCCTCGTTGTCACAGTGAAGAGACCAAAAAGGAAATGTACTCGCTCTGTGCCGACATCCCACACAGATTCTAATCTTTTCTCATTTGTCCGCCCCTGTTTAAAGAGCCTTTGTCGCGGCCGACCACAGGTGAAGGACATCAACGTCTCTGTTCTTTTTTTCCCCCCTGTCCTTTCTTTTATTAACTGATGAAAAAGGCGACGGCAGACCTCGCGGTGATTTCAGCCACAAAAGGAAAAGAACGGTTTTAAAGATCTAATTTTGTGTTTGCAGAGTTTTAAGAGGCTCCAAAATAACTTAAGACTTTAATCGGAGTGAAAGAAGCAAGGACTTTATTGTCTGGACTGTACGCCAGCTGCAGAAATGAGGTCACTGTAACAAGCAGTACGTGGGAAGAAGTGAACTGAATATACACCGATCAGGCACAACATTATGACCACTGACAGGTGAAGTGAATAACATTGATCATATTGGTATTATATGCTGTTCTACTGGAAAACCTTGGATTCTGACATCCATGTTGATGAGACTTAGACACCCAAATAAACGTTGTCCCGCAACAAGCACACTCCCTCATGCAAATGGAAATCTCAAATGTCACTGGCCTACCCCAACAGGAAAATGCACCCCACCACATGGTAAAACATCAAACAATCAGGAACATGTTGAGGAACATGACAATGACCCAACATGTTGATTTGACCTCCTAACTTCCTACACCCCATTGTGATCAAGCATCAACAGGATGCAGTGGAACAAGTTTGATTGACAGAGGCCCCACTGCACAAGCCAGAGTACCCAAAGGATCCAGTGCCAACGTCCTGGTTCCAGACCCAATAGGACACCCTGAGAGGTCCTCTTGTCCATGCCCAATGGTTCAGAGCATTTTTGAGCACATAAGGGGAACCAACACAATATTAGGCAGGTGGTCATGATGTTTTGCCTGATCAGTGTATATATGAAATATAAAACACCTAAAGCAACAAGCGTCTGATTTCTTTTGTCCTCTTTTAGTGCCTGGAAGTAGCACTTTCCCTTTGCATGTACAGACATCTCCTTGACTTGTGCTTTCATTAACCTCTCTGTGTGCTCTATCAGAGAGAGGGGAACGCGCTACAATAAT
Source organism: Dascyllus trimaculatus (assembly GCA_024666655.1). NCBI lineage: Eukaryota > Metazoa > Chordata > Actinopteri > Pomacentridae > Dascyllus > Dascyllus trimaculatus. The sequence goes on along the minus strand of CM045456.1, from coordinate 13,788,971 downwards.
ATCCCAGTGACGACACACGGGTCAGGACCCCTCTGATCCTGAGAGGGGAGAATATCTCATTAAGGGAGAAAGCCTCTGGGACACTAAAGCAATTTGGCTTGCCCTCTGTTCCCAGGAACCAATTAAAACATTAGCCTAAACTATCGCAGCACTCACAGATGTTGATGCAGCCATGACGGTTCGGTTTCCGTAGCGCCGAAAAGTCAAAGCTGCAGCGGTGACTCCCAAGGCTGAAGCGGTAATCAGAGTCGGCGACAAACATGCTGCAATATGTAAATTAAAATGGCAATCAAGACGAAATGAGAGATGTGCAGTAATTATGATACATATGCTATGCTTAAATGGCATAGCATATGTATGTGTGTCCATATGATGTGTATCTTTGTCCCAAAGTTCTAAAAGTTGAATATTTATTCCTTTCAGACACAAATTTGAGCAGAGTACCATAAATCCAGTGAATAAACTTTGATTTAGACTCTAAAAGTTGCTTCATGGCTGCACTCGCCCGTTTTCCACCTCACGATTTGATTCCAGTCTATTAAACTGTGCTTCCAAGCCAGCTGAGAAACTCTCAGCAGCTTCATACTGCGCTAATGAAGCGCACCCCGTCCATAACCAAATCTCAGTCTATGAAATCTCTACATAAAGCTGGCCTACGCGGAGGCTTTCCCTCAGTCTTCCCCTCTGATCTCTAACTTGATTCAACAATTGTATGCAAATGACCCACAGATTCCAATTATTCTGACTGTGAGAGAAGAAAGTTCATGTCCGGATCATCCACTGATAACCACTGACCTCATGATCGCCACAAAAGAAAAAGAACTGAACTGACACAGGCAAGATTTGTCTGTCAGCCATTTTTCATTTATTCCAGTTTGGATTCTTCCTCCAAAATCTCGCAAAAACATCTGATTACTTATCAATACTCGCTGCTGTGCCTTTCACAAGCTGTAATCAGAGGTGAATCTGTCCTCTCTTGGTAAATTACGAGCAAAAACGGAGAGTCCTCGATTCAACTCAGCCACCAAAACCATAGGCGTGTTATTTTCTTATGTCAAAACAATATTTACGACCATCCGGAAATACTGCTGACAGAGTGCGGCAAAGAGAAAACATTTAAGCGTCACCTCTGACCGTGGGTTCCCTCCTAGTTGATATGATTGACGGGAGATGAGTGCGGATATGCTGAGTCCACAGGACATCTCCCTGAGCGATGTCACTGCGGGGTCATGTGATGACAGTCCAGAGTAGTGGGTCAGCAGCCCCCTGACCCCTGAAGCTGAATAAACAGCAGAGCTCCACGATGAATCCCTGCGACTGAATGACAGATACCGAAGTTCTGATAGGGTTATCCCGACTATGATGACTGTTACCCAACATTAAACACTTCATCAAACTCATAAATCCAGCCAAGAGGCTACAGAGCTGACTTTCTATCGGCCCACTAACTGTATTTACATTATTTGCAGACAGATGATGCTTCTTTATCTATGCAGGCTGATCATCGCTCTGCAGGTCAGTGGTCCAATCACCCTGAACCTCATGGGAGGCTGCTGGTTGGACGCAGGCCAGTGCTTGGAGACAGGCTGGCATTTCACCCATAGCACCTAACATTGCTGCCAAAAGCATGTCTTTGTGCAGGGCCCTTAACAGCTACAGATCAGCGCTCCAGACAATGTGGTTTTTGGCTGACCCAGTGTACTGTGACCCTGCAGTGGAGGATACCGACACTGTGTGTTTGTCACAGGAGGGGCTTTAAGTGTTGGGGAAAAAAGAAGTTAAGCACTGCAAAGGTGTCAGTTTTTCACCTAAAATTAATATAATATACAAAAATCTGCACTAAGAGCAGAATACACTGGACAGACTGTTTTAGTAATATATAGATGGATGACAAATTAAAGGAAATACCAGAACACTTATGCTCTTAGTTATGCTTTGGAAGGCATTTTGCTGGCACGATATGGATCCACATGTCCCCTCAGAAAGAAGGGTCACAGCAAATCAATGCAAAGTTGCTCTCAGTGATGATGATGATGATGAAACATTTATATCCTGATGGGAGTGATCTCCTCCGGGGTGCCCCCATCCATAGGGCACGAGGGGTCACTGAATGCTGTGATGAGTATGAAAATGATATGAATCATACGTTATGGCCTTCCCAGTCACTACTTCTCAACCCAGTTGAACACCTATAAGAGATTCTGGACCGACACCGGCGTCAAAACACGGAATGGGGCAATGTGTTTTGGAATAACCGTGTGTCTCCCTTCTAGCAGAGTTGTAATATCAAAGCCAAGGTGCACTGAAGCTGTTCAGGTGGCACTAAGATGCTTTGTGTGTGTTTTTCCTCTAATTTATCATCTGTTATATGGCTCTGGAGCTGCTAATTGCTGCAGTGCATTCACCAACTCATCGCTAACTGTGTCTCTCTGAAGTGTAGTCCATTACTCTAGTAGTTCCAGAGACTTGAAGAATCAATGCCAAGGCTCATGAATGCTGGTTTAGTGGAACATGGTGGCCCAACACCTTACTAAGACATTTTATACTGGGTTTTCCTTTAATTTGTCACCTGTCTGTACATAATTTTCCCAAACCATAGTTTTTTTCAAGAATTTGAAATAATTATGCAACAATCCATTCAGTAAATATTAAAATATTAACTAGAACCAGAATGTCTGCACCAGTTTTCATTGCATCCCTCAGTTGTTGAGATGTTTCAATACGGACTAAAGTAGTGAATGGTCTGACCAACATACCAACAAATGAATGCATTTAAAATAATAATATATTTTATATTTGTATTTACTGGCTAAGATGGCTCTTCATGGAGACGTCAATATTAAAAACATAATTTGTTTTAATCGGGAAATCTGTTGTGTAACTGATACAGGCGGCACACGTGACAGCATACACAGACAGTAAAAAAATAAAATAAAAAAACACGTAAACATACGCATTCACAGACTCTGAAACACACACACACACACACACACACACACATGGGATCCCTCTTGGCAATCTATGACCCAAATCCTCTATGAACCCCTCCCTCTTGGCTCCTCCAGTTCTGTTTTCTCTCAGTCTGTCTCTCTGGCATGGGATTGAGACCTCATACATACACTTACATTTTTTCCCCCAATCATTTTCCATTTTACACGAGCGGAGACACACACATTTCCCAGCAAACAATAAATGCTTTTTTCTCTTACATTTCTCCAAGTAGAAATCCCTGTCGTCGAAATGGAAATTCCACATGTAAAGTAGATACAGTATGTGCTGTCTGTGGATAGATAGAGGGAGTGTGAGTGGAAACAAGACAGCAGCACCCTCCTTTGTACCCTGACTGATATTAATACTATTAGATAAGGATGTTTTTTAACTGGACGCCCTTCTCTTGAGTCTGATTCATTTTTGTCTTTGGTTTTTACCTCTTTCACTCCTACTTTTGTACTGTATCACCTCTGAGTCAACCTCCTCTATGAAACAAGAACAGGTGTCCAAGAGGGAGGAAGGCTGCTGGGGCTGCAGAGGGTTAAATGCTGGTTCTGACCCCCACCGATCACCCTGCTGAGTCTATAATGCCACCCTTAGACTGAGGGCACGGGGAGACACACATGGCTTTGCGCTGGGAATATAAACTAGGCAAGACTTCTTTGGGTTACAGAGGGAAGGGAGGGAAGGGATTTCAAAGGAAGTCTTCTGAGAGTTGCCATATGCTCAATAAGCCCTTTAACGCCTGCACTCTTTACCATAAGCCGTCACTGGGATGATATTCACACAATCAACAGACACTTCCATCCTTCAGAATGGTCCTTCTTTCTGACTGCCTCGAGTGCTTGCGCATGATACATTTTTATGAATCCTTAAGCATTTGAAAGCAGGACCTATGGCTTTTCTTTTTCCCGCTTTAAAATGAAATAGCTCCATTGCTCAGGTGGTCGTGCACCAGTGGTCGAAACTTTCACTTTTAATATTACAACAATATAAAAACTGTCCATTATGAATAAAGTCATACGTTCAAAATCATACTTAAAGTCCCCATCATTGATGAAACGACTAGTAACTCATCTCTGTATATCAAATTTTCATATTCAGAAGTTTTTCTTCCATGAAAATAGTTATTTTCTGCCTTAAAATGGTTTTGATGTAACTCTACACTGTTGTTTTCTCTAGAACGTGCAGATCTACCAATTTCCACCCACCCAAAACCCTACCTGCTGCAGCTCAAGCACATCAGCTCACCTTTGACTTTGCTCTAAGCTTCTCGGCGCTACACAGTTCTGGTTTCTTTCAACCAATCATGTTCGATCCATAAACCAAATCTGAAGGAAAATAATGGGACAGAAAGCCCACTCTATAAGCTGACGTGACTGGTTCCTCAGATTTGTTACACATGAAACCCCTGTATGCTTCTGAGAGTCATCAGTACACTGCATCTTCAAAGTGAAAAGGGTTAGTCATGGTGTCGACTGCTTACTTCACTCATGATGTGTTTTTCAGCAAATGAAAAACACTACGTAGACATGTTCACAAGGTTAAAAACTTGACTTTTACCTGAGAGTGTCTTCAAATCCACATGGAGTCACTGTATTTGTACATTCAGCATATAGGTATTATCAAAAAGCATACCCAATTGGCAGACAAATGTATTCTTTATATGAAATAATACACTACATAATTAGATAATATGACTGTTGTAGCAGAAAGTGTATAAGCTCTGACTACACAGCAGAAAAAACAGTAATGTTTGACACTAAAAATGCTGTAAAATAACATGAAATACACATCTCATGAAAATAATTTCCCAAAATTAAAATACATTTCCCACCTTAATTTTTGAATTTTGATTGAGTATTTTAACCTGTAGTATTACCTGTACTATAAAATATTAATAATATATTTAAAATAACAGAATATTAATAATTTATATATATGTATATATATATATATACACACACATATATATATATGTATGTATGTATAATCATAAAATATTGTGTTATCACAAATTATATGTAATTTAAAAAATATATATGTACAGTATTAAGGTTGAATTATACAGTTTTAATAAATAAAAAAATGTAAAATTATGATTTGTTTGCAAATATCACAAATCAAAAAAATCTTTAAAAATTTAAAATATCATGGTTATTTTTATTTTATTTTACATTGGGCATTAGTAACTTCACTGTCTAATTTGTAATTTTATTGATATTTTCATGTTTTCGAAAATACACAAAAAATATACAAGACAAAGGATGAATTCAATAAAATGAATTCTCTTTTTTACAGTGTATTTTATATACAGTAAATTTGTTTTGCTGTGATCGGCCACCTCAAAAGGGTCACAAACCTGTTGATTTGTGAGATCATTTATGAAGGTAAGGAAGAAGAATCAACACATTTCTGCTACATGAATTAGTATATTTTTGATGAAAATATTAAAGATTAAAACAGCTGCATAGAACTGTCTGAAAATTGTGGAGAAAAACCGTCTCTTTGGTTGAACTGTTAATAACTCAAAGGCTTCTGAAACATGACAGGAAGCCTAAACTAGCCTACGCACTTCTTATTTATAAGAAAAAGAAAAGGCTGGGAGCCTGGTTTAATCTTTAACAGTGTATTTTCTAAGCTTATCACATATTTATTGTGAACTCCTAATGTGTAAAGTAACCAGCTGGGGTAAAAAGCACAATATGTTCACTCTGAAATGTAGAAGAAAAGAAGTATAATACAACATGAAACTCCTCAATTAAAGCTGGTCCATCAAATTCTATTTAAGCACAATGCTTACACACAATAGGCCAACAGCAGATCTTGGTGTCCACAGAAACAATGCTAAAAAGGTCAGCGTGAATCAACACAGCGACTCACAAGCAAACACAGCCAGACCAACAACAAAGCTCTAATCAGCTTTCAGCCTTTCTGGAAATTACTCCATTAAATGGGCAACTCCGTGATGAAGTCGGGAGACAAGCAGCGGGAGAGATAATACACTCTTGCACACTGTTGCGGCGTTACTAATATCCACTCCGGTCTGGCATTGATGAATGGGATTCCTGGGTTATGTGGAGGTGTATTAAGTGTGAGGTAAGAGAGAAAACGATGCAGAGAATGGACAAAAGGCAATCGGGTGATTAACAAAGGGGCTGTGTGAATGGCCCCTCTGATAGTTATTTCAAACGCGTATTGTTACACCGGCGCTCAACAGTGTTTGAATGTTGGGTCTTATTATTCTCGTGGCAGATATCCAGACGGTCCGGGAAAGAGGGAGAGAATTCTTTAATGCAGACACTGTTTCACCAGGCAATCTTTTTTCTTATGCTCGGTTTTACTATTAAGTTTTTCTTTGTGATTTCAACAAAGCCGAGGTTTTTATATATCCACTCAGCGGCAATCAATATTTTATCACTCATCAGGATTGAACTCGCCAAAGAAAATGTGCACAGGGTCTAAAGACTATAGCAGCTATACTGGGAGTTGCAGCTCCTTCAATCTGGGGTATGATTAAGCCCCCACTGTAATAAAAATGGCAGCAAATGGTGCAAAGTAACAACAAGATTTACTTTAATGCATCATAGTTAAATGTATTTTTTGAGTTATTGATACTTATCTCAAGAATTTCCATCCCAGATTTTCATTTTTATCATGAATGATCAGCTGTTAAAGCATCGTACACTGTTAAATATAGAAACCAGTGTTTCCCATTTGGGCCTTTTAAACAAAACAACAATAAAAAAAGCTCTGTAGTTGTCCCTGGTTTGTGAAGTGCATTTCCATCCACTTGTTCTAATGCCCCATTTTCAATTTGAGTGGAAACACTGACAAAAGAAACCACAACAAATATGGGAACATGTTTTTTTTTCCATTTGGCTGAGCTGGAAACAGTCGTGTGCCAACAGTTACTTCTCTCGCTGCACCCACTCTTAATATTTGGTAGTAGATGGAAAGACCTTAATTCACGGTTTCTTTTTGCAAACATTCCTGCTTCTAATTTGTTATATTTGTGCTTTTCTTCGTTTGAATAGATGCGCCACAATTAGGACCTCCGCCAAAGAGAAATTTGAGTGTCAAATTATTTCACAAAAAAAAAAAGCTTTTATCAGAATTGTTGTAGTGGATTAATCAACAAATGATTTCGGCTGTATTTAATTCTGTGCATGGCTTGGTTTCTAAGAGAAATAAAGCAAAGTGCCTTCCAAAAACCTCCAGCAAGTGAGTAATACAATGCACAGTAGGATGGTAAATTAAAGCAATGTGTCAATCACAGTACAAATGTCAGAACATTGCAGGGAAGAAGACAGAACATGCTGCATATTTCTAACTTAGCCTGGCACACTTCTGTCTGTTTAAAGTAAAGCTCTTCTCAATTTGACCTCATGGCTATTCTAAGGATGTGAGAGCACCTTCTCAGATCTATAAATGGGTGTCTCATAATGAGTATGATGACACCAAGCAGAAATACTCCTCTGTTTCATCTGGGAACTCACACAATCTGATTTATTCTATTCTTCTGTTGCAGATGTTCTATAGGAATGTCCTTTGTTCAAAAGGGCTGTTGAATCACCTTTGGGGATATACAGCAGCCACTCTGTTATGTTACATCTTTCAAATACACTCTAGAGGATGCTCCTCCTTCTTAACTGGAAAAAAATAAAACAGATCTTGTGTTTACTTTAATGGCATCCTGGTACAAAGGTGCTGAGCATTTAAATTCTTACTTAAAAATTACCAAATGTTATGAAAAAGATTTGGGGTTTGGGAACCTGAGAGTCTAGACTTTTTGCAGATGATCACAAGAGTCAATGCCTCAAACTCCGAGGCCATGATTTTCCGCCCAGAAACCGGTGGACCGCTCCCTCTGGGTTGGAGGTAAGTTGTTGACCCAAGCAAAAGAGTTTAAGGATCTTGTTCACGAGTGACAGGAAAATAGAGTGTGAGATGGACGGATGGTTTGGGAGAGCATCAGCAGTCACTGGAGTTTTGTACCGGACAGTTGTGGTGACGAGGGTGCCGAGCCAGAAGGCGAAGCTCCCGATTTACCAGTCGATCTGCATTCCAACCCTCACCTGTGGCCATGAGCTTTGGCAAACGGTCGAAATGGTGTTAATGCCAATTTGCCAGTGGCTGGACTCAATCTTAGAGGTCAGTTGAGGACGTTTGGAGGGAGTTCGGAGTAGAGTTGCTGCTCATTTGCTTTAAAAGAAGCCAGCGGAGGGAGCTCTTCTAATCTTCAAAGAATGTTTTAATGACATTTCTCAAGTATTGGTCCTGTGAGGTTTAAAGTCAACTTAGACAGAACGTTTTAAATGTAACATTCAGAGGATGTTTGCAGGATGTTGTCAGATGATGTTACAAAGGACCCAGATATCTCATCTGGCCTGGAAACATCTTGGGATGATGTCTTTCTCCATTCTAGAAGCTAAAATGGAGAAAGACATCTGGAAGACCTGCTCTGCCTTCTGCCATGCTAACCAATATTTAACTCCATTAAAAACATCATTATTTTACGTTATTTTCACTGTTGTTGAACATGAAAGTATTTTTTCAGCACCCTTGATGCCAGCTTTTTTACTTATTTGTTCTATGTACTGTATGTAACCGAATTTTTAAAGAAATCTTCAAAAAAGGGTGTTAATAACAAGAAAAATGACAATTTAATCAAGTAGTTTCCACCTCACAAAGCAGAGGTCAGATTTTTAGTGCTTTTTTTACTTAATTTCTTTTGGCGTACTTTGTTAAAGAGAATAAATGAAAGATCTTTTTTTTAAGAAAGATGTATTTTTTGAAAAAAGAACATTAACAAAAGTAATGTGACGTGCAAGACATTACCTTTTGTGAGAAACAACTTGATCGTAAATCAAGGCGAAAATTTTGGAATGTGAACTTTTTTGTGACAAATCTCCTGATTAACTATGTGATTAAGGGCATAGCTACTAGCGCATTCAGGAAAATTATGAATCATCATCAGTGAAAATACTCAAGTTGGGTATGAAAAGAAAAAATGATTGTATGTCTGCTCTGTGGTTTAAATTGGTCCATTTTTTTGCGATGACCTACAAAAGACATATCAAAAGGAGAAATTCAGTTTTCATTTCAAAGCCCCAGAAAATCCTTCGCTGATTATCACCTAAATGAATGAACTACCGTTAATGATAGATTTTGTTCTAGTGAATGAGCATCGGAGTGTGTTTTATTTTCATTACTGCAGTTTGTGCATGGAGGGAGGTTGTGATGATTAATATTGCCTCTGCATGAGCCTGAGTGATGGAGCTTGGGAAGCGGGGAGACAAGGACAAGACATGAATGCTCCACTGCACGTCAGCCCTGGTTAACCCTACAGTCACACAGGTTGTGGCAGAGAGTGAATATAAATGGGCTAATAGGTCTCTTCAGTGCCTTGTTGTCCAGATTTCCTCCTCTTCTGTCACATGCTGTATTTATGCCAATGCAAACTGTTATGAGGATTAATTCTTACAGTACACAAGGTATAAGCCACAGTCCGCAGAGTTAAAGCATGAAAACAACTGACTGATTGCATGGGATAAAAATACAGAGGAATATCCAATAAAGACTGAAAAAAATAGGGTTTTTTGGTGGGTGTGGACACTATTATTCCCACTATTGCACTATAATTCACTACAGGAATGATGCTACAAACACAGCTAAGTGTCATATTACAGGGGATACGCAGCATTTCTGATCATTTCTGATGTTTATTTTTGTATAATTTTTGCTTTTATGCATAAAAAAAACAAAAAGACATTCACGTGAAAACCTAAAGCTCCAGCATGCCTTGACCCTAACCTTTCTCACTGACCTTAAATCACTCCTATGGCACAAGCAGAGTTTTCCCAGAAATCTGGTGTTGAATCTTTTTTTCCATCTAATGAAAACTAATTACCTATAATTAATTATTTATTTTAGCTGCTGCCGGCTCCGAGCACTGCTGCATCATTATATTATACGCAAACACTACTGTATATTCAGCAAAGGTGAGAAATGAAAGTCATCATATGTAAAGCTTTAAGTTTGCTACAATGCTACAGTAGCTTGTGTTGTATTAACACCCATTCCTCTGCATAAGCTGAAATCCACACTTAATTATTTCAGCAGAATGTTTGTAGAATTTAAATATTTTTATATAATATATGCATTAAAAGCAAGCATGACTTAATTTTTTGGGCTGTCAAAAAAATTGTCACAGTGAAGCTAGCATAGCCTATTTACCCAGGGCTATTACCTGTGGAGCCTCATGCAATTTAGAAATGACTCCCCCAGGTCCCCCATGTTTCTTTTGGTTCATATACAATTGAAGTCTGTAGTTGACTCAGTTTTACAGACATTATGGCGTTCCTATCAATAGGCCGCCTTATGGTAACTATTGAGCCTGTTGAGAGAGAAAAAGCCAAAGGTTCTTTAACCAAAAGCTTTACCATGCACGTCATTCAACTAATCATCCTTCTGTGAACGGTTCTTGTTTGTGCAGCAACATGAGTCGTCTTTATTTGCACCCCAAACTGCTTTCCAAGCTTTAATGTATACAAACCAACACAGTAACTCCATTACTCTCAAGTGGGAAAGCCACAAAGGAAGCAAGGAGTTAACAAAAAAAATGTCAATATCATTTTGTAGTTTAAAAGACTGATTATTTGAGGCTATAGAAGTGTGTTTGCAGAATTAGAATATTTTCCACATTCATCTTGGGTCACTGCTGCAGCAGCTTATGTTGCATTTATGCCCATTCCTCTGCATAACCCGAAACCTGCACTAAATTATTCTTTGGCCACTTGGAGGAGGCACAAATCACCACCTTTTACAACAATGTAGCAAACAATGCTTATTAATTTACATAATAGAAACATTAGCATTCGTTTCGCTTCTGTCCAGCCTCACATATAATTCTCCCAACCTAGATGACCAGGATGTTTCAACAATAAACCAGTGCACTTAAATAATGCACTGAAATGCTCTATAAAGCTCCATAAAGTTGAAGGAAGCTGCAGATTTGCATGTGACACACTAGAATTGTTGACTTCAGCCACCTAAAGTTCCAGACAGGCAGAGTATGTGGAACTATTGATGTCAACAACATTGAATTAGAAAGTAGAAGAAGAGAGACTGAAGCTGAAATATCCCCCACCAGATGACACTGTATATAAAGGTCTGCTTACATGTCAGATTATCTCACCCTTGCACATGTATGCCTGAATCATCTCCCTCTTACATGCCTACTAAATCCCTTTCTTCCCAACACATCCCCCTGCTCCTTCCCGACGTTCCTCCCTCCGTGTCTCTCCATCTTCCATGCCGCAATCGTTTGTTTCTGGCTGTCTTTGATCGTGAGCTAAAGAAGACAGTAATCTACTGGAAGCCAAGTGTTTATATCTAGGACAGCTGAGAATTGGGTCACACGTGATTTCTGCTGCCCTAGGCCGACGCGGGCGCTACCTCAAAGTTTCCTCATGATTGTCTCTCTTCACCACGCCCCGAGTTTGTCAACACTGACTCGGCGGAATTGATTCGAAATGCCCAGCCAAGTGTCAAGGTGAGACCATGGTAAAGAGACAGATGTCCTGGATAATAAGCCGGACTTTCTCACCATTTCAATCAATAGTCTGGCAGCAGGCCAACTTCAGAGGTGATTATAGTGATTTGAAGCAACAGCCTTTTTACTACAGTTGCCATCTGGTTTATATTATATATAAAACATAAGTATATATATACAGTTTTTACATTTTTACATTATATTTGGCACAGATATTCATACTCCCAACAGGATGAACCGTAATTACTTCCTTGATCTTTTAAGCATTCGGCGCCATCATCAGGTCACAGTTTTAATCAGTCCAATCAGTTTGTGACCTGCAAAGCTTCTCACACTCATCAACGTAGCAGCCAGAGCTAATTAGCATATGGTAGCATGCTAAATTAACTGAGTAGCTACAACCTCACAGAGAAGCTAGCATGAATTAAGTTTTGGGTGAACAAAAACATAACATGACAATATCATTTTGGAGTTTAAAAGACTAATTATCTGAGGCTACAGCAGTGTGTTTGTAAAAGAAGAATATTTTTACATGCATGTTGTGTTTTGGGTTGTAAAAAAAAATGTCACAGTGAAGCTAGCATGGCCTACTTACCCAGGACTAGTATTACCTGTGGAGCCTCATGTAATTTAGAAATGAATCCCCCAAGTCCATGTTTCAGTCTATGTTGGGACAAGAAAAGTCTGTATTTTACTCAGTTTAACAGACATTATGGCGTTCCTATTAATAGGCACAAAAGCAAACTGTCTTTCACCAAAAGCTGCCGTGCACGCCATCCATCTCATCATCCTTGGAGATTTTGCTTTTCTGATGGATTTGGGCCTTCTGTGAACGGGTCTAGTTGTGAAGCAGCATGAGCCGTCTATATTTGCACCCCAAACTGCTGTCCAAGCTTTAATGTATACATGCCAACACAGTAACTCCATAACTCTCAAGTGGGAAAGCCACAAAGGAAGCAAGGAGAAAACAAAAATAACAACCACAAATCACTGAGCTACACATGGGACAAAAAAATATCATAGAACCTGTCTTTTTAGTGGAGTTTTAACTTGACAAATTCGCATGGGATTATGATGATATATTTCAAATTACTAGAGGTCCTTAGGTACAAATCCCTAGACAATCATGTGATAGTAACAGTTATAAGGCTTTCATTTCATGATGATGACTTGATTGAAAGTAAGCAGAGTGTATCGTAATTGCTAACACCTCCAGTGATTGCATTATGCTCTGCTTAAGATGTCAGTGATTACGAAGTGATGAGAAGTTTTGTCTCCACTTTATGTTTACAGTGTCTCGTTCTTCCAATCAAAGGGACTAAAATCTAAAACTCCGGTGCTACGAAAAGACATCATATTTTAGATTATCCAGCGTGGGACATTTTTTAAAGGTGAAAGCTGTTTTGTTTAACTGTACATAAAATTGATGGGTTGTTGCAAAAGCAGTAAAATGAGCCACAACACCAGGAGTTATTTAAAGGGTAAAGGCAAACTATGCAACAGGCAGAAAAAAAAGTCTCCTCCGTTTATATTACTTCATATTTTATCCTAAAAAGTGAATACCTGTGGGTGTGATTGTCCACTTTGCACATATCCTTCAAGCTGGCAATTTTGAGTCTATATAGTTTCCTTCTGTGCTCCACTGGCTGGCAATTTGCACTTCCAAAGTCACTAGAAAAATACTACAAACATTCTTAAAAACCTATTGCAGAGTGTCATCAAAGACAACAGTGAAGCACTGGCGTGCTGCCGTTACCCTCTCTATGTGTTTTGTCAGATTTATATATTAAAATAATGTTTTGAAATTTGCCCACGGACACAAACGCAGCAGGATGCCTCGTTGGGTTTTTTTGGAGACGTAATGCAACTGCTGATCACTAATGTGGAGAGGCATAGCAGGAGAAGAATTCTGTAAAGCAAATTTCTAATGCCACAGGAATATGTCTTTACAGTCACGCATAACGCTGCTGTTTCCTCGCTCCATGAGGCAGGCCACCAACAGAAAACAGCAGCAACACCGGCCAGGAAGCCTTGCATGCTGATGTCAGAGAGGACGGAGGCACGTGCGCTTCCACAGATGTGCCGGTAATTACGGGGGAATGAATAGTGATGTTTTAAGAGGAGATCAGGGGCAATTACAGTGATTTAAGGCAATGGAGCCAAGCCCTGCGAACACACACCTTCTAATTACCAGGCGAAATCTCACGGCGAAGCACGACAGATTTGGCATGTTTGCATAATCAAACAAAGGCTGCTGTATGATGTTTATCTTTCAATATTTAAAGGTCTCGATTCTGCTCGTGCTCGATAGCGCGCCCCACTCTGCGACGTGTTTGTTTCTGCTTTGCCGCTGTTGTCGCTGCTAATGACTTTGAAGGAGCTTGGTGATATATTTAGCCGCTAATCAGACAAAATTAATCTAAAGTCGTTTGGAAATTTTGTTGCATCCCAATAGCTTGCGGGAATGCATTAGACGGGGAGTGTGAGCGAGGGGGTATCCACAAGAGGCCGAAACAGGGATATAATTTCATTTGATTGCCACACTCATCAAGTCCAAATGAAGATTAATGAACACATGATGGAGGATTGAAAATAATAATATTCCTGTTGTCTTTAGGGCTCTAATTTGTTTGAGAACATGCTGTCACGCTACAGAGGGCTTATTGGCATTTGCTAATGGACTGCTCATTGCAACGGAGACAAGGAGGGGAGCATCTGTATACACTGGTGAGGCCACAAGCCATGAATAAGAAGTGGAGTGGCGATGTATGTGCTTTAAAGTGCTATTTGAGGCGACTGCTATGAAGAACCTAAAAATAAGAGTGAGCGAGCAGGAAGGAGTTAGTGTATGAGGCGGGGCGGCCAATTCCCTAAATAACTTGTTCATTGATCGCAGCAAGTATATGCAGTATTGATAGTGTTGTTCACCCAGAGGACCCAAATCCACTAATAATTAATTGCAATAGAATAAGGAGGCAGGGCGTCTATACTGCATTGCAGCTCCACACACTACATTGGAGACGGAGTGTGTAACAGTCCATGTTCAAGTCTGTCTCCTATATAATAGTAAATCACAGCAAGAATTACAGTTTGAAGTAAAACTACCATCTGCTAAGCTAAAAAAAAAATATTCATTCAGTATTTTTGCAGCATTGAAGCGTGATTGACACTTTTTATGAGTATGCTTGTTTTTTTATATATATATTTTCAAAAAGGAAACAGTGGCATTTAGCACAAGTCGGAATGAAAAGTTGACCAAAAGCCACAAATTCAATTGAATCTTGCTTTTGTTTATTTCTTTTTAACCCAAACTAATCACACTCCAGGTGAACCCGCCCCTACATCCTCCATGTGAATTCTGTATTAGAATGTAGCACTTCATTACTGAAAAAAAACATAAATAAATAAAAAGAAAACAGTTGAAAAGATGGATGCCCTCTTGGCAAAGGTGCACGCTGTAAGGAGTAAACAAGTGCGAGTGAATGCAAAGTGTTTTGCTGCTTGAAATTTGTATATGGTGTGAATGTAAAATCAGTTTTATGGTCTCAGTTTTCATTTACGTATGTGAATCATACGGTGGCCGTCCATTAATGTGTGATGAGTTTAGTCATTTTCAGAGAAACTCAATTCTTATGCGTTCAGAGTTTTCAGCTAGAATGTTTTTTTAAACATTCTGAGAAAGTTCTGCAAGTTAGCAGGAAGTTTTTTGTAAAGGTCAGAGAATATTCTTATTAAAAGGATGGATGAAATTAAAGCTAAAAATGTACTTCTTAAACGAGTTTCCAAATATTGCATTGTTGTTTTGAGTTATTGTGTAACATTGTGGGAATGTTTTATGGAGGAATGTTCTATAGTCTGTTACCTTAACAACATCTCCAAAACATTCCCAGAATATTGGAGGCAAAATGTTGTACCTTTGTTAAGAAAGTTTTATTTAAAAAAAAACATTCCGTCATCTGAGGCCTTGATAACATCTTAATGACATTTTCTGAACGTTGCTTTCGGAACATTCCTGTTTGTGCAACATAATCTGACAACGTCCTCCAAACATCTTCTGAATGTTCCAATCAAAACATTCTGCCTTAGTTCACTTTTAACCTCATAAGAGCATCATTTGAAATTATCAGTATCACTAAGTGTTCTGTAAAACATTACTAGAACTTGTAGGTAAAGTTAGCCAGTGTTCAGGAAACATTACAGGTCGACTTCTGCTTCTATTGATGTGAGATGTGTCTGTTACACAACAAAAGTCAAAAATAGAGATTTCAAGTTTGGAGTTTCAGTCTGGAGATGCTCTTTGGTCAACTTATGCAACGTAAACAAAGCTACAGTTCCTCCTAAAGATCTCATCCCCAGGAAGCTGTTCTGTCTAAGGAATATAGGACTTAGGAAGCCATACCATAAGATTTAAACTCACGACCTCAACAAGCCAACGGGAAAATAGTTTGTGTTTGCTCTCATGTTATAAATAAGCTGTCCTTCTTCTCTAGGAGAGTGAGAGAGGTGTGAACAAGTTTTGTTTCTTTCCTCGATTACGTTTATGAACAGTTATTCTCCCAAAATGTATGCAATATTACATTTACCAATACCGCAGCAATGTATTTGTTGTCTTATTTAGGGTCACATGAGTCATGGCAGTATTTCTCCCACAATGGTAAATGGTCTTCACGTGCCTGACACCTTCATAACCTTTGATAGGTTCTATAATAAGGGTCTCATTCACCCATTCACACAATAATGGCGGCAGAGCTGCAATGCAACGAGCAAGCCTGCCATCGGAAGACACTTTGGGTCCAGTGTCTTACCCAAGGACTCTTTGGCACATGGAGGGTCAAACTGGCAACCTTGTAATATCTGTGCAACCCTGTTTACCACCTAAGCCACAGTAACCTCTGTGTGAGTTAAGTGCATCTCTTAATAGCTGTGAGCTGAAGCAATCAGTATCCTCAAAATGGGATATTTAGTGAGCCTTTCATAGCACCCTGGTTCATTTTACTAATTGGCTTCCTTCGTTTCTCCTTCTACTCTCCATGTATCGCGCTTATGCTAATGCTAGCTTAGCCTCTCCTGTCTGTATTGTTTGTATTCTGGTAATTATGTCACTGGGATGGAGTTGTGTGTTTGAGTGTGTGTGTGCACTAAAAACATAAAGAAGCAGCCACTACGTCTTCTTTATTATGTGCATTTTGAAAACCAGCTTAATCTAACTTACTGTTTATTCTGGATTAGGTTTAATATAATACACAAGCCGCAATTTACGATGTAATTTTGTTGTATAGGAATTTAAATGTAGGCGCAGTGGAAGAAAACAAGAAAATGGTGAATGAGGGATTAACAGATTTAGTGGAAAGGAGAAATAGATTTAAACTCTTGAGTATTTTTGTAAATACTGAGTGCCAATGAGGTCACAACTTTGTTCACACTGTGCAATAAAAGAAGGAGTAATCAACACTTGATGTAACAGTCAGAATACTTTAGTCTTAGTGTGTAATTAAAGTGCAGAAATAAGAAATAACTCACATACCTTGCTATCACCACACATTGTAGTATCACATTAACAAACATTTTTGCAAGTGTGTATTCTTATTTATTAAATCAAATGGGAATAAGAACATGGAATGCAGCCTGTGGTATAATATGCAATATATACATGTATGCTGTAATTACACTGTGTGAACCAAATTATAAAAAGCAGCTGTGTCATTCTCCTTGTATTTTGTATTTATTGTATTGTACTTTGCTCATATTTGTTTTTGTTGTTGACCCCATGTGCTCCAATTCAACAAATGTAAACCTAAATGGCTGCAATAAGAGATAACTGTGTGTCCTGACCGAGAAGAACATCACTTTTATCCAATTAACTACTGCAAGATTATCTTTTGCATGTATTATACAGGAACTGCTGAAGGGAAGCATAAAATAAGGGAAGAGAGAGGGAATGATGTGCAGCACAGGGGCCCGGCTGGAATCGAACCGAGGCTGCTGCATTACATTCTCCGACTTAGTGTGCACACTTTACCAAAACAAGGGCACTGAATGAACTATATGGTCTTGACTTTCTCTTAAAACGCAGCTAGAAAAACCATTTGGTAGAATTTATTTCTGAGATGCACGTTCAAATATTCATGCCTGTTGTTCAAAAAAACACAACTTTAATGGCTGATGCAGAGCTACAGTGTGGTTGGAAAGCAGCAGCTTCCTTCCAAACAACAAGCAAGCGTTTTTGTGTAGAAATACTGACATTAATTACACACCATTTTGTTTTATTTAGATTTTTTAGTTGAATTAACAGTTCCAGGGGGTACAGGCAGAATTGCACTTCTATTTAAAAGTTAAGTGCAATAATTAAACCAAAGAACATAATAAAAAGACATTAAGTCCTAAAAGCTGTCACTGGTTAGAGTTTGTACCTTGTGGTGGTGCTTAAAAAGCTAGTATGCCTCAAAAGCCACTGTTTTATGTGGCAATATGATTAGGTGGAGTTTCAGATTTGATTGGATAATTGATGTGAGATAAAATTCAAAGTAATTAAGATAAATACTAAAGAAATCTCATGTTTGGTTTATTTTGAATGTTCAGCACTGACTGTGGATCTATGAATAGAGTCATTGCTGCTGGAAGAATCTTACGGAAGTGATGTATAGTTGCTGTTTGGTGTGACTCCATTTCAGAGTTCTGACCCATATTGACTGGTTTGAACTGGGAAGGCAGGCCTCAAACCCTATACATAGGCAAATAATATCAGTATAGATAAGTATACTGGGAGAGAGTAGGAGGAATGGCCTCCAATGGCACCATACTAACTGTTATTACTTAACTGCTGGAAGTAACTGAAAGTTCTTTTTCTTTTCTTTCTTTGTTTTTCAGTTTTCAGGTTGCTATTTGCATTGAATAAATGGCCTCCAATTCTTCAAGTTCACTTTTGGCCTCTAACTGTACCATCATGCTACCCTACATCTTGACTTTGCCACAAGTATCAAAACCCCAATGAAAAAAGCTTTATGCTTGACTTGGTATATAATGGTATATTTATGAAATGAGGATTCAGTTTTCCATAGACTCAGGCGTGCAGATGTTCTTGCTTGTTCCCCACCCACACGGAGTGATAGGTTATCTGCACTGGAGTACGATATTCACTTCAGCATGACACTGATATTCATAAACTTCCCTTTGTGTGTATGTGTGGAGACAAACAGTGAATAAACTAATCAATCAGTGCTACCAGAGCAAGTACTTCACTCTACATCAACAATGTATGTGTATTCATTAGATGTAAATCGTCAGCATTTACCACTACAAACCCTCATTACAAAAAAGTAATGCAACACCGAGAGAACTAACCTGAGATCCTCGAGCCTTACGCAGGTTTATTCGCAGAGACAAGGCTCTGTATAATGGGCTACAATCACTGTCTCCCTCGTCTCGTCTGTTTAAAGCAAGTGACATTCAGTGTTTGTAAGTGGCACAGCTCAATAACACCATGCTTGTGCATATGAGTTATTAATAACAGCGTGCTCCAGCTCTCAGCTCTCGCCGGCTGACACTGCAGCTGCAACACAGTGTCTCATTCCAAGCAACGTTGTCCAAATTGAAAGTATGGAGATGCCTGAGGTTTATGAGTTCTGTCGCAGCCGGGGCCAGGGGATCACATCCAACACACGGCTCAGATGAAATGTATGATTCGAAAGGAAGGAGATGACATCCCTATTATTTCCTGAGTCATCAAGTATCCACTCTAATACCTTCCGTCTGTCTTTCATTTCATCTCTCCCCTTCCACTCTCTCTCTGTGTGTTTAAAAATGTAAGCCCGACTCAACCAGCATTTTATTAACTTCTCAGCATAAAATAAGTGGGGAAATGGGGGAGACATGACACAGTGTGCCGACATTATCTGTCAGGAACTGAGCGCCGTATACAGTGCTTTATCTCGCACCATATTTCCAGCCAACGGTTCACACAGGTGGGCTTATATTTTAAAGCACATTCACATTTATGCATAAACAGCAAGATTCCTCCTGCTACACTGGGGAATAATGTGTAGGTGGACCCTCTGGGCAATTTCTGATCCCTCGCACTGCTCGAGACAGAAAGAAAAAAGGTGAGTAGAAAGCAAAAGAGAGAGAGAGGATATATAAGGAGGTGATAAAAAATGTCAGGCACTGACATGCTGCATGACCTTTGGAAATACAGCTCTGTTATGAAGCAAACTCATTGCCTATAGGACAGAATAACATGAATCAAGCTGTGTAAAAATCTATTTTTGAGTTTGAGACGGACGGACAGGGAGCATGTCAGGACACCAGACATTATGCGGACCAAAGCATCCACAACAGGATTGGCTTTATTGCATACATCAAACAATATTAGAACACAAAGGGTAAAGAAAAATAACACTGAATGATGTACACTCATCAGCCACAGCATTATGACCACTGACAGGTGAAGTGAATAACACTGATCGTATTGGTACTATGTGGTGTTCTGATGGAAAACCTTGGATTTTGACATCCGTGTTGATGAGACTTAGACACCCAAATAAACACTGTCCCACAACAAACACACTCCCTCATGCAAATGGAAATCCCAAATGTCACTGTTTTAACCACGCAAGAAAATGAACCCCACCACATGGAAAAAACATCAAACAACCAGAAACATGTTGAGCATTTCTGAGCACATAAGGTGACCAACATAATATTAGGCACGTGGCATCATGTTATGCCTGATCGATGTATATATTAATTTACGAAATGGAAGCTTTGACATCTATACAGTTAAGTATTACAATTAGCAGTTAAAGTTTACCAATGAATCTTTTCCCACTTCTATTTGACATTTAGATCTGATCTCCAAACTTATTCATCAAGGTGAAGATTCATCACACGTAGATACTTTCAAGCACAGTAAAGTGCATATTTGAACTGAAACTCATTTACTGCATGAATATACAGTGTGGGATTGGAGCAGCAGATGACAACCACTACATGGATTCAAGTTTAAAGGAACAATGACTTCAAGGTGAGGTTTTGTATGATGTGCACAAAGAAATTCAGAAGGTGATGACCAATTCCCATCCTTGAGATACTCCAGTATTTAGGGGAAGTTATTAAGCAAATGCCTTTGTGCATAGACAACAGTCACGGTATTACCCATGAGGCCATAAATTTGTCCACGAGTGACCTGATTACAGTCAATAAGTGTTGTGCAAGTTACTGGAAACATGTAATCAATTCGTAATTATTTATAACACATTCCCTCTAAATTATAATTGTAGCCGTACAAGTCCTGTCCTTAAAATGAAGCCACGAGATTCACACATCCTCTAACTCTGAACAAAATCAGCATGGTTCCTGAATGCAGACTTCTCACTTAACCACCTAAGAACAAACAACATAAAACTAGTCACCAGGCCAGCAGTCACTTACTAGGACTGCATGGCTGAAATATGGATTTTCAAACTGATATCTGTGGTTCTTGTGACATTTATCTGATTATACTCATTAATGAGTTTTCTATTATTCATAAGCTGCCCTTGTAGTCTCTGTCATCATCTTCTTCTTCTTCTTTTTTCTTACAAAAACTTGAAATTCAGTGTACAACAAATCCACCGATGTTACTAATACCGGAACAAAATTGAGGCTTCACATACTATTATATATAACTATTTACATGTTTTACTTTTCCCCACTCTGCTCCGTGTAAACACAGTCTGTAGTTCAACCGAGAACTTTTAGAATTTTTGTTATGTGACTGTTATTCACAGATGAGTCAGTGGTGGCTCCACAGTTGCACTGAATAGCACTGAATTTTCTGCTTTTGATAGAATCTGGTGTAAAATAGTTTTTAATGAGGCATGTTGAATAAAGGGATTTTGATGAATGAGCACAATTTTCAGACAGAACGTCAAGTCACATGTGAGTAGCTCAGGGGCCATAAAAAAGCTAAAAATCTAAGAATTCTTTCTGTTTTTATACTTTCTGGCCAATAAATGATGGAATGTTAGCATTTTTTGTTTAAAAATAACATGCTTTTAAAATGTAAAGGCACGTTTTGGGAGTTTAGAGGGTTGTAATGGGCTGCACTGGTCTGACCACAAAGAGGAAAGCATTGCATGCCCCTTAATGACGAAAAGCCTCTACTCTCTGATTAGCAAATATCAAAGTCTGTGCTGATCCGCTGTCAAAGAACAAACAAACATTTCCAACCAAAAACTGCTGCTTCGCATTACCACAGCTAACATGACACTCGCCCCTCGCCACTGGTAATGTGTGATCAACCTGAAGATGGAGCAACGACATACATCAAACCTGCTAGCTTTGTCAGTAACGAGATATTGATTTGGAGTCTTGCCCAATAGGATGATGATATGTGTCTGCTTGGGTTAGCCAACTGACCCGAGTGATTTTTTTCCCCCCAAACTCCTCTCTTGCACTCTCTCTTTAGTCATGTCGACGCCAGACATTCCGTCTGTCGTCTCTCATCCATCTCAGAGTGCCTGTTCCGGTGTGAAAGGGGCCCTGAGAGAGTGGCAGGGGCATCTGAGACATGGCATGAAGATAAGGGTTATAGTCCTCAACAGACAGTGTCTGTCTCCAAGCCCCTCGGCCAGATGGCCACTGTCTGCCAGGGAGATGGCCAATCCTCCAGGTTCACACGTGCAAATTTAGACACACATGAACACACATGGAACAAACACACTGCTGTAATTTAGCATACTACTAGAACATTGGACATTGTTTTTCCAAAAGGTGCACAATAATAGAAATGGAATGTACAAAAATGCACACTGTCGTTTCCTCTGCTAATTGGAGTTGCCATAACAGTGGAGCCAAAGTTGAAGTCAAAGGCAATGAAAGCTTGACGCCAGTAAAAGGCATAAAGACGTTTAAGCCATATGTGTTTTCTGAGACCATATGCGGTTTTGTTGTCCATCCCATCGTTGGCAAGCATCGGCTGTGACATGGCTGCCGTGGAGCGCGAGGCGAGGCTGTGTTTGATGATATCTGCCCAAGACTCCCTTCTCTTCCAGGGGGAGATGTAACGGTCTATGAGCCCCCCAGATCAACAGACAGATGGAGACACTCATCTCTCCTCCTCCTCCTCCTCCTACTCCGCCGCCTCTCTCTATTCTCCCAGGCAGAGCCGTTCATCCTGCCCCGGGGAACATATGTGCTGCTTCAAGGAGGAAGTGCAAAATCTCGAACAAGGGCCAACTTTGAGATCTGGCATATTTCCCAAGGGGCTCTTTATTGTTCTGTCAGACTTTCCTGTCTTGATGGGCAGGCTTGGATGCAATGCTAATGTAACACAGGGCTAGCTGTGACCCCACTCTGTGGTTGCCCAGTTGCAAGTTTAAATGCATTACAATTTTCCACTAGATTAGTGCAGCACAGAAAAGGATATTAACGGTATGATGCAGCACAGTGCTAGTTGTGGAGCCTTTCAGATTGCTGTTGAAAGCCAATTACCTCATCCAATATTCCTTTCAATTTTACAAAGTCGGGGATAATTAAATGCAATTTTCATACAGGTAGTAGGCTATTAAATGGCCCCACCTCTGCCACTCTACAATTAGCCCTTCATTTAGTTTTTTTCTAAACAAGAACTCAAAAGAAGTTAAAGTGCAAAATGAATGTCAGGTACTTTAAAGGGTAATAATAAAGTTAACCTAGGAGTGACTCACACAGATAGTTTTCATTGTGCTTTATTTTTGGAAATCCTTCTAATATAAATTGACTTTTTTGTCTTCACTCAAGTAGCAATAATATTATAGACTATTCAATTTTCAGTAGCACGCCAACTGCGTAAGTGGTCATCATATTCCTATTAGAATTATATGTCCGGTTATTACATTGAGTTAACAAATTTGCTGGCAGCAGGATGGTAAAATAATTCAATAGCAAGTGATTGTAATAGGCCTTGTCCAACAGACAAGAGGAGAAAATCAGACCTCGGCATCAGTGGCAATCATGCATCTGTACAGAATAAAGTTGATTACCATTTTCAATACAAATTAGGAAGGAAATACGCAGCAATGTTTTTTGTTTGTTTGTTGCTATTCTTTTTTTTTTAAAATTACCTCTACATATGAATAATGAGCTGACTAGACTCATTACTTATGATATTTATTCCCCTTTAATGGCAAATGCAAGAATAGATTGTTTGACTAAAAGTTAAAATGTAAGGAATGTGTAATCCATGAGCGGCTGAGAGTTCTGGAGAAAGTCTGCAAAAGAAACAAAGTCTGCTTTCTGTAAAAAATCAAGCCTAGTCTTATATTCCAACCAGTCACGCAAAAGGAGGCTGTAACTACTTGATTATGCGCTGAAGTGTCAACATGAGCTATTTCATGTGGTAAAGAAAACAAGCGTCTTCTTGGTCAAGTGCTACAGGAACAAAAGTAATTTTTTTTTAACTGGAATTCATTTTTCAGAACTACAACATAGAGACTTAGTCACTACTGACATTATGATTTAAAAGCGTAGGTAAAAAACTTCCTTAAATCTAATGCCAACTTGGAGTCTGGACAAATTCTGATATGTCTCCATTGAAAATAGCATAACCCTTTATCTCTGACACACATCTTGATCTATATAACTCGAAGACATGAATACGTGACCCTGAGTCATCAGTTACAGTATAATACAAAATGCAATTGCTGAAACATAACTTAACCGCTGCAACAAAGCACCCAGTTGTGTGACTTCATGTATTTGGATGCAACATGTATCATACACTGGTCTGGCATAACACTATGACCACCTGCCTAATATTGTGCTGGTCCCCCTTATGTGCTCAAAAATTCTCTGAACCATTGGACATGGACAAGAGGACCTCTCAGGGTGTCCTATGGGGTCTGGAACCAGGACGTTGCCACTGGATCCTTTGGGTACTCTGGCTTGTGCAGTGAGGTCTCTGTCAATCAAACTTGTTCCACTGCATCCTGTTGATCACAATTTGGAGGTCAAATCAACATGTTGGGTCATTGTAATGTTCTTCCACATGTTCCTGATAGTTGGATGTTTTTGCCATGTGATGGGGTGCATTTTCTTGCAGGGGTAGGGAGTGTGCTTGTTGTGGGACAATGTTTATTTGGGTGTCAAAGTCTCATCAACACGGATGTCAAAATCCAAGGTTTTCCTTTAGAACAACACATAGTACCAATATGATCAATGTTATTCACCTCACCTGTCAGTGGCCAGAATATTACACCTGATCAGTGTATATTTAAAGCAAACGTGGTCTCAGTATGTGCTACACTGTGCAAAAGATTTAGATGCTGAAGGTAAAGTAAAGATGCCATAAAAAGTGAGGCCATGCATAGCTTTTATTTATCAAATGACTCCATATAAAACAGTGCCAGTTCTCCTACATGCACTTTTTTTACACTTTTCACTGTTTTCAAGGTACCCAGCAGGAAAGTGTTTCACGTTTCTAGGAGAATTTTCTCTTTCTCAATGATTCTGCCTCTTCATGTAATCCCAGACTGACTCATTGATGCTGAGACCAGGCCTCTGTGGGAGCCATACCATCTGTTACAGTACTCCTTGTTTCTTTTGTTGCTGAAGATAGTTCTTTATGGCTCTGTCTTTATGTTTTGGGAGGTTTCTGTCATGCTTAAGAACAAATTCGGGATGGATCAGGTGCCTCCCTAATGTTAGTGGTGATACAAAAGAACCTAAACATCAAAAGCACCTGAAAATGTTGTTATACAGCATTGTGTTTTGTCTAATATGTGACCATGATACACAAAAGTGACTGTATATTGAGCATAATGGTAAATATGCAGGCAGTGAAGTGTGAATGTGTAGCTCTAAAGTGCATTATTAGATGCATTTAAGGGACATGAGGAGCTGCTGTAAGTGTCAACAGTGATTTAAAATCAAAATGCGGTTCAGAGTAAAAAATGAGTGCAGCTACTGAATAGATATGAACAGAAACTTGATGCTATTAGCTTTGCTCTTTATGTAAATGGTGCTTTGAAATATGTGGCCACTGTGCAGGCAAATACATGCAGTGTTTGCTGTGCATCAGAGAGGCATTAAGGAGAAATGTTATCATATTTGTGAAGTAGGGAGAGGATCAGTAGAAGCACAGAGTCTGGATCAGGCCTGTGTTGAGCACAGATCATTCAAGTCATCATGGTTCATGACGGAGTGTGATGCTAAGCGGGAGCAAGGAAAATTACCACACAGCAAATTAACTCGACAGAGTGTGATTAAAAATATTTTTGTGAAACTAATTTGCACTTACTGTAGCATAAAATTAAGGTTGCGTTGGAACAGTTGGTTCAATTTTCAGAGGACCATCAGGACTTTTGAAAATTTAATGAGGATCCAAATTGCCTCTTTCTCTCCCGTCCACATCGTGTATTTGTGACAATCCAATGCTGTCTCTGTCAGTTAAAGACCAAAGAGCCATAAAGCGGCGACACATTAAGTCCAGGTGGGATCTGGTTGGCAGAATTTGGGAAATGTCTTAGGCTACATTCAGACTGCAGGGCTTGATGCTCAATTCGGATTTTTTTTTATGAAATCCGATTTCTTTTTTTTGCAAATTCATTCACATTTCCAATTAAATGCGACTTCTATGTGATCTCCTGTGTGAACTTCATACGACCCAAAAGTGTCCTGCATGCACAGAAGAGGACATAACAACGTCATACGTAGCGAGCGTGCTCAGTGTTTGCAGAAGTAGACATGGATGGTAACAATGGAGCGTATGTATATAACACATCCATGGCTGCTTCGTTTGTTTGAGTCTTTAGCCTCCTTGTATTTGGCTAAGAGGCTCTTTATTTTTCTTTGGCATTGGAGCCAGGGCCGTTTATATCCACACTCTGCCATTTCTTTGGACATGTTTTCAAAAACCGCCCGGTTCCGATAAGACCCCTCGAGTTTGTCCTGAATAGAACTGTACCCCAAATATTAATCAACTCCGAAACCTCGCTTTCCCTCCATTGACTGGACTCCACATTATCGTCCACCATGGTTACTGTTTTGGTTCCTGCTCCCACCTACTTGAACACAGAATAGAGACGTCTGTCGTGTGTCAATGACGCGTAGGTTGGATAAATGCGACATGGCCGTTTAGACAGAAGTTGCATGGCATAAGGTCAGATACCTGTCAGATTTAGGACCACATATCCAAGTGGCCTGGGTCGCATTTGAAAAAATCAGATCTGTGTTTTTCAGACTGTCACAAAAAGATCAGATACAGGTCGCATAGGGGCAAAAAAATCGGATTTGGGTCACTTTAGGCTGCTGTCTGAACGTAGCCTTAGTTTTATAGTTCTTAGCTTACGTGTATTCTATTCTACCAGTCGCACTGTGTTCATTTTTATTATCGGGAGTGGGTTCCTATCTATCCATCCATCCATCTCATCACTGTATACATTATTATCATTATATATTATAGGTAATTTCATTGTTGTCACACATGCAAATATTCTTCATTAAACATAAAAAAGCAAAAAAAATAGACATGAGCTCATGTAAAATTAAGGCTAATAATCTATTTTAATTATGAAAAATAGCTTTATTTTAATGAGATGGTTATTTCCATGGTTTTAGGGTATGTTTTTAGTGCCCCAGTTACTGGCATTGCTGTTTTTTCACAGTAACTTTTACTGCAGTGTAGCTGTAGCTAACACACTTCTAACTACAACAGCTATATTATCTAATTATGTTGTTTATATTGGAGCAGTTTGTCTGCAGATTGGGTATGTTTTCTTTGTATAATACTTATGCAGTGAATGTGCATCAGCATTTTTCATGTTAACGAGACTTTAACTATTTGATTGTGAGCTGAAGTGTCAACATGAGCTGTTTTATGTGGTAAAGAACAAGCATCTTCTTGGTCAAATGCTACAGGGATAAAAGTGAATTTTTGTTGCATTTTATTGCTACAGCTATTGATGTAGTCACCGCTGTGGAATTCATTTTTTACAGAGTTGCGGGTTAAAAGACTTTCCAGTGTTCCCAGAGAACTGCCAGCCACAGAATCAGTCACTATTGACATTAGTATTTAAAAGTGTAGGTAAAAAGCTTTCTTGAATCTAATACAAACTTGCAAACTGTCTATCCATCCATCCATCCATCCACCCATGTATCCATCATCAATCCATCCATCTATCAGGAGATCCAGATGGATGCATCAGTTTGCTATAAAAAAAAAAGTGATTGAGAATGCCACCACACTCCTCTCCTCATCAGTCTTGCAATGTCAATAGACAAACTCACTTCAAAGGCAGGAGTTGCAGGTCAGCGAAGGGTGAAGTGTTTGACCTTTTAACTCTTGAGTTCAGGTTCATCACTTATCACAGGGATACTTTTTACCCTGGTAGCAGTGTGTTTAAGAAAAACTCAAACTGCTGCATCATCCCAGTCACTTAATCTCGCTCAGATGGCATTCAAGCAGAGAGGAGTAAAAACCCATAACAAATGCACTATAATCTTAATGAATATGCATGTAATCAGCCATGAAAGATGGCCCTTGGCAGTATGATTCTCCATGATCATGTAAAAGTTTCTGACGTTCAGTTTTGGTAATTCCACCGGTGAGTCTAGCACTTAGTGCCTTTGCTGTACCGTCCCCTTCATGTGGCTGACACAAAGATTGGCCTACTTGAAGGGAAGGGAGTGGATCTTTATGAGCTCCTCATGATATGGCAGGGAGACATTAGGGTGACGGGTGTTCTAACCCATTCGCCTCATGGTCATCGCGTGGAAGAGAAATGTTAGAAGCTGACAGCGGAGAGAGCAAGCAGAATATAATCATCCTTTACCTCTGCATGGCCTCAATCGAGCCGAGCAGCCCTTTTCTTGTGCTCTACAGACATCCATGGTCTGTCTGAAATGACAGAATGAGAAGCCATGACTGACTTTGATTTGTTGGAGGAGACATGAGTGCCTGCCTTCAAGTCTGTGTGGTGTATTGGCCCGTATCTACAGAAGTGTAGGAAATTCCCCAGCCATGCCCCCTGGCGGTGTCAATATAGGCTGATCTATGAATCACTGTTCATATCATAAATTTTGCAGCACATTCTGCAAAAGTCTGGTGTCTATTGAAACATGCAACTTGACAAGTCTTAGAGCACAAGTGAGCAGTCATCTTCCTACATACACCAATCAGGCATAACATTATGACCACCTACATAATATTGTGTTGGTCCCCTTTATGTGATCAAAAGTGCTCTGAACCATTGGGCATGGACAAGAGGACCTCTCAGGGTGTCCTATGGGGTCTGGAACCAAGATGTTGGCACTGGATCCTTTGGGTACTCTGGCTTGTGCAGTGGGGTCTCTGTCTATCAAACTTGTTCCACTGCATCCTGTTGATAATTGATCACAATGGGGTGTAGGAAGTTTGGAGGTCTAATCAACATGTTGGGCCATTGCCATGTTCCTCAACATGTTCCTGATTGATGTTTTACCATGTGGTGGGGTGCATTTTCCTGCAGGGGTAGGCCAGTAACATTTGGGATTTCCATTTGCATGAAGGAGTGTGCTTGTTGTGGGACAATGTTTATTTGGGTGTCTAAGTCTCATTAATATGGATGGCAAAATCTAAGGTTTTTCCAGCAGAACACCACATAGTACCAATATGATCAATGCTATTCACTTCACCTGTCAGTGGTCATAATGTTGTGGCTGATCGGTGTATTTCATGAAAAATAGCAACCGATAAGGGTTTGTAAGTGCATTTGGAGATAAAAACAAGACTTAACTGAAATAAAAAGCATCACGTTAAACCTGAATTAGCACTTTTTGCCTCTTTGGGACAGCGGATTCAAAACTACATACACAGCATTTACATCTTATTATCCTAATTCCAAAATTCATTCTTTTAACTCTGCTTTTGGTCTCTACCAGCTCATTGTTCAAGTATCTATCTCCTTTAAAAGCTCCACTATGATCCCCAGCTAGACACTAATATTGTTTGCCATTTTGTGCTGAACAGGGAGTGTACAGTTGGCTTTCTGTCTAAAAACAGCTGCCTGCTGTGAGCTGGGTGGGAGACTCCATAGAGCTGAGGGGCCTGCAGAAATGGGTGATAATTATTTGTCAGTTCACACAAAAGCTCCCTTAACATAAAAGTGAGCAGATATCTGCCTCCTTATTTATAGGTTTGAGCACAACAAAGCAAAATAACCATTCTCCTAATAAGAAAGCCCTTAAAAGGAAAGCCAAAACACAATGCCGGAGTGAATATAAGAAGTGGAACAAAATACAGCACATCAGTCTCAGTGATAAAGAAGCTGAACATCAAATGCCAGTCCATATAATTTAAAAGGTATGCCACATGTGATGCATCTGTTCTTGCATTTATTTCATGTTTTTCTAATTGCTTTTCCTGAAAAGTGTAACCTGCGGTAACCTTTTAATGCGACAGATGTCACTTATTTAAGGGTGAAAGCCAGCCATATTGAAAATCACATAGCTGATCTAAGTTCGACTCTTTGTCAAGTTTTTCTCTCATACTGGCTAAAACTCCTGCAGCTGGATCAGAAACACCTGATCCCAGTTATGTGGTTGGGGGTAACCTTGTACCTACAGTGAATGAGCCACAGGAGGGCATGTTTCTGCCTCAGGCTGGAC
The DNA here is from genome assembly GCA_024666655.1 of Dascyllus trimaculatus. Classification (NCBI taxonomy): domain Eukaryota; kingdom Metazoa; phylum Chordata; class Actinopteri; family Pomacentridae; genus Dascyllus; species Dascyllus trimaculatus. Next base: position 13,758,823 of record CM045456.1, on the reverse strand, counting down.
ACCTGTAGTTGAAAGGACTGTCTTAAAGTGATGGATTTGAAAGGCCCGAGCGTCGATGAGAACGTGTAAAAGCAACTAGATCAGAGGGAGCAGCCTGCAAGGAGGGAAGGTGTCTTCTAAAAGTTATTTTTAAAGTTCGGATGGTTCAGCAGATACCAGCTCAGTTACACTTTTCTCTAAGATCATTCGGCTTGACATTAGCGCTGCAAAAAATCTATATAATCCTAATTTATTTTGGTAAAATTACATATTGCTTTAGAAAAACAAAACAAGTGCAATGTGAAGTAAGGCAAATTAACTCAAACACATTAAGCTACAATGTTTCATAGAAAAAGAAAACCCCCACAGTTCTCACTTTCCGTGACTAATCTACAAGAGACGTCTGTCTGATAGAACACAATTTAGTCCAATTTTAAGGGTTCTTGAAGACAGAGAGGTTTTTTTTTATTCACTTCATTCACAAGATGAGGAGGTTGTTGAAATGCAGGCTCCAGCAAAATGAGAGAGGCACAGCAGAGAAACACTCCAGAAAAGGAACATTTTGCAAAACACGAGGCAACACAACTGGTTTGTTTGACCACCTAAATCAGCCCCACAAAGCCACTGCAAATAGAGTCGCTCAAGACGTCTAGTTGAAATTCATGTATTGTAAAATTCCTTGTTTTACGATATATACTGTTTCAGAGAATAATCAAATATCATAATTCATGTTTTTTTCCCCCAATATCACACTGCTCTATTCTACTTACAACACTCTGCAACAAAATAAAGGCAGGCAGTCAGTTGAACCTGGAACACCAGACTGAAAGTTATTTTAAAAGGCCATTTGAAAAGTGACTAAAGCACGTGTCACTAGCATCTAGTCTTAAAGCACCACCACAACCTGCCTTAGCAACAATGGACAAATAAATACTCTTGAAGTAAGCAACAAAATACCTCAAATCTGAATCCCCTAATAATAGTTTTGAGGTAATCTGAAACTCACTAGTTCCACTTGAACTGGCCGTCTCCTGCAGTACCACTAAACTAATGAGGCCCTGAGCAACTCATTCAACAGACATCCACAAATGTCTAATCACATGGGGACAAAACAGAAACATCACCAATATGCCTCCAACAATATGGAAAATCAGAAGCAACCAATTAGAGAGCAGCCCACATATACCCTCATTTGGCCACACAGAAAATATATGTATTCACACATAAATGAACAAAAATAGATTTTCTTAATAAATGCTGGCATGACTATTAGGTGCATAGCACAAGTAAACAATTTTTAGTTCATAATTATTTTTGCAAAATGTAATTAATTTTTGTTTAACATATTTAATTAGCCTTGCTGCTCTGCATAATTGGCAGTGCACATTGCCCTGCATTAACCAGGAGCCTCCACTAATTTGAATGCAGACACAATTGAATCTGAATCAGAATTTTATATTAATGAAATTACAAGACTTGATTTCAACTTCAGCTTCATGTCGTAAAAATTAAAACAAAAGTTATGGGTTATTTTTCCATTTACATATTTTAGGTGGAGCTTGTGCAGACTGATACTCTTAATTGGCTCTGTGCACAAGCAAAACACTTTCCAACTGAGTGATTAAAATATACATTTTCACAAAACAGAAAGAGTTTATGATGCAGTGTCACAGCAATGATTTGGTTGTTGTTTTTGGTATTGTATGATATCTTGAAAAGAAACTAAATTATTTACTCTAAAATCAATTAACCACATATTGCAAAACAGAAATGCACTATATGTCACAAAATTGTAATTAACAAAGACGAGACATTTTCTGAAGAAATTTTGGGTGTGCCAATGCAGCTTTTGCCAGTTAATATGTCCTGCCATAATTACACATAAGGCATAATTGAAGCTTTTATTTTGAAAGTGTACTTCGGTATCAATCAGCCAATCAGTTGTGAGTCACTGGCTGCTTGCAGTGAGCAGAGCAGAGACAGGAGCAGGCAGGCAGACTCAGGATTAGCCCCTCCAACAAACGGACACAGGTCAAAAACTATAAGTCGTATTGAAAAAATTCTTTCACCATGTGAGGCACAATCTTGTTTTGATCAAGCTGATGTATTTCCATGCCCATGCTGTATAATATATAGATTTGGCGGCAGGTCAGAGAGACTCTCCGTGGGTGACATCACACGTGATATTACCCATTCTAGCTGAAGAAAAATTCAGGATTTTCAAAAAATTCATTAAAGTTAAACTGTGACTGCGAAAAACCACAAAAGATATTAAAACACGGATTTAAAGGAGTTACATTCAAAGCCTTGTGACCCGTTTGAAGTTTAAGTTAGGTTCCTACTGTAAAGCATGCCAGAGCTATGGGATTTCAGAAGTGCCTCGGTTTTGGCAGTTTCCCGACTTACTTCCCATTCATACCAATGGGGATTTTTAAGGCAGTTTTTCAAAAAATTTCATAAAAACACTACCAAAAGTCACAACACATTATTCCCAATTGAGCCCCACATTTCGATACATAATTTCTATGAGTTCTCTAAAAGCTGTGAGACAAGTTAAAAACTGTGTCAGAAGAATCTACAAGAAAAAGCCCCAGGAATAGCAATAAGTGTGCTTCAGTGCTTATGCATTGGCATATTTAATTAAAACAAATATATTATTTTGGACACAAAACTGGACTGGACTGTAGCTGTATTGACTTTTCTCAAAAGTGCTTTACAGTTTGACTCCTAGCACCATTCAATGCACTAGTCTAACCATCAGGAGTTGTTCAAGGACACTTTGACAAGACAGAAGGAGCCGGGGATTGAGCCGCTACCTACCGGCTCTACCTACTGAGCCAAAAACATACAAAAACAGTGCTGTGCTGTTCTTTTTGTTTATTCCCAAATTCCACTGATAATGTTCATCAGTCTAGCTCGGACCTCCACCACCTTCTGTCCTCTTCATCCAGGGTCATCGTGGCCATAAACGCCCTGTGAGAGCAGGAGCTTTTACTGTACCATACACCTAGAGCTCTGCGTCGGCCTCACCGTGGTCATTCCCCAGATCTCAGAGCTTCAGGCCTGGCTGATCTGGCCTCTACTTCTCTCCTCTGTGACTAAGTCTCTTCTACCCAAAGTTAATTTTTAATGACACACTTTGTTATGTGGGTCCATAGGGGGTCCTTAGTGGCTGTGCTTTAATAAAGCGCGTCTCAGTGCTTGCTCCCTTCTGAGAAGGCTTCATTAAAGCTGGTGACAGAAAAAAAAGCCTTTGAAGTCCTAGATTTGAGCCTATCCAAACTTTATATTTCTCTGTCCATCTGTCCGTCTGGCATTTTATGACTTTATTTTCATTTTAACACCAACAGCTTCAATAAACAAACAAGATATTTTGAAGGACAGATGATGTGACCCCCTAAGGGCCACTTCATAACTGTAGTAGAGTGAGAGTGCATTATTGAAGTCCTTTAGAACAAGGGGTGGTGAAGAGAGAGAAGGTACACGTATATCACAGATTTTTATCAGTTATGCTTCATTGTCATCGTATAGTATCTCACTATTACAAAATAAAGTTATGTATGACAGTGTTTTTGTGGCTGTACACATGCAGTTTACACTATCAGCCTCATTGTATTTTGGAATATTTTAAGGGGATACATTTATATACTCAGAAGTTAAACAGTTGGCTGTTTGTCTGCATGTTTGCATCATGGCCCTACATAGAAAAGAACTGACAGAAGAACTGAAAAATCTACTTGTGACGAAAAGGATATAGGAAGATCTTTGCTTGACTAAAAAACTGTTCAAACACAGTTGCAGCAGTAATCAGGAGGTATAGAATGAGCAATAATACTACTAATCAGAGTCACAATAGACAGTGACTTTCACAATCTAGATATGAAAAACAGACAGACAAGTGCTTCAGACTAGACAAAGGTCACTTGTGGCAGCTCAAGCAGTGTGAAGGACACTGCATTATGAGAAACTCTATAGACTTCATCCAAGAAAAAAAAACCTTAGTTGCTCTTTGGTACAATACTGCAGGATTGAACTTTGCTAAAGGACATGTAAAGAGGTCTATTGAGAGCATGTTGTTTCATCAGCTCAGATCAAAATAAAAGAGCTTGGATTTGATAAGGTTCTACATGTTTTGTGTCAGGACTACCACAGTGAATGCATTGTACTGACAGCAAAGCATAGAGGTGGAAGTGTGATGATATGGAGCTGTAAAAGGTGTTGGAGAGATGACACTCATAGATGGCGCCATAAATGTCTGCAGATACACCAAAATGCTGACTAACAAAATGACTCGAAGTCTGCAGAAGCTTGGCAGAAGAGAAATATTCCAGCACGACAACGATCCAAAGCACACTGTCAAAAGTCCCACAAGAGTTTCTAAAGAAGAAACAAGTCAAAACCATGACATGGCCGAGTATGTCTCCTGACTTGAATCCCATAGAACACCTTCAGGGTATTTCAAAGAGAAAGGCAGAGCAGCACAACCCCCTCTAGCAAAGAGCAGTTGAAAAAAAAATAGTCTCTGTGGAACATCAGAACAACTCTCCAGAAATCTGTGCAACACAGGTGTCATAGGTGGACATACGAAGTACTGACAAAATAAAAGATTTGACTCTTGGTAATGACAGCTGAACTTACTTTTGTTGCATTTATTCCCTGCTGCGGGTGCGGCATTTTTCATAAAGGAATTCTAAACTGTTGGTTTTTAATTTTATACAGGATCAAATGCCCTACAGTACAACTTAGAAGTAACTGTAAGATTGTATAATTTAGAATCATTGGTCATTTAAGTGATATGTGCTGTATAGTGCAGAGCTTTAGATAGTAAATAGGGAGTGATTTACAGTTTACAGGTCATGAGTCAGACATTGGTTTTCTAAAGGGAAAGGTATATTAGACGCATCAGGACATCCTTGAAAAAAGTATCCTGCTGGTAACTGAACAGCTGTTAATGTTCGTCATCAACTCATTGAACAGATGTAGATGTGGAAATCCTTCAAATTTCAAAATATAAAACTGGACAGGCTTTGATACAAACTAAGAAAAGGAAAGAAAGAAAGAAAGAAAGAAAGAAAGAAAGAAAGAAAGAAAGAAAGAAAGAAAGAAAGAAAGAAAGAAAGAAAGAGAGTTTGGTTTTCAATGAGTTTCGGGTAAAAATAAAACACAGCCATCTATTCAGACTAGACTAAATTTTATTGGAAAGGTTTTACATTTTTAATTCATTTCAGTTGCCTTTCAATTATTATTTCACCATGTAATAGATTTTATAAAATATCCCGCGCATATTTCTGAGCAAAAGTAGTTAAATCCTTTTCATATAGTGGTGACTGGTCATTCTGGACAAGTCCTACTAGCTGACAGCAAAAAAACAAAACAAAAAAAGGTTTTGCAGCAGTCTGAGTCAATAGAAATGGATATACTGAGAAATGAGCAAGTGTTTAGCAGTGCTGCCTCAAAGTAAGATGGTTCAAGGTTCAGCCAACCACGTGGAGTTTACATGTTCTCTTTGTGCCTGTTTTGTTTTTGTCTTAGATGCTTCCTTCTACAGTTTAAAGGCATGCAGGTTACATGAACTGATGGCTTTAAATTGATTGTAGGTCAAGGATAAGTAAGATTAATAGATTAATCTAGATTTTTTAATGACAGCAACATCATTGGTTACTGCTGTTATTTGTCAATTTTCTACAATTTAAGATCAATGCATGGATCGACTAGTTGGCTTACCTTGAGGCACCACTCACAATGGCAAGTGCCCCAAGTTCCTTCAAAATAAAAACCAATGGCACAATTTTGATGTCAAAAAGGATCTGCCTTCCTGTTGAGGTCTGCTGTGGAAAAACTTTTTCAAATCTCAGATTCACTGTAGTTTTAGCAAAATACAGAAAACCAAGGCTGGTTCATTAACACAGACACCGATTATGAGTTCAAAAGGCACATCTTTTATATCCTGATTGATATCTGCCCCCTTGGTTTTTCTACACCCCTTTTATTTGCTTTTGGAACTTTTGATAATTTTCCATCGTTACCTTGTAGTTTGCCAGGATGTAAGCGTGACCTCATGCTTGGCAATATCTCAATCTGACTTTCCCAAAACATAATTGTGGCAAACCCCAGCCTATGTAACCAGTAAAAATGCATTCCTTTAGACTTTTAATAGCTTCATTTACAACACATCAGTTTTTAAAACATCACAGTGGATTTTAACTGAGTTGTCTGTTGACATGTTGTCATATAAGCATGTGTCCACATCTCTTACATAAAGTTGTTTTTACCTCACTGGTTGGTTTCATAGATCAGAATATACTTATTGACCCTAATATTGATCATAAGGCTGATTTTGTTGATCCTCTGTTTGGTTTAGATAAGGCAACAACAAACACAATGGATTGTATTATTTTGAAAGTCTTCCTTTAGAAAAAAAACAAGGAATTTTACATCTTAGTGTCCACCAGCCATCGGTTATTGTTATAAAGCAAACCACTGTCGAAAAATAATTGCAGATTTAAACGATAATTATGTTTTATTTGAGGCAGTTGTGGCTCTATGGGCCATGCTACCCACTCCACCTTTGTTCTAGAGATACAGGGAAACAAGAAGTCACACAAACAAGAGTGCGATCAATGTTTATCAGGACAAATAGCACAAGCTCTAAAACTGACGACTTTTACATTATTCATTTTTAAAAGTCACAAATAGCAAACAGAGATATTAGCTGTCTGAAACAGACATTTTGCTGGCTGTAACGACTGACATCTTCACAGTACATTCATCTGCATTTGCCAGTATTATTAATAGTCACATTAATGGGAAACACTGCCAGCTTCAAATACGCCAGAATTATCCTTTAATGCTTATGCTATTAATCTTTTAAAAAATGTCTAATTGCTGGCTTCGTAAAGAAGGTGTTTGTTTGCATTCCTTCCTGTGTTATTAAAAGGGATGGTGCTGGGTCAAGAAGAGGCTTTCATGATCTCAAGTACCTTTCTGAGAGGATTACAGACATGAAAGCAGCATGCGTCATCTACACAACACAGCAAAAAAATTGGGCTCGGGTGAACAAACACAGTCACCTAAATTGACAGGGTGTAGTGTTGTGAACGAGGAACTGAGCAGAGAAACCAGCAAGCTGAGGAGAATAGGTTTGCAATTAGTGTGACAAATGTGACATGGCAATTTACATGTATCAGGCATAACATTATAACCACCTGTCTAATATTGTGCTGGTCCCTCTTATGTGGTCAAACCATTGGACATGGACAAGAGGACCTCTCAGGGTGTCCTATGGGATCTGGAACCAGGACGTTGGCACTGGATCCTTTGGTTTCTCTGGCTTGTGCAGTGGGGCCTCTGTCACTCAAACTTGTTCCACTGCATCCTGTTGATGCTTGATCAGAATGGGGTGTAGGAAGTTTGGAGGTCAGATCAACATGTTGGGCCATTGTCATGTTCCTCAACATGTTCCTGATTGGTTGATGTTGTTGCCATGTGGTGGGGTGCATTTGTTTATTTGGGTGTCTAAGTCTCATCAACACGGATGTTAAAATCCAAGGTTTTCCATCAGAACAGCACATAGTACCAATATGATCAATGTTATTCACTTCACCTGTCAGTGGTCATAATGTTGTGGCTGATCGGTGTATGTCCAAGTGTATAATTTTCTGGTCTTGCATGAACCGAAAGCAGCCATTAGTCCCACCATATTCTTGGTTAAAAATGGAAAAAAAAAGGTAGGATTCAGTCTCGGTGAGATGTGTTCAGTGAGGCTTCATCACTGTTTTAATGAGCAAAGTGCCAACCGCAAGACAAATTAGCTTCACCATCACAGCCATCGCTCACCACTCTGTTGATCTGCTTCGCACCAAACCTTTTTTCTCTCAGTAATTGTAATTCTGCTGCTAAACTACCAGAACTGAATGTATCATCTGTAGATAAAATAGTCTTCAGCTGCTCACGATATTAGATACAGGTTGCGGTACCTGTTTTTAATGACGCAGAAAGAACTTTGAAGTTAAGTGGAGCTGCTGGTAATTGTTTTCTATATTGCTGTGAAGACTTGTACTTCTGTTCGCTGCCAAAATGAACACCTGGCTCTTGGCTTGTTGCTGTAATAGTCAAGGAGAGAGAGAGAGAGAAAAACTGCAGCTGTGCTATAGTTGTATTTAGCACCTAAATTAATAAATATCTTCTCCAGCCTATCCTGAAATTGATTAGACAGTTCATCAGATGCGTCTCCCTTTCTTTTCCCTCCCCATCTGTGAAAATATGTAATTTTCTTTTCCCACACTTCTCTGTTGAGGAAATAATTACACAAAAGAGTGTTGAGGAAACTAAATGAATGCTGTCAGTAAGCTAAGGGAGAAATTGTCATTATTAAGGGATTGACCAGCAGTATTGTAGGAAGGTGGCGGCTATAATAACACGATGGAGCAAAGATAGCACAGTGTTCTTCATTATAACTGGCCCTTTGGTAGACTCTTTATAACCTCGTGTAAATCTCCTGTATGACCAACATGGGAATTGCAGTATAATCAAGGAAACAACTAAGGTTATTTTTGGCATCAGTTGCAGAGCTGTGTCATGTTTCTACTAGACATTATACACTGATCAACCAAAGCATTATGACCACTGACAGGTGAAGTGAATAACATTGATCATAGTGCTACTATGTGCTGTTCTGCTGGAAAACCTTGGATTTTAACATCCATGTTGATCAGACTTAGACACCCAAATAAACATTGTCCCACAACAAGCACACTCCCTCATGCAAATGGAAATCCCAAATGTCACTGCTTTAACCACGCAAGAAAATGCACCCCACCACATGGAAAAAAACATCAAACAATCAGGAACATGTTGAGGAACGTGACAATGGCCCAACATGTTGATGTGACCTCCTAACTTCATACACCCCATTGTGATCAAGCATCAACAGAATGCAGTGGAACAAGTTTGATTGACAGAGGCCCCACTGCACAAGCCAGAGTACCTAGAGGATCCAGTGGCAATGTCCTGGATCCAGACCCCATAGGACACCCTGAGATGTCCTCTTGTCCATGCCCAATGGTTCAGAGCATTTTGACCACATAAGAGGGACCAACACAATATTAGACAGGTGGTCATAATGTTGTGCCAGAAAAACAGCGCAGACTGGAGATGCGAAACAACATCCTAACTCCCCGCTGTAATCCAATAAACTCTTTCATTCATTCTTGTGTTTTACATAAACACATCTGTGCCCACAGGATGTTAAAAACTCCAAATAATGCTTTGGATTTCTGCTGGTATAAAAAAGATCACAGACTCAGACATAGAATTTCACGTTTGAAGCTGCTGTTCTTCAGAGGGAAAACATCAAATATGAAAATTCAAGTCAGCACAAGGAATGACAGATCTTTCTTTACATATTTACACTCTACTCTCCTCTGCGCAAAAATTCTGCGGAGCGATTTCTTCCTCATACACATCTTTCTGGTTACTCGAGAGTAACTTCTAGTGCATTTTGAGCCTTACATTAAGAAAGGAAGAATAAACTTCAAGAAATGGGTAATCTGATTATAATGTTCCTGGTAGTAGCTCTTCCGAGGATGAAATCCAATTAGTCATATTCCAAGAAACTGTTAAAAAGTGGCAGAAACATGGAGTCATTTATGTCAATTATGCTTTAGAATTTCAATTATGCTGCAAAAGACATTTTCATTTGTAATTCTTGATCTTTTATTCTCGTGGTTTCTTGCGTTGCGGTTCACTGATTATTATAAGTGAATCTTTTTTTTTTTTTTTTTAGTAGATAAGATCAGTAGCAGGCGATGATTTAACCGGGGAGAATTTAAACAATACTTACAACAGGCATTATGTGCCTCATGCAGGAGACAGTGCTCTGTGTACTCTCCATTTACCTCATGTGATTTTGCACTCCCTCCTCACAGGAGGAGAAGAGCTGATTGCAGTGTTCTCCCTGTCTTTTTCAATAAGCCCGGCACTGTCGCGTCCTCTTTGACTCAAACACATGTGTGGAGTGACTGTCAACCCGCCAAGGCCCATTTACTCCGGCACATACCACAGCCAAACTCCCCGTCTGCACTGCAGCTCCTCCCTTAGCTTGCTCTCGGCTCACAGTCACGTTCCGCAGCTTTGAACTTTTGAATTTAGCTCACCTCCAGCCCCCTTTCCCCGCCCCACTTCCCCCCATCCCCACTCTCTCATCATCTTATAACCCACCCACTCCCTTCCTCCATCCCCTCTCCTTCCCTTGAGCTCCACTCGAGGCTACATGATAACACAATTTGGAGGGAACCGCTTTCCCCCAGAGCGGCCCAAACCGTGAGCATATTCACTCCATCATAACAGCACTGTAGCAAAACTGCTGTCACGCCGAGTTTGCCATGCTAATGTGGCTGTAGGCAACACTAGCCTTGCCCTTAAAATACTGTGATGGAGGTGTGTGGCGTGTTTTCGCGGGGAGGCGGGGGTGTTGTTTGGGGAGACTAAAAAGCACAATGTGAGTCTTCTGTGGCACGGCAGCGAACTAAAGAATGGGGTGAAGAGAGGCTGTAAAGATAATGCACATCAAGGGAGCAAGGTAAACTCTGTTGGACGCATTGGCAAAATGTGAAAACACTTCCACATATTCTCCCCCATCCATCCTTTGAGAGGGGTGAGAGAAGAGGCTTCAAAGGGCTCGATTGACACCTGGGAAAGCTTTGAACTGTGTCCTTGGACTGTCATGTGGAAAGACAGACACTCCCTTTAATCACACACTTACAAACAGCATGTATCAAGACAGATGTACTCAGATAGTATCAACATGTCAACATTGCCTCAATCTTATACCTACACACACACACACACACACACACACACACACTAGTCTCTGCTAAGGCTGCAGCCAAGAACTGATGTGAGTAACAAGGATCTCACCATCTACCAAATGAGCAATTACTTCCTACAGGCAACATGTTGCTGTTGTCCGCAAAATCATTGAGACACCAATGAACCAATAAGGCACCACTGCAGTTTTCCAGGTTAAAGGTTCCAATTTGTTCTGAGGCACATGTGGAGAGCATGAAAGTGATTCCTAGTGTGTCTGTTTGTGTCACTTTTGATGTTTCAATACCGAAATATGCCTCCGTCAAATCATTGTAGCAACCCAGCAAAACAGTAACGTTCAGGGAACATTCTCTAAAGGTTTTCTGAACCCTGGGGCTAGTGTCGAATGCATGGTGGCCACCCAGCAAACAGCAACATTCAGGGAGCCTTAAGGGAACCTTCATGGAACGTTCTCTGAGGGTTCCCTGATCAGTACCTAAAGCCTAAGAAGTTCTAGGAATGTTTTAAGCAGAAATTTTTATTTTAATTCCAAGAATTTTCTTCTTAAAAGCTTAAAATGTTCTTAAAACATGTTCCAAATGTTGCATGGAGAACATCCTTCTTTTCGTTACAGAGGAACTTTCTCAACAGCAACATCCCTAAAACATTCTCTCAATATTGCAGGCAAAATGTTGTACCTTCGTTAATATGTTACATTACAGGGATGTTTTATTAAAAAATATAAACACTCTGACATCGAGGGTCTTGAGAACATCTTGAAAACATTTTTTCAATGATGAAATGTTCTGTCTTAGTTCACTTTTAACCTCATAGGAACATTACCTGAAGTGATAAATATAAATATATATAAATGTCCATTGAATGTTCATTTCTTTACAATATTATTCGAACTTGTGGGTAATGTTAGCCAGTGTTGTGGGAACATTGCTGGGTTACATGAATATTCCCTGAGGGTTCCGTGAAGGTTCCCTGAAGGAACAGTTTGTTTGTTAAGGGAGCATGTCAAGCAGTAACCTTGGAAGAATAACCTGTTTGCCAACCTTTAGAAAATGTTCCCTGAAGGTTGCTGTTTGCTGGGCACTTTGTATTTCATTTATAGAATTAAGAGAGTCGAACAAGACTTTTAAAAAAAATAATAGTTGGACATTTTGGGAAATACACTTCTTTGCTTTTTTGCAGAATGCTAGATAAGACAATTAATACCACTCTCATTGCTCATGTAAATTTGAAGCTTAGCACAAAGACTAAAAATAAGGAGAAGCAGCTAGTTTGACTCTATCCAAAATCCACCCACCGGCACCTCTACAGCTCACTGATTAACATGCTGTATCTCACTTGTTAACAAAACTAAGTCAAATTGTTGTTTTACAAGAGGTGATGGGCTTCGATTATTCCAATAATATTGCAGCAAATTCGGCTGGTTGCCTGGCAACCTCCCAATGACAACAATACTCCATGAAGTTACTGCATCCGTGACCAATGATCTTATCTGGCAAATACCCACAAATGTGCATGTATGTGTTGATTTGCAGTTGTGTAGGTTGTTACCTCTAGCTCCCCTTTATGTTAAGCTACGCTAAATGCAGCAGTGGTATTGCTTTCTTTAATCCTAACATCATTTTCTCAAACAGTACTGAGGAAGAAAAGATTTCTCCAGGCAGTGCTTGCATGGACTTTCTGAATAACTCAAAATTTGCCATCTACAATTCAGCCACCTTTCCCGGGACTCCTCACACAAACCCTATAATTTGATCACAGATTTTATTCAGTCCTATTGCCCTTCTCACAGCCAAACCAATCACATAATTTCAGTCAGATATACTGTAATCAGGGAAGATTGAGGGAGAGAAAAAGGACTAAGAGAGAAAAAGGATAGGTCCACAGGTTCTCAGATCTGTACTAAAGCAGCAGTCAGGTTACCTGATGAACACTGAACCAGTTTTTTGCTGCTGTAATCCTTCTTCTGCTCATATGAGCAATTTAAAAACACCCTTTCTAATGTTCTTTCAGTGTAAGAGGGGAAATCGATTACCTTCTTTCATGCAAAAATGTGCTTAAAAAAATCTAGATACAATTTTCTCTCCTTTATTACTTTCCCTTTAGTGCAATTCAGCAGAGACACAAACACAAAAGGGAATTTCAACCTAAAAAGACAGTTATTTTGGAAAAACCCACTTGATTTCATTAAATCAGACTGCTGAAGCCTCACACTATCATTGAATAAACTTTCAAATATATTTTCCAACATAATAAGGACTGCAGATTTTCTTCTCCATCACATCAACTGAATGCACATTAGAACAAGATTTTCAAGAGATGCCTCTGTCAGAGGCATAGTAGCAACCCAGCAAGCGGTAACCTTCAGGAAACGTTCTCGAAAGGTTTTCTGATCCCTGATGCTTCTGCTGAATGCGTGGTGGCCACCCAGCAAACAGTAACGTTCAGGGAACCTTCATGGAATGTTCTCTGAAGCCTTCCTGATCCTTACTGCTTCTGTCAAATGCTCAGTAGATCTAAAAATGTTCTGAAAAAAAAGTTCTGCAAAGTTCTAGTAATGTTTTCAGCAGAAAGTTGTCTTTTAGTTCCTAGAATGTTCTTCTTAAAAGCTTAAAATTTTCGTAAAACATGTTTTAAATGTTGCGTTGAGAACATTCTTCCTTTGTTATCATGTAACACTGTGGGAACGTTTTATAGAACTTTCCCAACAGCAACATCCTTAAATATTCTCAGAATACTGCAGATAAAATCTACCACCATTGTTAATGTGTTACATTACAGGGATGTTTTACAAAAAAAACATTCTGTCATCAGAGGAACATCCTGAAAACATTTTTAGCAGCAGACAGGTGTCCTGACAAACACTGAACCAGGTTATTGTTGCTGTAATCCTTCTTCCTGCTCATACCAGCCATTAAAAGCTCCCTTCTAAGGTTCTTTCAAATGCCATGTGTGCGAAAGAAATGATTAGAATGAACAGTGCACATATGGGCATCCGACTATTGTTTTAAAACAGACTTGAAAAGTTGTATCCATTAAAGTTAAAATTCATTCATTTGACAAAAAGTGTGCACAACAGCAATCATAAATTTAACAAGGAAGCCAAGCTGTGACATTTAAAGCATAATTTCTGATGAAATCTACGCATTGATGGTGGTGCAAGAGTGAAGAATAATAGCTGGTTGGGTGACATGCAGTGAAATTTTGGATTAGTCAACTGGAAGGAGCTTTTAGACAGCCGGTTCTGATGAAAACTGGAGGTGAATGGAGAGGAGGTGGGTCGCATCAGTCAGGCTGTGAAATGACAGCTGACAGCAGGGGAACAAGGAACACTTTTAAAGTTTGACAACAGCAAGATGATGGATCTTATTTGAAGTTTAAAGTATATGCAGGCTCACTTAGCTGACTGAGTCGGAAACAGGAAGGGAAAAGAGAAAAATGTAAAGCAGAAGAACTTTGACATTTTGCATCTTACAAATATTAAACCTAATTGGTCTAGATCCCTCGTAATGTCTATCTTCTCTCTTCTGCATCGCAACTTTTGAGGCAAGGTTGGTCTTTAATACTGTGCAAACCTGTATTTTAACCACTAATTGTTTTCCCCCTTGCTGAACTGAAGAAATCCTGAATCTATCCATGTGTTGCATTTTTAAAATCCCTTTTCTCTGTCTGTAAGTCAAACACTTGCACTCCGCCTTGTGCCGTCTGCATGTTTGCGTGATCTGCGAGTCAAACCAGAAGCAGGTCAGGAGTGAAATCAGCCATCAGGTTGTTGGTGTGATGGAAAATATACAATTGCTAATTCATGTCGCTGATGAATAAGTGATCACCTCCAGCGTTGGGGGCCAGGCTTAAAGGCACGGGGCATATGGGGAATGAAGAGGGGCACAGATGCTCCTCAGGGCCACGGGGCTGATAGGCAAACTTGAGAGGGACATGGTGGCAAGCATAAGCAAAGAGGAAGAAGAAGAAGGAAGGAGAATGTCAGGCGAAGGCAGGAAAGCAACAAAAGATACGGGTTACTCTGCCTCAAAAGCCAACTCTGGTCCCACTGTGCAATAGCTGACCCCCTAACTCAGCCCTCAAACCCAGCGTCTTGAAGCGCCAGTTCACTGCAGGCGCTGTAGAAATGCTGCTTGAAGATGTCTGCCTCTGAGATTTAGGTCCTGTCCAACTCTGACCTTCAACAAAAGTAAACAGCTCAAAGAGGAAAACTGTACAGATGACTATCCTCACTCGAGGGAAACAGAAGCTCTGCAAAACCAGAGATACTGGTGTTTAAATCCCCCCTGTACACCTTTACAAAATATCAATAATCACATGCATGCAGCAGACATGCACACAGAGACACACGAATGTACACACACTCTGCAGAGCTACCCCTGGAGCATTGAGAGGATCTCAGCGCCATCTGCTGGTGGCTTCCTGAATAAGCCGCCGCACAGTGGCTGAGGGGAAATAAACAAATCAGTTCCCTAAAATCATTTTCTCCACCGTCTTTGCCAAGCCTCCCTCTTCCCATTTACACCTCCTTCGAGCCAAGAAACTAATCTGACATGATTAGTTACAGTTTGCCAGTGCTGCAGTACGCTATCTTTTATCACCCATCAAGACCCTCTATTATGCCCAAGAAGGAGGAAGGTAGTTTTGATCCAAAATTTGATATCAAGCATTGCATATAGTGACGGCTGCTCATAAAAGATGGTTGGAAAAAAAAACACAATCCCTGAAAGAATGAATTATCTTTTTTGTGACAGAAGAGTAGCTAACTGGGTTGACACAATTTGGATTTTGCAGACAAGGTGTCCTGCATTATAAAGGGAGACTTGTTTGGATTTCTTGTCCTGGTATCAGTACTAGATACAGTACGAAAACTATCTTGATTTTATTTGGGGGACAATTGGTCCTTGGTCCATTTTCCTCTCATGTGTCTCTCATCTGATTTGTTAAAGTATGCTTAAAAGGGCACTCCAGTCATTTGGTACTGATAATATGTGAGTACCTGCAAGAGACAGAAATCTAAAATATCTCAAATTTTCAGTATTAACTACAGGTCAAGCTTCAAAAATGACTGGATACTTTATTTCCTATGATGCAACTCTGAAGCATTTCATTAGAGCCTCCCTAAAGGGTCAACTGGGAGTCTATAAAGTGAAAATGGGACTTCTGGTCCAAAAGTAAGAGAATTTTACTGACATCGGTAACAACTAATAACTAAAACCCCATCCAGGAGACACAACCATATGCTCTTTGCTTCACTCTATGAGTTTAGGTAAGGACAGTGATTCTAAAATTATATCAAATATTGTTATTAATTCATTATTTCTATTTTAGCAGCATTTAATGTAGCAGCATTTCTCATAAGCCCTGGTTAAGCATTACAACTTGACAAGAGGAGCAGCTTCATGAGCAAGTCAAGAGACTGTCATTACTTCAGATATGAAAACATATCAAATGCACAGTGCTGGAAAACCTTGGATTTGGGCATCCAAGCTGATGACACTTAGACACCCAAATAAACATTGTCCCACAACAAGCACACTCCCTCATGCAAATGGAAATCCCAAATGTCACTGGCCTACCCTGACAGGAAAATGCACCTCACCATATGATAAAAACATCAAACAATCAGGAACATGTTGAGGAACATGACAATGGTCCAACATGTTGATCTGACCTCCAGACTTCCTACATTGTGATCAAGCATCAACAGGATGCAGTGGAACAAGTTTGACTGACAGAGGCCCCACTGCACAAGCCAGAGTACCAGAAGGATCCAGTGCCAACATCCTGGTTCCAGACCCCATAGGACACCCTGAGAGGTCCTCTTGTCCATGCCCAATGGTTCAGAGCATTTTTGAGCACATAAGGGGGACCAACACAATATTAAGCAGGTGGTCATAATGCTATGCCTGTTCGATGTATACTAATACGGTCATGTGCACACTTCTTTTATTTTCTTTCTTTTCTGTTTTTTAGGAAGACTAATAAAATAATTGCAGAGTGAGAAACTACATCAGAGCCAGTGGAACAGAGGTTGACCTGGATGTGCAGCTCTATACACCCCAATTAGTTTTCGGAGAAATACTTCTAGAAATGGAGATAACTATGGTAACACTTTAGAGTAACAACTTTAGAAAGATTCCTCAATAAACACTTGTTTTCACAGATTAAGCAGTCGTGTCCGCTACAAATCAGCTAATTCTGATAAGTAAAACCAGCAAAGTAAATAAGCAAATCAATCAACCAAGTAAAAAAAACATTACAGTCGATAGAATATGTTTGCTCTGGCATCCATTAACTTATCTCTGCACTGAAGGTAATTTGAAATGTTTGCTAACATGATAATATTACATCATTAGCTTGATCTCAGAGTGAATTAGTCCTTAATGATGGTTTTGTCTTTGAGGACAAGTCATTACAGTAGATCTGCACGTTGCATCTGAGGTCACACAAAGTCATTTCTCTCTTGTACTAGATTAATGTTATAAACGCACATGAAACCAAACAATGTCAGAGAGCTGGTGGAAGGGGAAGCTCAGAGCTGGTATTATTTCTGACTAAAGTATGTAGATGTGGCACTCTTTCTGGATAGATTCTGCTGGCAGTGTGCTTTTCATATGCTTATCACCGCCGACAGCAGAACAGCAGAATAATAAAAAATCTTTTGTGCAGCTACTTGTAAAAATTCTCCTCCCAACAGCCAGAGCTTGTGGGACATTTCCCTGAGATTAAGTTTTTAGTTATGTGGAAAAAAATGTGATACTCAACATTTCAATGTAAGGGTTTCAGATAACATTCAGAGAATATTTACACAGGTAAAGTGGTGACTAGATAACTGCCCCCGTGCATCAGCATATAGCAGATATGCATCCTGATATATCTGCCACGCGTAAAGGTTCCCCCCATCCTCCTACAATTACAGACAAATACATCAATTTGTTATCAATGGAAGCAGCTGCTCAGGAGCAGATTTCAAAATGGTAATAAGCTGCAAGGACCTGCAGAGAACAGTGACAAGACAAATCTTCCTCTTAGGAACATCTTTTTTAGAAGCCATAACGCAGCCCCCTTACAGCCACTATCTCAAGTTAGATCAGAAAATGAATCACTGCTGTATGTATGTATGAGGGACTTCCTCCTTGTGCTTACAGCTCTTCACACTATTGAACAAAGTGTCAAAGCAACTCACTAGTTGTCTTTATACGCAGCACAAGAACACAGCACGATCTAATAAAGTTGTCCATGCCCGTGTTTTCGAGAAAGTTAGTTTAATTTGTGTGCATATGAGAGTTTCTTTCTCTGACGAGGAGAACATGATGTACCGGTGGAGCAGAGATTGCCTCGATAATATCACACTCCAGCATTGCACACACACACATTTACAGAGGGGCTAATAGCTTCTCGAAGGATGAGATCCAACCTAATTTGCACCATGCAAATTCCCCGTGGTGACTGTACCTACAAGACAGCCATATTAATGCTCAGCGTGCATCCGTGAGCTCATGGAAAAGGCTGTATGGGGATGTATGTTGCTTTCACAGACAGTAGGAGAGATTGTGTGCAAAGAAAGAGAGATAAAAACATTTAAAAAAAGGAGAAGGAGCACGAGAGAGAGATGTGATTCAGCGTTGCTAATCTCTTTGATAACCGCACACGTTCTGTGGGAGGGTGAGAAACATCCAAATTATTCTTATCGTCTTTTATTCATGACCTGCGGGACATCCTGACTTGCCCTCTCTCACTGCTTTGCTCACAGTCTCCCTCCTCTCTCTCTCTGCTGCTGCTGCTGCACTCAGATTCTCCTCATTCTTTCATTTCCCGTCTTATCATCCCCTCGCTGTGCTTATGCATTCATGAGTGATTACTTATGTACATAAAGTATATAGTGCAGTGTCGTAGGTGGGGGTAAAGAGGCAGCCCTGAGAGCATTAGCTTGTATGTTTTTTCATGGTTGTGATTAACGGTAATTACGCATGCAAGGAAGTAATGTCCACTTAAGAAATTAATTATGTAGATATTTTTTCTGAGTAGTAAGAAAGTATTGCAAATTATATGAGGACAGTTTGTTCAAGATTTAATGCTCATATTACATCAAATTGTATTTCTATAACTATTTTTTACTATTGTATAGTTGTGCATTTGACACTTTATTGTGCATTTTGTACCTTGTTATGTTTTTTCTTGTTTCCTTACTTTACTGGATATTTCTGCTTATTTATATAGCATTTGTGGTGGTGCACTTTACTCTTTCTGTAACTACAGAATTTCCCTTTGGGGACTGTAGCAACCAATAACGTACTAACATTTTGCCAACAATGTAAGAAGTTATTACATTATTGGCTGGTTATGACATTAATGGCCCAGCATTTTTAAAAACCTTTGAAAATGTAAAAACTGCAGCCGATAATGCAATAATTCATTAACAGGACCGCATTTCTTGGAAGAGAATGATTTTTTTGCACTTTTTGTGCAGTTTGCTCATCAAAAATATATATAGCGAAAGGCAAAGTCAGCATTCAATTCTCAAGGATATATCCTGTGTAGCTCCCACTCTCCTTAATTATGGTTGTAAGAGCTGATTGACCCAGTCTTTATTTAGAATATTGTTTATTTGCTTAGATACGTAGATTCATCATTTCATGTCAGTGTCTCTGTTAGATGTTGCATTGTCAAATGAATTTACCACAATTTTTTTCTTGAAAAACATTTCATTAAAAATTTTTTCAAACATTTCTCAAAGAAAAACAATTCAGTCCTAACTTAAGACTGTATTTAAATAACTGGACTGGCACTATAATGGTACTTAACTCCAACATACAACATAGAACATGAACACTCATTTACAAATGAGAAAAAAAATCCAAAGAGTATTATGTACGGTATTGGCTCAAAAACTTTATTACATTATTGGCAAGTTATTACGTTGTTGACTTTATTGCATTTAAAATGACCAAAATTATTACATTATTGCCGTTATTACATTACTGATTGCTACAGGGATCAATAAGGTATTTCTATGCTATGCTATGCTATGCTATCTTAAAGCTACAGATTAAACATGGCACTCTTCTGCAGAAAATAGTAAGATGTTTATTGGAAATGTGTTTTCTCAAAGAGTAAGCATTTTGTAACACATTTTATATTTATATCAGATGGGTTGCAAGTTGTTTAGCTCAAATATTTAAGATTGCAATGCCCTAACTAGTTGTAAAATAGTTAGATCGATGTGTTGACATTTAAAATTCTGTGTTGTTTTTAGTTGAGACTACAAGAAGAAAGTGGTTATTAGTCACAGTGCAAATGCTTCGGGCCATATAAATCATCTTGAGCAGGTTTTGCCATGGCACACCACGATATAGATGGTTTATCTAGGGAGGAAGTATATCTTCGGGCTGTCGTGAAAAACCTTCCGCGTTTGAAATCTGCATCTTCACGCACGGTGACAGGAACGAGAACATTATAAGCTGTTTTGTTTGTTAATGGACAATTTTTCCATTGCTTATGATCATTTTTTTTAATGAATAGAAAGAACATTCTGAATTGGCGCTTTTACATTGAAGATGTGAGACTTAATTGGTGATGTTGGAAAAATAATCAACACCAATAAAATATGAGCAGAAGGAGTTCCCATTCCTGTGTTAAGCACCAGTGTAGCAATATAAAACATATTCTATTACAAACAAAAGTCCTAACTTCAAAATCTTCCTTTCTCTGAATGCTGATTTTCTATTTTATCCGGAGCATCAGAAAGTTTTCTTGGATGCCTCCTAGGTTTTTCCACTATATTCTCCACCATCTGGTAAACCAATCATTGGTGACAAACATAAAAGCATTGCTACCGGTACACCAGCATGGAAATGTCCCCACACACACCAGATGTAAAACTCCAGTATGCCGTGAAAGACAAAGAGATTTACCTGGTGCTGACCTTGGCTTAATCAGCACTGTGTGAACTCATTTGGCAAAGGCTTAAATGTCACGGACGCTCATTTATATGTTAAGTTAAGTCCTGCACTTCAGACTTAAAACGCTTGTTCTGTGTGATGTATTACTACATATAGGATTTGATTTTTTAAAACTGATGCATAATTACTGCTGTTGCTGGTTGATGTGGAGCTTTAACTTCTTTATATATAGGCAGCTACTTTAGTTCAATGGTTTCAAACTTAAGGGTTGGGCCTCCTCAGAAGCATCACAAGATAAATCAAAGCAATCATGAGATGATTACTGAGAAGGAAGGAACAAACTTCTTATTATACACTGTACTTTTCTAATCTAATATTTGTTGGGGTTTTTTGGTGAAGTATTGCATAACTTTCTAGCAAGAAAAGTAGATTTATTTATTTTTTTTGTGGTAAAATTCCTCCTTGGTGGGGTTGCTAACAAGCAGTTTTTAAAGGACCACTGTGTAGGATTTAAGTGGCTCTATTAGCAAGAGTTGAATATAGGATTTAGCATTATGGTTTCATTAGCGTATAATCACCTGGAACTGCAAATCATGTTTTTATTAGCTTAGAACAAGCCCTTCTTATGTACATATGAGTCACAACAAAGAGTGTGCTATGTTGCATTGTCTACAGAAGCCCAAAATGGACAAACCAAACTGGCTCTGGAGGGGGAAAACGTTCTCCTACACACTTGGGAGTGAAGGCTGCAATCTGCAACCTCACCACTAGATATCACTAAATTCTGTACGCTGGTCCTTTAATGTTGCAATCCGCTGTGCTTTATAATTCTAGTGCAAAATCTTAATTTGACCTAGAACCCTTATCTTTACAATGAATGCAGAAGAAAAATTTGTTCTTATGTACAGAACTCAAATAAAGTATTTCCACCACTGCCCAGTTCCCCGAGGTTTTAATTTTTCTTTGCACATAGCTCCAGTGATTACTTCCTGACCTTGGAGAGCAGTTGAGAAAACAATCTCATCTGAAGGTCTTTTGTATGGACCAACAAAGTTAATATTTAAAAAGGAAAAGTGATGTTAAAGTCATGCTCATTGCAGTCAACCAGTTTCTGTTGAAACAGTGACAGCCTCCATCTGTCCTGCTCGTAGACAACACATAAAGATTTTTATATACAATCCAGGTCCCACTGCAGTTTGTGGGTGAATAGTTTCACAACAGAGAACATAAATCCAGCGGTCTGCAACAATGGAGTGGATCAGATTTGTGTAAATGTCAACTCTGTATTGTTGACTAACAATCAATAGACACAGACATTTGAGGCATTTGGTCTTTTCAAGGCCTAAGTTTAATTCAATAACATTCACACCGAGTTCCTGAGTAATTGCTATTGATGGCTACTGAGAGCCTGACAGTGAGTTTAGAGTGAGCGTTCTGTGGATTTGTTGCTTCTGAAAGTGCATCAAGTAACACTGTTGGTATTCATGGTTGTTTCCACTTTTGGGTCTAATTTTTCAAAACAGCTATGACACTGCATTTGATTTGAATGTGGAAGCATATAGTTGGATTTTTGGTTTGCGTGTCAGCTTCTGTTAGGATGGTGTATTTTGGTCACTTCTAATATCCGCAAAAGAGAAAATATACAAAAGTGCTTCTCAAGGTAATATTGAATTGTGATGAAAAACCCAATAAGTCAAAGCTGTAATAAAACTGCACCAAGGAAACAATCACGAGATCCAAATAATAAGACCGAACAATGGACGTGAAGATCTTTTAAAAATGATTAATTGCTGCAAAAACCTGATTAATCATGGGGATTCAAAGTTGAAGCAGTGTAGTCACATTTTGTCTTTCTCTAAGCATCTTTTAAGGCCTGGTAGTGGAAGGACTCTAAAATGTAATTACAAAGAGTAAAGGTCTTTATGTTTTCAGAATTTTTGGTAAATTATGTCTCAATAAACCAATATCCAAAATGACACTACATCAACCTTTTATACGATTACAGAAGAGGCAGTCAATTCATTAACAGTCTGTATCCTCAAAGCCCCATCTCATTTAGTTAAGAACACAGGTGTTTGTTCATTTTCCAACTGTCCTGGCCTTCGACTGCTGGGTCACATAACACCGCACAGGTAAGCAAGGTCCTATTTTGACAGGTGCATCACCCTGAAGTCCCCTTTCACCTTGTTTTGTTCCTCTGTGTCCTGTCGCTGATGTACGTGTTGAGGCAAAAATATGTACGTGTCACTAACCTCCCAGCTGTGTGGCTGGCCCTCGGCCCTTTAACGCCGTCACTTCTGCAGCTAACAGCAATCATTCTCATCACTTACCATAATTAGAGCGGGGACAAGATGTCCTGTCACTCTCTCCACGCTGTAGTCTCTGCTGTCTGTAGCACCAACAAGCTGTGTCCACACACTCGGAGGTCTCACACATGGGATCTGATATTCTGTTCCATCTGCTGGAAACAAAAGGTATGAATAAGATGACAAATTTCACATTAAAATGCATGACCTCCCGAGAACAAAGGCCAATTCTGAGAACAATTGTACTCGACTGTTGAAAGCTCTGACAGCACATTTTTATTCCCTTTATTTCATTTTCTAAAGCATTAATAAAAGGATTAATAGCCCAAATTTGCGATTACAATTTGACATTTTACCTTGTCACATCAGCTCCCATAATGCTTATTAATATTACCGCTCCAGTGTAGGATGTACAGTACATGCTTTAGCTGGAGGCTCTACTGTGCATTTTGGGGCTTTCAATTAAAAAACTAAACAACGGAAGAGGCATTTCTCTGCCAAATGCACATACCTGGCAGTGCAGATAAGGCTCTGAAACAGCATTTTTTTTAAAAATGAATCAAGAATAAATCAAGAAGATAGCGTTTGCATGACATATAACGGTTTGTCAGCAGTTACTGTTGCCTCAAGTTGAGATGAGGAATGGGCTAAAGAGAATTTCACTTCTCTCTAATTCCACAACTCCAAATTAATTTTCACACTTCCAGTCATCAGTCCAAAACAATGCTGGCTCAAGTTACATCACTTGAGACACTTCATAGAATTTTTCACAGCTCAAATCTGAAGCCATTATACGATTTTTCGCATACACCAATCAGGCATAGCATTATGACCACCTGCCTAATATTGTGTTGGTCCCCCTTATGTGCTCAAAAATGCTCCGAAGCATTGGGCATGGACAAGAGGACCTCTCAGCGTGTCCTATGGGGTCTGGAACCAGGACGTTGGCACTGGATCCTTTGGGTACTCTGGCTTGTGCAGTGGGGTCCCTGTCAATCCAACTTGTTCCACTGCATCCTGTTGATGCTTGATCACAATGGGGTGTAGGATGTTTGGAGGTCAAATCAGCATCTCGGGTGACTGTCGATTGTTTGACGTTTTTTCCATGTGGTGGGGTGAATTTTCCTGTCGGGGGAGGGGGGTTATGACATTTGGGATTTCCATTTTCATGAGAGAGTGTTCTGGGGAAATGTTTATTTGGGTGTCTGAGTCTCATCAACATGGATGCCAAATCCAAGGTTTTCCATCAGAACACCACACAGTACCAATACGATCAATGTTATTCACTTCACCTGTCGGTGGTTATAACGTTGTGGCTGATCGGTGTATGGAATACAACCATTGCACACTTGTAAATGGACTTTAATGTCCACATTTTCGGAAGTTCCACTTAAATCGCCAAGAAAATAAGAGTAAAATGAAGAAAATAAGGTTTTGCCAACCTTATCTTCATTTGGTCACATCAGCAATGCAAACATATGACAACATCTCTTCAGTGGTGATTTTACATGTCAGAAAAGGAATTCTGTCTAAGGTGACAACAAGAGGACATTTCCTTTGGACATGTCATGCTGCAACCTCTAAGCTGTTCTCCAGTACCCTTTCATCGTTTGGCCTTCCATCAGGTGCAGCCTGATCCATGTGGTCAGACAGTTGGTGAGGCTGACAGTAACTGGGACCTTTGCGATAGCAATGCCTGTTCTGAGATGCCTTCTGTCTTACCTCTAAACCCCTGACACATCTACAGGAGGGCATTCGCCTGTTAATCCCATCTGTGGCCATAGACACGTGTAGACATGTGACCAAACACTGACAGATCTCTTCTCTAATACAAGAATATAATACACTGGGAGAGAAAAAAACACACTCCTGTGTGCAATGAATTTACACTGAACACTGGATTTTTGATATTTTGAAATGAACCAATGTTTTCTAACGTTTTTCACCTTTTGCTACAAATAAGACTTGAAAACTAGAGAAACAACAGAAAGCAACAGCAACAAATTAATAATTGCAGATTGTTTAGAATGCAGCACATCTCTGTGCAGGTCAGCCTCAGCCAGATGCTCATGAATACAGTTGTAACTGAGAGACCTGCATGGGTTATGTGCAGTGAAGTTTTGGAAAGCTCAAGGTCACTCGATGTTTATTTGTACGTTGTTGCAAACTTGCTGTCAAGTCACCGACTATTTTGCTGACCCTCCTGTTCTGGCCGTGGCACACCGACATGACAGTTATTCGTATGACTCATCATTTTCTGTTTCTTTTTTTTCAGATTGAGGGAGCTATTGACTTCAGTTCATTATTCTCCACTTATTGGCCTCTGTTTATACAAGGTTATCCCACAATGACGCAAGTAATATATTCACTGAATGTCATGTAATTATTTACCCATTACAGACTGAGCCCCTAAAACAACCACAATCTGTTCACTAAAGCAGGTAACCTCAGTGCTGCTCAAAGCTGGCAAAAACACCAAAAAATTCTATTCTTCAAAAACAAAAGAGAAGAACTTAAAAGAGCCAAAGCATAAGTCTTTGGCAAAGAAGAAATGCTCCATTTTTATCACAGCTTGAGAACAGGTAGGAAGTAGATGCCTTTGTGGATGTGTAGTAATTAGCACTGAACTTTTCAAAGCCATAATTAGTCCGTGTCCATTCTCACTTGCTTTGTCCTTCCTCTCTTTCTCCAACGTTCGGCGGGAGGGAAGAAAAAAAAAAAACACCTCAGTAAAACAGAGGAAGACGGCAACCAAAAATAACACATCCTCTTGTGATCATTAAAATGAGAAAGTGGATGAACAGCTGCTTACAACAAAATAAACACATTAACACCAATGCTCCACAGTGTGCAATCACAGAGCCGCAAAGAGACAGCTGCCCGCTTTTAATTACAGCAGCGCTCATCTTCTCTCTTTCACTCTTTTTTTTAAGCATTCTGACAACTTTTTAGACTCGCATTGTCTTCATTTGTTTCTTTTTATTGCATCTTAGTTTCTTCTCTGTTACTATGTTATTATTCAAACATTCAGAGGCACTTTGCTCAGCATGGCTCAGCGCAGACAAGTAAACCAGTGCTCCAAAATAACAGCAGCAACGAATAAATCAACAATTTGATATTTTGTGTTATATTCGATATCCATTTCTGTCATATTCCCATAGCCGAAAAACATATAACGTAGCTAAATACACTGCTTCCCCATGGCATCTCACAACAACATAGGCACTCAATGTTCTTTTTATTACAGAAATTTAACTGTTTATATAGCTAATATTGCCATTTTTGTTGTAATTTTAATTCACAACATTTGCAAATACAAAAACAGCGTTTTGAAAATGCTTAATATCTGATGTAGTTTGGATATTCAGAGGCATAATCATCCCTCCAAATAACTTTCTAGGAATTTCTGCATCATGTTCAATCACTCTTTTTTCAGCCATGATCTGCTCCTTTTTTAATATTACAGGTTTGGCTGCAATAGTTAATAATATGAATACTATGAAAAGTCAGGTTTAACCATCTGTGACACACGGACACCATAACGTACTTTGCAAACTAAAAATGACTGGTGAACAAGGAAGCTTGCATATGTAAAGTCAGGCTAATGTTAACTCAACTCATAGCTGGAACCGGCAAGCCAGAGTAAAGAGAAAGCACGAGAGAGATACAATCAAGGTCAAGAGTGTTGCTGACGACTGCCACGTACCAAATGTCTGCCTTGAAATTACATTACGCATTTGTTAATCATAACTGCCATGAATCTGGCACGGTGATTAGCTGAACTCTTCTTGTCCTTTTGCTTTTCAACAGGGTAGATACTTATTGCTCATTGGGTTTGCACAACTGGCCAAACTATAGACTGTATATTAAAGAAGGAAGTAGCCTCCATGTCTGAAAGGTGAAGTCAACACAGAAATGACTTTAAATTTTTAAAGCATTCTTTCTAATGACCAGCAGGGGGCGACTTCTCTGGTTGTAAAAAGAATTTTGATTGCATTGAAGTCCATGAGAAATTCCATTACTTTTCACTTGACTTATTGCTTAAGTAAATATTTTAATAATCAGTTTTTCCTCTTGATTGCTAGTTTCACAGCTCTTCAGTACAACAGGATGGTAATTGTGTAAATTATAGTTCCCTTCAGAGTAAATGTGATGATATCAAAGTGTCCCAGAGTTCTCAGTAGGATTCAGTCTCACCTCCCACTTCCGGTTTCCAAAAATTAAGATATCCATGGCAAAATTCCAAACCTGAGGTTTCAAAAAAGTAGTTCACAAATCAATCTTTTAAATACAGTCAATGGACCAAACTCACAAAGCAGCACCAAGTTTTTGCATCCATTTTGTTTGTTTCATAGAAAAACCAAAGTAATAGTGACAAGGTGTGGTTGTATAGGGGTTATGATAGGACTATTTCTTCACCAAACGCAGTTATTTTCTGTTGTTACGTAGATACGCTGTTGAGTACTTTCTCATATTGAGATCACAGATTTGACAGTGTTCATTATCCTCTTGTGTAGTTTTAGGAAAGAAAGCAAATATGAGTATTTTCCAAAATGTAAAACTGCTTTTTTAATGTACAACTTCAGCTTAAGGTTGAAATAAAACCACAGGATATTTTTTTTAATCTGAAAACACACATCAACATAATCCATGTTAATGAGACTGCATATTATATAAATTTCATGCACAATATTCTACTACCACCACTTCCTCTATAACCACCTCAGTCATGTCCAGTGTATCCTTTTGACTTCACCTTTATGTTCAAAAAGATAATCTTAAAAACTTTCTTTAACATTGTCAGTTCAAAAAAATCCATTTTATCTTTTTCAGACAGGTCGACCGATTAACAGGAAAATCTGATTTTAAAGATTAACAGTCTCCCTGGGGTCTAGAAAAAAAAGCTGTGCTTTTATTCAGCACATTATTCTTTGTGAAAATGCAGACAAATGATGAACAGAGAGAATGACAAATGAGGAAGAGCGCAGCGCTCTACAGGAATTATTCTTAATTACATACAAAGCTGCCATTTAGAGTCCATTGTCCTCCCTGAAAGCTGGCAGACCTTAAGCACAATGTGTTGACTGCATCCTTCCTTTCACTTTCTTTATTTGTTTTTCTTCCCCCATTTTGAGGGTTACACAGCATAACCATTCTAAACCCTCTATAATTTCCACTCTAATCAGTCTGTTCTTTTTTTGTGGCAAAGCTTTAATCAAACATCTCATAGCCTCCACCAGCCAGAAATGTGTTATTCTGACAGAAAAACAAAAAAGCATGCAATTACTCCCAGAGGACCCGTCCCTCCTCTCTGCTACAGCTGCAGGAAAGAGGGCACTATTCCAAACACATCCTCCTCCTCCTCTCTGCTTTTCTTCTGCATTGGAAAATAAGATCCCTCAGCTGAAACCATAATGACAGAGGATGTAAAGATGTGATTTGTAATGTATACAATGTGGAAACACTGAACAAGAGGTTACCTCTTTCTTCTTTTATAGAAACATCACCTTGTGATTTACAGTGAGGGTTTATCCAGTAATTGCCTTTGTCATTTGTATAAAGGTTAACATTTGAGGTTCATAAACTTAATATAACTCATGGATGCCCTTTTATGTATAATCTAATTTAATGTTTCTGACAAAATAAGTAACTGAAGCAAAGTGATCCTGCTTTATTCCTTTTTCACATACCTGCACATATCTCAGAAATGCTGCTCTCTCTTCCACTGCACCATCGTCAGCCTCCCTCATGCATATCAGGTGTCAATAACTTTGAATTTGTTTAATAATTGTATTTGCTCTACATTTGGGATGATTGTAATTTTGCACTAACAACTGTGGTTCACTTTACACACATCTATAGTTGTATACAATAGTTTATCACTAGTTTTTCTTTCATAAGCTGATGTCTTTTTTTTTAAATGCACGTCTGTTTTTTGTGCATTTAAGTACTTTAGGAGCAAAAGAAAAATCCCACTAAATCCATTGTATGTGTTCACATACTGGGCCAATAAAGCTGATTCTGATTTTGAATTTTATGGAAATCCTACAGGGTATCGTGTAAATGGAGGACAGCTATATACGTGCAAAACTTGAATTATTTTGTCAACCTAGGAGTGACATCTATTGCTCTGCCAACCAAACCATACTAATCCAATGAAATCTATTGAATTTGCTGTCTTGAGGGGACAATGGATAACTGTTGCCACCCTAAGTGACTTTAGTGTAACAGGGTGGACCTGTATCATCACCTTTTCACGGGTTTAACACTGATTAGGGCTGGTTATGGGTGTTCATTTGTGGGGTGCACAGACTTCATGTCTGCAGTGAGCCAAAGGCTGTCTGTCTGGGTGAGCCTACTTTGTTGTCTACTCATGCCACATGCAGAAAACACTGATAACTTTCAAATATTTTGTGTTTCTACGTGCAGGTCCACAGAGATAGGCTTCCAAAAGGTAAAGCATGTTGCGAGCCCAGACCATTACAGAGAGGACCGTCGTCGAGTGGTGTTTAAAAGTTATCAACCTGCAGTGCCGCTAACCCTTGCCCTTGAGCTGTTCTCTTTCCCAACCATTTGAGTCCTTTATCTCACATGGCTTCCTGTGAGTCAAAGGACAGACTTCAAAATCTTATTTGTTCACAAAGCACTGAATGGACTTGTATCAAAATACATCCTAGACTTGTTAGTTCCACGTGAAGCATCCAGACCCCCCCAGATCATCAGGAACAGGTTTACTGTGTGTCCCCAGAATCAAAACCAAAGTGAAGCACCTTTCAGTTATTATGCACCTCATCTATGGAACAAACTTCCCAGATACCTCATTTAAATGAGGCCTGAATGCATCATTCTACATCAGTTTCCCCTGATTAATCATCCTAGTTACTCATCATCCATTCTTGTATTTTAAAATGCACTTCTATTGGCTTTAAATCATGTTTTTAATGTCTATGTTAATATAATGCTTTAATTTTTATGTTTTAATATCTTGCATTTTTTCTGTGATTTTAATGTTCCTTTCTAAATGCATCTCTATGCCTTTATAAAAGCACCTTGAGTTGTCTTGTGTATGAATGGTGCTATACAGATAAACTTGCCTTGAATGTCTTGCAAGCAGGACATTCCCCTCCTCAGTCCATTTACTTTTCCCGTGCTCCTGTGTGTTCGCTAAGACTTCCTGGACAGATCTAGAGTCTGTAGGCCCATCGCAAAATAGACAGCAGGCATGTTCCTGCAAAAGCTATTTCAGACAACTATCCTGGCGAAAAAAAGGAAAAATAATTGTCCTATTTGATGGTACAAGATGTCCTAATTACTTTCAACATCAAACACTGTGGGGAACACAGTCATGCTTCCATCTGACCCACACAGTAAAACAACACATTTTGTTGTTAGGCTCCTTGCAGAACGTAGAAAGGTCTTCTGTGCACTCGTAATGCAGAGGACGAATTATATAGAGGCAGGCAAAGCATTTAGTGCAGGTAATTTATCTAGGCGCCTGAGCTCAAGCAGCGTCTGCTTAATTTGTTGGTTATTTTACAGTCACGATGCGTTTATCATTTGCTTTGTAGAGGCTATTGTTAATGTGAGCACCGAAGCCTCATTAAATGTTTACCATAAAATAAATGATAAACAGATTATCATCGCTGGCCAGTTAAACAGTGAAAACAGTACTACAGCACTAAAAGTATAGAGGTGATGCTTTCAAAAGTAATGAGAAATAGTTTTTATTCATCACTTACATTCATACAAAGAGCAGTAGACAAACAATACAAGTCAGCATTTTGGTGTAATCACACTTGATAGGTGTTGTACACAGTTTTTCAGTGCAGGTAGGTTGTTCAAGGAATCCACATCCCACAATCCTGTGAACTGAGGCTGTTTTAGCTGCGTCTGTCTCTTCATGTAACCCCAGACTGACTCACGTTGAGATCAAGGCTCTGTAGGGGCCACACCATCTGTTGCAGGAGTCCTTGTTCTTCTTGTGGGCAGAAGATAAGTTCTTTATGACTTATTTGGGGTAATTGCCTCATGTAGCAGACTGAATTTGGGACCAAGCAGATTAAGCATGTGGAGATTAATCGATTCATTCAGTGTGCAGTGATACAATTGACGGGTGAAATCGTGATGCATCGTTCGCTGCACGCCTGCATCGGTAAAATCCCTGGTTTGATCGATTTTTTCCATGTTGTATTTCATTCATTGTGTTTCCGAGGCACATTGAATGCACCGTCACTGCTTTGCCTTCTGTTTTGAACAAGGAGGAAAGCTGGGAAACACATTTCTACCGCAACAAAGTTACGACAACATGGAGGTCTGCGAAAGGAGCAGCAAGCAGCTAGATGAGATTTTTGACGCAACTAAAAAGTTTAAATCAAGCGTTTGGAACTACTTTGGGTTTTTGTTGTGCTTTTTAAGAGGCCAAAAAGAAGTTGCATAAAGTGATGCATAGAACTAGTAGAGGTTATAAACAAAATGTGCACTTTTTGTTAAATTTGAATAAAACAAATCCTCTGCCTCTAGTACCATACTGAATTGCAGCTTCTCATTTTCTGTTTAAATCTTTGGTATAATTTCTTTGCATCATGTTGAATCGCATCGTATCGCATCATGTAGAACTGAATCGCCATCAAATCAATATCAAATCGCATTGAATAGCGAATGGGGTGAATCATATCGCATCGTATCGTAAGGGGCTTCAGTGTATCGCTAATGTATCGTATCGCTGGTAGTATATCGAGGTGCGTATCAAATCGTTGTCAGTGATGGAGATTCACATGCTTAAAGCAGATGGTGTGAGTATTTTTATCTTGCTGTTTTATATTTCTACCTATGTAAATCATTTCAATACTTTCTCCTCCACTAATGATTAAAGAACTTGACCTGTCTGATGTCAGGGCAGTAAATGCTGTGGACTTTGTGGTAACTAGGCTGATTGAAATGTGACAATATTTTTCTTTTTGTGATTAATTTAATAAAGTTTGCTTCACAGCAATGTAGAAGTTCTTCAGCTTGAAGAACTTCTACATTTTTATAAGCTCTAAATTCCCAAGCATTCCTGCGGTTGGAGCTTCTTCACTGTCCCTCTTGTCACTCTTAAGACAACACGTGACCAAACTGTGGTGTCTGTTGAATTTTACCTGATTGTTTCATATCTCCTAACTATGTTTATATTGATTTAGAGATGTTTCACAGTAAAAACACACTGCAATTTTGTGAATCTGTGAAGCAAACTTTATTAAATTAATCACAAAAAGAAAAATATTGTTATTATTAAACATTTCAATCAGCCTAATTACCACAAAGTCCACAGCATTTACTGCCCTGACATCAGACAGGTTAAGTTCTTTAGTGGAGGAGAAAGTATTGAAATGATTTACATAGGTAGAAATATAAAACAGCAAGATAAAAATACTCCATTGCAAGTAAAAGTCATCCATGACAAAACCTATTAAAGTGGTTTGGTGAATCGTCTGTTATGACACTAATAGAATATAAACACTGAAGCATCTGCGTGTGAGCAGCATGTTACTGTAGCAGCTACCAGAGGTGTAGTTAGTTTAAATTTATATGCAGTGACAGATACACAAACAATCAAATTGAAATCGCAAGTTCAGACTATGCAATTCACAAATCGCTGCAATTTGCAACAAATGTTATGCAGCACATCTGACCCAGGGTTTAAACTGCTGCATCAATGGTTTTACAAATTCACGCCATCCTCCTGGTGTGCCAGTCACACTTCTGATGACATCTGATGTGGTAGTGCTCCATCGCGTGTTTTACATCTATTACACAGTGAATACTGAACTGAAGCTTGACCTCGCAAATCAAAATATCAAATCAATCAAATATATCTTTTCCAAAAATCAATCAGGCCTACTGTTAACAACTCAGTCTTCTGACATGTGATCCTGACTTAACACTGCTTTTTGCAAGATGTCAGAGGCCAGAATATTTGGATTTTTTTTTTAAATGTAATGTTTAACAATGTGCTGTATTTTAAAAGTTTATTACGTCCCTGTAGATTCTCAGTCATCTAGGTCATGGCGATCCTAGGAGAATCAGCAAAAAGCAACCTCTTTCTCCCTATTATTTTATCCATTGTGTTAAATATTGTGTTTATCTTATAGGAAGCTAAACCTGTCAAACAAATGTGGAGTAGAGAATGCACTATTTCCTTCTGAAATGCAGTAAGTGGAAGTATAAATTAGCATAAGTAGCTACCCTAAAAACTTAAGTAAAGTACTTGAGTAAATGTATTGTTACTTTCCATCATTGCCCATCACAAACTTGTATTATATTTATGAAGTTCTCTTTAGCAGAATCGCACATATATCTTGATATAGTGTTTAATCGTGACAAGAAGCCAAGAAGCCTCGTTTAAATCGCTGCACTGTCAGTTTTCAACGTGCTGCTTTTGAACACACCCCTAGCGGTAAATTTGGATTCAACAGATTACTAATCCAGCAACATGGGGGACGATTTGGGTGACGAGTGGTGGGAAAATGAGGGCAATTCAGGTATTTTTCTAACATGTCACGTTATGTTTAATTTCTAATGTGTCTGAGGGGTTTTGGTGTATCCTAATACGCTAAGGTTAACTTGTAGCAGCCGCGAGAAACGCCGGTTTAGTATAGCTGCTGCAAGCTAACGTTAGCTAGCTAGCTAGCAACAGTCAGTTAGTTGCTGCTAACTTTAGCTAAACCGTCGCAACAGTTAACGACAGTTGTTATGGTAACAAGTGTAAAAGACAAAGTACAGGCGAGGCTTTGTGTAGCTTACCTGTGTTTTGTTAGTACAGGGGAACCTTGGTAGCACGCGTTGTTAGGAACAGGAGTGTAAACACGTGTGCTTGTGTCGTCTGTATGGGAGTCATCACAGAACAGATAATGCTAACGTTAAAGTTGCTCTGAGGTCGTCTGTGTTGCACTGTACACTAACTGAAGCTAACGGTTAGCTGTCTTTCACACAGAACTTCATGCCTTCATTCGCCTGTGTTCCTATTCCTCTCCATACATCAGCAGAGGGAAGTTCCCTGCGGCTATTTCTTGCATAGCTTCATGCACTCTGCATACCAATAGAGGGCAGTCATGTTGTTCAGGGATTACTGACCTGATTGTGTTGGACAGCAAAGTGATGCAGCGTTGCGAGCAGAATAAAATAGCGTGTATTTTCAAGTGGCATTTGTGCGTGTATGTGTTAAACTTACATACACACACATGCACAGACAAAACGCAACCAGCTTAGCATGCACATATATGAAGAGAAAACTCACATAGTAGCATGATCAGTAGAATATGTTGCATTGGTCCTTACTGCTTATTTCCATTATGCTACACCATGCATCATAATATCCCAGCCCCGTTTTCTATTATTTGCACACTCTTTAATAGTAATCTTATTCAAGTACACCACTGTTTTATGATAATATAGGTATACACATTACCTACTGAAAATAAATACAGCCATATGAATGAGCGTATGTCTATAGCTATTAAGATTGGCTTTTTTTCATTAGACAGCAACTCTTATGTAACACATGTCCATTTAATGTTAAAGAATGTTTAATTTTATTTATTTATTTACGTACACTGAGTCAGGCATTCGATTCTGCATGCTTATGCCATATATATTTTTCATTGAAATTATCATTTATTAGTGCTTCACTGTATTTTTCTGAACATGACTAGACAGTTGCATAAAAATCCAAATTTCTTTCATACTCTTTGCATATATTCATGATGAAAGTATTTTATCTGCAACATCAGACTGCAGTGTAAAACATGTTATAGTTGCAGGCGTGTTGGTCACTCTCAGGTCAGTGTTTTCCCTGCATGCACTGTGAGAGGTGTGTCGTTTTTCTCTCCAGTCTTGAGAGCTCTGTTTCTTTTGTTAGTGCCATATCCTTTGGTCTTAGGGATCCTTGTTGAGCCATGCTTCTGAGGAATCTGATTAGAGAAGAAAGAAATAACTGTCTGTTAGGAGGTGTTCACCAGATGTTCAGTCCTCCAGAGTTACTTCCTTGTTGTAAAGCATTTGTTGTTCCTGTAAAGATATAGTCGTGCTGCGCTTTGAAAACGAGACATATGGCTTTTCCTAAAGGCCTGGTATGGCATGCTTTACCCACACTATAGAGCAACGAGTCATGCTCATGTGTATCTTCATTGTTGCTATAGAGGTCCATCTGCGTTGTATGGAAAACATGTGTAGAATAAATGTATTTGCTGCACACATATGTTACACTCAAAGCTTTATGTGATCACTTATGTAAACCCATGTACTCTTTATATCGAGAGATTTGTGCAACCGTTTCTTTTTTTGTAGGTTGGCCCCTTTACCCTGACTGACACCCCGTCCTTACTCGCATTTATATCACAGAGCTGCTTGACAGAAAAGGCTATGAGGCTGACAGAAAATTGACAAGGCAGAAAAGGAGAGTTGAAGTTTGTTAGATAGAGCGTGGGATTGACTTTGAAGTCTTAAGAATGAAGCAGAGATTTGCAAGAAGCAGTATGACTTTTATGGTGATGTGTCTCGTGGCCAAATGCTCACACTGATGACAAAGATTCTCACGAGGGGCCTCTGTCAAGCCTCAGACTGTCATCACATTCCTCATCTCACCTTGGCAACCGGTGATGTCAGGATAGTTGATGCTTCTCCACATTTGGCGTCACATAACCAGTATGTCGGCTTTCTGCCAGCCTCTTCTTCCACAAGGGGTGTTATGATGTGCCTCAATTTGTCAGCTGCTCTCTTATTTATATGACACAGCTCATGATGGCTTCGGTAACTAGATGTAATTTCAACAGCCAACTGTTGTCTGAGTCCATTTATCTCTGCCACACTACATAACTGTACATTTGTTATGTTACACTTTTTTTTAAAGAGGTTGATGTAATGTTTGTTGTGTTCACTTGTTGTTATGGTTTCAGGGTTGATACTTACTTCCAGTTAATAAAAAGGAACCAGCTGACCTAAATAACAGATAATAAATCGGTTACTGTTGCTTAACATTTATTTTTCAAGATGTTCTGACATTATTGCTTTGCCTTATGTGTGAAGGTTACCCATCTAAAGTTGGATGCTAAAATGGTATACCATATCTCTCCAAAGCAAATTGTGTAATCTTTTCCTCTTAAGTATGCTCACCCTTAGTGGTTCATACTCATATTATTCTTTTATAAATTGTCCTATTTTCCATTTTATTTTGCAACTGTAGCCTTACCTTTAAATATACTGGGTAGTTCTTCTCCTGCATTCTTCATAGCACAGTGTGGGCAGTTCAAAGTTAATAAATCATGTTGTTAACATCAAAATTATGAATGTGCTTGTAGTTTATTTTACATTTGTTTATATTTGTATCATTTAAGTGAGTCTCAGACAACTAGCCAGTTTTAGCTCTGGTACTTTGCTGTTTCTTATGCATTTTACAGGCAGTACGATCTGATTTAACATGTCTGATTTTATCTGGTCTTTAATTTATCTATGAATTGGGAGGGTTGGATAGCATTAGATGACATGAGTTGAATGTTTTAGGTTGCTTTATTTGTTTTGTTTAGGTTTTTAATGAGGATAAGCAGAGAACACGGGGTAATGGATTTATGAAACAGCGGGAAAAGGATTTAATTGTATTCCAGTTGTCAGTTTCCCGTGAGTCATACTGAAATGAGTTAGACTTCTAATAATTACAATTAAAATTCATAATTCTGACTCAAAATCAAAAAGGCTTTTAGTCATCCAATCTCCATAAACCCCGTCAACCTCCACCAGCGCTAGATGCTCCAAGTTTCATTGTGTCAGAAACCTTTCCAGCCTTTAAATATAAACCAGCTCAGCAAACATGTAAAACTTTTCTTTCCCAGTAATTCATCAAACAAACATCAAACCAGGGTTCTACTTTTTTCAGTAACTTTCCAGCTGTTTTGCATTTGAACTGGCTAGCAAACCGACTCTGCAGAAAAGTAATCAAAATGAAAATAAATAATAACAACAAAAGCACTTTTAATGAACAGAAAAAAAACATGAATGAAACAGAAGATTATGAGAAGTACACCACATATTTGGTTGCACGATGTCTCGCTTAGCTACAGGCACACATGTCATACAGGTAATAAAGGATTGCTAAAGTCAGTAAATGTAGAGACACACTAACTAAATCATGTAGGTTTTACAAAGGGTCTTCTAGGAGTCCACAAAGTGAAAAATACATCAGACTCAGGGTTCTCCTTAGAGGAAGTGTACCTTTAGACCTAATCACAGAGGCCACTTACTGTAATATTTGAAGAGTGTGATGCAGGAGAGTTAGCAGGGGATATAGTGATGCTGCTTGTAATCTTTCCAACGCCTTTTACATGACAGCCATTTGCCAGTACTTGAGTCCTTTGTTCATGTCGGAGATAGTACGACCCAACAGGCTGTGGGATGCTGTGGCCATTCAAAGACTGGATATATGGGCTCCCCAGATGGATATGGATCTTATTATCCTCTGATGTGATGATACTGGGACTTCTGTCAGCACTGCTGGACTTTTGATGTTGCCAGCTGTTCTGCGGCTCTGGAGTGTTGCAGAAGATGGCCTGATTTGTAACATCTGCTGGCTCTGGAGAGCAGGTCCTGACTGTTACGATCTGAATGGGGGAGCTGTTGTGGTCAGGTGTGACGGAGCGTGATGAATTTGGGCTTAACACCCGGGAGATGGGTGTTCCGTTTAGTGGGGAGATGGTGCGGTCAGGGCTTGAAGAGGGAGTCTTAGGATTAACTGCAGGCGAACCTGAGTTCTGAATGATGGTGATTCTCTGCTTAGGTGAAGCTCCAGCGGTTGGGATGACGGCTGTGCTGGTGTATGACGTAGCTGTGTCCCCAGTGGGGCTGCTAATCTCGAGTGTGGCTGTGTTGAGTATATGATGTGGGGTTACTTTGATGTGCAAGGGCTGCCCTGGTGTGTGTGTTAACATCATGAGTTCTCCATTATTTGTTTGGTGCATATCTATTCCTGAATGGCTGCTGTACTGACTTATGTTGTTATTTGCACTGTTCAAGCTGTTCAGGCTGTTGACAAGGGAGCGTCTTCTATTTATGACCTCTGTGTTATGGTTTGGGTCCTTGTCACCATTTTCTTCATCCAGTCTCTCGCTGTGCCCTTCGTAGTCGGGCAGCAGGCTCTCTGCAGGGGCAGTTTGTACCTCTTTGGTAGTCTGATGGTGCTCTGAGAAGTTGTTGTTGGCACCAGGTGTCAGATTCTTGATTCGTCTATACTTGTCTAGCTCACTAGTCAGTTCATTCATCTCTCTGGCCAGGTCTTTGTTCTTGGCTTCTTGCTGGGTCAGTTTTCCCTGCAGTGTGGACTGATCCATCTGCACCCTGCAGATGGATTCTTCTGTCCCCATCAGCTTCTGAAGTTTTTCCTTCAAGGTATCTACTTCTCTGGTCAACAGTCTGGATTTAACCTGCTCCTTCTGAAGACGGCAAAGGAGAAGGTGCTCCTGGTTGACCTCTTGCTTTTCTGCCTGCTCGTACCTGGAAAGCTCCCTCTTTGACACTTCTAGCTCCTCTGTTAGAGCTTGGCACCTGCTCTGTTCATCTTTGAACTTCCTTTCCAGGGACTCAAAGTCCTCTTCCACTTTCAATAGTTCTGCTTCCAACACTTCCTTGTCCTGGAGTCTTTTTCGCAGCTTATCAAGCTCTTGGGTCAGTTCCTTGACTTTGTTGTCCTCAGTTTGGCAGAGATGGGTGGCGTTGTTTGGAATAGAGCTGTATGTGTACTTCTCTTCTTTTTCTCTCCTGTTTTCTAAGAGTTGTAACTTTTTCTTCATCATGGTTATTTTGCTTTGCAGCTCTCTGTTTCTCTCCTCCTCTGTTTTTAGTCTGTCTTGGACCTCATCCTTCTCCTTTACTATGCCCTTAATCCTTTCTTCTAAATCTGCCTTAGACCTCAGTGCCTGCTGTCTGTCCTCTCTCAGTCTCTCTGTTACTGTTGCCAAATTACCTTGCTCATTTCTTTTGCCCTCCTTCCTATTGAGTTTTTCCTCAGCCTGTCGGAGCCTCTCGGCCATGCTCTTTCTTT
Organism: Dascyllus trimaculatus; assembly: GCA_024666655.1. NCBI lineage: Eukaryota > Metazoa > Chordata > Actinopteri > Pomacentridae > Dascyllus > Dascyllus trimaculatus. The sequence continues at coordinate 13,719,743 of CM045456.1, read as the reverse complement.
CCTCCACCAAAGCTACGGTGAGTGACCTGAGCTTGCCCAGGTCCTGTCTGATTACCATTTCACTCTTTTCCAGTCTGCCTTCAACAGCCTCTAGCTCTCTCACCCTGACTCTCAGAGCGTCAAGCTCGCCAGACAGCATCTTGCTAGCCTCTCTCTCTCGCTCCAGGCTGCTCTTCAGACTACCACAGTCCTGTTTGCTTTTACCTAAAGCCTCCTCTATCCTGTCCAATTCACTAATCCTGCCATTGAGCTTATCCACCTCAACCTTCAGGCTGCGGCAGTGGCTGGTCTCCTTTGCTAGTCGGTTGTCCAGGTCTCGACACTGGTCTGCCATGCGTATCAGCTCCTCATCCTTCCCTTCCATTTCTACCACCCTTCTCCTCAGTACCTCCACCTCTGACAGCAGACTAGGGGCTGTCATGGTGTTCTGCCTTTGGTGGGAGACAGAAAAATGATTGTTGTGCTCCACCACAAGATGCAGGGATTTGAATTCTTCCTCCACCTTTGCACTGGATTTAGCAGCAGTGACCCCCCGTTTGATATGGTCAGTGATAGTGCTCAGTTCTTTGATATGACGCTGCTGTTCCTCCAGCAGCTCGCTCAGACGCTGTTGCTCCTTGACAACCAGCAGTGCAAAAGCCTTCAGCTTGGTCAGCTCCTCTTCTAGAATAGAGACTTCTCTTTCCTTTTTCTCTTGCTTTATTTCCTGGTATTCTCGCTCCTTTATAATCAGTAGCTTGAGTCTGTAGAGGAAAAGAAAGGGCACTTATGTCAAGCAGAATGATGTGGTCAAGTTTTGTTGTGTAACTGACTCTTACTTCAGCCTCCAGGAACACATTTGTATTTTTATACTTAACCATTTGTGCTGAAACAATTTGTGTACTTCCAGGATAAACATTTATTTTGTTCTCCTAAAGAATCTGAATGACCGCTTCATGCCTACTCACATTTCTGCAGAGGCTAGGAATGCTTTTTTTCCCTCTTGTACAACTCTCTATGTGTGCCGGTAAAATGTACGGCTTGTAGATATGTCTGTAAATTTCTGTGTTGTGCATTTCTCTCTAGGCAGCATGCATTCTGGAGGATGTTTTGACTAGCACGGCAGATGGTCTCTTGGCAGGGAGTATTTGTTAATTAAGAAGTTCCTCTACCCTTGAGTACCCTCATCACTGCACCCAATCACCCTCCTTCTGTGCACCTCGAATGCCACCCCGTTTCCAGCTAGGAGAGGCAGGAATTCCCCCCTGTTCTTTAAGTAATTACAGACTGGCTACTTCTACCAAGTGCCGTCACTCCACATAATTCCCCAGATGCATACCAGCAATGTACAAACATGATTCATTTCACACTGTACATTTCGTGTCATCTCTTGCACGCTCCAATGTGATCGCACGCTAGTTCATTTTTTCTATTTAAAATCAAAGAGTTTGGACTATTTTCTCCCGGTGCTGCATACTTGAGGTAGAATACCGGCAGTAGAATTTGATTTAGAAGAAAAAACAAGAACTGATAGCACAGAGTACTGGCTTTTGGTTGCACTTTATATGTTTTCAGAATCTGCATATTGGGTTTGTCCTGAAACATTTTATACTCTAGATGTTTTCTGGTTTGTCTATGTTGAAAATAGCTTTTAACATTTGTTTAATAGTTTGTGGAAAGTTGCTGTTGATATGTCGGGAATGTGATATGTTGGCCATCTAATAGCAAATGTAAAATATGAGACTTTACACAGTGTTAAGGTTTGTTGTAAGTGAAAAGAAGCAAGCTTAATAACATGTAGAACATCTACAGCCTTGCTATTAAAGTAATGCATCACCAGCAGTTGTAATTTGTGTGCGGCTTGGTTAAAATAGCAAAATTTTAAAGTTCTAAATGGAATGAATGGCCGGTCGGGAGTCGGCAGTAAGTGTTTCTGACATGCATGCATAAGTACACTTCACGGCTTAACCTCAAGATGAGTTTTTATATAGTTTCACTTTTGATTGTAAGTATGCAAACCCATGTAAATGCAAAGAACTGCAAAAAAACTATGACTTAAAATTAAAATGCCGAAAGTACCTACATTGTAAAGGCTACGGAGTAAGATCTGATTTACCATCGTTAAATCCTTAACTTTAATACTTTTTAAAGCACTCTTTGGGTTATTTAATGTTAGCTTTGCATTTTAAGACAATCTCTTTTTGCATTACTAGCAAGCAGTCGGCTTGTCCGTATCAGCTCTTCTGGCAATTATCAAGCAAGTTTTCAGGTGATAAATGCTACTAAATGCACCTTTCCACTGTTCAACAAACTGTGGTTCCTACCTGTGTAGCTGAGCTGGCCTGCGTCCTTTTTTAAAATCCTCAGAGAATAAATCGTGTCTCTACTCCTTCACCTCTCCCTTTCCCGGAGATCCCAGTGATGTGGACATTCCATCCGGAAAACCAAACATTATGAGAAGTGCTCTGCACACTGAGTCTCATTCGCAGTCAGTGGCGCCCATTACATCATCAGCAAGTCCTTATATGGGACTGTACAGGCTCTAGTGCTCTGTGTGTGCATGTGTGTGTGTGTGTGCATGTGTGTGTTTTTTCTGGAGTTCAGCCCATTGCAGATGAGGTCATGGTGTAGCCATGCCAAAGAGGCTAATGGGAAGGACAGAATGTGTGTGTTAGTGTGTGTGTGTGCGCGCACGCAAAGTAAGTTAAAAGTTAAATCACTGTTCAAACTCTACAAGATAACACTCCCAGGTCGAAGGATTAGTTTGAGCAAACATGTTCACCATGCTACATAAGGGCCAAACCTGACTTGGCTTGTCCAGGGAGCTGTGGCTCTTCCAGAAGCATGTAAACTGTATTATATGCTGTGTGTGCGTGTGTGTGTGTGTGTGCGTTTGTGTGTGTGTGTGTGTGGTGTTCTCATGTTTTAAGACAAGAGACATGTTTTGTGAGTTGTAGCTGCTTTGCCTGGGGCCTGATAACCTGACTGGGAGATGACATCATCAGTTCATCGACCCTCAATTACATCCATATGTCTCTTTTCTCTGTCTCTTTCTTTCTCTCTCCTCCCCACACCCTTTTTTCTATATCTCTTTCTTTGTCTGTCTTTGCGTTTAGTTTTTTAGATTGCACATACTGTAACTACAGTTTTTACCTTTCTCACGTCATCAGTTTCTTTGTTATCCACGCATTCTTGTTGTTGCATTACTCAAGTCAAATCTGTGTGCTCAGTGGAGCGGCGAGGAATGACAGGTATACTTTGATTCTCACAGTCTTTCTTGTCTGTCACAACAGGAATTGGCAGAAGTTGTAACTGAAAAAAGAGCCCTAGTCTTTTAGCTCATTAGATGATAGTGCTGCAGGAGAAAAACGTAAATACAGATTTGGTCATGTTCCCCTCTGGGAGCACTTATTTGCGTTATGGCTCCTCGTTCCAGCTTTCACTGGGGAAATAAACCTCTGGAGGTATTTTTTCTGTCAAGCAAACCCATATAGGCCCCAAGAAAAAGAATTATTCCCCCTGTGTCATGTTGCCATCACACAAGAATTTACAAAAGGGCCAAAAAAGTGCACTTAAACTTCACTTTGTTGGACATTTATATCCGCAAGCCTTTTCACACCAGGCATGAATATCCACACAGTCTGTTCACATTCATGACATGCAATGAAAGCTTGCGCAACAGGGCCAAACGTGTGCAGCAGAAAAGCCTCATACTAATTGCTGTGGACTATCCTACGCTGAAAGAAAGGCTCGCCCACTGAAATGATTCAGATGCATGTCAAAGACAGCAACAGGGAATCACACGCACAGTTTACATATCCGAGCAAATGTACAAACAGTGTTTATACAGTACTTGAACGTTTCTGTCAGCTCCACATTCAGCTGCTTCGTCCTAACACAGCACATTTTTATGGCAGCAGCATTTGTGTCTACAACATGTTTCCCAAATCTGCTATGTTATAGCTTAATATGTGAAGTCCTTCCATCAGAGACACTGCTGCCTTGATATACAGTTTGATTCTGCCAGTTACATAAGTTAGTGATGTAAGGCCTGTATTCTGTGCCTGGTTGGCATTCACTTCAATCCCTTAATTGATTCAGGACAACTGTGGCGGGCTGTTTCGGATTGCTGTTGTTGATAACATTTCATCTCTAATTGTTTTTGCTTTGTAATGGCGGTTACGTAAGGTTGGTACGGCTGTCATTTGGAAAGACTGTAATGCTTTGTTAAAACTGTGTGAGAGGTGTTGATGTGTTATACTGAGTGGTGTTTCTAATATACAGTCTGCCCTCACTGATATAATTTGTAGCCTTTATGACTGCAGGGTTACTGCAGGTCTGTCGAAGAAGGCTCTTAGGGAGAAGTACCCAATGAAGTGGCAACTAAGTCTATACTCTGCAGGGTGCAACTATCTGGAGTTCTGAGGAAAGTTAAACTTCGTATGGTGACTCATTAGTCTGCAGTGGCCATTCTAAATTGTGTCATGGGGTAAATAATGCAGCACAAGCAGCAATTTAATTAAAACATTGGATAAAAATGGGCACCTCAGGCACACAGCCGGAGTTGTTGTTTATCGCCTGCTTCCTGGGGATACAGTCTCTTTTATTTTTTTCTTTTCATTTTTTTTTCTCTTTTGGAATTTTAGATTGAAAGTGAAAATGAAAACACAGAAAGTTAGTCCTGATCTGAGTTTATAAAGTTTACAACAGTTCCAGCCCACTGGTGTACCACAACTCAGCACTGGGGTTCTCCCAGGCCAAATCACAGGATTTGGTATGAGCAACTGCAGGCGTTTTCTGATGGATTATTACTGGGTATGTAAAACCCCTTTGGCTACTCGGGTATGTCAAAAACTTCCCATTGTGCTTCGTTAAAATACACAACACCTTTAAGAAACACTTAGTTGAAATGAATAATAAATGGAGAAAAAGCCAGGCAGAGTTTCCCTGCTTGTGTTTTGCATTTATTTCAGCTAAATTTGTTACCACATTTCTAAAACGCAGCTGTTTATAGTAAACTGCTCTTTAACTTTATTAGGCTATTTTGTTTATCTTGTATGTGAGGAGAGGTTTAAAACTTTCTGCCACAGCAGATATGCAGTGACTCTTCTTTCTTAATGAATGTTTTACAACATGCTCTAATACTTGTAAATTGGTTATCAGCAATGCGAGGGCTTGATTAATACATCAGCTCGTTTTTGACCTCACCCTTAAGATTCTTTTGCAAGAAACAGATACAGAGATATTGAGATATTTCTCTTGTTGTGGAATGTGAGAAAGAAATCCTCCTCATTCCTTTCAGTTCCTGTCTACTGACCAACTCCCAAACCAGAGTTCATGAGGTCTTATTTCCCTTAGAGGAGGGACTGCCATCCGCATCACTTGCCCTTGATTAAACGTACAATCCGATCCTTCAAAAGGTCATTTCAACACCTCAGATGCTGCCGATATATAGTATGTCCCTTATGTGAATAGAGCAGTCTCTCCTCTGTTGTTATAACCTCTACTTTCATCCAGGGGTGTAATTTAAAATCTTGTTTTTTTTCTGCTGCCTTTGATAAGTTCATCCTGTTTTCTAAGCATTGTAGTACTGGATCATACAAATGGCACACTGAAGATGCAAAGAGAATAACAGCTGCTCAGGTATTCTCTCCTGGCTTTCTTCTCTTAATTTATCAGCATGTTTAATAAAATTGTAGGTATGACTAAAATGACCTCGTATGCTCAGTATAGATAATAAATGGGCCCAACAGCTTGTGATCAGAGCAGCGGTTCTGCTCTGAATTGATGCACTGCCAGACTCCTATGGTAATTTATGGACATCTTCTTCTGACACATTATTGGCTGAGCAGGCAGATGGTGGACGCATTTGAGTGTGAGGGATGGACAGAACAGCTGTGGGTGCTACGGCAAAGCCAAGTTTACTGTATCCTTTTTCTTTGAGCGGAGCCGAGAGAATGTTTCCTCCTTCGTGTTTAACCAAGCAAGACAAGTTTTTAATTGACTGCTTGTTAGCCATGCTAGCATTGTCTCTGGGGATCGCATTGTCTCTCTGTTTGTTGTTTGGCCACTTTGATCCAAACTGAAATGTCATTCATGGTTCCCAGAAGATGAATCCTTCTGTGATCCCCTGATTTTCTGCCCCTAGCATCCCCAGCGAGATGATGTTTTATTCAAATATCTTGACTGCTATTGGAGAGCAGAGGAAGAATTCCTCTGAATTGGTGGTTTTGAGTGAAATATCTCAGTCACCACTGGATGGATTGAAATTTAGTACATCCCTTCATGTTTTCCTTGGAATAAAATATAATTACTTCCATCACCTGGTCTATCATAGTTGCACTCGAATTGTAACTTATCCAGTAGTTTAGTTTATGACTAGTCAGCTTCAGGTATACTTTGTCTTTTGTGTTAATCAGCAAAAGTTTGCATGCTAACTCTCTAAACTAAGATAATGAACATGGAGAGCTTGCATACTTCAGGGCTGATTTTAGCATTTATGCCAAACCACTGCTGTGTACAACCTCATAGGGCTCTATTAAAGAATCTGTTCTAGATGGTGTGCATTCCTTTCCTACATATGTCGCACTTACTGATGATGTATCGATGAGAAAGCCACATCAGTTGGGAAGTGAAAACATGATAGATTTAAAAGTGCTTTGTGGGTGTCGGATTAAAGTCTATGAAGAGTTTGTGATTCCAAATTCAAGTGGACAGATGAGAGCATGGATGCCTTTTGTGTGTTGAACATGTGTGTGCGGTTAATGCTGAGATGCTGTCAGCTCAGTGACAGACCAGATGAAACACACACAGGGTTCAAGCATGTTCTGATAGCTGAGGTTGGAACAACCAGATTGCCGCATTGGCATTGTGATGTGCAGATGTAATTATCCTTTGACACGCAACAGGGATCATACTATAGCATAAAGTGATTATATGGCGTGACTGGAATTCACTGTATAATTTGCAGCTAAAACAGGTCATCTGCTCCGCACATGGCACCTGGTGAAGCTACTTCTGCAGGGAAATGAAAAGGAGAGAGGGGTGCTGATTTTAAACCAGGCTGAGTGGCTCTTTTGGCTCCGAGCACATGCTTTGAAAAGAAACAGAGAGGGAGATTGAAAGATAGTTGAAGAGGATTTGGAGTAGGGGTGGAAAGTCTTTTCAGTTAAATATTTAGGCAACTGCAAAGCAAGGAGCAAGGAAGACAGGATGGAGAGGGAGATGAAAGGGACAGGCGTATCGCCGTGTGCCTTGTGTTGTTTTCCCTGTGGATAAATGCAAGCAATGCTCAGCCCAAGCCTATTTGAGCCGAGCTCAAAGAAGCTGAAGTGCAGTTGAGAATGTAAAGAAAGAGAAAATACACTCTTGTGCGTGCCTGAGAACAAATACACTTGAAATGCATACAGGAGAGATATTGACTTGATTGTGCATTTGCAGTGAGGGTTACGTCATTTATAAGGTGGTGGAGGAGAACAGCAACAAGCATTTTCTTTGTCTAGTTTATGCCAGTTTTTCTTAAATAACTGGTTAATCTTGTAGTCTATAAAATTTAACAAAATGGTGAAAATAAGTGTAGGAAACTTCCTCTTAAGAACAATCTGCAGACTCCATTAAATTGAGAAACTATTGTAACTTCATGTTTGGCATATTTTCTGCAAAGATAACATTGCATCAATTGTCAGAACTCCTACAGATTAATTTTCTGTCAACTGTCCAGTCAATGTCTACTAATTGTTTTGGCACAAAATAAGAGACTACCAAAGGAAAGATAAGAACAAAAGCAAATAGTGCACTTGTTGATATCCTCAGCATTCTAAATCTGACATTGCAGCATCACATTTTCACCATTGGCTAGCTGATCAGGTAATGTAATAGATGTAAGTGTGATGTTTCAGATTATGTTTTTAAGCAGAAGACATAAAAGAGGGCAGGCAAGGAGATGAAAAAACTTTGTGTTTCAAGCGCTCAGGAATGCGTAAGCTACACAGGGTTCACACCACACCACAGACATGCTGTCTACTCATGTATTAATCATCATTAGACCAAGATGAACCACAAAGCCTTTATGTGTGCATGTTTAAGGTTTCCACATTGTATTTAAATGGACAGAATTCTACTAAACTTAATCACTCGACTGCCGTGACTATTTTTGGTCTTTAATTGCATGTGTGCCTGTGGTGGATCAGTAAAGCTTTTTCAGTTTGGCACACAGATGCAGACAACTAGTCTCCTTCCAAGGCTGCAAGCCCAGTGCGGGTCCAGTCTCTACACAGCTAGATTACAGAGTGGACTCTGGTGGTACATGAGCCGAGAAAACCGGGGACTTCAACAAAACAGCCCTGTTGTGGGCCTTAAATTGCATAGAAGGACTAGCGACTACCTTCATGTTAGACCTAGCTATACCAGCAGGCCACATCTAAATGTGCTCCCTATTTGGGAAGGGAATCTTTCTACCCGCCAGCAAACCCTCAGCCCATTTACTTAGTTTAGAAGAGGGCTTTATCCTGTGCTGTGTGGTATTGTTGAATTGGGCAGGAGAGTGCCAATTTAGACTGTACATGTAATTGCATGTGAGTGCATGTTTATGTGTTTACAAGGGAGAGTGAACAGAGCCAGGCTGGCCACAAAGTCGAACCAAGTCCAGGATGTAATGGACTGTGTCTGAGTGGAGTAGCTCTAAGTACTGTCTTGAGGTCACATACACTGTCTAGTAAGGATGCAGGAGCCAACAGTGCCTTTGCTCGCTCACTCAGCCATGAAGAGCTTTACAGACCAACACAGACTAAAAGAATTTAAGCCTGCACAAGTGTACATCACAGAGCTCAGGTCTGGCTTGTTCCAGTATGCTGAAATACTTAAATCCCTTCGCCTCTCCTAGGCTAGCTGTAAATCCTCATCTCTTTTACATCAGAAGGGATTCCGAAAGGCATGGATAGATATTTGTACAAGCCTAGATTCAATACAGGCTACCAATTTTGTGGGAACTGTAAAATAGCAATGTTGTTTTTTTGGCTCAGGCATTCATTTGAATCTCTGGGTTCGGTTGCACAAACCTCTCTCGGTCCTGCTCCAGTAGACTGGCGAGGCAGTTGCTCTTGTGGATAAAAGCCCTGTGGCTGCTCTCTTGCTCTTCTAGCTTGTGCAGGGCGACGTTGTGAGAGCGGGACACCTCCTGAAGCTGCTCCATCATCTGTTTGGAGGAACGTTTCTGGGCCTTCACCAAGTGACAGAGCTGAGGGGGGAAAAGTGATAATAAAATAGGGAACTATGAAGAGGAAGATGTTGGTGTACTTTGATTTCTTGCAGGGCTGCCTAGAATAAGCGAGGAAGGAGTGCCTATACTATGTAAATGTGGAAAATTAGGCTTTTATTACTGTGAAAGCTGGACACCAACTGTAGTTTCAAAGGATAATTTTGTTCACTTTATAGGATAATTTCGTTCATATTACAATAGGTAGTCATCCATATTGTTTGGCGCTGATTTGGTGACCTTTTGAGATGCAGACTTGCAAGAGTTTTCAGCCACCCAAATGTAGTTTGCTGTAATAGAATTTTATTGCAACACTGTACTGGTCACATAATCTGGAGACCTTGCTCTGAAAAGCCTTCGTTGGAAACGTCTGTATTTAAATATAAACCACACAAAACAGAAAAAATACAGTCTCTCAGTTTACTAATTTGTAATCATTGCAGAAGGATAGATCCACCACATGCAACACCTGTAGTGCAAGGTAACAAATTTGTGCAATGATGCAGCAGTAATAGATGTTCTTTTGTCAGACAGTAATGCATTCATCTCATTAAATTTGATTATCCGCTCCATATGGCGTCTAGTTTCTTACTATTGACTGTTGGTACCTGAGCAATTGGTTTTCCATACACATCCTGCAAGTGGTCCTGCTGGGCCCGGAGGGAGTCTCTCTGCAGGGCACGGAGCGCCATCACGGCTCCGCTGAAGCCATAGTGGGCCCCCAGTAGACAGGAATCTGTCTTCTCTGATTTCAAAACAGCAATTACCTCATCTCTCGCCTGGTGCGACAAACATTGCAGTAGAACAGTGGCTTTAGTGGCAGTTACAGTAACAGTTTATGCAGCATATGTGCTTTTTGAGTTTCACACGAGTTAGATTCAACTATAAAATGAATGTGAAGGGACAAATGAGTGCGTCACCCTACCTGTAGTTCACCTTCCAGAATACTGAGCAGAAACAGCAAGTCATCACTGGACAGGTCTTCTCTTGTATGTCTGCCCTCCCACCTCTCTCTCTTGCCTTGCATAGTGTCTTTTTGGCTTGTGATTTTCAAGGGCTGAGAAAGAGATTTGAGTTGTATTTCATGTTGTACATGTTGATTCCAAAAAACTATGTTGCTACCATTACCTGCAGGTACAAGAATGGAAAATTATTGGTGATTGGTGGTGGCAGTTGAATATTAGGGACAAAGAGACATGTGTGTATCTGGTCAACAAGGTTAAACAAAATCATGCACCATGTCTTCATAGTACAAGTAGTTATTATGTGGCTTTCATAAGTGATACAGATTATATAAGCCTTCATGGGCTAATCCGAAGTCAGAAGGTCTCTTGTCATAACAGTTAGTGTTATTGAAATGGATCGGCCTGTGTCTGCCATTACTTTGTATGAGGCTTATGTCATCTCATAGTCTTACTCTTAGCACATTTGCAGCAATCACTGTTACTTTGGCAGACAAAATGGAAGAAAGGTTTCCAGAAAGTAGGCCATTGTTTACTGACCACATGAGCTTGCTGCAGTACGTGTGTGTGACATGTGTATGTGTTTGTGTGTTATTGAGGCAAATCACATCATCTAAACATTGTTTGCTGGCCAACTTTTTTTCTGAGCTGGTGTCCTCATCTAAAAGACAGAAGGCAAGCAGGTTTGTATTAGCGAAAGATGATGTCATCTCTCTACTCTTTTCAGCTCTGCTTTTCTAGTCCAAGCTCTCACAGTGGCCGAGAACGCCTCTTATTCCCAAGCTGTTGGTCAAGTTTCTTTAGATAAGTAAAGGCCTTTGTATTTTGAGAAAAGGCAGTTATGTGTCTAGAGTTATTAGAGTGATACAGTGAGGCTGTTTTAAGATGGCGTGCTAGCCCTCCTCAGACCTTTTTATTGGTGGTTGTTTGAAAAACTGTTACTAAACAGAAAAGCACTGGTACTCCCACTACTATTTTTCTCAGCAGTTCTTTCTCTTACACAAGCACAGATACACACAGACAGGCAGCATCTGCTTGTTGTCATCAAGGCCTAAGAGCAACCTTGAGTCCCTCTAAACAAGGTTAGCACTGTTACATAAGGAACAAACATTGTGCAAGAAAAACAAATTAAACAGAATGCAAGTAACTGGTTCACACTGTAGCCAATAACATCCTTAAATACTAATTCTTTACAAGAGTACAGGCTTACTGAAAAAAATGGTGTCCACACATTTTCCCTTGGTCTCCAGTGCAGAAAGAAAAAGAGTGATGTATTCAGGCTCCCTCCCTTCCTCTTGATACCCTCGCTGTATCCATCAGGAAGTCAGAGCTGTCCCTGCAATCCTTCACTTCACTTGTTTTAAGCTACAGGAAAGAATGATGGAAACTTTTAACACAACTGTTAAGGAGTTTCATTTCGGTAAGGCTTACACAGGAATTATTCCCAAAGCAGAGAGCCACGATGTACAGGAACCGACACCCCGTTCTAAAGAAAGAAAATAGTTTGTGGAGTAAAGAGAAACTTCATCAGTTACTTTGAGTATGTGTTGCCCAAGGTAGGTACAGATCAAGATGAGGACATGCAGGAAGGTTGATGTGAGTTGTGGAGCTTTCGCACATGTTTTCTGTGGGGGCCTGAGGTCTGTTTTCCTTGGACATGAGTGTTAATAAATTTCTTTTCTCTGCCCGTCTGATGGCGCTTTTAATGTGTGCAACCAAGCCGTGACACGTGCTTCTGCTTCCTTGCCCTTGGCCCTCAATTGACTAATGGTGATGGGGCCTGAACACCTCACAAATCTCTCTACGCTGTCTTACACTAACACAGGGATGACATGAGTCAGACTGTCTTCTTTCTTCTGTGCACTCACAGTGTCTAGACAAGCACATGCTTACTGATGTCGAAGCACAGTTTCCACACAATGCCAGCCATGTGAAAATGCTCGAAACTCCAGTTCTGGCTCAGTGCCAGATTCAGCCTTAGTAATGGTTGCCAGGGCTGTCCCACTGAGGACTGTCCTCTGGCAGGCAGGTTGGCTTCCTCACATGTGGCTGGCCGCCTCTGTTTATTTATCTGAACACCACCCAGGGCAGCACACAGCATGCCTGCTTCTCTCTACTCAAAAGGGCATCACCTGCCCTCAGAACAAACCATTGCTAAGAGTAGTCTTACTCACTACAAGTTCCAACAATACTGGTCCATACATGCACACACAGGTCATATCAGCACAGTAAAGTGAGGTGAAATAGCGTCATGGGCTGAGAACAATGAAGTTAAACTGCTTATCTGACGTTGTCAAACCAGCTCTGTAATCACCACTCAGTGAGAAAACAGCCCTACTTCTGCCTTGATTTGTTACCCAAGTACACATTCTCCTAATGTGCTGATCATCTTAATCACTAGTTTCAGGACTTTTTTATTACAAGATGATGTTCATTTTGTAAACTATGATCCCAATTAGAGCATAATAGACGATAAAGCAGGTTATGTCTTAGGGTGGGGCTACCATGTGATTGATAAGTCAACACCACATCATCATGCACAATGTCCTCCAGTTCTCAGTCAGATCCACTCCCCGCTTGTAATGTCTGTTTCATAAAAACAAGATGGCAACCACCAAATTCTAAACTTAAGTCTTAAATTCAGTGAGTAATGTCATGCTGACTACTTCCATGTTTTTATATACAGTCTATGCTGTTGACTGAAGTAAAATATAAACCAGAAACTGTTGTGTCAGCTCCGTGTCCTGTGCTCTGTATGTGTGGGGATCCCTGAGTCTTATCAATAGTTTTACAGACATCTCCTTTATAATGGTGGTGTACGTGACTGCAGGGGAACTTCTTGTTGCAGTACAACCTGGTGCATGGCCTCCAGGTAATTTAATTTTGAGCCTCTTGCTTCAGCTATTCATTCTCAACAGGCAGTTCATATCCACTTTATATCCACCTGTCATGGGAGGCTGGATCAGTCTGTGCCCCGGAGTCCTCTTTGGCCTCCAGTTTTCAGGGTCAAGTTGGCGTAGCGCTCTGTAATTCACATTCTGTATGGCTGATGTATGTTTTGGCTGGAATACAGTACTGCAGGCATGGTTGGTAAGAGTGGTATAACAGAGAAATTATACAGTTTGCAAGCCAGCTACAGAGAGCAGGGGATGTTGAACAGTCTATAAATTTACTGTGTCACCAGCAATGCTGCTGGTGTACTTTATGGTTATGAGTGTGGTTAGGCTGTACAATTGCTGAATGCTTCAAACGCTGATTAGTTTAGCATAAAGACAGAGCGTTAGATGACAACCACCTTCACTGCAAGTGTTATAATCGCTCTCCTTAATGAGTCTCTGTGCTTTGTTTAAATGTCAGATTACACAATGACTTCAGAGCTGACTTGAATTGATATTTTGAGTGAAAAGTTGGTCTAAATCTTGTGACTAACAATGGTTAAACTTTTATATATGTTTTATAAGACATTTGATGCCAAATACTTTACTGTTGACTCTTGTGTACATCAGTTAACTGCTCCTTTTCAAGAGTCTCAATTATTGTGGTGTTTGTTCGACCAAAATAAAACAATGACGACAAACTAAACAGTCATAATAGCATGAGGTAATGCAGGACTGTTCTGCAAGTTTAGACATTGGACTTGCAATCCTAAATAATGTTGTTTGTTTTAGTCATCTTTCCCAAATGTGTATTGGGTCATCTGTTTTTTATGGCTTTGTCCTTGTTGGTGGTCTTTCTTCATTATGGAAAAGGTCTATAAATCAAATGGTAACCATAATTGTGGAGAACAAAACAACGGCCATTAGGTGGTCAGCAATCTCTTGAAATATGGTCTGCATTGTTTTGTTATGACGCAAGTCATGTCCTCTAGGAGGTATTTTTGTTTAACAGGACCCTGTGGTAGAGGATTGCTTACTGAATAATGACTAGATGAAATTCTACCATTTACTGTTGATTTGTGTGCTCTAGTGTTATGTTTGTGGACTGGCCTGCACTTTTCACACAAATACAGGGAGGGAGACTGTGCTACAGTCAGGCTAATCAGAGAATAGAGTTTACTTAAAGATCCTCTGTAGACATATTAAAAGACACATAAAAATGCTATTCTTTGAGTCATAGTGTATCTGACATGGAATCTATTCCATAAAAATTCTTAAAATGACATCTACTTATATCTACGTTCAACTACTGGATGAAGGATGCATCCTTCTGCACTGAAAGTCTATTATCAGTGTTTGTTGAATGCAGATCTCAAGATTCCTCATCCCATTTAAGTTGTCTAACTCCAGACTTCCAAACTAAACTCAAATTTTAGACTAGACACTCTGTAGATGGACTTGAAATAATGTCATTCTCTGAAAAGGCATCATCCTGGACAGTAAAATTCAAATATACACGAGAAGTGACATTTACCAAAACACGTTTTGTGGACAGAATGGACTTTAAGCAATAGCTTTGGAACCTAAATTAGTTTTGGTCAACTGTAGTATCCTCATTACACAAGTTGCAATATGCTGTCAAGGTAAGAAAAGGGTTTCCTCATTTAGTTCTTGGAAAAGCTTAAAAGCTTTAGGTTGTTTCTGTAGCCTTGTATCTCTGATTAGCTGCTCAGAAGTTCTTATGACACTCTGCCTGCCAGGAAGGCTTGTGTTCCAATATAACTTTGGGGATTAAACTGCTCAGATCAGTCAATCAATCATTGGTGCAGAAAATGAAAGCTGTCATTGAGACAAGACAATTTTCCCCTTTTTTATATGATTGGCCACTCTTCAGACTGCAGACAGTAGAAGTCAGATTATAGATAATTTAATCAGTCAAACTTGCTTTGGATAGAACTGACAGCAGAATCAGCTGAGACACTGTGATGCTCAAGTTTAGTCATCACAAAACACTCGAAATAGGGACCACGGTTGCTAAACGTCAAAACCTGGACTTCTGCTGGAGAGTTGAAGGTCAACTATAGCTGCCTGTATGATGGTGAACACGTGTTCCTTGTAAAAGCAATAAATACCAGATTCTGTGCGGAGCTATTCTTGGCTGTGATAGAACACATTACATAAAGTTGGTAGTTCTGGGTTGCATTGTTTTAGAGTAAGATTTCATGAGTTAATAAGGCTCAAAAAGAGTGAGTGTGTAATGAACAACTAGTGGTACAGCAGTTTTTGCATTAGTTTGTTTACCTGAAACATGTTTGTGTCTTCAAAAGCTTCAAACCTCACCGTGCATCTAATGCTCCTCCTGCTGGTGATACTTTATCCCTGCACTTACTGACAAAAGGTTACATGTCCAAACAAACCCTCCCCAGAGCAAGTAATGCCAAACAACAGCTACCAGCCACCCATCATTCACCAAGTTTGTAAACTGACTCCTCCATTGAGTCTTGCTTCTTTATCTTATCTTTTATTTCAAGTAGTTGCAGAACAACCAACCAGGTTATAGCAGGATTCAGAGTTGAAATGTGAGGAGAACTGGACTGAATGAACTGAACAGCCGGCTGAGTTTGTATCCGGAGACTGGGGTTCTGTATTGGCCATCTTTAGTCATCCCGCTATTGCCTGCTTGTTAATATTGAGCACGCAGCCTAAAGTCCCCATTGATTTAACAATAACACATGCTAAAAATTGTGGCTTTAGAGAGGAAGCTGCAGGCATCCAAAACCAATAACTGTTACACCCACTCGCCCACCCCATCCACTCCCGACATCAAGCAGTGGTATATGTCTTGAGATGAGTTATTGATTGTTTAAACATGCGCCGAAATGATTTCATGGAAAGTATTGTGTTGTTTTTAATAGAGGCCCCAACATTACAACAAAAATGCCACACAGCATCTCTGGAGCTTGTGGTAGCGTATGCCTGTGCGTAATGCCACATGTTTTAGTGGCATAGTAAAAAACATGTAATTGGTTTGTCTTAACCCTCTGCACAAGTCAAAGCGCTGTCTGACCAATATAAACCCTTACTGAGCTTTTCTAAGGTCATAGCGACACAATTTTGTGCAGTTGTGTAGGCACAGTGTTAATTTGCTCAAGTGAGCATATCACCCTTAAACACTAATGACCAGATCTGGGTGCCATTTGTCTGGAACTGAAACAATCTGCCGTTTCCTGGAACGAGTCGATTGATCCTCATTACACCCAGTCAGCGCCATTGACCATCCATTAAAACCAGTCGCCTCTATTGATCGCACATTAAAGATGACCGGGCAGCCCCATTTCCCTGCATGTGATTCCTCTCCCCACAGCCATTGACTTTCATTGATCTACGGTTATCTGAGCCGTAGCCTCATTGCTCTGCTTGAGGCGGTAAGCATACACTTTTCCTCCTCCTGACTCCACCATCTGGAGCGACTGTGGCGAGGAGGATATTGAGGGTTAGGGGACACTGAGGATATTGACCTTTTCATGGCTCAGCATCTGCTCTGTTCAGGCAGCTCTTCGGGCTTACTTTGCTTCCTCACTACTGTTTATATTCGATAATAAATAGTCTTATGTTCCAGTTATCTGCATTGAACTAGCTTTGATTTTTGAGACAGCCTCCTCTCATTCATCCACTCATTAATACATTCATGTGTTGCTTCTTTTCTTTATTCCCAGAGTTTGCCAATTGCTCGAGACCCTGATAGTAGTTTATGCTTTCGTGTGCTTTTGTAATGATTTTTATATGAGGTTGTTGCATTTGAAATCAATCTGTGAATACATTATTACTACTACAATTCCTGAGCAAACTAGTGACATACAAATAAAGAAAACCAATTAGGATGTAATATAATTCTTTCTCTAAAGCAACAACAAAAAACTGAGCAGTCGCAGTTTATCTTTTTTGTAAGGGTAGATCAATATTTTTATTTCAAGGCAGTATACCAGTACTAATTAGTAGTAATCAAGGAGACCACTAATCAGTGTACATTTTCAGTTAAAATTCTAAAATGTTTTACATATGTGTATTATGTAACCGTGTGCTAGGCTACTTCTCGTGTCTTGTAATCAATCTGGTAGTGCTGTGGACATGACAGAGTGGTGATTACAGGTAACGTGGTTGCTGTGGCAAAGCCAAGGTAGCACATTTTTAAAAATAATTTAATTTAATGGAAATCAATACAGATAATCAACCCTCCTTTTTTTCGGCTCGTGATCTCAGGAGTTTAAGTGACTGCAAAGAATTCGTTTTAAGGTCACGGATGCACTTCTGAGTGTTCATTAGTGGCAAATTCATAAGAGTACAGAGCCAAAGAGAAGTTAAAAAAAAGTGATGTAGTCCAGTGAGCATATCCTGCTAAGACATTTCATTTGTTTTTCCTTATGCCACCCATCTTGTGTTATGCTGGGCTGTTCTTCTTCTGCTATGGTCAGCAAACATTCGGAGCCACATTTACTAAACCCTTTACATCTAATATCAAGCACTTACCATCGATCAGTAATGCACATCATCCTCAGCTCAGTTTTACTTGTGATGAGAGAGTCAGTTATGATCAATCTGCGATGTGCTTCTCAGGCATAAAAGGATCTAATACAGATCTTATAAAGACAGACTGCATGAACAAACAGGATGCCTTTCCATATTTTTATTCCTGTACGTTTAAAGACCCTATGTATATTGATATCTTTCAGTCTTTGTTAACATGTCCATATGGTTTTTTTAATATGCTAGAAGACACATAAAGACCAAAATGAGTGTTCAAGCTGCAGTGTACCAATGAGAGCCAGTCAAAAATACAGATTTCATACATAATTAACCTGTAAGAAACTAATCCTGTCTGTTTGTAAGGTGTGACTTTCCGTATTATTATTCATCTTCAGAATTAGTTTCTGATTCAAACATAAATGGTTGAATCGCCCCAGTATTGTTGTGATTGTTTAGCATAGAGTGGTTGTACAGTGTTTCCGCAGAATTGTAGGGGAGCTGGTGTGCTCGAGCTGCAGTGATGCAGTGGAGGAGTGGGTTGAGAAAGAGGCCTGAATTTCATAGATAGACCTTTTAAAGAAAGTCATTCTAAGCCAATATAAGACATTTAAGGGGTTGTTTTCATGGTAGAAAATGTCATTTTAATGAACAAAGACCAGTTTATAATCGAAGAGACACTTGAAAGCTTTCTAATTAAAGTTGTGTTTCATCATCATCATTTAAAGACGCAAGAAAACACAAGTAACTTTCAGCCTTCTACTTGTGATTTGTAGCTGACCTTGTTATAGATGCAGTGTTCTCTTATCTTGCCTTTCATAAAAGACACTTTAAATGGAAATAAGCTGTTTAGTGATACTGAAAAGTCTAATTAGATACACCCAAAGCATCGATTGTCAGATGCATTAGCGTACAGATGTCACTTTGTGAGACATCAGTCAGAAATATTAGTCTGTATGGTGGGTTGTGGTGTTAATGAACAGTATAAATACAGAAGTACATGTGCATTATGGGACATTTTACTGTCACTGTGGTCAACAAACAGTCTTTGGATACTGTCCCACTAACTTTCGTGCTACTTTCTCCTTCTCTGCACTTTGTGATGGCACCTACAATCTAATATGTCAGTCTGTTTGAATTATCGTTTCGCCAGGTTTAATTATTCCAGATTTGACTTTCTCCCCCCACAGAATATACTATATTGAATTTTTCATTGTCGTTTGGGTCATCTAACCCTTCACACATCTGATAGTCCTGTCCACAGCAGTTTCAGGGGTAAATATTACTGCAGTACTGTGCCACAGGGAAATCACCTCTGTTTTAATACTCTCTGTGATCCTAAATTGCTGACACATGTCCATATAAATATATGTGCTTCCACTGTACTAAGTGCATGGACACTGATGAATTATCCACGTAGCCCGTTCCTTAAATATTAATCAAATAACTGCTGAATCAAACACTCACGGGCAGAGTGGCACTGAGTAACTGTTTGACCAACATGTTTGGTTTGTCTTTGTGTCACTGGTGAGATGAGAAATGTGTTTAAAGAGTCCGTCTGGCTGCCCTGTCAGCATCTTTTACTCATCTAAGGGCTCTGGTTAACTTCTGAGCCCACAGGCTTTTTGAAGAGTACTTCACAGCTCATTGAACACGGAACAGCGATGTCAGGTGATTGCGTTTTCAGTTGTGAACTCAAGCGCGTGAAGTGTGCCTGTGGATGGGGCAAATCTCATCAGAAAGGTGAAATAATTGCATAATTTGTTTTCACAAGCTTAACAATTGCAGATTATAAATAAATTAAGCCATTTTGTACTAGTAAGAGATGCGTATGCTAGAATATTTACTAATTGGGCACCATCACTATTCCTGTCGTACTCAAAGCAGCTTTCACTGGAATGTTAATTGGTCAGTACAATGCAAGTCCAATTTTTGCTGTTCATTGGCAAAGACAACTAATAAAGCAGCAGATCACCAGTGCCAACAGGAAATGAAAGCACTTACCTGCTGTAGGACAAGTAGACCACTCACTTTTTAGACTTTGCTTCAATTAACGTCCATTTATGTCCAGCATCATGGCATGAATTCCTTCTCACCTCCGTAATTAGCCTGTCTTTCTGGCTCGTCTTCCCTTCTTTGGTCTTTGGCACTTTTCCCCACAACTGTCCAGAATGAGCGTGAGAAAGAGATGAGAATCAAAGACGACTAGTTTGGCCCATCAATAGTGGGGGTGGTCTTCCAGCAGAAGGAGTGTATCCTTGGACAGATGTATAGAACAAACAAGGATGACTGTCTTATGAAGGGTGAAGTGTAAACGGGGTGTGGTTATGCAGTGATAGAAAGGAAAAAAAAAACCCATGAGGCAGAATGAGAGAACAAGAGTGGATCACAATCTCTCCTCCATCCTTTGTGAAGTCTTCCCTTTTATCTGGTCCTTGACTGTAATGGCCCCAAACAAGAGTCATAGAGAAAAAAAAAGAATTTGAGAGGAAGGCTGTGATAATAACCACTGCACGAATTGATTGTGAGACGGGAAATTAGAGGACAAGCAAGTAAATTTGCGTCAGATGTTCGTGTGCGGTGTGCCTTCTGGGAGTGCTCTCGGCCCGGAGCAGCAACCGGCTGAGGCAGATCAGAGACGTGCTCGAGTGTCTCAACCACATTGTGTGAGCACGACAGTAGATGCAGCTGCATTTAGGTTTGAAGGGGCAAAATAGCTCAAAATCATTTGCAATGCGACTGTATGGGTCGTGTATTCATTATATTGGACTACGTACTGTTTTCTTTTGGATCCTTAATGCATGTAAAAGCAATTTGAATCCAGTCCTGTCTTTAACAATTAACCCAATCAACCAGTTTCTGAGGATTTGCTTCTATCACATTTTTACTCACTGTTGGCTCATTTTTTTTACTGCAGTATAAAGTCCTGCACCTCTTTGAAAACAGCACAATCATGGCTAGAACAGAGCACAAAAGAAGAAAAAGGTTATAAAGCTATTTATGAAATCAGACTGTACATTTTTAAGTACCCACAGGTGTTACCAATACTGGAAAATGTTGACTCTATGTACTGAAGATAATTTACTGCTTGTCTCCTGTCTGCTCTCTGTGCTCTGTCTACACAGCCTGCAGTTCAGCCCAGTGTAGCTGAAAAGTCCCTTTATTTTGACATTTGGAACTGGGAACAGCGGACTCACTATTGGCCTCTTGGTTTTGCTAAAAAGTGCAGGTTTTTTTTTTGTTGTTTTACAGAATCTATTTAGTGTAAACAACTCATTTTTGGCATATTTTAAAGTTAGACATGTATAATAAAGTGATTTTTGATTAAATGTCTTGATTTTAAGCTTACCGGTAGATTTGGTTAAGTCTCCTGACTGAAACGTATGTCACAGATGAGTAGCTCAAAGACTGTCAAAAAACGTGACAATTCTTTTCAGTTTCTGACTCAGATCAATGGTGGAATTTTGGCGATTTTGTAAAGACGACATGCCTTTCAAATTTGCTGGTGGGTTTTGGGGTGCAGAGTGTTAAAGCTACTTCATAGAGATGGCATTTCTTAATTCAAATGCCTTGAACAGCTACTGCTGAAAGATGATGACCATAGATGGTACCAAAAGCAGCTTAAATCATGAAACAAATATTAAAACTTGAAGGTCAACATCCTGTAAGATCACAGATCACAGCAGTTGTTTTGGCCAACAATGTAATACCTGTTTTGATGCTACTGATTGGGATTTGGCAATAAGTACAACATGCTGGAAGCTGTACAGTATAAGCAGAATTAATAAAAACCTCATAAATGTTCAATGGTCAGACGTCACCACTTGGAAATGTTGGCTCTCCTGATAGTTTTTAGCTTTGTTCACAGATATATATATATATATATTATTTATATTTAAAAGAACAAAAAGGAGGTGATGCCTGTCAGTTCTTTGATATTGACGGTCCATAAGAAGAAGTGCCAAGTAAAAGTGCCCATTTTTTAAAACTTCACATCCAGGAAGGACACTGCAATAAATCCCGCAGATTTATTGTTGCGTTCACCCTGGCGTCTGCTCTGAAGGCTTTCGGCCAAGCACCCAGATATGCCAAAGGGTTCTAAGCATGACCTCATAGCATGAGACGAGTGGAATGCACTGAGAAGTGGTAGCAACAGGGAGGCTAAATATAACCAGATGCTCGGTTTGAGATCTGCTGCATTGTTGTTACCTCGGGTAACATTTGTGTATTTCTGACTGAAACGTGCACCGGAGAGCACTCGCATCTGATGAACAACCCAAACAGTCTGAGGCAAAACGTACGGCTGCCAAATCACTGGTCCAGGGGTCAAACTGAACAAGCGTGGTGTTGCCTCATCTTAACATTATTCATTGCTCCCAGTTACAAGTTAACACATAAAGCGAAATCCGTAATGAGCAAATTTATACCCTCGGACACGGAATCTGCTCATTATACTCTACGGACACTTTACTTTTTTCCTTCATTTCCTTTCTTTTCCCTCACCTGACCTAAATGTACTATGGGATGTGCAATCTCTTGTGCAGATTTTAATGAGGAAATTCTCCCTCTTTGTTTTCCAGATGCATCTGAGGCGGAGGAGGAGACAGAACAAGAGCAGCGGCCAACAGAAAAAGCCAAGACAAAACCAGAGAAGAGGAAGAGAGTAGCAGAGAAAGCTGTTAAAGTCAAGAAAAAGAAGAATAACGAGCAGGTCATTACGTCCTGTTTATGCAAATGCCACCAATTAAATGCTCTTACATGATGCGATGTGGTGCTGTTAAACAAATATCAGAAAATTTATCAAATTAAGTGATGAAATCTGCCTGTAATGTGTGTTTATTACTGCGTGGCAGTAAAATCAACCAGTGTTTATACACCAGTGTCACATATGGAGCTAATGTGTGTTTTAGCGAATAAACAGATAGGCAATTATGTGATTATCATAAAGTTAATTTGCAATAATTCTAATGATATATGTATTATTATTTTTTGCTTTTTTGTTTTATATGTTTGGTAAGTAGAAAATCTTTTAAAAAAATAATGTTGATTAGACAAAACTAGGTAGATAGAGACAGTGGAAAACTGCATTATTCTGTGTTTTTAGACATTGGATAAACAATTAAGGAAATGGAATAGTCATATTAATCAGCTGTTTAGTGTATTATATCACTGTATGGTATAATTTTAAATGTTTTCACATTATGTGGATAGACTTTGAACACACGACATTAAATACACAATCCTTTTAACAATTGAACATATTTCTAACTTTGCATTTATATTAAAATTAACTTTATACTCCTGAGTTTTATTCATTGCTAACCTTTTAAGTTTATAATTAAAGTGCATCCAAAATACTAGTTATTTGACATCATATGTGAGTACTTTGCCTAAAACTGCATATATTGCATGTGCTTTACTACAGAAAGAGCCTGTAACTCCTCCAAAGAAAGAGGCTGAAGATGAAAAGTCAACTAAGCCCAAAAGAAAGAGAAAGGTGAGTGTGGCGACACCTGCTGTCACAAAGAGGTGCAAAGATGCAGCAGCAGCCACTGAACTGTGTCCGTGGATGTTAATTACACATATTGCGCTTTTCAGAAGAAGAAAACCATTACAGACGTCTTGGCCTCTTCTGAGCCCAAACCCGGCTGTCCAGCTGATCTGCAGACTGTGGTCACACAGTACTTCTCAGACAAACGCTCTGTGATTGAGCAGGAGGAGCTCAAATTGCAGGGTGAGTCAGAGCGAATCCTCTTTAACTTGCAGGTTCCGGCTCTATGTGCTGATCTGTTGACTCACCCAAGGTCACCGCGTGTCTCCTCGCATCTTTCAGACTCCTGCTTCCTGTCCAGTAACGACCTGACGCACACCCTCTCCTCTTATCTCAAACAGGGTGAGTGCTGGGCTGAACTTTTAGGAAATCTTCCATTAGCTGTTTACCTCTAAACACGCACATTTCATCCACATTTCTTTCTGTTATTCTCAGTTTGTCCCAAATGGGCAAAGATTCAAAAGCAGCATACGGAGAAGAGCTCTGTGGTTCTGCTCATCGTCTGCAGCTCTGCTCTCCGAACCATCGAGCTCATCAAGTAAGCGTCAGACCTGTGATGTTTGTTGACTGTCCTACGTCACAACTTTTAAACCAAAATTACATTAGTGTGCTTTTTCTTACGTTGTCCACAGGCAGCTGACTGCTTTCAAGGGTGAAGCCAAGGCGCTAAAACTTTTTGCAAAACACATCAAGGTATTAGATGAGACAGTTAATCACAGTGATGCATGCAGATCGTGAATCATAATGAGGTTTACCAGAACACTTGTGTCTTTTCTGTGCACAGATAGAGGAGCAGGTGAAGTTGCTGCAGAAAGGCGTCACCCACATTGGAGTGGGGACACCAGGCAGGATCAGTGCCCTCATTGAGAAAGGTGGGTGTCAGTGTGAAAGCCCCCATAGTTCAACTTCAAAGCTTTGGACGTCCTCTCATTCTGATTTTCTTCCCTAGAGGGCTTGAGCTTGCGGGCATTGAAATACCTGGTTCTGGACTGGAACTGGAGGGACCAGAAGCTTAGAAGGATGGTGGACATTGCTGAGGTGAGCTACTGCCCCCTGCTGGGCTCAAAAGATAATAACCTCATTCAGAGTTTGATTTTATGGGGAATTTATAGTCAACTTCAGCTCAAAAATGTGTTTTAGTTCACTTTACTTTTTAATTTTATATATAGAGTTCATTTCCAAAATGATCTGAAGGAAGAAGTTCTGTCTGTACTCATCTTAAATCTAGGTGTAAGGTTAGTCAGTTAATCAATAAGTCCTGCACCTGTGTGGGAACAGCACAGCCATGGCCAGACGTAGAATTAACTCAAAAATGTCTTCTGTGCGGCGCTGCTGTACAATCGAAAAAATTTTAATTTCTTTGATTATGTACATTATAAAAATTGATAAACCTGACATCACATGGTACACAGACAAAAACAGCTGTTACCAGTGCTGAGAAAAAACAGTGACTCCATACACTGTAGATTTTTTCCTACTTATAATTTACTTATTCCACATTTGTCCCATATTTGCTCCGTGTAAACACAGCCTGCAGTTCAGCCGAGATGTCCCTAACATTTTGTAACATGATTGTGGTCGTAGCTGAGTAAAGATTAAATTAAATTTCACCATGACACACTACTTCACAGAAGAAATTATACATCCTGGCTCTGATAAATGGTGTCATTTGGGCAATTATAACAAAAGAATAATATGCCTTTTAAACCTGTTATTATTATGAAATATTAATTAAGTTTTGAGGCAAAAATTACCAAACTTTCTCTAATGCCAGCCTCTAAATCGGGAGGATTTGCAGCTTTTCTTAATCTTATGTGATCATAAGCTGATTATCTTTGAGGTTCGGCTTGTTGGTCAGACAAAAGAAGAAATTATGCTTTTCATGGGAAAAAATAACAACTGAGTCTTTTGTTTTTCTTTGCCCTGACATGTCTCAAGAGGACCTTTATCAGCGACAACATTCCACATCACATTTGTCTGTTTCTTTCAGATCAAAGTGGACTTCATGAAGCTGCTGGAGAACGGCATCCTGACTGGTTGTAAAGAAGACAGGGTCAAAATTGGACTATTTTAACCGACGTTGTGGATTTGCCGCGTGCTGATAATCCACATGACAGCTCGATGTTTTAAAGCGACCTACTGATGTTCTCGCAACATGCCGACGGGCCTCTTCCTGTTTGTTTTCCCTTTGTGTCGGCGCAGTGTGAATCCTGCGCGCTGCTTTTCATATTTTCAGTGTCTGTGTGAGATGTATGGCGCTGTTTGTTCGCTCTTGTAGTCCGGTGCAATCTCGCCGTGTGATGGATTGAATAAACGGACTCAGAATGAAACCCACATCCTTCTGTTTGTTTACTCTGACCTTGGGAAGTCCGTCCCACTGAGAATGTGAGGTCATGAGTTTACTTGCCCACTAGGAAGTCCCATGTATCATCGCATCCTTTTGATACAGCATTTTGAAACGACACGAAAGAAGCTACAACCAGCGTATTATATCTGTTTTATATTAGAATAAGAAGACATAAGAACCTCTTCTGTAACATTTTGACATGAATAAACAAAAGCCTGTGTGTTGTGGGAAGGAAATGGAGAAGAACAAACCACAGTCGGCCAGAAGAGTGGAAGTAACAGAAAACAGAAAGAGGCAGTTAAGTAAAGGATTGTGGTTAATAAGTTACAGCCACAACGGTCTCCCCCACCCTGCAAAGCCTGCTGGGAAAATCTCTTGGCAAGCAGAGCAGTGCGAGTGTGTGTGTGCAGGGTGATACCGCTGACATTAAAAAACAGGAAGAGAAGATAGAGCAGCGCCTCCTCGTACGCATTTCTTGACTCTGCAGCCGTCCGCCGAGTTCCTCTTCTGTCCCCGGCTGAGGTCCCCGCCATGGGCAAGGTGAAAGCTAAAACTGGGCCCTTGGCTCGGAGGCCCGACAACTCAGCCTTCAAGCAGCAGCGGCTCCCTGCCTGGTCTCCAATGCTAACAGCTAATACTGTGCTGCCTTTCTTTTACATTTTGGCTTTGGTATGTTTGTTTCTGGGAGTGTGGCTGCTTCTCACTGTGCAAAGCACTCGAGAATTAAAGGTGAGTAAAAACTGCACTTGCTTTTGAGTATCAATGTGAACACCCAGAAATGGTGTGGTGTAAAATGCATGATGTGTGCGTCAGACACGAAGAGGAAAAGCGCAAAGGCCCTTGTGTGCAATAAAACAGGGAGTGACAAAGAGAGGAAAGATCCAAGGTTGTGTTTGTAAAAAGCTAATGAGAAACAGTTTATTGTCAATAGATTCTGCTGTTAAATTCACACTCTCGTGTCTTTTCAGCTGGACTACACAGAGGCCGGGACCTGCGACAAGTGTTTTGAAAAGCGTAAAAATGTGAGCAACGCAGCACAGTCCTGCACCTGTATGGTGGTGTTTCCACTTGAAAAAGCATTTAAGGTAACAACCCCTTAAATCTGATGACATGCTGTGACAAAATAACCTGAACTTGAGAGCCACTCACAAGCTTTTTTCTACCGACCTAAGTGACACATGGTTATGTGACTGAAAGCTCTAAAACTACTTGGAAGTGGACCTTGAATTAAGATTAATTTGTCGAGATTGACATTTTCTCTCACACCAGTGCTTCTATTTCTTGTCCAGGCTGTGGAGCTTAAAGTCAGACAAGCAATTATGTTTCCGCACTGGTGATGTGTACTATTGTGTTTGTTCTGTTTACTTCTGTTTCAGGGAGATGTCTTCTTCTACTATGGCCTTCGAAACTTTCACCAGAACCTCCGCAGATACATGGACTCCAGAGATGATGGACAGATGGTTGGCAGGAAGAACAGGCTGAAGGTATTTCCACAATGTTTAGTGTAATTTAGTCAGCTTAACACTTTGAAATGAGTAGTTTCATGCAGATGTACACATGCTGCAACAAATACAAGTTTTGTCACCATGGAGAAAGTTTGTTAGAATAGTCTGCACACTGCTTTGTTTGCATTTACCCCTTGATGGAAGTTTTTAAATCATTTACAAGAGTTAAAGCAGTAAAGGTAGTGCCAGTCCTGCACTGAAGAGTAAAAGTATCAGAAAAGTATGGCTGAAGTATTAAACATAAAAGCGTTCAGCAGAATGGTTCTTCTATGTGTACTGTATGTATCCCTACACATACAGTACACATAGAGTTTTTTGAATATATTTCCCTTAACCAGAGACCAGTTTTTAAACAGCAGCAGGGAGGAGGAGTTGAGATGAGATACTCGGGATGTGTACCTACAACTGTATACCGTATATAGAGGTCTGATAGTGAGGACTGGGTGGTGCCTGATGATCTCAGAAAGCTTTGATTTAACAATTTCAAGAAAAAGTTGCACCATGATGTGATGTTGAAAGTAAAGAGTGATTCAGTGTGTGTAGTGTCTTTCCTAACAGTAAAACTCTGGAGTTTCCCCAACCAATAGAGTCTTCTGTGCTGAGAAAAGGACCGATTCTGTCCATTAGGCACCTAAAGGCTCTCATCTGTGCTGCCACCTTTTAATTCCAGAGACACAAAAAGATGTTATTTACCTCATAAAGCACAGCACTTCAAATCCAAACAGCACTCATCAATTAAAGTCTACACACTGGCGATATATTGACAAATAATTCATATCATAGACCCTTGCAGATATTTTAGATTTGGCACAGTAGGAAAAGTACTGGTGTAATAAGGATGGCTGCATTCCATCTCCAGCCACTTTTACAACCACTTCCTGCTTCACTGTCATAGCTCCATGGGATGCATTATAAAACTGAGTCATCATTAGATCTACCTGTGCTTTTCCCACTGTGACAAAACTACAAGGGCCAATCTATCCGGACACTTTGACACTTTGATGGTGCGAAGATGGAAACCAGATCAATATAGAAGACACACACTTAATAATACTGATTGATTACAAGGAGCATTTTCATGTTGTTAGTTGAGGTGAAGCTAAGTTTAAATGCTTGATATACTGCTGGGTAGTTTTACTAAATGCTCATTTGTGTGTCAAGTTTTATTGATCACTTCAAGTAAATGGATACATTCAATAGAGTTTAGGTATAAAACTGCATGAAACTAATATTTACTTAAGCAGTGTCTGATTAAGTCTGAATTTCTTCACTAGAACCCCAGTTCATATTGTGAGCCATTTACCAAAGACCAGAATGGACTCCCTATTGCTCCCTGCGGTGCTGTGGCCAACAGTATCTTTAATGGTAAACATAACACACACCATCAATCCTTATATCCTTCTTCCACCTTTCCTCTCACTGGACTCCTAACCCACATGTGTCCTTCTAGACTCCTTCACTCTGACCTATCATGGCTCCGGCGGTCCTCCAGTAAAGGTTCATCTACTACGGACAGGCATCACGTGGTACACTGACAAAAACATCAAGTTTCGCAACCCAAGCACGACCAACATGACACTGGCTCAGGCATTTGAAGGTAACAGGGAGGTAACCTCTAATTGTCTTTTTTATTTTGCGTCACAAGGATGTTCAGTCACATTTTTGATGCTTCGTCCACAGGCACAACAAAACCTCCGTACTGGCAGAAGCCCGTTTATGAGCTAGATACCAGCAACCCGAACAACGACGGCTTCATCAACGACGACCTGATTGTGTGGATGAGGGAGGCAGCCTTCCCCAACTTTAAGAAGCTCTACGGGGTTTTAGACCGAAGCAACAAGCTTTTCACTAATGGGCTTCCAGCAGGGAACTACAGCATCGAGATCTCCTACAGTATCCTTTTACGGGTGTTGGAGATGACTTCCTGTGGGAACTTCGGGGGCGGGCAACATATAACTTACACATGTCTCATTGTTCTTTGTCTTATCTGCTGTCGAACAGAAGCGTATGGACAGGGACTATTTAAAGACCACATGCTGGCTACTTTCCACTGAGCTTCTCCTTTCTGATCACCTATTTCGAGCCTTGACCTCCTGCCCTCTCAGACTTTCCTGTGCAGTACTTCCGAGGCAGAAAGGAAGTGGTGTTGACCACGCTGACCTGGTTCGGAGGTCAGAACCACTTCCTGCCCATTGCTTACCTCGTCACCAGCGGTCTGATCCTGCTGCTCGCCATCGTCCTCACCGTGGTCTGGTGGAAGTTTGGAAAGAATGGGAAGAACATGAAGGAATGAAGGGTAAGAGGTGCTCCAGGATGCAGAGCAGTGACATAATGGAAAAACTCCAAAGCAGAGGAAAAGTGCTAATCGTCATGCTGCTTGTGAGTTGTTTTAAAGAGACAACAAATCCTAAATGACAAGAACGCTGATGGGAGCAAATGAAGGGTAAGGAGAATGGTTAAAGAAAGAATGCTAATTTGGTACAATTTCACAACAGCATGTGCAGGAAAACCAAAGTAGAACTGAGTCTGACATCTGGAAAATTACTTTTGCCTATCAACTAAATGATCCACATGTGTGACGGCTTTTTATTGTGATGATGTTGCTCTGAACAAGCACTTGTGAAAGCTGGGGGTGTTAACGCAGGGTCTAAGCTTTCTTTACTTGATTTTGCATTTTTTAATACACACCATTTTGTTCATGCACTGTTAATATTTATTGATATGATTATATTACTGTACTTATTATAATTATTGATTTAAGTCCAGTCGCAATAGAGTTGAGGCTTTTTTTGAGGTCTGAATAGATGCAAAGTGGAAGAACTACACTTTGGAAATCAACCAGCTTTTAATGACAGCACAATTAAGATTTGCCATTGCAGCAAGTACGGCTTCTATGTCAGTGCTATAGTTTGTGTTTGAAATCATGTTTTTATGAAACTGGACTAAGAATCTACAGCTCATGTTCACAATCTTAGATTAGCATGTTGGCATGCTAACATTTCCTAATTTGCACTTAAAGTACAGCAGAGGTTGATGAAAATATCATTAGTTTTGCAGGAATTTCATCATGAACTAAAGTAAAATGCAATTTTGACAACGGCTTCTTTCACTGGTGAGAACCCAGAATTTAATGGCAATTCCTCCATTAGTTGTTGATACCTCAGTCCGGACTAAAGTGGCGACTTGTACAGCTCTAAGACAGACACTGTGTTTACTCTAGATACAGAAAAAAGTGAGTTTGATTATTATAGAAACAATGATGCTTTATTTTAATCTTTTTCCCTTTTCTGTAAGTATGGCCACTGATAGTCAAGTGAAAAAGCATTACTTTCCAACCATAAACTCCCAATTTGCA
Source organism: Dascyllus trimaculatus (assembly GCA_024666655.1). Classification (NCBI taxonomy): domain Eukaryota; kingdom Metazoa; phylum Chordata; class Actinopteri; family Pomacentridae; genus Dascyllus; species Dascyllus trimaculatus. Next base: position 13,689,394 of record CM045456.1, on the reverse strand, counting down.
GTGTAATTTTTGTTTGTGTATGTCAGCTACATGTACAGGTAGAAACTTGTAGGTAGGCCTGCAACTACTGATTATTTTCATGACATCCTCACATGTCTTGGTTTGTCCAAAACCCAAAGATACTCTTTACTGTCAAAGAGGAGTAAAGAAACCACAAACTGTACAAATTTAAGAAGCTGGAATCAAAGAATGTTTTTGTCTTAAAAAAAAAACACTTTAAAGAAATTAATCATTTAATCAGTCGTTGCAGCTCTACTTATAAGTAGGTAGAAACAAACCACTTGTAAATATGTTTTTTATGACAGCTGATGATTGTAATAAACCATTTTTCTTTTAAAAACTCTTTATTTCTCTATATACAGTCAGTGAGTGCCACATAAACACAACCCCTCTGTGACCAGGAAGCACCACAACTCTGGTTACTGAGCATAAATCGAAGCATGACAGTGGTACAGCTGTTTGAACAACACCTTCCCTTTAGGTGAGGTCGCTGTTTCTGTAAAAGGTATAAAGCAGCTTGTTTTTCTATGTTTCTCCTCCATCTGCATCTCCCAACCACCGAGTGTTTGGTCGGATCAGTACCACAGGTTGGACAGGAGAGGAATGCAGTCTACTGGTGCTACAGACAATGTTCTACTACACCTATAAGCCACATCATACACAGACTAAACACACACACACACACACACACACACACACACACACGACTGAAATATGGAAATGACTTACTGCACATACAGACACTGATGCACATAGATACAAGGAGGGAACCCAAAATGCATTAGAACAGATCAAACACCCACATCAACACCAGACAATCACTATGATCCACAAATTTAAAAAAAAAGTCAACACACAAACTATGAAATGATCACAGCTGTAACATATTTACTACCTCTTTATGCTGTACCTTTTGTTTCAAGGACACATCTTCTAACTCCTACGTTAAGACTGCTTTTTATGGATATTTGGCTAAACTTGGCACGATTGTGAAAGTCAGACTGTTGTGAATCAACACAGAAAAGGCAACATTTGGTCTCCAATACTACTAAAAAAGTATTTTCTCTTTGGGAATTTCACTGGATTGATTCTCCCGATGAGCCTCTTCAAGTTAAAACATCTGACAGGATTTATGAAAACCTAGTTATGGTCAGTCAGGTGGTCACAACAGTGCAAACCTCAGTTCTTTGATCTGCTGTCAGTGAGGGTAGTGGTGGGGTATTTACTAAAAAAAAATCTCTCCTTATCAGCAGGATGTGAAATAAAAATAAATATCAGTAAATCATTTGAGTTTAAACAGGATTGCAGTAATGGAATTTGCTAAAACTATACACAATTTCAAGTCATGCTTTTAAACAAAGTAAGACAATAACGTACCGTGGAAAAGGAGCTTCTCTACAAAGGAGTTGCTCTTAGATCTCAGATGTAGGGTACTTAATGCAACATGCAGTTAATTCAGTAAGAAAACCCTTAGATTTGATGAATCATCAGGTACATTACAGTTGAACCTGGTTTAGTATTTAACAGAATGGAAATCACAGTTTTCACAGGATGAAAGACCTACTAAGAATCACAAAACAGGGACAAAGTCTTTATCAAATAGTAGTCAGCTTTCTCCTTCCCGCTCATCCATTTCCGAACTCTCGCACCTGGCACAAACACATTCATCTTTGTGGTTTCAGTGATTGGACTGTAATGGCACTACACAAGCAGTTTGTGGCCATGCAGAAACGTTTAGGCAATACAGACATCTCCAGATGAATCTAAAGCTAAGGTAGTGTTCATTCAAGACTCAAGCCGAGGCTCAAGGGCTCACAGGTTCACACCACCTCCTCCTACAACCCCCTATCTTTGTCCATTGGGCTGTTTTGGGCAACGAGGGGCTGATTAAGGCCATATGGATCCTGTCTCTTCAGCTCTGTCCTGTTGGCTTTTGAGTGCTACTCTGAGGTACCTGGTAGGTCAGATCCTCAGTGGGCGTTACCTGTCCTGTGGCATTTTTGGGTGTATCGTATGCCAACCTCCCTGACTGGCCGCTGTCTGTCCGTGTGAGCATTGAGGGAGGCCCGGCACCCATGAAACTGCACACTGCGGAGGGCTGGTTCAAAGTGGAGCCCCCCGATAGGTGGCAGCCCATGTCGACCACGATGGGCGTAGCGTATTCAGATCCCGAAGCTGGCAGTGGTTCTGCGTAGGCGTGGTATACGTCTGGGGAGATGGGAGCGTCGTACAGGTCTGGATCTGAGTATCCTGGGTCAGGTCCCTCATCTGGTTTAAAGGTAGAACGTGCACCTAATGTTGTCACACCGCTCACCAGCGGTTGGGCATATTCTAGAATAAAGCGGATAGTAGAATTTCATTAACCAACAGCGCCTTACCGTTAACAGGTTACTTGATGTCTATAATCTCAGTAGCGTGCCCAACAATTCTCCAAAAGTCCCGTTTCTAGGATGCTAAGCAACTATTGAAGCTGCATTCGACTTTGAAAAGCTTCATCATTAGTTAAACATTCTGTTTTGGTTCGTTCTCATTGCATCAGTTGCAACTACGACTAGCCGCTGTTTTCAGTCAAAAAGATCAGAAAAGAACCGCTTTATGTGACCTGCTCCGAACCAAACAGCAGACAAATTTACCAGCTGGTGAACATAATGAAGCACATAGCAGCTAAAGAGGCTAACATTTTCCCCAGGAGTTGGTCGAGGCCAAAAACGAAGAGTAAATAAAGTAGAATATTTGCCAGGAAGATCAATCCAAATGAATGCAATTATAAAGTGGTGATTTGTCATTGTTCCGTACACAACTTAAGTCTGCTGATTTCAAATAATGAAAAATAAATACACTAATAAATAAGTAAGGGACCACGTTTTAAAGTTATGGCTTGTGCTGTTCAGTAATGTTCTTATTGGCAACGTATCCTGCAAAATAAATGACAAAACCAACAATTAATTGATCTAAATAAATGTTGTTTAAAATCATTTCCGTCAGAGCTTTAACATTGTCCAAAAACTGTTGAAAAGATGTGGCTCTTTAATTATCATGAACTTGAGAACTGTAGTTTATTTAGAGTGCATTGCACAAACACTGTCCAGTTGTTCCAAGTATTCTGCAGAGCATCAAATGTGTATTAATCCACAGCTGTAAACAGTCCCCATTAAAGACACTATTTACTTCTGCTTGAGAAACATTTGCCAAAAACATCAGTGTCCTGCTGTTTTGGGAAATCACTCAGCGCTTTTTATAACTGTATGTGTACAATATGTTCGCACTACAGGATGGGGAAGTCTTTAAGTACATTCTTGGTTTTGGCCTTTACATCCGATTTGTTGACTTAAGGACACATATTGAAAATTGCCAGAAAAACATCTCCCAAAATGCCGAGTCAAGCAGAAATGTCTTCTCTATTGTTTTATCACTTTGCATTTGCTGCAAATACCTGATTTGAAGGTTTAACATTCTAGTCTCTGTTACACAGCAGTGTTGGAGGCAGTTCAGGCTGTGTTCATCACACCCATGAAGGTAATTTATAAGTACATATAGCAACAAAAGACTAATTAATTAAATCTGTGCTCTATTAGCAGCAGTACCAACTCAGTGAAGCAAATCAGGAGAAAGCATAAAAACATATTTATGCATTTTCTGTAGGTTCCCCTGGCAACGCATATAGTTTGTTCGACTGTAACTGCATTGCTTCGCTCAGTGGAATTACTGAGCAGTTTGTAGATATAACATATTGCCTCAGCTGAGAATCTGTATTGCTCATAGAGAATCATCAGAAAACAAACAGGGAGACACTTCTTACAGCCAAAAACTCTGAACAGAACCACCTGTAGACCAGGTTAACTGTGCAACATAAGTTACTTTGGTGATCTAGCCAGGTTAAAAGAAAGCCAAATTCATCACAATAGGAACTCTAACTTTAGGCTCAACATACCTCACTAACCCATCAATCTTGCTTTATCGTACACCCCTCTGGTTACTTGACTAGTCACCACACTGACTAATGCTTACCTGCAGGTTCAGCATGTAGTCGAGGTACAGCTCCTCTCCCTGTTAGCCGGCCGACTTCACTGCTACTGTACCGAACTGAATCCTCGGTCTCCACCATCTTGGAAGGGAGCAGCTGCTTCATGCTTTTCCACCAGTCTGCAGAAGACACACAATGAGATTTACATCAGCAAAACAAAACACATCCAGAAATAGACCTGTGCTGCAGAGCGATGACGTACCTGTGCGATCCCAGTGAGGAAGATCATATGTCCCTTCAGAGCTCTTTTTCCTATAACAAGAAAAAAAAAAAGTCACAAAGGCAAAAAAGGAAGATTTCAAAAACGCTGTAATGGAAGGAGACGATCGCTTACCTGTTCCTCCAGTGCCAAGCACAAACTACAATCAAGATGAGAGCAGTGAGGACCATGACCAACACAGGAACCAGGACTGCTGCCAGCGCCACATCTAAGACCAAAAAAATGCCACAATAAACACCACGAATCTCTGTTAAGGATTCTCATTTTAAAAAAGGAAAATCGGACGCACCTTTACCAGTGTGGGGAGGCATAGTGGTGTTTCTGATGTCTGGGGTGTGCGTGGTTTGGCCGAGGTGAGGTGGGCGCTTTGTACCCGCGGGAACTGGAGGATGTTGAGGGGGCGAAAACATCCTCGGCCATGGCCTCACTGTCAAAACACAGAAAAAGAACAATAATTTGATCTTCGAACTTGAAATACTTTTTAATGCTCTGCCAACAAACAGACCTTTTTTTACCTGTAGGAACTTGGCAGCCAAGCAGCTCCAGCTTGAGTGCAATTCTCTGGTGCCATGAGGTGGGATTTACCCTCACAAATCTGGCCTCAATTGGAGGAATGAAGTTATTCCTCACCTCATGCAGGTAGTTGATGTTGCCTTGGAAAATCTGGCAAGAAACGAGAACAAACGCTCTTATTTGTGCCAGAGATTCAAATCCAACTGCAGGTCAGTAGTAGCAGCTGGGAAGAAATGAAGTTCACTGGAACAATTCAGTTTGTGGACAAATGCACTGCAAGCCATAAGCTGATTATTTTCCAACTTGGCAACCTAATAACTACTTTCCTCCACACAATAAGCGCCTGTGAGAATCCCAGCAGAGAGCAGCTCGTAGGCAGCAGTTGCAGCCTAACAACCCGGCCGCTAAATCCATATCCATTCATTATTAATGCCCAAGTGTCCTGACTTGTCTACCACAGCACTTAACTCAAACCACTGACTGCTCACATTTCCTGCCATAAACATCTCACAGTCAATACCAGTTGCTAAGGAAACAGTCCAACTAAGTGTCCCTGCAGCCGTCTAAAGTGTCATTTTTGTCCATTTGCACTAATTTGGAAGAAAAAAAACATGAAAGCAAATGACGTAACTGTTGAGCCAGCACGGTTTATTGATTTGCTGTCTGAATTACCTTGTCTTGTGTAGAATTTGCTTCCCTGTAGCTGTACCACTGTTTACCATCATTACTGTACAGGATCCGGTACGCCGAAACGTAGTACTGGTACTCTCTCAGGGTAGAACCTGTGGTGGTGATGGCTGGATGGATGGACAGAAGAAAGAAGAAGATGATGACTGATGACAGCTGACTCGACTGTCCGCTCAAACAAGATTAAGACCGCACTATATTCACTGTGTGCCGTTATATTTGAGATAAGATAGTTTTGACGAGGAAATACTGTCTTTTTTAGGTATTCTTAAGCATCACGTTCAAAAAAATGAGCATGAGGACATGAAATTCAGTTGTTTTAATCTCTCTTGTGTCTCTCAGGTCTTTTATTGTGCTTTATGTCAATTTATAATGTGTCTTTATGGAACCTGGTGATACACATCCTGCTTAGCCATTAAGGCCAGGTCTATTTTGCAAATAAGCTAATGTGTTTCCTGGTCAGATAAATGAAAATACGTATGCAAAGGTCATTAAAACCACTAAGAGGTTAAGTGACAACATTTATCATTTCATTACAATGCTGTGTCTTCGCCCTAAATCAGCTGGGATAGGCTCCAGGCCCTCCGCAACCCTATGAAGCAGTGTATGGATAATGGATGGATTACAATGCTGTGTTCCCTCAGATTCTGGAATTCATACGGATGTAGCTTTGACACCCACCTAAACACTGATCCAGACCAAGCACACCACAAAAAGAAGTCAGGAAACGCTCAAAGAACGCAACAAAGAGCCCAAAGCATTGATCCAGCCTCAGAACTCCCAATATTCCAATCAAATCAAGCATTCATTGGATGCACCAAATCCACACAAGACACTCTCCTACAACCAATCTACCAGAGCACTACCCTCAGACATCCTGTGTCAAAGCTGTTTTGGCAGAAAGTGGACACAATATTAGGCAGGTGGTTTTAATGTGAAGGCCTTTCAGTCTACAGTGTCCTTAAAAACCCCATGCTGGAAATTTCACAATATTCGTATCCATGACATGCGTGCTACTGTCTCCCACGCAGCAACACACTGCATTTTATAGAGGTGAGAATTGTGCAACTCAACAGCTGCCAGTGTGGACAAAAAAAAAAGTGATGATTAGATACTGTCCAAATCAGGAATTATTGCTCACTACTGAGTCAGCGACTGAGTGTCTGTTATGGAGGAGTATTCTGGACACTGTCTAAAAGTCTGCAGTCACGCTAGCCGCTCTGAGAGTCTGTTTCGTTTAACATCTTCATTAGCTCAACACTAATTAGCAGTAAACACATAGTGCAGCTGAAGTGGATGGGAATATCATTAGTACTGCAGATACTCTGTCATAAAATATTGATTACACTACCCAGATGTTGGTGCTACTTGAAAAGGTAGAGATAAAATAAGTGATAACAATTTACTATAAAGGAAATAAATGTTTTTTTAACCAGATTTTATAAAACAGTTGTTATGATCTTTCACAAAACACTAAAACATCACCTTCATAATGCCATTGGACAGAAAGTCAATGAAGAGTCAATTATTAGTCATTAGGTTTCATATTCTGGAGAGCATGAATATACAAAATTTCATTACAATCAATTCAGTTGCTGTGGTATCTCAGTCTGGATCAAACTGTTGGACTAACTGATACAGCCAAGTCACTAATATGACACAAGGTATGGTAAAGCATGAGGGAACCTTCTGTAAAACCTTACAGTAAATTACAGATAGTAGGTGATGTAGCGATTGTGCTTTATAGGCATATACACCGATCAGGCATAACATTATGACCACCTGCCTAATATTGTGTTGGTTCCCTTATGGCTCAAAAATGCTCTGAACCATTGGACATGGACAAGAGGACCTCTCAGGGTGTCCTATGGGGTCTGGAACCAGGACATTGTCACTAGATCCTTTGGGTACTCTGGCTTGTGCAGTGGGGCCTCTGTCAATCAAACATGTTCCACTGCATCCTGTTGATGCTTGATGCTTCAGGTGTGTTGGAAGAGGGAGACATCTAAAACATGCTGGATAGGGGCTCTCGAGGACCAGGATTGGGCACCCCTGTCTTAGGGTGTCCTAGGGGGTCTGGAACCAGGATGTTGGCAATGGATCCTTTGGGTACTCTGGCTTGCGCAGTGGAGCCTCTGTCAAACAAACTTGTTCCAATGCATCCTGTTGATGCTTGATCAGAATGGGCTGTAGGAAGTTTGGAGGTCAAATCAACATGTTGGTCCATTGTCATGTTTCTCAACATGTTTCTGATTGTTTGATGTTTTTTTTTCTCCATGTGGTGGGGTGCATTTTCCTGCAGGGGTAGACCAGTGACATTTGGGATTTCCATTTGCATGAGGGAGTGTGCTTGTTCCAGGACAGTGTTTATCTGGGTGTCTAAGTCTCATCAACACGGATGTTAAAATCCAAGGTTTTCCATCAGAACAGCACATAGTACCAATATGATCAATGTTATTCACTTCACCTGTCAGTGGTCAGAATGTTGTGGCTGATCGGTGTATCTTTTATATTACGTTGATGTTGCTGTGTACCTGTGATCCTCTTCTCTCTCTTGAGGTCCACCTGAAACCACTGCTGCTGGTCGCTCTGAGACGGTGCCCAGGGCAGCCCGGTCTTTTTGAGCCGTGCCCCAGACGGTGACCACACGTTGCGCTGACCGGAGATGATCCACTCCCACACTGACGAGGCATTGAGCTGAGTGTCTGCAACACCACCGGACTCCAAACCCAGAGTTCCATAGCAGCCTGAAAGCACAGAGAAGAAAAAAAAATGTAATGTTTAAGGAACTGAATGAGATTTAGTATGCATTAATAATAAGTAATATCATGAAATTATGTTTGCGTGAAGAATGAGGGATCCCTGTTCATAATCCAATCCAGATGTACACTTGAGCTTTTCTATATTTATCTACATTATAAATTTAGGGGTCAGACGCTTAACTGTAATCAAGTTTGAACTCTGAGCACGGAAAATAGGAGCGAGCGTACTCCAGGATTTTGCTGCAGACTTATAAAACATTACAGACAATGCAAGTTTTATACTCAATTAAAAGTGTGGATGCATACGGTAATGATTACAGCTACAGGACTTGCCCCGGGAGAAAGTGTAATCACTATTAACGAGGCTCTACGGAAAACAAAAACTCACCGTTGGTCCTGAAGGTGAAGAGGCTGTTTGACAAAGTTCCTCTGAAGAGAGAAGTGCAAGATTAGAAAATAAAGCATGTAGCATTACTTACGTACATTTTTTTTCTTTGTTTTTAAAAAGAAATCACTGAAAATGTAAATGTGAGGCAGGTTTTATGTGCTCTAGCAGCTGCACCTCTTACCCAGTGGAAGTGACATTGTTAGCCAGTGTGCCCTCATAGTGAGGGATGCCTTTGCTGCTGACCACACTGATCCTCCCTCCCACAGCGTTGGACACCACACCTGCATGGACGGCTGCCACACACAGAGGGGAGGACTGCAGAACCGAAGAAAGGAAAGATTAGATAAAGGTTCTGGTTGTGTACATCAACCGTCTGAGGAACCACATCGGATGAACTGTGGAGATAACAGACTCAAAGGCAAAGCTTTGTCTGAAACACATTTTTCGCACGAGACAAAACAACAACTATGTGGTTCTTTGTGATTTTCTCCGAAAGAAAATATAAGGAGGATGGAAAGATTACAGAAAGCTCACGACAACAGTCTTCTTCAAACTTTTTGTTCATCGTTTTATACTTATTTGTACGTACTGTACCCACTATGAAACAACTAGCAAGCCTGGCCTTTTCTCTTATCACAGTACCTGGCAAGTCAAAATCTGAACATCCAGTTTTAATATTGACACTTCGGGCCAGCATGTTGTTCTACAGTCTGACTGAATGCTGACCACATGTTGTTGAAGTCTTGTGACTTATGGTATATCAACAGGGATTAATGGGCATTTTTTCTATATATTCCAGGTCATTTCAGCCAATCGCAGATGTCGGTATCAATTTATGCACATATTTTTCCCAAATAACTGCAGAGAACATCAATTTATCATATTTTTAATGTACAAATGTCATCATGATGGCCCATTGGCAGCTGCAGATATAAAATATAAAGCTTTTCAAATGCAGATATTCACCATTCAAAAAAAGAAAACTACTTCAACTTACAGGTAAAGCATTGCTATATTTTTTATGGAACATTTTCAAACGAAACTGTAAACTTTCGGCCTGTTACTGTCCATCTTGGGTCGTTATTTTATTTGAAAGTCTTTATCAGCCAATACCAACATCATTACGCATCCATAGTGGGCAATATTGTAAAACAATGAGGAGGATTGTTATATGATCATTTTGGGTTTTATATGATTTCAAAGCAACTTAATTGTCTCAGTTGTGCTGATAAACTAGCTGAGATTTTGTTATGGCAGATATATCAGTATCGGTGTATGTGTCATATGATAGGTGACAAGACACTGCAGTGCAGAAATCAAAGATAAGTTTAAAGTAATGTAAATGTATCATGTTGCAATCTAAAGGAAAGACTTACAAAATTCCTTCTTTTTTTCTTTTTATTTGTATTAAGAGGCTACATGTTTTTAATGCTACACTATCACAATTAACATCACAAACAATAAATCCACCTATTTCAGAAACACAACCAATGTCTTCCTGCATTTAGGAAATTACAAAGTAATAGAAAGTGTAGAAAACAATTTCTTAATGCAGAAATAAATGTGCAGGCTGACTCAGTGTCTATATGCTGAAATTTGAAGCTCAGTGTCTGATCGAAAAACGTGGTCATGAAGTAAAATAATTCACATTACATAAGTTCTTCACCAGAGTGCTGACAAGTTGATTTGTTTAATATTAAAAAATAATAATATAAGGGAAAAGATTACTTGTATGATGTGTTTGTACTTAAAACCTCCATTTCTAAATGGATTTCCTGGAAAATACGCCATACAGCCCCAGGACAGGGTCTTTTAAGGTTAAAATATTTGGCACATGAAGTTCTGTGGAAGGACTCAAACCTGGAGCTACGTTCCTGTGGTTCAAATATAAGTGCAGTTCAGCGAATTCTAAAAACACCTCCTGGCAACGTTTTGTGATGGAAAAAGCCCAACAGGTATCTGCTGGTTCTGTACTACTGAAAATTCTATCTATTTGCAAGCAGGTGAGCAATAAGAAGCAGTACTGTTTGGCAGTGCGATCACTTAACCTTCAGACTTCAGGCAGATAAAGGCTGATGAGTCAGGCTGATGTCACTTCTCTGTACAGAGGATACTGAGTGGCACTGATGGTAATGACTCACTGTCTGCTGCATTCCTGTCCAAACCTGCTGCCACATCACTGAGACACCGAAAAAAAAACCCAATTCCACTCTGGCCACGAGCTCCCTCCGATGAGCAGCTGGTCGAGTGAGGAGGAATTTTATTACTGGAAAAGACCCACACTGGAATTCACAGCCTGACAAGATTGTGGGAAAACCCAGCGAGTGACGAGCGCTCATATGCATGCATTCATACTCGCACACACGCTGCCGCAAGCAATCAACACTTGCCCTGTGATGCTTAAGCTTCCCAAAAACACACACCACATCCGAAAGAGAGCCATACCAAACCACTAACACAAACACCAAGTACTGCTCCAGACCACAGCACCCTGCCTCCAACTGGGGAAACCACACTAACACTCACACACACATGTGATAAGTGGGATGTGGAAATATGAAAAACGGTGCAGTATATGACACTGAGGCAGAATTAAAGGAGATAAAGCGAGCTGCAGGGTTGTGATCTGGGTGGGGCAACTGATCTCTGTGTGATAGAGGGCAAAGTATGCTTTCACAAACGCCATTATGTTCCAGTTTCATGTCACACAAACGCTCTCAAAAAGCCAAACATGAATGAATCGCTTGCATGCAAACAAAACAAAAAAAAAAGATCCAGGCTTGCATGCACAAAGCTTTCTCCAACTTCTCAATCACACTGAGTCACTCTCCAGATTTTTTGCCTCTCCGAAAACACACTCAACACGCAGCTCCGCTCAGCACCCTCTTGCAGCTGGACTGGATTACCGAGTTATTATTTTCAGCCAAACTATTATCTCACCTCCCTCTCACCCGCTGACCCTGCCCCTCCTCTGTTCCTGTGGGGCGCCTCGCTCCCCGAAGCACACCCCGACGCTCCTCCCTGTCCTCCCATCAGCCAGCAAACACCGCTCCCTCCCCCAACAAGAAAAAAAAGCCTCAAGCTCCGAACATGAGGTCATCAGCCAGAGACTCGGCGCCCATGACCTCACGCACAGCGGGGGTGCCGTGAGGTCATCAGCCCAGGACGTGCATACCACAGAGAAAGAGGCCCGTTTGCACAGGAAATAATGATATACAAAGTGGCAACAAAAGACAGAACATAATAAATCAGGGCCTTGAAAACATGAGTAAGCTGATGATGTGGTGCTTTGTTGTAGGAGACCACCGGGCACCGTGACTCACCTGGGAATGTGATGCAGAAGATGGCAACAAAGAGAAACACCTACATGCACACTTTTACTCTGTGTACTCACCTCTCTATAGCCATTAGGTATCGTTCCTGAAATCTCCTCTGTAGATGTCAAGCAGCCCGCTGGACAGTATTTACTAACAGGAAAAACACACACACACACATAGTGAGTATTTGGCAGTTTGATCACTCCTCAGATATCAACACACAGCACGGCATTATTTACCTGAACTCTGCCTCGGGGAAATCAGTTCCTTTGTCCAGACAGGTGATTAGATCTGCAAATGCAAACAAACTGTGTCAGAACTGGTTTCTCTGTACCGTCCTGTTAAACTATTATCCCCTTTTTCTTTGCGTTTCTGCCCCTTTTAAGTCAACAACTGCCTGCTTTTATTTAGTTAATTCGTCTATTCAATCATCTGGTATTGAAAGCAATGAAGTGACTCAGACTGTTCAGAGGGATTTTCCAATTGGCTTGACAGACAGTAATTCTCCCAACTAGGGACTGCAATTATTTCTGGGGCTAATCAATTATTTTTACTCTCACTATCACTTTTTTGAGTGTTAAAGACACCCTCCAGTGTTGTTGTTGTTTTCTTTTTTGGCTTTGTTAACATGTCAACATGGTGTTTTTTATGCATTAGGAGATGTTATGAGCAAAACAAGACGTCAAAAGCAGTTATCAAGCAATCAAGCAAATGCATTTAAAAGTACGTCTGTGGAAATGCAGTGAGTAACAGAGCAGAAAATGAAAATGCTCAAGTGCAAATGCTTGCTATTAGTTGTACTTAACAGTAGATCATGTGTAAAGTAAACATATTTGGTCCATTTAATCAAGTTTGAACTATTACTTTGAAAAAAATGTAGTCCTATAAAGTTTTTTGCTACAAGCACACTTCTTTTCAACAGCATTTCAGGGGAAAATAATAAATTTTTACAGTTATTTGATAAACTCAGTTAGCCTGAACTGGAGGTGAGGAGTTTGCAAAATATGATGTAGTGCATTACTGTTTAAAAAAGTACCCACAATTTTCCACACAATGACTAAATGCAACTTGAAATCACGTTTTTTTACCTTACTAATGTATGTCGAAAGAAAGAAAGAAAGAAAGAAAGAAAGAAAGAAAGAAAGAAAGAAAGAAAGAAAGAAAGAAAGAAAGAAAGAAAGAAAGAAAGAAAGAAAGAAAGAAAGCTTTATTCGTCACGAATACATATTTACAGTATGTTGTTTTTCACATATCCCAGTTGGTGTCAGAATGCAGGGTCAGCTATGGTACGGTGCCCCTGGAGCAGGAAGGGATAAGGCCTTGCTCAAGGGCCCAACAATGGCCACACTGGGGTTTGATCCTCTGACCTTCTGATCAGAAGCCCAGAGACTTAACCGTTGCGCCACCACTGCCCCATATGGTGTTTTTATACACTCAAAGACACATCATGTGCAAAATAAACAGTCAATGAGCATTTCTAACTTAAAACTGCAGCGTATCGTGGCAGCTTCAAAAACATGGATTCAGACAGTGTTTCATAAGTAACAAACAATCCCGTCAGCTTGTGGGGCAGGGACTTTCTGAATCATTCTTCAGATTCGGTTTCTGTTTCAGTCGTCTGTGGCTGAATTACAGCAGTATTACAATTTGCTATTGTGTAATGTAGAGGAGTTTTACAGTGGAGCAGAGTTGCGGGTGAGCTGGTGTGCTCAAGCTGCAGCAAGCGGTGAGTGAACAAAGAGGTGGAGGCCTCATAGATTTACACATTCTAGAGCAAGCAATGGTGTGGAGTTAAGCCATTTTCAGGCTTATTTTCACAGGAACATCTTTTAAATATGTATTTTTGACAGACTGAGGTGAGTTTCTGAACAGAACGGGACTTTAAGGCTAAAGGATGTCAAAAAATCTGTGAAAAACACCAACTTCCCATAGCCAAAATATCCATCCACGTCTAAAGCCAAATAGTATTTAGTTGAAAATTTAATTCAGAAAGAAATTTAGAATTTCTTCACAAGCCCTTGACAGATTTTCCTGTCCACTGGCAAATCAAGAAATCGACAAATAGCTACAGCTGTAATTATCTTTAGAACTGAACAAATAGTCAATTAATGAACTAACCAATGTACAGAGAGTTAATGTTAATAATTCTAGTCATTCACTAAAGCAAAAGTAAATTAATACAACTTCAGCTGCTTTAATTGTGTGGATTGGCAGATTTCTGTGCTTTATATCCATTTTAAAACGGTTTGGGGCTTCTGGCTACAAAAACAAAACATTCGCAGACTTTCAGAACTTTCGATAAGCATCTTTTTAATTTTTTGGTAGACAGACCAAACTTGGGAACCAGAGGGGAATTCCAGGAATCACCACATCCTTTAGGGTTCATCCTCTGGGCACCATGAATGTCTGTACAAAATTTTAATGGCAGCCCGTTGAGATTTTTTTAATCTGGGTCAAAGTAGTAGATTGAAAGACCAACCAACTTGTAGATTCTGCTGCCTGCATGACTACAAATACTTTAAGTGTTTGTTTTCTTCGAGCAACAGTCAGAAATCCACAGATACTCAGTTTACAATCATTTGGTCAAAGAAGACAAATAACCTGAGCAACGGTTCACATCTGAGGAGCAGGAATCAGTGAATTTTTGTTTGTTTTTTTACATCAACTCTGAACACATCAAAGTTCAACAGCACAAAAATGTGTGTGTGTGTGTGTGGGTGTGTGCTGTGTTAACATAGGAGCTTGAGTGACGAGGCGCACCACATATGTCCAACAGGATGATGTGGGCTGCTGGGAATTTTATGTAAACCTTGTGGTGGTGGTCAGTCTCCGTGAGTCTCCACCACATTATAAAAAAAAAACAAAGAAAAACCCTTTATCTGGTAAACCAGCCGGTGATTCAAACTGACAAATACCCCCCACCACCGCAGGTCACCATGGTTACTGATTTATTTAGCTGTGCAAACTGTCCACCCACGCTCATCTGCATGACAAGAAAACACTTGCATCAACTCATTGGTGGAAAAAGTGGCTGGGTGCACTGGCGACCTTGTTTGCCTCCCGGTGTGATTCAGTCGAGCCGAAATTGACCACAAAGGCAGAATTATTACTCCGCTGCTCACACGTCACCGACTTCCCTCTTCTTGTGGCTCCAATTATCTGTTTATCTAACGTTCCTGTGAATATTCCACATGACGAGGCATGCCTTCAGAAACAGAACTCACGGAATGCTTAGCAACGGCTTCCTTATTAAAGAGAGAATCTGACAATTTTAGACATCAAAGTCTGTTTTTAGAGGCTCACAGACAGCCACATACAAAAGCTAGTGGTGGGTATTCTTCTATCAGCTGAATTATATCTCTTTAATTATTAAGCCATCATAACCCATTTTCCTCATTTGTGCAGAAGTCCTCTGAGGTGTTTTACACTAATGCATTTGGATTTTTTCGTATTGTTTGCCAAAAAAAATGGTCATTTAATCAGTTTAAAACTCAAATGAAGTGTCGCCACATTTTATTAAGCTCTATTAGATGCAGAAGGATCCGTGAAAAGTCTAAGCAAAGCATGCAAATTAGTGCTTAAGTTATTCATTTCTCAATACTCCATTGGACTAATCAATCAGCTGAAAATGTAAAGTGATTATTGATTCCTGTGACCATTAAGGGAAAAATTCTAATGTCCCAGCTTTTAAAACGAAAGGCTATCCTCTGGCTTATTCCTTTGGTTAGATAAAAACATGTACCGCCTTCGCTTCTGGGAAACTGTGATGGCCATTTATTACCATTTCATGGATTTACTGACCTACCGACCTATAAGAGTTAAAACATAATTAGCTGCAGCTCTGAATGTAAGCAGGATGTTTCATTAAAGACTCCCTCCAGTGAAAATCAAGCTGTTAACATGACCATATGGTGTTTTTTATATGCCGGAAGACACAGTATGAGCAAAGTCAGCAGTAAACGCCACGGCTGAGCAATGACCGCCTCAAAAACAGACAGGATTTCATACATAACAAACCCAAGGAACCGATTCGGTCAGCGTGCAGGGTGAAGCTTTTTCAGAACCAGTTTCCAGTACAGACATGTATGGCTGAAGAACTCCCATATTACAGGTAGTTATTGTGTAGTGTACAGTAGCTTCACAGTGTTTGTGCAGAGTTGTAGGTGAGCTGGTGTGCTAGAGCTGCTGAGTGGACGCTTCATCGATCTACAAAGTTTAGAGGAGGCAAAGGTGTGTAGTTACATGTAAGACATTTTAAGGCATGGATGGACTATTTTCATGCAAAAAAAACCCTAAATATGTAACCCTGATTTGCAGAGGTGATTTTTTGGAAGCTTAGTCAATGACCGGAAAGGGTTTTAAATTTCTTGAATCACTGGTACAATGAAAGTTAAGATGGGACACACAAGAAGATGCAATGCAGCTTGTCTGGCTTGTAGGTAAAACAAACAGACCTCTTCCTATCTTGTAGTCCATTAAAAACATCATCTTTGACTATGACCTCAGTAAAAAACATATTTGATCTTACACATTTCTGACCAATGCCACCAAAAACTGAACACCATAAACTTCTTAAAGCTAAATGCAAAGGCAAAGTTTTTGTACTGGGCTGCAGTAAAGTGTACAGGTATGTATAAAGGAGAGTGAACGCAAAACACAGTCAAGATTGACTTGAAATCCTACAGAAAAGATGAGGTTCTGCTGTTTTTGAGTTATTCTCACTTACAGGCATGTACATTTTTGTTAAGTTTATCAAAGGGTGAAGGATCGGACAATAAAACCACAAAATATCATCAGTTTCTCAATTATGCTCACTTCCTCTCGCTGTTTTTTTCTCAACTGATTTCATGGGGACTCTTCTCGCTTCCCAAAACATCTGTCTATTCTCCCTTTCCCCCTCTCTGTCATATCTTTTATTAGCCTTCACCACCTACAGGTTACACATACAGAAACAATGCAGTAGATTGACATTTTCTAAACACAAATTGCAGTCTGACTAAGCAGGGGCTGAGAATTCTTTTTGAACAGCCATCCACACATCTGCCGTCTGCCCCCTCCTCTCCGCTCGGTACTATCTGTTCTCTCATTTAGGGAAGAAAAACAATATTGAGACGGTGCCCAATAGCATGATCAACCCTGCACGCTGGAATTTCAGATATGTGGCTGATCAGAATATACCACTCACAACAGAGCAGCTCCTTATCTCTGCTGTGTGTTTAAATACGCTCTCGATGGTGAGCAAACACCGCATCGTAAATGCTTCTCATTTGGCCTCAAGCGCTGCTGCCGCCACAAAACTGCACTCACACACAGTCCTCTATTCAACCCCAGCCATCTTCAACTTATTCATTTTTTTTCACTTTTTATGAACTGTAGACACTGATTTCTTACGGGATAATGGGAAATATACATCATCTCTACGATATACACTGACAACAAAACACATTAAACAGACAATAATAATAGCACAGAGATCTGCATGTTGCTTGACTCAACTGGAGACAATGGAAACTGTGGAAAACCCACCCAAACCAAACATCCATAAAGAAAAACTTCAAAAGGATATCTAATCCAAACGGGACCTGAGGACAGTCGGACCTGATCTGAATTTATCCAACAACAAAGACGCGATCTATAATGCAGTCAGACCGAACAGACAGGCTACACTCTGTTGCACTTCAAAACAAATTTATCAGAAATGTGGCTCCAGGGGCGGCAATATTGGACAGGGAATCAGTCGGTGCATCACTTTTATTTTCAGTTTAGTTATTCTTTTGATTATTTTCTCATTTATTCCATTTGATCTGTAAAATGTACAAAAGTGGCCCCACAGTCATATACTGACGTGTCGTGTTTTGTCCACAAACCAAAGATATTCATTTTATTATCATACAGGAGTCAATAAACAAGAAAATAATCAAATTTAAGAAGCTGGAATTAGAAAATGTAGACTTTTTTTTTCAGTAATCAGAATAAAAGATGATCAATTTAATCCTGGATAACTAATCAATTACTCAATTAATCACTGTCCCTGATTTTGGCGATTTAATCTTTCCTCTTGCCCACCAGCAGGATCCAATTTTGACTTAGTTCAAGACAATGAGGCTGTTGAATCATTTGTAATCCCCAATTTCGTATTGATAAGGATGCAACCTTTTGTCAGGGATTTTTAACAAACTCGTATGAACTCCTCTTAAAGCCCAAACACAAGGCTGTGTTCGATGGTCCTCAGAGCTGATATATGGAGACAAATGATGTTTTCACACAACAACAGTGATAAAGCTTTGAGACAAACCCACGTGTTACACATCTGCGCACAAGTCTTTTCAGGACAATCTAATTACCTCAGAACTGTAAAAAAAAAAAAAAAAGAAAAAAAAAAGGTGGTGGTGGTGCAGAATGGAACAGCTGCGGCTACAACAAACACATGCAATCTCCGAAGCAACTCTTACCCCGAGGGCCAAAACAGAAATGTAACCAAGCTCGAAATTGAGATCACATAATCACACGGCTGTTCCTGCAGACTCGGGCCTACCGATCATAAACGGGTGAAGACACAGACGGGTGAGTGAGCTGGTTACCGGCATGTTCAGTGGTAGAGTAGGACAGGTAGAATCCACGGCCAGTGTGGTGGGTCCCACTCATGAACTGGACAGTGACCTGGTTGCCAGTGGACTCGATCAGCTCTTTAACCTTCAGACCCAAACCGCAGTACTTCACTGTTATGCAGCACATGTGGACACACGAAAAGACAGAGGTACAGGACAGAGTCTGGTTAGTTGCTTGGTTTAACTTAATGATAACTCATAGACTAAGAAGCATGAATTATATTGGATTGTACTGCAGCAACAATCCATGATCTGTGGTTACTAGAATACTTTAGTATATACTCTAGGAACACTTTAATAAATAATACTGGTGTGCAAAGGGAGGCAAAATTTCATGCTTAAAATGAATTTAATAAATGTCAATAGATTTTCCCCAAGCCATTTTTCGAGATCTTAGTAAAAAGAAGTCAAATTTAATCCTTTAGCATATTTTTATACCTCATAAAATGCAAACATAACACTTGTTTTATGGTGAAACTGACCTAAAAATTAGTATGATGCAAAGTCAAAAGGGACAACATGGCTCATGAATATTTATGACTAGATCCCACTTTTAAGTACTTTCTAGCAATATATAACAATATTCCTAATGAAACTCCTCACTCTGAGTTAACAGGCTGAATTCCTCCCGAGTCTGATCTCATTTTGTCTCACCTGCCAGCAGTTAACACATTTTCACTTCTTTAGTTGACACTCAACAATGTGCAATATCCACTTCTGTGCAATAGCACAATTATAATTCTATTATTATTTATTATTCTGTATACTTATATTTTTCTTTTCCTTGGGCAGTGCACATTTTAGCATTTTATGCTTATACCTTTTTACTTACGTTTATATTTTTAGGACTTATTTATGATATATTTTTGTACTTCTACACTCAGATATCAATAAAGTAGTTGTGTTTCTGATTGTCTTAGCTTAAAAGAGCCTTTAGCCTAATTGAGATTTTTATTTGGTTGAATAAAAGAAGATGAAAGTAAAATAGTCTGTTAGTTTCCCATCTTCCATAGCTACAGATTTGACTGAAACACTACATCTGGTTGGGTTCTGATTCGTCAAGCTCAGATGCTAACAAATTAGCAAAGACCAATGCTGCTAATGTGAGCAGACTTTTTATTCATATTTAACACTGACTGTTGCCTTCTCCTGTTGAAATGACCCAAATTTGCCTGCAGTATGTTAAATCAGCTGCAGCCATCGGCCGCGCCAGGACATATCTTAAGTTTAAAATATTCCACCCTTGGCTCAAACACAGAGTTGAGGTCAGGGAGAAACCTGAGTACTAACTTTCTGTGTGACATGCGAGTTTCACAGTAAAGAGGTTATAACAGGGAGAGTTAATCTGTTCTCCAGTTTCCTGACAAAACCTACTTTCTTCTAATAACCAAGTTTGTTTTTAGTCACTCCAAACGGCTGCACTCGAGGGCGGAGTGAAGAAGCAGTCGCCACAAAGAAGGGGAAGATGCAATATGATTTAATCATGAGGATAACGGCACACTTTTTCTGACAGTCTCTCCAGGAAATATGTTTTGAGAGTGACGCTTAAATATGTTCAGGAAAAGTGTCGGAAGAAAAGAGAGCTAAAGAAAGCAGGTCAAAGCCTGGTTGGTTCGTTTTCACCTCTGGACACAGGCCAGTCATGACACACAGTGGGTGTGAATCCTGGACTGTCAGATTAAGAAAATGAGTGGGACACTGACACCCAATATCCACGATCAGAAAGGTGTGGAGGGGAGTGGAGCTCCAAAGTTATTTAACTATCTGACAAGCAGCTTTGATGGAGTATACTGCTGCCTTAACACAATGTCCTCACTGTGTCTGGTGCATTTAAACTGAATTTCACATCCAGGTGACAACCTTTTCATTTTGCAAAGACATACTACATAAATTTCCCCACAGAAACATTTCAAGTTCTGTCTAGTATATGATTATCACTCTTACCAATCTCGCTCCTCTCTGGTCCGATACCGTTGTAGAGGCGGAGGTAGTTGACCTGGCAGTCGCTGTCTTCTATGTCCAACGAGGCGAAGCGGAAGTGGATCCTCTTGCCACGAGGCACGCTGATCTCCCACTCGCATACCGTGTTGTTGGGGTATGTCCTCGGGTAGCCCAGAGAGGACAGAGTCCCGCTGCTTGGGCCAAGCACACTGGGGCCACAGCCATCACCTGCAGGACAAACACACTGGCTCAGGAGGCAGCAAGGACGAACACAAAGCAGAGGTTTTGTTGATTTAACTGAAGACTCAAAAAAAAAGATTTCTCGCATTTGTAATTTCACAACTGACAGAGTTAGTGTGGAAAGCAGCTGGGTTAATTCTATATTTTGCACATTTTTGGAGTTAAAACAAGTAAATGAAACCACTGCATACCAAAATGCATTATTTCTCAACTGCTATTGAATCTAATTAGTGTTTATTTCATCCATATTTTTAAAAATGAGAGGCACTCTATTAAGTCAGTACCTCGGAGCCTCATTTAATAATCTTTGTTTATGAATTTTTCCCACTCTTCCTTGCAGATGACTTCAATTCTGAGATATTTTAGGTCATGTTGAAGTAAATGATCAAGATCTACCCACAGATTTTCAATAATGCTCAAGTCAGGGGTCAATGAGGGCTTTTTCAAAAGCTCCAGCTTGTGTTTCTTGAAGTAGTTTGTGGTGTCTGCTTTAGATCACTGTCCTGTTGCAGAAGCCAACTTCTTTTTAGTTTCATCCTGACTGACTGCGTGACGTTTGCATCTGAGCTGTTTAGGAGAATCCAATCTTCCCTTCATCCCTGCAATGTGTTCTGTGTCACTGGCTGCTGCACAACCAGAAAGCAGAATATTTCCACGTCCAGGTTCAACAGTTGTCACGCTGTTCTTTTCATCAAAAGCCTGCAAACACACCTGTCTGTGGCCAAAAAGCTTAGCTTCTCTCCAAAACAACTCTGGCTTATCCAGATGTTGCTTTTCATACTTCAGACAATGACTTATGTGATGAGGTTGCAGGTAAGATTTCCTTCTGATGACTCTTCCAGGTTGAACCAGTTTGTGCATCAGTGTCAGACAGTTGAACGATGCACCACCTCCCCCGAGTCAGCTAAACCATCATGCAGCTTCTCTGCAGTATATGGAGGGGATTGCTTTGCATTTCCTCCTAGAAGACATGCAGCTTTATTTAATAGTTCTTTAAATTCCCAGTTATCCTTCACTGTCACGTCTTCATGGCATTTAAAACAGAAGAAAATTTAAGCAGGAAGTGTTTTGATATCTTTTTATATTCTTTTTCTTGCTTTATAGGTATCATTCAGCATCATTTTTACACCCACAGTGAGCTGACAATTCATAATGAGAATTCTTGACCTGCCTTACAAATCCAAACAAGTCAGTTAAGGCCTAACGGGTAGAACAATACTGGAATTGTTGCACATGCCATAATTATTGGTATTTTTTCCAGTTTTTCTTCAGATTATGAAGCAATGTAACCGTGCATTCACATTTAAAGACTGGATTCTTTTGGTTTATTTTTGTTTGCAGCAGTGTATCTACTTATTTTCACTTAAAAATAAAAAAAAAATCTACACTGTACGTGTTATTTGCTCATGCCAAAGAGCTCCATTGTTGTCCAAAAACAAATGAATGAGCCACACCGTTGCACTAAGTAACATGTTACTCGATTGTGATGAACATGAGTAATGAAGTTAATCCCACTTACACCATCCTGTTGCTGTGAAAACTCACCAGTACATGAAATTGGTGTTAATCCGCAGCTCAAAATAATCCCCAACTAAAGTATTTCCTTCAGTTTGCTCAAAAGTTCGACAATGATAAGCTGTTTTAAGAACTAATTCACTGTTTTTATTCAAAAAAGGAACCTATGTAGCAGCTGCATAGCTTTAAAAGGTTTGTATCGTCAACAATGAATGCCACAGACAGGATAAGGAAGTGAGAGTCATATTGTATAATTGCTGGTATAGTTTTCAATGATATTTGTTGACAGTAAGAAAAATATACAATATTAGGACACTCATATGTTTAAATTTTTCAGTTTTTTTAAATTACATGCTTGTTCTAGTACATCTGTCAACACTGCGTCACTAACACGAGCTTCCTTTAGCGCACACAATGAGAAATCTGCCAGTGTAACCTTATAGGTTTTGTTAACGCTTGTTTCTGCAGGTTACTGCAACAGGTAATTACTGTACAGCTGCATCTGGCTGTGAGTAATATGTGATGCAAATGCAGCTCATGTCACAAGACGGTATCAGCCATAAATCATACGGTTGGTGGTTTAATTCCTGGTGCTTTAAAGTGTTCTTGAGCAAGAAAATGAACCTTTAACCGTTTGTGAAAGTGAGGAGGGAGAAAGTCATCATGGATAAGAGCTAGGAATTTAACCTGCAACTACAGTGATAACAAATTATCGATTTAAACAGTTTATTAAGCAAACGCGCCATTTGTTCTCTTGATCCAGACTTTCAAAAATGAGGGACTGCAGCTTTACTTTGTCTTATTTGACTGTAACCTAAGTGTATTTGGGGTTTTCGGACAGTCAGTGAAGCAAAACAAAATATCTGGAAGTAAATGGTGATTACGAGCAATTGTTTTTCACTATTTTCTGAAGATTTATACAGCAAACAGTTATTTAATGAAGAAAATAACAGATACTTTGAACTGTTAGCTGCTGCCCCACTTTGAATAACAATCTCTGCCAAATCAGTGTAATCTAATACGATTTTATTGCGTTAAAATTTTATGTTATGTAGTTAATGATTGCATAAACCCAATCTAAGGCCATTTGAAGAGTTTGAAATTCAATTTGACAAAACTGAGAACCTTTTACTCGTACTCAGAAGTGTGTTTTTGTGTGTGACGAGCTCGGAGCTGTCAGAAAAGCAGAGACACTGCATGTGTTGATGTTGTGGCTCTGAGATAACACTGAGCAGTCACGCTTCATGGTGCTAAGTGGATGTTCTGTGGGCCTGCAGTTATGTAAGAGCCCCTCAGTGGACATTATCCAGATGAACAAGACAAAAACAAAGCAGCTTCCCTCAGTCTGACTCACAAATGTTACTGAACAACTGCATGCCACTCAGCAGGAGTTCACATTATACCTTCCTCCACTGGGCTCTCAGGCTCAGAAACACACCAGAAAGTCATTTAATTCAGCCTGAAATGAACCCTTAAGCTTTTTTCCCACTATTAATAACGTTAAATTGTGGTTTATTTGCATTTTAGAGTTATGACAAACTCTAGAGTCCACGTGTTTACAGCCCACTTCCACCCCACCCCCAATCTCTCACCACCTGAGGTTAGCAGCCAACTCTGAAAATGCTAATTTTTTTGTGTTTAGCTACAACTTAGCATCAAATAAACCGTCTCCAATCGAAACATATTAAGCTACTAGTGATTTTAGTGTTAGTTTCGTGGTGAAATGAGTCTACCTGGAACGAGGAACAAGGCCACAAGCTCCCAAATGTGTGCTGTTGTCTCGTACACATAGCACTCAGAGCCAGACTCTGTTTAAAAACCAGGCAATTTAAAGGTAACTAGCTTCCTAGGGAACGAAAATACACAGCAGACTACTATTGCAAACGTTAAACAAATCACTCAAACCTACACGTTAATTCGGCGAGGACACAATTACTAGAAAATGAGTTATTCTTTAGCAGGCTCGGTTTTTAGGAACCGGTTTGCCTGGTTTTTTTACTGTACCACAAAAAAAACACACCATGACGGACGGGCGGCGGCAGCGGCGTAAAAGCAGCCGTTTAACTCCACGTACACACACACACACACACACGGCCATGTAAGGTAAGTTTACAGCGACTTAAATTAAACATGTAAACGTGTGTGGTTGTAGTTTAAAGCGGCGTGGCCCTGCGTGTCTCTGCGGTTCGTACAAGGGCAGCTGTGCGGCACCAACCTTTCTGCGCTCGGCAGCCCTCCGTGGTGAGGATGATGAGGACGGACAGGACGAGACCCCCGGCGGCCCCTGTCGGTCCCCTGCCCACCATTACCGCTCTGCCCATAGCAGCCTGCAGTCTGAATGCATAATGCTCGCTTCTGGACCGGCTGCACCGCTTCAACCTGTACCTGGGGAATAAAAATAAGGTGGAAATCTTCCTCCAAAAGCCGTGTGTTTTCCTCCTGTGGGATCTTCTTCTTCTTCTTCTTCTTCTCTTCTTTTTTTACGTGTACTTTAACAATCCAGTGGTTTGCGACACTCACTATGGAGGTAACTGCTTCTCCACACACACTCACATCCAATCTGTGGAGCTACTTCCTCCACCGAGGCTCCTCCTCCTCCTCCTGATCCGGGACCAGGACACCGGGAGTCCCCCAAGCGGTGTGAACGGGCCCTGATTTACCGGTGTCGTGCCATAAAGTGATCCTCTGTCATGAAGTGATCCTCTGCCAAGAAGTGATCCTCTGCCAAAAAATGAGCGCAGCCTGTTGGAGCAGGTATATATATATTTTAAAATACCTGCTTTGTGGCCTGGATTATAGCCAATCCATCTGTTTTTACCTGCTGAAATAGTTTAAAAGATAAGATCAGATCAACCTTATTGATCCCTCACTGGGGAAATTGTTACAGCTGGATACAGAAGCAGGACAATAATTACAAAAAGTACAACATGGCTAGAATAAATGATAAATATAGGATATTTCTCTTGTTACTTGTACAACCATAAACAATAAACATGGTATATTTTTATTTTTATTCTTATGACCATAAACGATAAAGATGGTATTTTTCTTTTATTTGTGCGACCATGCAGATTGATAAATACTTGGATATGCTTATTCATGTATTAATAAGCATATCCAAGTATATAGATGGGCTGTGCATACATGTCTTTAATAATATGATGTTTGTTATGTTTACAAAGAGATGAAGGGTAGGCTTTTGGAACTTCTACCTCCTCCTTTTGGGCACTGTTTTGTTTTGTTTTCCTCTTAGCAACCTTGTTTTAATATTATGCTCAAATAAAGTAAATTAAAAATTAAGATATAGTAGTATTCTACATATGGGTATGTACATATATGAGATGGTGAGTTCACCTACGGATAAGTACAGGTATGACTTGGTGAGTTTACATGTGTACAGGTGTGGCATGGAGGATAACGTATGGCAAAGGATCTGTTCAGCTCGTATGTAGTGTAATAATACAGTGAATGTTTTTGTTGCTGTCTCTGCAGATAGAAAGTTGTAGCTGCTGGGTGAGATGGAGTCAAACAGAGTCAAAGGTAAGGTAAAGGTGTCATTTTTAGACAAAATAAGAAATCATCATATAGAGAAAAGGCATGTCTGGAAGCTATCATTCAGGCAACAGTTAGATCAAATAAAACTTTATCAACACCAAACGAAATTTAGCAAAATTCCATAACATGAGGAAATGCAGTACCTAGTAGAAAAGTGATATACGTTTGATACATTACTGATAATAAAAAAAGTAATATCACACATTAAAATGAAATATTACATAAATGTACACAAAATGTAAGTAATTAATTTGATACTGTTGTTATATTCGTCAGGTGTTATGACTTTATTCTCAACATTTGGGTTCTTTTTCTTGAAATTCACCTTTTAAAAAAAAAACTCTACATATACATATATATAAACCTTTTGTTTTACTTTATCAGTATTATTATTAAATTTTTTAGATATACAGATATTGGTCAGAAGACATGAGAAAATGCAGCGCCTAACAGAAAAGCAAGAAGATATGAGTACGATACAGTACTGAAAAGTTAAAGTTAAAATAACACAAAAGAAATATTGCAAATAAAATAGAAATAATACACATGAAATTGAATTATTGCACCTCAAATTGACATGTTGTACATGAAAATGAAACATTGCACATGAAACTGTTCTGTATATTAGTATATTTTTCCAAATATTTTGACTTTATACTTTACTTGTTGGTTCTTTTTCTTGAAATTAATCTTTTTACTACTAATAATAATACAACAATTTTTCTAAAATATATCTATTTTATTCCGTGAACCTCAGACTTTGTGTCAAACAGTTAGAAAAACATAAGAATGCAAATCCATTATGGGCTAAAGTGACATTTGACGTATCTCTTAATGCTAAAATGTATAGATACACAGATAGTGCTCAGAAAATCAAATTTCATAACATGAGAAATGCAGTGTCTAGTAGAAAAGCAATACGAAATAAATATTATAAATGAAAATAAAAATGCCAGCATTGAAGAACAAGACGTAATACTGCCAATGACTCTGAGGTAGTAAACTGATATTACACATGCTAATGATAATGGAATATGGCATATGGAATATTCATTACGGGGTCTTAGAATTGAGGGTTTGAATTTTCATATTTTCAAATTAGTGTGGCGTTAAGGCATTTGTGGCTGCAAAACTAACACCTTAATTTAGATTTAAAGAGTTTTAGCTGCTTTCAGGGGTCAGTTAAGGACTAATTAATGGTATTTTAAGTGAGTCTTGATTCATAGCATACTCCTATTATACAAATATTTGTTAAAGAGAAAAACTTATGTCAACTGTAGTTCATGGTGACTCATAGACATGTCCTTTCCTTGTGAATACCACTGTTATTTCTATGTGTGTCATATGTAGCATCTATAATATGGCTACATCCTTACAGCTGGTTAGTTTGGAGCATTATAGCTGCAAGGTCACAGTTTTTAATTGATCCTCTGCATAGCCATTTGCAGTTTGCTTTCCCTCACGTAGAAAGCTTAGATTTATCTATTATTCCAATTTCACTGCTTTTCAGTCACATCAAATCCATTTATGTCACAAAACGTACAGCATATTCCAGCTTCTATCCTACACCCGCCGTTTATACAAGGGGAAACCTCCCCAAAATGACTCTTACAGGGAAAAATGGGTGAAATCAACAGAGGAGGATCCTTTTTCCAGGACCGACCGATATGCAAAAGACGTCATGTGTGTAATACCCCGAAATAGCAGAATTAGAATACGGAAAATCAGAATGACATTATATTGCAGAGTTTATTCCATTTCAGTTTAGTTCGTCTGTTGGTTGATGTGGAAATCTTCAAAGTTACTGTGTACTTACAGAATGCTGCTATACTTATACTTTGCATATATGCACATTACATTTCCGTCTGAGTCCCTTTTAGGCCTGGAAGGGTGCTAAAATATTGAGTTGTATTATAAGAAATATATTTACTGACTCTATATTGTAGACAAGTAAAATGATGAAGTCTCAAAGTAGAAGTATAGTGCAGACTGTAACAGTAAACTGAACCAAACTCTTGTGCTGTTGTCATTTCTGGGATTTAAGGAGTCCTGTGTGTTCCTGGAACTCAGTTGTTTTATTAAACATAATGTGAGATTTACCCATCCGCCCTACTCTTTATTACTCTGTGAATGTATTGCCTGTACACGTAAATCCGACACAAGAGAATCCACATACTGGGAAATGCAGTAATTGAAGGCCTGTTGTGAGTTGAACTATTGTGGGGGAAAAAAAGACTCTGATTGCGACTGATTAATGGCTGGGTGGCACTTATAAAACATCCAGGATTTGGCCGGACATTTCAGAACATCCTCAGAAACATGCACTTATTATTGTTCTACAATACACCCTGACTTGGCAGAGGGCTTGGATGTGATGCAACTGTCAGAGTAACCAATGGTAACGTGTAGCAACAAACACAGTCTTTCAGCCTGTAGCCTCTGAGTAATATATTGGATGATTCAGACATGTTTTTTTGCTCTGGATGGATGGACCAGTGAGAGAGAGTGTGTGTGTGTGTGTCTGCAAACTGAAGGTAGATGTCAGCCTCATAGTCACTCATGCTGATATTGTCCGCTTCTATTCTCTCCCATCTACACCCCTTCGTCTCCACGTCACTCTTTTACATTCAACATCTGTATTTCTATCATTTGCACGAGCTGAAACTCCAGTGCATCCACAGTGGGCAGGATTCCCCCCAAAGCTCAGTATAGATAACATACTATATGCAGTTTTATACATATAAACACATGTTCAGTCTACTTCAACCCAGTGGGATATCCATGCAGCAGATCAAAATCTCTAAAAATAGTTTTTAACCCATGTGTTCTGATGACATTTCCTTATTGTTTGGGTTCCCACAGACTCAAATTCTAATTGTTTAAACTGTACCTCTGATTTTAATAAGCAGTGACCCTTCCCTTTGCAACAATATAGGCTTTCATGAAGCTAAAGACAAAAATAATAATAAAACGCATGGTTATTATACCAAATAAGGATATATTTCACTTTTTATATATTATATGGGCTGTGCATGAACATATAGAGTCAATTGTAATACAGGGGAACACACTCTGCTATAAACTGTGCCTCCACGAAGTTAAAAACTTTGGTTTTTGGTGATGTTTTGCTGGTTGTCATTATATAGAAATGTGTTTATGCCACCTCATGTTAGGCCTTCCATCAGGTCAGTTCACCACTGCTGCCAACTACAGCCTCAACAAAAATTGAACCTAAAATTAAACTAACGTCTCTACAAACTGTCAAAACCGAACATTAAAAACTGGGTATGTGAGCTCGTGCATTGGGTTTCACTGGTGTATCTATTTAAGAGGCAGCTGTATGAGAACATCATCCACAAAGAAAAGTATATTGTCTTGTATAAAAACATAAACAGTTAAATCTATCATGTACAAGCTGCTAAAAGTTCAACGCTGTCATTTCAAAATCATCTTTCCTTGCAAATGATTAGGTGAAGTCATGATATATCAGAAATAAATCAGTGTTTTTAGAGCTTCTGAAGAGTCTTTACACAGTTAGAGAGGTATAGTTTTAACTTTACCTCTATGGTGATTCTTGTGGCCGTAGTTTATGCTGGTGTTTGTTTGGACTCGGTTATATTGTGAAGTTACAAGACAAGATAAGAGTTTATCAAATACCGTCTCTACAAATAGCCAACAATATAAGTAACAGATGGACAGATATGGCCTTAGTTCTACCATTTCTTCGGACCTGTTACATCTTTTTCACACTTTGACATAGTTATTTGTTTAACGCTGACATTATTTTCAGCTCTGTAGCTTTTTTCTATACAGAGACTAGTCTTGCTATCAATCAGATGTTGTCTTAAGATTGTTTAATATGTCTTTCTTATGCAGGTCTACTGTATATTTTGCCAAAAAATAATCATTTGCTGTTGTATTTTTTAATGCTTTGGATCAATATGTGTGATTTCTGAGCTGATACATTACTGATTTTTGCTAATAAGATATCAAACATGAATATTTTTAAACAGCAGTTATTATATGAACACTTGAACAAACTGTTTGAGTGAAAATGTCTGCCTGGAAGCTGCGTATTTTGTGAGAAAGTCCACAAAGTAAAAGTATAGTCCATATGAATGTCCAGATCTTAAACTCTGTGATCCAGTTTTAAACTCCTGAAATAAGATTGCGCCACTTTGTGGTCACATAGTGTTATAGCTAGTCTGCAGCAGCTGGCCTTTTATATATTGGCTTTTTGTGTGGGGAAGGCAAGTGAGCATGAACCAGTCTCTCCCTGCCTTACATCATCTTTTCATGTATTTATTTGACATAATGTCCGTTAAAACTGCAGTTGTATTTTGTCCAGCTGATTTATGTTCTTGCCTAGTATGAAATGTCTGAATGATGTGCTCCAGATGTGAATGCCAGTCTGAGTGCTAATTTGAGTTTGCAGGCACAAAGCAGTGATTGGTGGATCGCCTGTCAGTCTGCAGGTTTGATTTGGCTCCTTATCAATGAAAGCCAACAAAAAAATGCATGGACGGCGCTATAGCAGTAAAAGAGAATCATGCATCTTCCTCTCCTTACAACCAGCCTTATATCCGGTCTGTTCATCCATAGCTTTGTTGATTCCTGGGAGCTGTTTTCTGACCTCGATTTCTCTTTATTTTGAGCTTTTGGTGGCCTTGCACCTTCTATTTTTATGCTTAATTCTGATTCAGTGTTTCAATATCTGAATTGATACGTGTAGGCTCCTGACCAGGATTGTTTTTTTGTTTTTTTTTGCTCCAGCTCTTGTTCACCTCCCCTCTTAAACTCACAATTGATTTGACCACTGCCCAACCTCATGCTCCAACCAGGCTGCAATAATCTCTGCACCTGCTTTTAATGCATCTATTTTACAGCTATGATCTAATGTGGGCAGCTCAGCTTTGTGTCTCTTGATGTCTTTGTGTATTCAGTAAAATTTGCTGTCAGCCTGGTGTGTTAGCTGGTGACTTTTCGTCGACTTCGTGTATTGGAGCCACTTAACAGAGAATCCTAGCAGCTCAGACTTTTGTTATTTTGAGTAATGAGGCATTTGTTTGACTGTCTGTAGTCTGGGGTAGACTTAGCTTTTCCACCACATCCACATTAAGTAAAGATTTCTGCTGCCATACCAGACTCACACTGGGCATTTACACTTGTGCAGAATGCTCAACGCAAGTTTTTACACTGGCAGTATTGACAGTTTTGACATTGAGCTGCTTATACTTGCTACTGGATGCATCCATGTGAGACAATCATAACTCTGACTACTTCTCACATTAACAGTACAATAATTTAGGATTTATGCAGGAGAGACATCGCTTCACCAGAAGATTACAGTGTCTTAAAGTCAGAAACTGGCATTTATACTTACACAGACACACACATACTCTGTTGACCTTCAGTTTGTTCATTATAAGCTGCAGCAGTCCAACTCCCTGCCGTACGTCCTTAGTTTCTCATGTGGAACCAGGAGGCTCATCTGGCAGAAAACAATCCACTCTCTGTAATGCAAAAGTCGCAATCTACTCCTTTAGTCCTTATAATGCTGGTTATGATATTATAAGATTTTATGTCTTACTAAGTTTGATACGTATTCAGATTTTAAGCAAAGAGATGTTTTATTTTCTCCCACATTTTTCAGAACTGTCACCACAGAGTTTTTTGCACTTCCACCTGTTTTCTCTGCCTTCTCAGAGAATGACCACCTTTTACCAGCACACACTTTCAGACTTTCATCTGAACTAGTTCTACTTTCTTACGCTGCAGAAGTAAATAAATGTCTTTAATTGTGTTCAGACCACATAATCATAAAATTACTGCTCGCTGATGGGCATAAGTGTAGATGTCAGGGTGGACACAGGGGATAGTTTAATTCAAAAGGGATTTTCACCACAAAATGATGCGGAAAAGGGTCAAACTGGTGCATAAAATTTCACCAGAATGCAGGAAATTAAACGTTTAAAGCTCAAAATTTACTAAAACAGGCCCGAAATCAGATGGCATTTAAATAGAAGCCTTACTGTTAACAGTAAACTCTGGACAATAAAATGTAATGTTTCTTCTTGTACATTAAAAGTAATCAAATGTAACCATTAAAAGGCATAAACTGGAGTTCCCGTGGCACAGTTTTATAAATGATATAGATCCCTGGTCTGGGGAAATTAATGGAGTTCCCTGCAGATGTTTGAAGTTGCAGCACATTGCTGATTTTGCCCGTTGAGCTCTAGAAGGTCAACAGATGCAGGAGAAACGTGTTGGTATTCCGACACACTCAGCTGTAAAGGGAGGACTGGAATTCAACCGAGGTCCTGACAGTGACCACGGGGTCATGGCTTTCCGTGGTGAACCTGGTTTAACAGGGCTCTGAAAGCAGGGATCTTACTGGTTTACACTGGACTTTAATGATTTATCCAAATAAGTAACGTGATGATCAAATGGTGAGGAGTATACAATCAGTGAGGAGCAATGCATTTCTTGAAATCTGTACTGATACCTTTTGCTGCCGTTTCATCCCTGGATATAAAATTCATGCACTAGGAAACATCTCCACTGGGAGTCAGTAAAGGGCGCAAACAAGTGAAAACCAGATAGAGTCACCTGTGAATCATTTTTCTTTTTCTTGTCATTGATAATCAAAAAATTACAATATCTCCCAAACTTCTCACCATAACAGCTTTAAATATGTGTAGTTAATATACATTGATGTAAAATAACCACTGGTCCTGAGACAGACTAGCAGATAAATTAAGGTGACCATATTTTGATTACCGAAAACCAGGACACTCGGCCTGAAATCAAAGATGCCTTATAATTTCAATTCATTCAAAGTATGCCTCCTCTGTATGAATAGAAAACTGTTATATTACTAAATGCTATCTATAACCAAAGACACAAATTCAGATAGGCTTCTCAGAGGTTGCTCAACATGTTTTATAATGGCAAGTTTCAAAAATAACAAATGAAATAATGAAAAAAAATAATGTCTCTTCTCTATTAGAAAAAAAAAAAAAATAGTAAATAATACCTCTGCTATATTACCAGTCCGACTTTAACAAAAAAAGCTCTCATAACTTACAAAAACTAACAAAAAATATCTATATCTTTAGTTTTCTTCATCATCCTTCTTCAAAACAGTGAAAACCAGGACATTTACATCACTTTATAAAAAACAACCAGGACAGGACGTGAAAACAGAACATGTCCTGGAAAAACAGGACGTTAGGTCACCCTAAGATAAATCTACCATTCATGCTGCCTGTGAGAGATTTATTATGATTTAATAACGTCGGCATTTTGTTTTTAGGGCTACAATTTAGGTTAACAGGTGTGACACATTTTGCCAGTATGGAATGCAGAAATTATGTTGTCCAGATGTGAATGTGTGTGAGGATGCTAATTGGGGTGTGGGTTACGAATTGATGATTGGTGGATCCGCAACCAGCCTACAGATGATTGGCTGATGTCTGATGTCTGACTCCCCACAATTAAAGAAGCCAAGATGGCGCTATCACAGTGCAGGGGAATCTGCAAACAGAAGCTGGTACTTGCACTTTGCTTGACTAATTCTGTTTTATGCCACTTAAACATGCATTTTTGTACATTTGGATACTTAAACACACCCTGCTCGACATGTGACCATACCTTTCAAAATAAACACTATGTTATATTCCATGTTATAATGTTACATTATGGCCTGAAACTAGTGACACATAAAGAAAATGTTAACAGAGGTTACAAATCAAACGAGAAGTAGGATCATTTTCTCACACACTTTTGCACAGTTGGACTTCTTTTTGTGATCAGAAGAGTCGCCCTCTGCTGGACATTAGAAAGAATGCAGGTGTGTTGCATTTCAGCATTGTCTTCCGATTCCTTAAAATCTTTTATATATGCTCCAGGGAACAAACGTGTGTGTGTTTGTGTGTGAGTAATAAAGTATTATAACTGTAATGAATTCAAAGTCCATCTCCAGTCATTGATTTAAATGATAAAAACTTCATGCTTGATCATATTGTACTATATTTTTTGTATCAGAGTACAGTATTACACACATTTAAGTCTGTCTTACTTCGTAGCAGAAAATCTTACACACAAAATGTAAGATAAACACAATAGAAGGCATTTTTATTGGATAAACAATTTGATCAAAACACGATGGACATGCGTATGTTTTTACAAGCAGTGTTTTAACATTAAGAAACTATTGTACAACTTGAGTGTTTTCTACCAGTGTGTTTATACAAAATGCAGAATTACCAATTTTATCATGTGCTACATAATTTAAGAGCAGTTCAAAGTTCTGTTTATGAATCGTATACATCCTTTGCTACCATCTGGTTTGGTGTCAGTGACCGAGTTTGTCTGCATATGTTAGATATTAAGTGATTTCCTCAGAGTTCATTAAGATCCTTGTTAATCTGATGAGGAGCTGCCACATACAGTGATAGAAGACCTCCGTTTGACACTGTCTTTTAAAAGACTTTTGGTTGAGCAGCACCGCACACGACTCTGATTATTTTTTCCCTGCAGATTTATGTGCAACATAATCAGTGTAGCTTTGACGGACAGCAGAAGCTCTGTGTGTGATTCAGTCAGTGTTTTTCATCCATGTGTACCTTTTTTTGTGTGCTCCTGTCTCAGTGTGCGCATGTGCATATGTGAATTATGTGTCATCCTTCATTCATCATCACAGACGTCGGGTAGAGGAACAATACAGCTTAAGTGTCTGTGTGGTTTAAGGGATGTGGAAGGAAGTGTGGTTTCTGACTACCGGTTTGCTCCATATTTTTTGTTCCATTAAATAAACATGTGCGACTTGATGAGTCAGTATCCTGCCCAAGGAACTGTGTGCGAACGTGGCTGGTGGTCCACGACTGTATGACCATTAACCACAGTGTCTGTTCACACCACAGCACCCTCCAGTGGGACAGTCAACATAAATACATACATCACATACTCAGCTTCCTACATAGACCTCCTCATACAAATAGACAGTTTATGGAAGACATACCAACAGTGGTAATATCAGGCCCGATGCACAGATGGCTGTCCTTTAACTTAAAGAATTTATTGCACTTTTCAATAGGAGCCTTGGGAATGAGATCTTTTTTTATCTGAAGACTAAATAATCAGCAGCAGACCCTCCAAACCTGGCGAGACTGTAAATGATGAATGTTATTTCGCCTTAACCGGGGTCCCATCTTCACTGGGAATAAACAACTGAACAAGGAGCTCATTCAGCATTATGTGCACACAGGGACATGTACAGAAAACAAAGGAGACTTTATATAATGATTTATTATGTACTGTGGATAATTTGGTGAGTAAAAACAGATTTTCTACTCCATTATTAAATATAAATTACTTGATAGTCACATTACCGCTGTTAAACCAAGTCTAACCCTAAGCGACTGGACAATGAAGCCAATATCTAAGTATTCAAAAACTGCAGTTCTTCACATGGCCACTTGAGGCTGGCTCCAAAAGTGAGATAATCCTAATAGACCCGCATGTTAAAATCCTCAACTTTACAGAAGAAATAACGATGTTTACAGCCTGGTACAAGAAATAGTTTTGGTGTCTGAACCTATTTTATTCATTCAGGACAACTGTACAGGGGAGAATTTTCACATAATTCACCCGTTTAAATTGTACTAAGGTTTAAAGTTATGCACAATAAGGCCATGGTCACTCTAAATAATAATTTGGTATCATCACAGGACAATGCATGGCCCAGAGATGTTTGCACGATCTGCCTTAGCTACATTCGTGCTAATTTTTGGATTAGCTGGAAGTTAGCAGGAGTCAAGCACTACCAAGATGGTGCATGGAGTAACATGGAAAGTTCGTCCTTTTTTCTATACAGTCTGTGAATTAAACTTGATCCGGATCTTCCTAATAATTATCAATGAGTTGTGTCTCAGCAACTTTCAGTCCACAAACAGTAATATATTTGAATGTGCTTAGTTTAGTTACTGTGGATTTTGGATTCTGCCTCTGTACTTATCTTGCTCCGTGCAGCTTTTTCTATACTTTTTCTATACTTCGCGCCAACTCTGACCTGATTCTCAAGAGGTTAAAGTCTCGTCCTGTACCCTGTAAATCGAAACTTTTTTATATAAAAAAATGGTGCACCTCAAAGCTCTGTTCTTGGCTCTCTTTATGTTTCACCTTGTGGCCAAATGGTACAACCATGTGCCTGTCAGACGTTTTTCAGTGTCCGGTGAAAAAATGGATGCCACATTTCCCAGATTTTGATATAACTGAGATATTGGTCGTTATTGGTGTTTGAAAACAGATACTCTGAATGTGTGTTTGGCAGCTTATAATTATGTTGTGACGTTTGATACTACCCCTCTCTTTTGGTTGGCACATTAAAGACATAACCGAGGTTGCCTTTTTCACCCACATAAAACAGCTAAAATTCACTTTCTGAAATGTGTGCAGCTAGAAGTTTCACTCAAAGCAGGCAGTTATTACACTAATTGTAGCTCTTTTTAAAACTGGCTTTGTATCCATGTCACATCAGACCTTGAGGCAGTTTTAATGTTGTGCAGGCCAGGCATCATGTATACCTGTCTGATATCCATAAACCCACCCAGTGCTCTCTGCAGAGTTTAAAAGTCACTAGCATGAGTTCTCCTACCTCCTACCTTTGTCTCTCCTTTGCCTGTCAGAGCTTCACTCCAGATGCTTTAGATCTGATCTTCTGCTTCTCCTCATCTCCTTCTGTGTGTTTGTTTTCCTCTTCCAGTCAGTGTGAATGTGAATCATCTGTCCTGTTTCCAGTTCTTCTTGTGTCTTGGATCTGTTTATTGGCACCCAGAGTTGCTTGACATATTTACAATCTATAATTTGTGTCATCGTGACTGGACTGTACACACAATATCTATTGCAGGCCCGTCTCAGTTGTTCTTGTTGAAGTTTACTCCATTTTTTTCCTCCACAGTTTTTTTTTTTTTGGAAGATATATCCATTTTAAACTTCTTCCCTCTTATTCTACCCTTCTTTAATTGCTTTTCTGACCTCGAATTGTCCTCCAGTATTTACTGCCGGCTTAGACAAATTGTGTTTGTTCATCAGGGTTATATACGCCAGTGCCTTCTCAGCAAAGAAATACCAAAGAATGAGCATCAGCCATTCAGAGTACGGAGTCACTGTGGCACACAAACGCACAAATCAGTTGCTTGGTTTGCAGCATACGTGGCAAAAATGTCACCTTAGGAGCTTTTAATGAATCATCAAATCCATACCTGTTCCTTCTATTTTGCTGCTGCAGTCTCTGTTTTTATCTAAGGTTTGCAGTAGCAGGTAAAAAACAAACAAACGTACGTCTAATGAAGGAGAATATCAGTCTGTTTTGTTTGCTTCTTTCATACCCATACACATTAAGATGCAGCATAAACACAGCAGCATGTCGCATTTAGAGATTGTCCTACAGCTCAAATATTAATTATCAGGTTGCCACATGTAATAATAAGTTGCTTTTTTTCATTTTATGTAATTGAAATTTCTTATTTTTGGATTTGGATTCTGTTACAAAAGCTTAAATTGCTGCCTGCCAACAACTGTCATTTTCTACATGTTACTATAAGTCATTTAAGAGAGTATACATAGGATGAATAAGCTTTAAGCAGCTAGCCACATGTGTGTTTTAATCTGTAAATACACCAATCACCCACGATATCATGACCACTAAAAGGTGAAGTGAATAATGTTGGTCATATTGGTACTATGTGCTGTTCTGCTGGAAAACCTTGGATTTTGCCATCCGTGTTGATGAGACTTAGACACCCAAATAAACATTGTCCCACAACAAACACACTCCCCCATGGAAATGGAAATCCCAAATGTAACTGGTCTATCCCCACAGGAAAATGCATCCCACCACATGACAAAAACATCAAACCATCAGGAACATGTTGAGGAACATGGCAACGGCCCAACATGTTGATTTGACCTCCAAACTTTCTACACCCCATTCTGATCAAGCATCAACAGGATGCAGTGGAACAAGTTGGATTGATTTTGATTTAGAGGCCCCACTGCACAAGCCAGAGTACCCAAAGGATCCACTGCCAACGTCCTGATGCCAGACCCCATAGGACACCTTGAGAGGTCCTCTTGTCCATGCTCAATGGTTCAGAGCATTTATGATCACATAAGGGGGACCAACACAATATTAGGCAGGTGGTCATAATGTTATGCCTGATTGGTGTACCTTTGGCTGTACTCGGCTTTAAGTTCAGAGGCAAAATAGCAGAAAAATATAAAAAACTTGTATATAAAAATAAATCTTTTGTGAGATTTTGGAATATATTTTTTTAGTTTGTTGTTCGGAATGTCAGACAGGTGTTAATCCAGCTTCATGGTCATAGTTGAGGCTGAACTTGTGGTTTCATGAAGGATGTTTTGATTTTACTGGTCTGTCAGTGCTCTGCATAGATTTACAGTACGTGACTGAGTTTTCATAAGCTGTGGTTCTGGTTTGGATCCGGTACAAGGCTCAGAGCTTGAAGCTTCCAAAACTACAGACTGTATTTTTTTTTTTCAATCTTGCTAAGTGTTCAGTAATATCAAGTCTTGGTTGAAGGCCCGAAGCTTTTCTTGTGGCTCAGATACTTGGACCTGTGTCTCACCGCCCGTCATCCGTTCTTGGCCGTCTGGACGCATTCCTCGTCCAGGTGCTGTGTATTTTCTTTTCATTCTGCGTGAGCCCCTCATGTAAACTTTCCCTGGCAAAATTTCATTCATTATTCAAAGGCACAATAAAAAGGTTTCATCTCTCTGGCAAACAGCTCAGGTCTTTATGTTTTTAAGGTGATCTGCTGAAATCATTTGTTCATCTAAAGCAGTTTCAGAGGAAATACACCAGTTATGGAGAAAATTAATTTCTTTTTTTCACCAGCCCTGGCATGGAGGTTATAATTTATTTAAACTCTAACAAAGCCCACATTTTTAGTGTGTATAGGTTGTTCTGGTGCTAGTTTTTAATGGGGGAAGAGAAGCGTGTTTTATGGGTGTTTCATCCTCCAAGACAGAGCAAATAAACTGCAATATCTATACTTTTCAGGGGTTCAAAGGTCAACTTGTAGGAGGTCTTTTAGGCCACACTCAGCTTCCTTGTACTGTATATGGAGCGTGTTGTCATGTGTATATGTGTGCGTGTGTGTGGTCTGATGTTTGCATATTACCGATGGAGGCTCCCCTACACTTTGTTTACAATACAGGTATTTTATTGAAAGGTCTCCGCAGGAACCAAGCAGGTCAAGAATACATCTGTAATAGGAATTAGACGGCGCTGATGGTGCAGATTCAATATTTCTTGTCCAGTATTTGCTCTAATACTTACCTCACATTTCTCTGGGTGCTTGAATAGAACTGCAGTGTAGATGCATGTTTTGAATGTTTCAGTAGCAACCTTCTTCTTGGCAGAGCAAGTACTTAAGTATTAACCTGCCTGAGGACCTGAGAATACATGTAATAAGTTTTGCTGGAGCCAGACGACTGGATAAAGAAAACATACAGTAGAAAATTGTAGGATGAGAATTAAAACCAGCATTTTATCCCTCCGAAATCCTAAGAAAATACCTGATCTAGCGATGGATTGTGTGTGGCACCAGTTCATTGGTTCATACTGGAGATGGACAACCTACATCGATCAGCCGTAACATTATGACCACCTGTCTAACATTGTGTTGGTCCCCCTTATGTGATCATAAATGCTCTGAACCATTGGGCATGGACAAGAGGACCTCTCAGGGTGTCCTATGGGGTCTGACACCAAGATGTTAGCACTGGATCCTTTGGGTACTCTGGCTTGTGCAGTGGGGCCTCTGTCAATCAAACTTGTTCTACTGCATCCTGTTGATGCTTGATCAGAATGGGGTGTAGAAAGTTTTCCTGCGCGGGTAGGCCAATGATGTTTGGGACTGTCATTTGCATGAGGGAGTGTGTTTGTTCTGGGACAATGCTTATTTGGGTGTCTAAGTCTCATCAACACGGATGTTAAAATCCAAGGTTTTCCAGCAGAACACCACATAGTACCAATATGATCAATGTTATTCACTTCACCTGTCAGTGGTCATAATGTTGTGGCTGATCTGTGTATAGTTTTGTTTTTAAATAGAGTAACAATAGTGTAACATCATAGAGAGCAAACATTTCTTAACCCCTTTCTGCATTTAATGTTTTAGGCCTGCTGTCACATTATCTGTTAAATGCTTAATAACTTCAAGGTCAGTTTTTCATCATATTATTCACATGGTAGCATACAATGAATGCTCTGACTTGTTCTAAATCAGCTCTATGCAGTTGCACTCTTATTGACAAAACAATCAAAGCACAGCATTCTGAAGTTTAAACTGTTGTACAAATGCAATACTTATCATCCACCTGACAACAGTCTACTGCTGTCACTGTTACAGCAGGGACTAAACAGTCTTGCTGCTACACTATCAATCTGTTGATCAAAGTTTGCTATTGTCAGTTTATTGCTGCTGTTGCCATCCTGTTTTAGATATAGTGCGATAAAAACAACTTTGTATTTAATGTTTGAAGAAGATGGCGAGTCACTATTATCTATGAACTGATATCACATACAGACCCCTGTCAATAAATATGCTTCATAAGAATTTTCTGTCCATAACACCTGCCAAAACAAACACAAGTTAATATGATTCCATGTGACAGTTTTGTAAATAAATGGTGGTGCTGACTTTCTCTAATGCATGTTTTACCTGGCATGTCAGAGACGTGACATCATGGTAGCAGCATGTGTGTGGAGAAATAACACAGTGTTGTCCTCCCAGGATATCTGGAGTGCCAACATTTAAAGTTACAAACAGATCATTTCAATGTGTTTTCAGCCACAATATAATCAATAAATTGTTCTTTTGAGTAAGCTTGGGCCCGTATACTTTGATTTTAAGAGGATACACACATTAAATAAAGTAAAGCAGACTGTGAAGTGCCTCATTATGTGCAGTTTTGCAGTATTGTCAGCATGTGGCACTCTTCCTGAATCTATGCTTAGGCATAGAAAAGTTGTTTTTTTGAGGTAAAACCTAATTTCTTTTCTGTTTTCTTGACTTTCTTGTGAAGGTAAGATCATTATTATCTTGTTTTCATGATGGATTAATATAAAAATGTTGCTCCAGATTCACATTTTAGTTAATTAAAGGCTTTATTTTCTGTTACTTTTTGTTATCTTCTTTTGAGTGGAAGAAACACCTTTTTGCTTATGACATAAGCTGGTCTCTTTTCAAAACTGTGATTTCAGCTTGGCTTTTGCTCATTACAACATAGGAGGCCCCAGCTCTCCTCCTCCCATATGCTGTATCCCAGAATGCTCCCTGTTTGTCCCTGGTCAACACTGACTCCTATGAGCATTCCACACATACTCACACCTCACTGCAGAATACCCTACCTATAATGCATTTCAACAAGCACCTGTGTTTATGGCTCGATACCGTAGCCTTTAACCTAAAAGTGGGTGCACCTTTACTACCATGACAGCAAAAGGAGGCAAGGAGAGGAGGGAACATCAGAAGAA
The DNA here is from genome assembly GCA_024666655.1 of Dascyllus trimaculatus. NCBI lineage: Eukaryota > Metazoa > Chordata > Actinopteri > Pomacentridae > Dascyllus > Dascyllus trimaculatus. The sequence goes on along the minus strand of CM045456.1, from coordinate 13,648,059 downwards.
AGTATTAAATGTGTATAGCTCCATCTCTAACATGTGTTTTGTGGCAAGTCGCACTTGTCATTTAACCTCTGACCTTTCAGCATCTAAATTCTGCTATATATCCCATAGTTCTTCCCAAAACACATCACTGTGATTAATATTAAGCTGCAGAATCATGTAACATCAGTGACGTCGAGGGTGATTACTGAAATTCCTGTGAGAGAAACCAAAGAAAACTGTTGTCAGACAATTACAGAGCGACACAGTGCATCCAAAAACTACATGCCCCATAATGCAATACATGACACATTTTCTTTAGAGACCCATTTGGTCCCATCTTTCAAAACCAGTGGTGGATTAAATGTCCTCAGTTTGTACTATATTTAGGAGCATTCACATTCTCTATACGTTTACCACTCTGCTCTGTTTTAAAGAGAAGTGTTTCGCTCCACTACATTTTAATGCAGCTTTCACTTTCCAGATAATATTTTATATGAAAAAGACATGATTATCTGATAAGATATAAAAACTGTTAACCAATGCTGTCCAACTTTTTTGACATAAAAGGCACCATGTTGCAAATTTTAATGTAATTTCCCTCCTAAGCAACTCAAGAGGACTTTATGTATGGATTTTGATAGAAGCAGTAGTTACAGATGAGAGATGTGGGGAATGAGAGAAGTTGAATGTCAAGCATTAAGGGTCCAGCTAGGTGGGAAGCAAACCAGCAACACACTGATGATGACATTTGCATCCACGTGATAAAAACTCCTGACCATTCAGTTATTAGGTTGCCCGAATTTACAATCAGATAGGTCACATTTTAAAATTCAACTTTTTTAAAATTTGTTTTTCTCTACAACCGCCATAAATAAAGTATGAAATTCTATTATAACACAACCATATCAAAACATGTCACAAGGGCAATTTTTCTGTTTTGCTGATAATACTAATATTCCTTTGCTTACTTTTACTGAAAGGCCTGTCAGTAAAAGTACACTGGCTGCCTCTCAGTTAGGAGTTTGCAGTCTCCAAACCCAAACCAAGAAGTTACCGATGGTTAATTTATGAGTCAAATGTTACAACCAGACTAAATGAAAGAAAAACAACATCTCTGGCCGCCGTGTGCAGATTTATCATCCCATCATTCAAAATACAGCTTCCATTTGCCTGCCTGTGCTTTTTCTCTCGGCTCTTCATTCTTGTCGTGCTTCAAGTAAAGCCTTGTCTCATAGAAAATGCACAGGAGGTGGTCTGGATCGGTTCGTACCACTGACTGCGGAGATCATAACCGCGGTCGGTGCGGGTTGGAGAGGAGGTGGGACCTGAAGTCTGACAGAAAGTGTTGCCTGGCAGGCTCAATTTAAAGACAGAACATCCTCCTCAGACAGGAGAAACACACTCAGGCAAACAGTTCATAAATCATGGTGTGTGTTAGAGCTAAAAACAGTGTGCAAGAATTGGCACAAAGCTATGAAAACTATTAATCACATGAGGCCAGCGTGGAAAAAAAGGACTTGAGAAGTCCAGTCATTTGTGCATGTGTGTGTATCTGATTTACCCAGTGCTATTAATCTCTTGGCATAAAATTTAAGATTTCTGAATCAGAAAATTTAAAAAGCAACTAATGTTTGTGATGTCAAAGCTCAGGTGAGTTAGCAAATCTTTATTTTATAGGAGAGAAAACAGGCAGACTGCATTTACTGCATTAAAAGATACAGTAAATGAGTGGATCATAACAAAAACACTAATGAAAGCTCAGACTAACTACCCTTGCAGGTGAGAATGAAGATGATATGACAAGATTCAAAGACAGGCATTGAGTCCATGTGTTTGAGGCCTGAAACATGTATTTACTTTCTGTCTGACGGTCTCTTTAACCAGCGCTTTATGGCTCCGTAGCATCCTCTGCAGCTGTAAATATGTTTCTCTGGCACTGACTTGTTGCTCTCACACTCCTAGAATCTGAACCAAAACAATCAAATGTAACAGGAACCCACAGACTGCCAGTCTCCACCTGACATGTTGTACAGTGTGTCTCTCGTATAATGCTATCTGTTTGCCAGGTTGCCCGAGTATGTGTGGGTTCTGTCCATATGTGAGGCTGTATGTGTGATTTCTTCAAGTAACAAAACTTTATAAAAAAAATAGAAACCCATTAGAGAAATAGAAAACTCTCATTATTAATGCATTTGATGCACCTGAAGTAAATTTTCCAGAATAAACAATATTTGCTGATAAATTAAAAAAAAAAAAGTGTTAACAGTTCAGATGGTGCTGGAATCATCCAGAGCTTGACCCAATGATTTCACTGTAGAAACTGTGAATCTGTGCATCAAATCAGCTGATCTGAGGTAAGGTAAGATCAGAATGACACATCAGAAAATTGAAATAATCAGTGAAAGCTTATGAACTGCACACAGCTCCTCTGCCTGTATGAATCCTGCTGCTGTGTTGATGCCACAGCTGTTTATTAGACAGCAACAGTGTCTGAAAGGGAATTTCAAGTGTTGTGTACAAGTTAGTGTAGTTGTGATACTGAAAGACTTGAAGCATGATTTGTATATGAGCTCCAGTGGGCTTCGGCTCAATTTAATCCTTGTGTGTCATGGTTTTTAGTTTTGATTTGTTTCCTGTTTTTATTTTGAAATTCCCTTCCTTCATGTGTTGCTTGTGTTTTCACTTCATGCTGTGTCTTGTTTGTCCAATCAGATCTCTTGTCCTGTCACATGCCAGTTTAGCCTGTTTCCTACCCTCCTGTTCTCTATGTTTGGATTCCATGTAATCTCAGGTTTGTGGTTTTTTTGAATTCTACCTTTTTTTAATCTGTTTTTGGATGTTTCAAGTTATCTCTTGGACCTTTAGTTAGCATTTTGACCTGGAACACTAGCCACCCTGTGTTAAGTAGGTAGGATCGCTAGTATAAAATTAAATGAGAAACAGTACAGACAAGTTGAAAAAAGTGAACAAGACTAGTTAAAACTTGACTTCAATGGTGAAAAAAGACAGAAGATACTAAAAAATTAGTTTGTAAAATAAAACTGATTCATTCAGAGCTGTGGTAAAAAAAAGAACTGTCTTTAGCGTATTTTTACAAAATGGGGGCAAATCTAAGGCCCAAGAGGATCTAGTTCTATTGATGAGCAGCACAACGACTAAATGCCATTTAGCTGTTAATGATGTGAATATCCACCAATCAGCCACAGCATTCTGACCACTGACAGATGAAGTGAATAACATTGATCATATTGGTACTATGTGCTGTTCTGATGGAAAACCTTGGATTTTAACAACCTTGTTGATGAGACTTAGACACCCAAATAAACATTGTTCCACAACAAGCACACTCCCTCATGCAAATGGAAATCCCAAATGTCACTGGCCTACCCCCACAGGAAAATGCGCCCCACCACATGGAAAAAACATCAAACAATCAGAAACATGTTGAGGAACATGACAATGGCCCAACATGTTGATTTGACCTCCAAACTTCCTACACCCCATTCTGATCAAGCATCAACAGGATGCAGTAGAACAAGTTTGATTGACAGAGGCCCCACTGCACAAACCAGAGTACCCAAAGGATCCAGTGCCAACGTCCTGGTTCCAGACCCATTAGGACGCCCTGAGAGGTCCTCTTGTCCATGCCCAATGGTTCAGAGCATTTTTGACCATATAAGGGGGACCAACACAATATTAGGAAGGTGGTCATGATGTTATGCCAGACTGGTGCATATCCAATATATTTTGGGCCCAGACCATTCAGAGACTTGAAGACAATAAGTAAGGCCCTACATGAAATTCTGTATATAACTGGTGGAGGGATCTAAGAATCTGAGTAATGAGTTTTCTCTTCTTGGTGTTTGTCAGTATTCTAGCAGCAGCATTCTGAATTAGTTGCAAATGTCTAATAGTCTTATTAGGGAGGCCAGTACGATGTGCATTACAGTAGTCCTTTCTGCAAGTAATAAAAGCATGAAGCGTCACTAAATCGTGACTCAATCGCCTCCCCTTTTCTCCAAACTTTATGCTAATCTACTTTACTAACTGAAGCTAAATCACACATCCCTTGCGAACACAAGGCACTTCTCTTTTGAAAACAGAAACATGATTCAATCTGTTTGTTCATATAAAATACTTAATTTGGATAAACAGCTCTTTTTTATAGGCGCCCTACAATAAAGAGTCTTGACCCAGCGCTCTGCCTTGTTCCTTGTAAACCCATCTCTCTCTGGGTGCGGTGATGTCATCGTCGGATAGCTCCGGGTGAGACGCTGGAATGTTACAGCCTGTTGACTGGGGCAAAGGATTGTGGGCCAGGTGCTAAATATGTGTGTTTTTTTACCATGTGGAATGAAGGGACTGTGCATGTGTACGTCCAGGGCGCTGCATGTGCATGTATTGGGGGGGGGGGATTGGTTGCGACACCGCCGTGTGAAGACTTGTCCAGGCACAGGCCAGCTGTGAGTGGGGGAGCGTGTGGGCCGCCTGTACACTCACAGCAAACTCTCAAACCTAAACGAGAACTCTATGCACTTACAGGCAAAAATCCATGTACAGAAGGTGGTTACCATTAGTGTAATTCCCTAAATGGTGCTGATAGGGGTCATAATGGACGGGCCCGAATCATGGGAGTTCTCCAGTGTGAGATACGCTACACATTTAGCTCCACCTTTGGAAAGGAATTTGCTCAAATATGTGGTCAAGTAGGTTGTGTTAACCCAGATTCTCTAATGTGCATAAATACTGCACAAATGACAGATGTGTGATCATTAAGAGATTAAGTGAAGGTTATGGGATTGTGACCTTATCGGTATGCCGCTCTGCTTATAGGGTGGTGGTCCATGCGAGAGGGGAGGTGGTGGCACAAGTCCTGGGAGCCCGACTGTGTGAGCAACGAGCTTGTTTTCTTAAAAAACTGAATAACAAACCTTTGGCCTTGTTGGTGGTGAGAGGGGCATTTAAAAAAAAAGACACAGGGGACTCTTAAAGCCAGTGATTTATGGCTGCACCCATGGTGGTGGGCAAGGAAGGAGAAGTACCCTCCCTGAACACAGCAGGTGTGGGCTGAAGGCTGTGACAGTGTGGACATCACAACCAATGATGAAGGGGGAAGGGATTGTACTTTTAAGGAAACTGGAAATCTATTAGTAAGCAAGACATGTTGGCCAGAACTGACCCTGAACACAGAGTTCTGTGACAAAAATGACTAAGAGTGACAATAACTTTTACCTTTTAGGAAATAAACCCACAAAAAACACGACAATGATATTATTAGTTGCTATTATTGCAACTGACAATAACAATAGTATTTGGGGAAAATCTTCATCTGAATACCTAGAAAGAGAAGCTTTGAGCAGCTGTATACTGTATCTGTGATATATACACTGACTGTTCTTTTATAGTTTTCAGTGCGGCATTTTTAAAAGCATTTTTCTTGCCTTCAAATGTGCCTGATTGACTTGTTTTACAGTACTGTTTGCTATTCAGTGTTACAATGCAACTACACAACCAACACTTTGTTTGCTTAAAAATCTCACGATGCAGGGCAGTGCAATAATATTTAAAATTACTGACAGTAAAAAATTTTTTTTTTAAACTTGTAGAAAATGGCGTTTATCTTGAATCAAGACAGGATAAGGCACTAATATGGAATTGGTTCTTTAAATAATTTGATTCATGGAAATTATTTCACATCATTGGGAATTTTTTTAAAATTGTGCTGGAAAAACACAGCTTTACATATTTAATAACAGACGAGAGACAATAACAGACTTATTCCTTCCACTTAACTAAAAGTTCAAACGATAAGATAAATCTTTGATGGGTTTAGTTGACCTAATAATATTGGTAGTTACTCCAACTTAATATTCTGTGTAACTTAAACTCAAATTTCTGTGTCGGCTGATTTAAAACTAAATTCAAGTTGAGGTAACTTAATGAAACTGGCTGTTAAAATACCTGTGATTGCATAAGAAAAGCTAATTCCTCTAACTCAGTATTATTTGTCATTTGAATTTTTTTTACAAGTTGTTATACCTCAAAGATTCATGCAAACTGTTTTGAGTCCAAATGGTTTTTAGGTTATACAGCCATGCTAATAGCTCTGTTATGCTGTACTCTGCTAGCACACTACCATGCTCATAATAATAACATTAAAATGTTGACATTTAGCACCATAATTTAGTGTTTTGCTGTCATAAAATCAGCACAAAACACAAAGTACAGTAGAGACCTGTGGAGATGTCATTAGTTTTTTCAGGGTTTTTTACCCAAAAACCACTGATGTGCTAATGATGGCACTAGACGGAAATTCAAGGATTGTTAAGACATTTCAGTCGGGACCAACCAGACTGACGAGACTCACGTTGTATACTGATTATTTTTCCGGACTTTGCTTGGAGTTTCTTGGTCCATTGTTTATGTGCAGGGTATGTTCTGTATGACCTGTAAGGTCAGAGAAGGACGGTCAAGGTTCACAGCTCTGGCCACTGGGGCGAAAGGTCAAAATAGTAAAAGTCTAAAAAGAAAGAAGCTGATCACACACTTGCTGAAAAGCATTGTCGGACCCTGATTTACTTGTTGTCCTCTGAAAGGATCCCCTGGTAGCTGAGTGACATCATGAAGAGGCAAATATTAGCTCAGTGTGAGATCAGAATCTGACTAAGAGGGGCACATCTTTTCAGACATAATTACACAGCATAGGGGAGGCCATTTAAAAAAAAGAAAGAAAAGAAAACAGTGACTGGATAGGTCAGTGATGAGATAGGTAACATAGCCTGTTCTTTACATGTTGGCGATGCTGATTAATTAACAGATCACTCATGTTTCGTGGTGCTTCCGGCAGGTCTAAATTCCACAGCTCTCTGTCCCTACAGATGAGGTGACACGGACACTTTCAGATGTTTGCTCCTGTTTACACTGCAAATTCCAACATTGCCTCATGGTGAAGAGGGCCGGAGTAAGGAATGCGGAGGCCTCACAAACCTGGCTGCCGTAAACTCATCCGAAAATGTGGCCGAACCTTGGGACAGCAACTCTTAAAGATTCTTAACAGCACGTTGCTATGGTGACGGGCTCGCTGTTGCTGCTTTATGACCGTAAAATGTAAAACTCTATAACTCTCAGAGCACTGCAAATATTTAAAAATGCATTTACAGTTGCCATGTTGCGCTGACAGTAGGTTGATGGGATGCTGTCCATGTCGAAGGCAGGCAGTCACAACACACAAGCACAAGCAGTTTGAAGAATCGAGGTCGCAGAAAAACAGTCTGTGAACGCTTGTGGGTGATAGGTGGCGAGGAATGATTGGTTTATAGGTTACAAATACATCTACTAACAGCACATTTCCACACATTGACATGAACACCGCGTCGCCTGTCCAGCTGCCATCCAGTCTGCCATCTACTTGTTTGGACTCTTAATAAGCGGTATTTATATTAGGGCCAAATGAGTATTTTTGTTCAGCCTCTGAGTTGCACTCCCCTGGAACGCTCAGGCAAAAACACAAACACCTAGTGTAACTCTCATCAGGGGGCTCTGGACAATGTCATGCATAATACGCATCATAAACTTTCTCAGGGCACCGAGGAGGCGTGCCAGCTGGTGGGAAAACAAAGCCACTCTATCTTATATGCTGCATGCAACTCTGAGTTTGGGCTCAAAATATGTGGGTCATCATGCGTGAGTGTGTGTGTGTGTTGTTGCTGCATTTAAGACTCGAGCTGTAAAGTGGCTGAATCATGTTTTGTTTTATTCTAACGGACCAGAAGGGGAGAGTCGGCCTGGTTCCACACAGTGCAGCCATGGAGGAGACAAACTGTACAGCTTTAAATGTCTAATGTGATAAGAAGCCAAAAATTCTTTCCTAGAGTAAAAGTCGGTCATTTTCGCAGTCCATGTTCGTCCCTCTGAATTTTTCTAATGCAGCATGTCTTGTGTTTGCACTGCATATGGATTCTTGTTGCATAGATCTTTTCATCATCAGTTACTGTATCATATTTTCGAGTTAGCATTTTGGTTTAAAAAAAAAAAAAAAGGTTCTAAATGGGAAAAGGAACAAAAAGGCTCAATTCATGCTCCCAAATGAACTTGTCTTTTCACTTAACAATCATTAATAAGCAACTTTATATAATTTAAGTTAGATTTGTCTATTATAAATGCCCTTTATGGCTTGTTCATGGCAAGTTGAGTTGTGTGCTATATGTAATTTGTAAGATATAAAGGGATTGTGTGCATTCTGCAGGAAAGCATCCAGACTTATTAGATTTTTTTGTGACATAAGATGCTAATTTTAAAGCTGTACAGGTAATCAGAAATTAATCTATTACTATTGGGGGAAAACACACAAATTATGCAAGTTCCTATCTACCTGTTACACCAGAATTATTTGATCATTTGGCCACTCTAAGTGAGTGCAAGAAGCTGCACACACAAAACTGATTTACTACCTTGTAAAATTGATATGGCAAACATGTCAGCGCAACAGTTTATACATCCAGATGACACGGTATAGCTTTAGCATTTATTTGAAGCTTCTTAGTGAGTGCAAGTCTAATATTTATACTCTTTTTAGCTCTATTTTTGGTCTCCACCACCTCGCAAGGGAAATATCTGGCTCTGTAGCTGGAAAATTCTCGAGTACGTTGTGCTTTTGCTTTGTCTTCTGGTAAACTATGTTAAATTGGCCAGAATGAACTAAAGCATTATGGTTGTGGGTCATAAAAACAATGATTTGTAGGTTCACCAATGGTAAATTTTGATTTCTTCTACTGATAATATAAAATGTTAACTGATGCGGCTTTAAGTTACATATGAGTTCCACACTCCCATATTAGGTTGTCTCCTGACTCAATTGTCATTTTTGTGCAAAACTTACAACTTTGCACAATATTTGTTAGATTTGTCTACTATAAATGCCCTTGATGGCTTGTACATGGCAAATTGGGTCGTGTGCTAAATTGCATTTGCAAAATATCAAAAGATGATGTGTACATTCTGTATGAAAGCATCCAGACCTATTTGAAATGTTGTGACATATGATCCAAGTTTTAATTCTTTCCATGTAATCACAAATGAGTTACTATTGGAAAAAAAATTAAACACACACATAACACAGATCTAAAATATCACCTTATAAGGTTGATATGGTGAACATTCAGTTGAAGTTGTTTGGTGAATGCAAATATGATGTTTATACTGTTTTTAGCTCCGTTTTTGGTCTCCACCAACCCCTGAAGGAATATCTGGCTCTTTAGCTGCTAAATGCTCAACTACTAGCTAAATGCTAACTTTGTTTTATGGCAGTTTGGTGCAGGACACAGTTGGTTTTTCCTCTCTCTGGCCTGAACACGGTTAAATTTGCCAGGAAGAACCAAAACAGTGATGCTGTGGGCCATAAATCCTACATTATCATCTTTAAGATGTTGAAATGCTCAACAGATTTTAGAGGAGCTGCAAAGATGGGAAAGAATTATTTGTAGGTTTATCAGTAGTGACTCTTCAAATGCACTAATTTCTTCTATTGGTGATATAAAAATGTCAATTTGTAAAGCTTATGATTAAATATGAATCATGGCTATTGTCAAATACATGAACAAAATGAATGATGGGACATGCCAAGTTAAATCTGCTAGTATGGATTTCTAAAAAAACAAATAAAATAAAATAAAATAAAAAAAAACATGCTGAATCAGTGTGTGGGATCTACTTTCACGTGCTGCAGGATACAACAGGTGCAGGCCGGATGGTGAGCAGCAGTTGTGAGGCCCATTGAGGCTTCATTAATGGAACAGGAAGAGAATTGAAGCACGAGGGCAAACACACACAACTCATTACCCCCTGGCTATCGTGTACCTTTCACACCACAACTCAAAGTGTGTGTCTGTGTGTGTGTGTGTGTGTGTGTGTGTGGTGCATTTACTGCATTTATAAGTGTTTGTGTGGGCGGGTTGGGAACAATTACAAGCTAAACTCCTTGGAGATAAAAACTGCATTATGCTATTTGGACTTAAGGTTGTGGGCTGCATTATAAACATCATAATGGCGAAGATAAAGAAAGATGACTTCAAACAATCACCTCATTAATAAAATCATTAGAGCAATTAGAGTGAGACAATACAACACCATCAGACTGATGCTGTTTTACCTGCAGTCCGCTTAGATGAAAAATGTTTGACGCCACTGGGAGCACCTTGGACATTAACAGTCCTCAGCTACCGAATCACACCCAAACCAGTGAGCTGACTGAGCTGACACTTGGCTGTTGGAGATGCAACAGGACATCCACCCTTTTACACCAGCATGTCGCTTTGGAGCCGCACGCACCCACCATCAGTCATACAAAGAGGCTTTAAATTCACCGTCAGCAGGGATACACTGCAGGTCTCTGTTCTGCATCCAGAGTCACAAGGAAATAAAGGAGAAAACACAGTCATACTGTATGTACACACTGTATGTGTTTAGGTGGCTGCACACGTCAGAGTTACTGACTTGTTAGGAGAAAGTTGTTGTGCACAGGTGTCAAAACGGGCCTGGAAAGTGTCTGTCATCACACACCAACAAAGAAGCTTCTGAGAAAAAGAGTATTTTTAGTCTGTGGCTGAAAGCTCCTTCTAAGTACTCATCGTTGCAGGTTTTCACCACATTTAACGCTGAGAGAAATGCATCCTTTTGCGAGGATGTTATTTTTCCCCTCGAATGCAGGCGTCGAGCTGACACTGACGGAGGATGATGCCCGCATGATTGAAACCAAAGATCCTGTCAGATTCGACTTTCCTTATGTTGCAGTGTAGTATGCAAAATAGTACTACAAAATAATAAAATGTGCTATGATTAGTTAAAGTCCTGCATTCAGATTTTAGCTCAGCAATATATTATGGAGGTAATGCACTGAAATACAGTCAAATATTGAACAAAAATGTTCATATTCTGAAAAAAAATCTTAAATTAATGAATATATTAATGTTTATGTGAATGTTTTGGGTGATGCTACACTAGTACATATATGTAGCTACTTCAAAGCATCATGTTTCTTTACATTTTTAATGCTAAATATTAAATATTTAAGCACAGCAACCCAATTCTTTCTATTTGTTTGCCTCATATTTTCAATACTAATGCACCTGTTTACTATAGCTCTGACAAAAAGGAAATACTTAAGGCACCGTAAAGTGTAATTATATTAAAAATAAATGTATTTAGTTCTATATTTTAATGTTTTTCATAAACAATTGTTCACATGCAGTAAATATGGTCCCTGTAAATGCCTAATTAGGATCTCCACTGTATGTGTGTATCCATCCTTGGCTGCTTTACAGCTTTTTTCCCCAGGTGTGTGCCAGAACAGGTGATTCCTAAACAACCAACTCCAGTGTGTCAGGCCTCATATGGAATAATGAATTGCTCTGCTTTTTTTTACTGCATTCAGTGGCCAGTATATCACAGCATTAATGAGGGAAACATTCCTTTTAATCATTGTCATCCACCGCTGGGCCCTCAGCAGGGGGACGAGAGCGTGTTTTGCCACTATAAATCAACTTTTTGGGAGGTTATATTTACTCTCAGTCGAATCCCCATCCCTCCATCTCTTCCTCCATCCCTCCTTTCCTCCCTCTCTCTCTCTCTCTCTCTCTCTCCCTGTCTCTCTCCCACCCACCCCAGTGACTCCACCCTTCAGCAGATAAAAGCTGTGTCCACAAGGTGTGTGTCTGTTATGAGCACATATGCCAGGGTTTCCTCTGTGTGGTTGTCTGTCTGCCTGCTATTCTGTGTCTGTGAGTCTGACTGCAGTGATTATTTCGCCATAAACGGCCATTCACGAAGGTAAGATTCACACTAAATCCAGTTGGTATTTTATGCACATGACAAATTAACTTTATTATCTGTTTATTTTCCTAAGTTATACTTTTTGTATCGCAATGTATGAAAGTTGATTTATTGCCTTGAATGCATCTTCTGTGGGTTGATCTATTGCATATAAACCACCCAACACATCTTCTAATAAGCACATTTTAATTGTCTTTATTGTAATTGAAAAATGTCATGAATGCATAATGATTGATTGATGCAAAACTCAAAATAAGTTTTCTTCTTCACTCTTTTGTTGTATCAATTTTTGACACAATCTCTCCTTTAAATATATCAACATATATATTCAATGTGTCTTAATGGGTTAAAGCTCATGGATATTCTTCACTCTTATTTTTTGTCTAAACACACTTGAGTGTCTTTTGTTGCTTTTGGAACCTATGAGATCTTATAGGTTTCGTAAATATGACCTTTAGCTGGAACTTTTTATTCCTGCACATCATCATCCTACAGAGCAGCAACCAGAACTGGTTCTCCTCGAGCTGCTGCAGGCACAGCATCCCTCCACAGAGCTGCACCCCGAGCCGCTGTACATCCATCTGTGAGAGGGAGCCTGTGCTGAAGGCAAATATCCATTCAGATGTCTTGTGTGCATGCGTGTGTGTGTGTGTGTGTGTAGAAAGCCAAACTGACAGATGTGTGCGATGGGGGCAACAGCAGCAGTTTGGTGAGAAGAGACTGCAGAGCAAACACCACTTTTGGCCCTGGAGCAGCTCTGTCTCTCTGCGGCCGGATTTGCTTCGTAACGCTTTCTCTCTCTGACGTTGCTCTTTGGTTTGGTGCCTCGTCAGGCTCAGCTACTGTTAAATTATTGACTTGAATTCTTCGCGGCTTGGTTACGGTGTATCCTATCTGGGATCCTGAGGAGTAAAGTGAGCTCAAAAGTTGAGGCTGAGCAAAGATAAATTCATTTCTACCTCAAGCCTGAAATGAAATTTGTAGTGAGTACACGTATTAATGGATTTTTAGAGCGATTGCCTGCTATTCATATAGTTCTGCTCTCCAAAAGGATGCACAATTTTTTTAACTGCATGACGAAAATGTAAGGAAAAGTTCTGGTTTCACGTGGCAGAAACATGGATTTCCTCCCAAAAAAAAGGTTTTTGTTAGGATGAAGAGCAGATCTTTTTCCTTTTGCTTGATTTTTGATATGTTTTTCTGTTTTTGCTTTCTCTCTCATCTGATGAATGTGCATGATGTTTACAGACAAATCGTTCATTGCGTCACTTTCAAGGCAGTTTAAGTGTTTCTCATCTTAATTTTTTAAACACTAATTGCTAATCATTGTTTTACATGAAGTGTCTGCTTTCCTGCTATTTTCTTGCATCTTTACTTGCCTCGCTTTGCATTGCATCACAGTATAAAGTCAGTGTGTGGCCTGTGTATTGACCTCAGTGTGTGAAAGGTGCTTGACAAGATGAGACCTTAAAATTTAGCTGCTCCTCTGCACAAAAAGTAACCTTTCAAATGGAGTGTGTGTGTACATATACAACATTGTAACGCTTCACCCCCCTGCACCTTGCGTTATTCAGCAAACTTTAGGAATGTGCGGGACAAAGGGACAAAAGAACGCTATGAAAACCAAGAATGATGGCTGGGTAAAGGAGAAGGGAAAGAAGCAAACACTCTGGTCATTTAGCTGCACAGCTGTGCCAGTGTGTGTGTGTGCATGTGTGTGTGTGTGGAGTTGCCGTGTTCCTCTGGTTTGTGTGCGGGGTTTGTTTGAATGAGAGCGTTTGCAGCATGACTTGAAGAGGTGTTAATTTTACAAGGTGTGCTTTGTGATAAAAGCTGCGTTTAGGGAGCCGAGGAGCTGCAAATGTTTTTCCCTTTTCACTGAGAAACCACAGCCGCCACCAGGGCACTTACAAAGATTGAGTGCGAGGGTACCGCTGGCTTAAGTATACATTTGTGGATGGTTTGCGGTGTAGAGAGAGGAAGGCAGAGCGATTTGCCAAGCATGTTCAGTGGGATTTAAGCACTAACTTTTTTGCCTTGGTGCCTGCAAAGTGAAATGTCATTTAGCTGCTTATTTTAGGTGCTTAATCCTTCTGCAAGGGTCTTTTTTATACACACAAACACACAGCATGAGCAAGATGTCCTTCATCTCCTATGTAGATTTTAGAACAGTTCTTCTCCTTGGTCTGTTAGCATGGTGGTTTGAAGAAACCCTCTGTCTTGTCCTCTGACCTCCACTGCAGTCTGCAAGGTGACTGAGTGGCCTCAGGTCACTGAACCAGGATGTTTCCAAAGGGAGGAAAGGGCCAGAGAGGGCAACCAGACAGACAGAGACAGAGAGGAAAGAAATGAGGCTGATGGCACAGAACAGATATGGCTCTGTGCGAACGGAGACACAGGAAGAGATGGAGATGGTGAGAAAAGTCTACCTGACAGAGGGCAGAGTATAGACAGATGCGTCTGGAGACAAGAGGGCGAGAGACATAGTGCTAATATTTCCATCTTGGTTGAAGATTAAAAGGGCTGTAGTGTCCATCAGGTGAGACTATGTGTATATAAGTAACTTTTTATGTTCAAAGCCAGGATGTTAGCCACAGATGTGCTTCCAAGAGGAAAGAGTCATTTTCCCTTTCCTTTTTCTTGCCCTGATGTACATTATTAGGTAATATTTCAACATATACAGTTGCAATAATGTCATTATGATGGCTTCACACCTTTTTCTAAAAACAGGAAGTGTCTTTCTGGTAAAAATAGATGAAATCATTTATAAATTAAGCTGGTGCTGCACTCCAGAGTTCACTGTTACCCATTCTGCAGTTATATCTGCATAATATCATTCAGTTTTATTTTTCCAGTGCCAGTACACAACAAAAGTCATCTCAATGCACTTCATACAAAAAGGTGGAGGTAGAGAGAAACCCAACAAATCTAGAGATTAACTTTAAGCAAGCTCTTTGGCGACAGTGGAAAGAAAAAAACTTACCTTTAACAATGAGAAACTTGCGGCAGAACCAGGCTCAGTGAGGGTGGCCGTCTGCATCACCCTGCTGGGATGAGGGTAAAGAGGAGAAAGGAAAGACAAACAATGCATAAAACAACAATAAACACTGATCAGAAATGTGTAACTCCAGCACTGTAAGGTCCACAAATCATTTTTTAGGTAATACCAAAACAAATAAACTTTCGTCAGTGGCAGTTTTAAATACTAATACAGTATTTTGTGTACTTAAAGGGCCAAAATTAAACAATAAAAGTGTATTTTTCTATTATGTGTGACTCCACCAACTGGAAATTGTAGTTTGTAATATTCCCTTGCTGCCTTCTATCCAGCCTGTATGAATCAGAAGAACTACAGAAGCTGAGGTGATATCGACATACTGTATTTTCGATAGTCTTTCTTTACACATCTGTCCAGAGGGTTGAGCAGCTGTTGCAGCTTTAATGACATTCTGGAGATTGCAGCTTGTATAAACCGCAGTAGCCAACACCTCAGTTTCCATGTGGCCAGGGCTGACTCATTGAAATGACAGCTTACATCCATATGACGCCCCTGAGTCCTCACACGTCGCGCACCTGATGAACAATTTACTGTGTTTCGTTTATGTAAAACGTCAAAAAAAGATGGACATCTGGAAGTAGTCAAGAAAACAGGGGAACACTGATACACATTTAAACACATACATGACACATAGACTGCTTTGAGGTTTGCTTATTTTTTAAACTGTCTGGGCCTGGCAGCACATGCTGAGAGCTCAGTGGTGGATGACCGGTCGTGTGTGAGTGTGGCAGCAGATGTTAAAGAACTGGGGTGTTAACAGCAGACATTTGTACCTCCGTGTCCCTGTGGTCTGGTGGTTAATATGGTGGGCCAGTTTGAGTGACACTCAGTGAAGGTGATGTGGTGTCAACAAAGACATTCATAAATGATATGGCAACTAAAGCAATATTCCTATTTAGATTGGCTTTTGTTAGCCGGAGTAGGGGCACAGTTGTTCTTTGGCCCAGACTGAAATTTCTTAGAAACTGTTGGTTAAAATTTTGTTTAGACATTCATGGTCCCTAGAGGATGAAAGCTAATAGCTTTGTTGATTTCCACTTCTTCTTTAACGGCACTTTGAGGCTGACATTTGGAGTTTTTAACGGTTGTGTATTTCCATTTTATGCTACTTAATACTTCTACTATACCATGTGTTAGAGGGAAATATTGTTTGTTCTACTCTGCTCCATTTATTTCACAGCTTTAGTTCCTTTTAAGGTAAAGATCTTACAAAATTGATAATACAGAAAGCTTAAAATACAACACATCTTTAAAGGTCAGAACTGTGATTTCAACCTTTTTGGCTTGTGATGTCTAACAAAAAGCACATGATGTCTAAGTTGGTAAGAGCTCCAGCAAACAGTGATTTTTCCATCCAAACTTCTCGTGTGGTTTCATCTCAGTAAATGCTCAAATGATCCAATTTCGCACCAAAAATCAAACATTACAGAAGAAGCCCAAAACTTGATAACAGACTGGTTTATCAGAAGTGAGTTTTTTCTTCTTTCTGCTCACATTATTCATCTGATGAGCTCTTTAATTTTAATATATAAATAAAAACTGCATATAAAGTAGTTCAAACAAGTGCAGTAACAGTAACATGCTGCTGATGTTTCACTATTAATAATCTAATAATGTCAAAATACATTAGTCAGACGTCCCATTTTCACTTTAATACTTTAACTACATTTGCTCCTTCAACATAAGGGTGATTTTTAATGCAGGTCTCTTATTTGTTATTGTGTTTTTTACATTCCTGTATAAGTCACATTAACAGGAATTGCTAATCTGTGGTGATCTTTTTCATTTTTCTCTATCATTAGTTCAAAATATCAGTTTACTCAGTCTTTTGATTCATGACTAATTACCTACAAGGTAAAAGCATAAACTGCTTTAGTTGCTTTGCTGTGTTTACTCCCAATAAGTAAACTTAATCACAAGAAAACAGAGTAAACTAAGGTGGTGAATATGATGAACATTATAGCTGCTTAACATCAGTATGATCGTGCTTTTATTCATTTAGCTCAAAGTACCACTGTGCTACAATGGCTATAGACTTGAACTGGTTTTCAGAGGCTCAATATGTGACATGAAAATCAATACTTTTATGGATTTTTTGTCACTGTATTCTCTATATTTTTCCACATTTTTGAAATACATAAAAACATCGAGACCATTTATATACAAATTTTATTTTTAAAAGATTTTTTTTAATTTTTAATTTAAGACACTGTTGAAATAGGCAATATCGCAAATTTGTTGAAAATATTCCCTTTTTATTTAGAAGATAATACTGTTACATTTAGGTTTAATACTATAAATACATTTTTAAAATTAAATATAATTATGGCAGTTAAGAAAAGTTTGTCCAGTAGCTTTACCAAGATTTGTTTGTTAAATGAGGGATATCTTGTATAATTAGATAAGTTTTCACAATAGAAATGTTGAATCAATGTGTTTCATCAGCATATCTATAAGCAGTGATTGTTTTTAGCATTATACAGTATATACATATATATGTGTGTGTGTGTCTTTTTTTGGCATATAACCATTATTTACATGATATCGTGAGATTTTCGCTTTGCCCTGAAATGTGCATGCGTGCCTCATAAACAAATCTGTATGAGTATGAGGTGTGATCTGAGTGACGCCTGGGTGACATCTGCCTGGCATGAGACTGTAGAACACGCTTGCTGTTCCTGTTTAGTCGCTGTTAAAAATAACTGCTTGTCAGGGAGTCACCACCGAGGGCGTCAAACTGCTTTACACCAGCGCATGAAAAATTAAACACCAAATCCTACCAGTGTGAGAAACAGCACTCGACACGTTAGTCACGCCATCATGACCTCTCACAGCTGTGCCACATTTATATGCGACTTCATGTCTGCCATCTGTGTGGACACCGCGGGATGACACCGGCACTTGAAAATAACTTTAATCGGCATAACAGACTCCTTTAACAGTCACTTTGTTATAACCCACCCTCCTCTCTTTCTGTTTTCTCTAATAACAAGTTTAAAAACGTGGAAATTGCTGGTTAATGTTTATGTCACGGTCTGAAAGTGGCCCTACTGTATGAACAAGTCGTTAGGGAGGCGACACTTATGTAGAATAATGTGTCGGAGAAAAAGCACGCCAGGTAAAGGCAGAAGGTGTTTCCATCACCCAGCGGTCGCCATGACAACGCCATGGTGTTGCTATGTGACACTGAACAGACCCCTCGTTGTACGGCCCGTCTGATGTGCAGTTGCAAGTTTTGTCAGAATATTTCCACCACTTTAAAAACATCTATGCAGCCACATACCAACACTGAGGCGATCTAGAGGGTAGTAAACCTGTCACAGTTATTTTCTTAAGCTTTTTTTTGTGTATGTATGGTGTTTGTGCAAATATATTTTACATCATAGTATACATTACACACCACTGATATATCTGTCATCTCTCCTACCAAGCTAAAAACACATAAAAAAGCACATTACATTTTTATACCATTTACACTTGCTGTGAATTCTGTAAATAAGTCAGAGAAATGTCACTGATCTCATTTCTTTTGGCAGAAAACTGACTGTTAAGTATTTGTCAGATGATCTTTAATTAAAATCTGTGAACACTTTTTTTGTGAAAGTAGCTCATTATCAGTTAATCTCATTTTTATGAAACATTTTTCACCTTTTTAAAGATTTTTCCTTTTGAAAAATCCTCCCTTGAGACAAACTAACTTCTTTTTAATTAAGATATGAACAAGAAATTCTGAAAAATGAAAGAATTATATCTGTTTGTTGATAGGTAACTGGGATCTAGTCTAAGCTGGGCATAAGTATTAACTCTATTAACTTAGCATGAACATTTATATTATTATATATATTTGGCAATATAATCTTATTTTATGAATCATGCTTGTCCTATCCTCTCATTAAGAGCTGTATGTTTAAGCACATAAAACTCAGACTTGTTGTGGAAAGTAAAGAGGAGTGACTGTGTCTAGCATACCATTAGATTGTAGGTGAAAGTTTGTACAAAACCTCATGGATTTCTTGACTTGAAGTATTTGTCGGCATAAATGTGTCTGAATTTTTTAATCCGACAAAGCCTTTTCTACCCCCTTGCATAGAGTGATGTTTCCTTTGCGACTTACAGACAAGGGAAGAAATGTAAAGTCAGTCATTGTACAGAATTGAGTGCTCTTTGTTGCAGGAATTAAACACATATTTGCTTAATTATGATGTTAGATCTTTTCTGAGTGTGCTTCTATTCCTGAAACATCTTCTGGTCTTCTCTTGTCAAACATTTTAAACACACTCTCAATTTTTTTCAGTGTTCATTCTTTCCTTTCTGTTTCTTTTTTTTTTTAGCTTTCGCATGTTTCTATCATCTCTAACTAAACCCCTTCTTACATGGTGCCTATTTGACCTGGGTGGGGAACTTAATGCAGCCTGATGCTAATGTTAGCCTGTGTCACACCTTGCAGTCACCACCTTTATACTTCCCCCAATTTCTTTGTGATGTCTTCTGACCTCATAGATTCATATGTTGATAAGGATACTGATAACAGATCACAACGACTGCCAGACTGACAAAAAATAGGTTCCAGATCTTGTTGAGAAAAGTCGGCAGCAGTCCTCTGGACTCTTTGGCATGTCTGGCTTCTGTCGCCGTGGAAACTAGGTGGACTTCCTTCAAAGGCCGGGTCTCATCAGGGGAGACAGTGGCATGGTCATGTCAAAATCACCAGACGACTGAGAAAAGGTCAAAGAGCGGGAAAAGATCCAAAGAGCCGGTGATGGAGTGGACACTAAGGATGTGGTTTAGGATGTGAATTAGAAAAACTACGGATAAGTCGACTATAAACTGGGACCGGGATTGTATTTGAACCTGAGTGGGGAGTAGGGATGGAAACAAGAGGATTAAGACTGAGATGGAAATGACACCACAGAAAACAAGTGGACACCCAGAGCAGCACCAGTGGGTTAGATATTGGACTTGAGACATAAATAGGTGTTCTAAACTCAAAAATGCACTTGTCAGATTTGGATAAAGGCTGAAAATGTAAAATACATGGATCTTTTCTAAGCAGAATTAACCTGTGAGGACAAGTATTGTTTTCAGGTTTGTTGAGGGGCCTGTTTGCATTCTATGCTTCAGGTTCTCACCGAATGTGACACCTTCCTGTGTCGTTTCCTGACTTCTTCTCGACTTCTTTGCACCATTAATGAAATTATTTTATTGTTTGGGGATTTATTTTTGAGTCAGTACCTTGCAGTAATGCAGGAATGACAAGAATGCTCTTATTAATAGCAACAGGAGGGTTGTGCACACCAGTGAGTTAGCTTGGAGGTGACAGAAATACTTCACACACTTGTAAAAAAAAAAAAGAAAAAAAAAAGCCTGAGTGTTCACACAAATGTTGCTATTTTCTCGTCACTCATCGTCTTCATTCAAGTTATATAAATCCTCCTTTCCAAGTAAGTCTGAGACAATTATGACCTAAAATAATGTGCACATTAGTATGATGTCATCTCATCACTGGGCTTATTTACTCTGCTAAGCTGCAGAGCACTCAGATATGATTAATTATAGCAGTGGTATTGAGGCATCATTGCTTTGATAGTGTTACAATTTTACTAGTCAGATTTAAAGAAAAGATTATACATGGTTTCACCCTGACATACAGACACAAGAGAAACTGAAAAAAAAAATCTGTGAAGCATCTAGTATGGCTCCCTCTTGTGGACAAAATTCGTAAGTGCTACCATTTGCATTGTACATTTTTATTTGCCCCATCTGTGCTGTTTATGCAAAGTCTCATTGGCACAGATGGCATGCGATAGCTCACTGGACTAATTTCAGTTTAGCCTGAGCCAAAGTGGAAAATAACACAGATCTAGCTTATTTAGAAGGTTATAAATCACCACCAGTACATTATAAGATATAGTTTGATTAGTAGAGATCATAAATTTATTAAAGAGATACTATTTTGTAAAATAATTTTGTAATTTGTGTCATCTCTAATCATCAAAGTGCAACTGCAAAGAATTCTGTAAGGGTCATTCATATTCTGGTCTGGTCTTTTTTTTTTTTACTTTTTCATAGTAAAATGTAGACTTCGTGTGAGAAACAGAATTGTGGTATTGAACATCACAATAACTTTGTGCTGTTGTTGCTGCTATTAACACTTCTCCTTTAATATTTTTTTTAACAGAAGAAGGAAGTCATTCTACAAAATACAGCTCCAAGCATTACAACAGTTTTAGTTCAGTGAAAATATGTTTCAAAGATCCAGATTTTTTGTAACAACATTATATGACACAACCTAAGTGTAGCTGACTGCAACTCACAGCTCACAAGTCCATTGTGCAATTCCAATGTATGTCCATCAGAGGGTGACGAAGTGCAGCCTGTTACTGCCCGCACTTTGCAAATGTGGTTGTCCACTTGACTCACTTCAAGATTTTCATGATATTGCAAAAAGTGCTGGCACGCAATCAAACAAGATGTGAAAGTAGCTGCAGCTTTAGCTAATGATTTGTTTTCTCTAATTTCCATACAGGCCTCGGCCATGCCTCCCTTCCCTGCCTCCCTCTTCCTGACCCTGTTCCAGCTCGCAGTCCTTACGTATGTGAGTGGCGGGGCATACTACGGACACAAACAACACCCTCAGCCATACCAGCCAATGCAGCATATCCAACACATGGGCATGGGCAAAGAAGGCTTTCCTCAGCAACAGTATCTTGGCAAAGAGATGCCCTATATGCAGTATCCCCATTACAGGAAGGAGATACCCCAGATGCCAATGCACAAGGGCAAAGAAAATCCTCGTAAGGGAGGCAACTACAACGGCGGCCAAGAAAAAGGTGAGAAAACCAACTTTTTAACAGACAAATACCAATAATCACCAAGAACACATATATTCAGATATATAACGTGACATTTTCTGCATAAACATGACAAGTGTACAAATGTGTTCCTTTTTTTAATAGAATACAAAAAATTGTTTGCCAAAGAAAAGTATTTATGGGATATGCTTTTACACCTAACTATGTCTAAGTTGTGTGTGCATATGTGTGCTTTCCCAGTTTACAACTTCGTAACAAAATGCCTGTCCATGTATTTTCAAATTTATGATTTTTTGATTTAATATTTATCTCATTGCTCTTAGGTCAGACGGTCCCGAGCGGCGCTGAGGGAATTCCCCAAGGAGAGCAAGGCCCAGCTGGACCACCTGGACCAGAGGGACCACAAGGACCTCCAGGGCCACCAGGGAATGGACAGCCAGGACCAGCAGGACGACCAGGACCTCCTGGTCCACCAGGAATACCTGGAGTGGGAAAGCCAGGTTTGCCCGGACTACCAGGAAAACCAGGAGGAAATGGTGAGGCTGGGCCTCAAGGAGAAATGGGCCCCAGGGGTGAAGATGGGCCAGCTGGTCAGCCAGGGCCTCAGGGTCCACCAGGACCACCTGGCCTTCCCGGAATAGGTAAACCAGGGGTACAGGGATTACCAGGCCAGCCAGGGCCCAAAGGAGAGCCAGGTCACAAAGGTCTGCCAGGACTACCAGGATTACCAGGACCCAAAGGAGACAAAGGGATGGGGCAACCAGGACAACCTGGTCACAAAGGGCTCCCAGGTCCCCCTGGACCTGCTGGCCCAAGAGGGCTGCCTGGTTTTGGAAAACCTGGGTTGAATGGGGCACCTGGTCCACAAGGACCACCAGGAGAGAAAGGGCATCCTGGAGAGCCAGGACCAGCTGGACCACCTGGTGAAGGAGGACAGCCTGGCCCACCAGGTCTACCTGGTCAAGGAAAGCCAGGTCAAAATGGCTTGCCAGGACAGCCAGGTATGCCAGGTGCAAAAGGTCATCCAGGGCCACCAGGTTTGCCAGGAAAGCCAGGACTGCCTGGATTTGGTAAACCAGGACTTCCTGGACCAAAGGGTGATAAAGGTATGGGAGGACTACCTGGATCTCCAGGACCTAAAGGAGATAAGGGTCATGGAGGACTACCAGGTATGCTTGGACCCCCTGGACCAAATGGTCCACCGGGTCCTGCAGGCCCTATGGGACCCCCTGGAGGCATAGGTGCACCTGGTCCCAAAGGAGAATGTGGAGAAGGAGGACCTAAAGGGCTTGATGGAACTCAGGGTGAAGCTGGCCTTCCAGGAATACCTGGGAAGGATGGTCTGCCAGGAGATCGCGGAGAGCCAGGACCAAGAGGTCCACCAGGACCAAGTGGTGGCAAAGGAAACGATGGGCATAAAGGTCTACCTGGTACCCCTGGTCCTCCAGGACTTCCTGGTCTGAAAGGACAAGGTGGGTCACCTGGTGAAGTGGGACCTCAAGGTCCTAAAGGAATCCCAGGAATGGATGGTGCAGCAGGACCAATAGGGCCCAGTGGCCTTCCTGGGTCAAAAGGAGATAGTGGTCCTCCTGGTCCACCAGGCATTGCAGGTGAGGGCAGTCCAGGACTACCTGGTCCCATAGGACCCCCAGGAAAAGAAGGCCCATCAGGACCTGCAGGACAACCAGGCCAGCCTGGTCCACCTGGACCACCAGGCCCACCTGGACCGCTTGGTCTGTCTCCCGAAATGGCAGGAGTGCTCTCAGAGATGGGCCCAGGACTAGATGGTGTTAAGGCTGGAAGTTATGGTAAGAAGGGCAAGTATGGAGGCAATGGAGCTGAAATAATGGGTCCTAGTGGGCTGGAAATGCCAGCATTCACAGCAGTAGCAACAACTCCCTTTCCACCCGTGGGCACTCCAGTTGTCTTTGACAAGATCTTGTACAATGGTCGCCAAAACTACAACCCTCAGACAGGAATTTTCACCTGTGACATGCCTGGCATTTATTACTTTGCCTACCACGTTCATTGCAAAGGAGCTAATGTGTGGGTGGCTTTGATGAGAAACAATGAGCCGGTGATGTATACATATGATGAATACAAAAAGGGTTTCCTAGATCAAGCATCAGGGAGTGCAGTATTACCTCTACAACCTGGGGACACTGTGTATGTTCAGCTGCCCTCAGATCAGGCTTCAGGACTTTATGCTGGGCAGTATGTGCATTCCTCCTTTTCTGGGTTCTTGTTATATCCAATGTAAAACCACAAACTGCAGGGAGAGAGAGGCTTCAGTGAGAATGAAGTGGGAACTTAATTTTTTATCAAATAAAACATGATCATAAATTACCATAGACTCAGCAGTTGTTTAATGTAAAGTCAACAAACTGTTGATCTCATCAACACAGATGAGATGACAAAAAAAAAAAAAAATTCAAGGAAAACATGCAATTTTATGGCCTGTATATACAGCAGCTTTTATACTATACAGCCATAGTGTTGTTTTAATTGGGCAATTGGATAACAGCATAAACCAAAACTATTAAGAGAGCAATTTTTCATTAGGTGCAAACACATGAAGGAAACAAGTGAAGTCTGTGTAGAAGAGGACAAAACAATTTGTACAATGTTAATCACATTGTTGCAACAGTGTCAAATTCAGTCTCTGCATGTCTTTAAAATTGGCAGCTACCCCATGTGGCAAATAATGTGAACGACAGTACAAAACATGAAGACAGTAAATATTGATTTTAGTAGGAAATGTGTATTGTTGCATGCATACCTTTGTATGGAAGCATTTTTTGTTTCTCAAATGGTAACAGCAAGCATAGAGTATGATATCTTGAGAAAGACAATGCAGATTGTTACAAGTTTTGCATTACAGCAGTTTGTACATGTCTGGTGTTTTAAAGGTGAACATACGTTTGGTTGAGAAGTCTGAAAAGGTCTGAGTCTAAGTTTTGGGAAAAGATGGTTGTAACTGTAATTTTCAATGGATCAACATCTAAAGCTGCCCAGTAGATTTTAAAAAATAATTATATCAGCAAAACATTGTAGGAGAATGAGCAAAGCGGCTTTCAGTTACATATACAAAAGGAAAGGTTTTGAAATAAAGAAGTGTATAAAGGAGTTGCGTATATCAGGGACACCTGTTGTTGGTGGGTGATTATTAATGGAAATGTACTCTCCTGTAGAAGAATGCAAAACGTAGGTGGTCAAAATGTAACTATAAAGAACCTCAGCAAGTACTTTGCTGATTGACAAGAGTAAGAATGTGATAATAATTTAATGTTTGCAGATAGGTTTGTGGGTGTCGTGCCATAAAGAAACCATTTTGTTCAAAAACAGACAATTCAGTGTAGTACATATGCATGCTCTGAGTTGTGAAAACCACTCCACACACTGCATTAAATTGTACAGGTACAGGTGACACACACCTTGCATGTGAACACACACTTGTATAATAGTACAAAATAATACTCCACAGGAATTATGGAGTGTTTCAGTCAGTCCTGCAGTTACAAGACAAATCTCTCTTTTTGAACAGTGACTCTGCTTTTGAATACTTTCATTTCATTTCAAAATCATGTTACAAAACAAATTGTTTCCTGTTATCCTTTTTATTTACCGCTTTAATTTAAAATTCTTTAACTGTTTCATAAGTGATGATTGCAATTAGAATCACGTCATGCATGAACAATTTTAGCTGTAATGGCAGCATATTTATTAATAAAAGGATGTCATATAAGGAAAACAAATTACGGTTTTCTATTTTTAAGTGAAAATCTTTAACAGTGAGATTTGTTTAGAAGTGAGACAACCAAATAAAGTTCCAACACGTCCTTGATGCGCTTTATTTAGTACATCGTGCTGTATTACAATTAATGGACTGGAAGCAAGTATTGAATGTTTAACAACAGTTCTGTCAGTAATTTATTATTGTTCAAGCTGGTCACCTACACGCAATGAAGAAGTCATGAAGCATGAAAACCTTTAAGGAAAAGTAACCATGGTGCCGATGTTGTCATTGTAACCAAATATTCTGTGTATTAATGTTTCAAGTTTGTTATTATTGTCTGTGATGTTTTTTCTAAATAAAAATTGTTTAATTAAAAAAAATGTCATTGACATTATCTTGAATTTCAGAGAAAACTAATCAAAGCCAGTGACACAAAACTGCCTGATGAAATTCACTGTGGGGACTCATCAGTTACCAGTAGATGTTGACGGGCTTGTTGGATGATACACTTCCTGTCTGTTGACCTAACTGATGATATTATACTGTGCAGGATTGCTGGATACTAACAACATTTTTAACATGCATGAAGTTGGTTCTAATTGTTTTTTTTTCCTGCATGTCACATTATAAAACACTTGTACGGTTGGTTACATTTATCTGTAAATGTCATGGAAATAATCATTATAAATCTGTCATCAGTGAAATAGTAACTAATTTAAATAGCTTAGAATAGCCATCACTTAGCATTCAGGTTTCAGGACTAATAACATTGTGAGAGATGCCTTGGCTTTTAATAGGACCACAAATCAACTTATTACCGGCTCATGGGGTTAAAATGTCAGGCATATGTCCAGGACTGCATAACTCCAATAGCCCGGAGAGCTTCAGGGTTGTGTGTCAACTGATTTGTGCTATTTTTAACTGGAAATGCGTGCGAAAGATTTACAGCTAAAGCACTGTATTAACCAACATGGTAATGCACACTTTTACTGTGGTGTATAAATATTATTTATCTGGTTTCAAACTTAATCTCACTGGAGTGAAAAGGCTCTTTGAGGGAAGGTCTCATCTTAATATTTGCCTTTTCTGGAAGAGGCTTGTCTTGTAAGTATATTCCTAAATTAATGCATTCATTCAAAACAGAAAATATTCTGATAGACAAATCAAAGATAGCCTTAAACACTGCACACAGAGGGAGAAACAAACAAACACATTGCCTCTGACAGGATGCTCCATTCAGGAAATGATGCAGCCCTCAGAGATGAACTGGGTGTGTTGTGAGCAGAGATGCTGATGCTGCGGTGGGTGGGACTTTCGGTGGACTGTGCGCATGCGCAGATCTGTTTCCGATGTTCATTCATCACATCTGCCGTTGAAACAAATTTAAACAACGAAGTCGACCAGACGTGAGGAAATAAACTCTGTCGGTAAGATAATTTCGACTTGATGTGAAACTCCGTTCCCAATTCTGAAGATTAAACGACGCCAGCCTAACATATAATATAGATATTTAGATTTATATTATCTGTTTAAATCTAATGCTGAATGATGTTTGCTAGCGACAGCAGCTAACACGTTAGCCTTCTTTAAATCAGTACAACAGCCCAAATTTGTTTTGCCTGATATTAGTCATTTTCAGTTGAAATAGCTGTTCGCATTATGGTATGAGAATAAGACAACAGCTAGTCTTATAATGGCTGATTCTTTGTCATTATTTACCTACTTTATTTCCTCTCTCTTCTCGGTGTCCTTACCTGCCCCGTTGGTCCTATTATAATGGGATATGAGCAGATTAGAGATGATAACGTGCTAAAGCCGGAACAAATAGTGGTCCGATTAGTTAGTGTTTCCTAAAGCCCAAGATGATGTCTTCACATATTTTTGCTTTGTCCACAACCCGAAGATGTGCAGTTTAGTGTCATAGAGGAGTAAGGAAACCAAAAAATATTCAAATTTAAGGAGCTGGAATCATAATTTAATGGAATAAAGTTAATTAGAATTTAAAAATTATTTAATCAGTTGATCAATTTTCACAATAGTTGGCAATTAGTTTAATCGCTGTGGCTCCACTTTGAATTTCCTGAATGTCTTTTGAGTTTTGATTCTTCATATAAAATCTGAAGACATCACCATTCTAGAAAATTGTAATCTGCATGTTTTCATGATTTTCCTACATTTTGTAGTTCAAACAATTAAGTGATGAAAGATTTTAAAAAAAAATAGTTAGTTGCAGCCCTGCTTGTATCAACTCATTTGTTTTGTCTGTTAGCAGGTTGATCTCAACATGACGTCACGTGTTGGCCCTCGAGCTGCTGGTGCTAATGGCACTGACTTCAAACACAAAGAGAGGGTAGTTCCACATTACCAGATGAGGCAAGATACAATCTATATTATATAGTATCTATGTCTAAGATTGGTCATTAAATTTAAATGTTATCTCTGAATCTCTGTTTTCTGTTTTGCAGTTCTGCCCTGAAATCAGAGGTGCGGAAGTTAAACTTGGTCCACCTTATAATCTGGCTGCTGGTGGCTGCACAGATGACTGTCAGCCACTTCAACCTGGTGTCACATGACACAGTGTCCATGCCGTACCAGTGGGAGTACCCCTACCTGCTCAGCCTCCTGCCTCTGCTCTGCAGCAGCCTGTCACTCCCGAAGAACAATATCAGCTACCTGGTCCTATCTATGATCAGTGCAGGGCTGTTCTCTGTGGCACCTCTTATTTATGGTGGTATGGAGATGTTTCCTGTAGCACAACAGCTTTACCGCCATGGAAAAGCCTACCGCTTCATTTTTGGCTTCTCTGCAGTGACTGTTATGTACCTCATCATGGTGGTTGCTGTTCAAGTGCATGCCTGGCAGTTATATTACATGAAAAAACTA
Organism: Dascyllus trimaculatus; assembly: GCA_024666655.1. Classification (NCBI taxonomy): domain Eukaryota; kingdom Metazoa; phylum Chordata; class Actinopteri; family Pomacentridae; genus Dascyllus; species Dascyllus trimaculatus. Next base: position 13,619,765 of record CM045456.1, on the reverse strand, counting down.
TTAGACTCATGGTTTAACGCCACTCAAGAGAAGAAGAAGAAATAATGGAGTAAAGAAAGCTGTGGTTAGGCAAAACTGTGTTTTTATCTTAATTTATACATGAGGTATGAGTCTTATTTATGTCTACTTATTCAGCCATCATTATTGTGTAACATCATGCATTAGAAACCAGTGTTCTCTAACACATAAATGTCAACTTAAGTAAGCTGTACAAATTATGCATTCCTGGACACTATTATTTATTTGAAGCAGACCACAATTGGTGTCTAGCACACACAATGAAAGGGCTGTACTATGAAGCAAGACTATTGGGTTAACAAGATATGTTGAGCTTTAAATCAGTGTATTCACTGTCTTGAAACTGCATCTCCTTTAACCTTTCAGTTGAAACCACTATCATGATATTCATTATCTCTGATTGGGATTTTAGGTTTTGTCAACTTACACAAAGAAAGCCTGGCTATGTCGGATTTGTTTCATAGTACATGCCAAGATAAAGTTGTAGCCTCTCAAAGAATACTCAGAGAATATTGCCATAATTTGAAAAGAACAGATATAGAGGTAAAGGCATGGTCTGTTTCAACAAACACATTTTTCTTAGAAATTGTTCTTGTATGTGTTAAAAGAAGTAGATTTGCCTTTGCTGCAGATGTGCTGATGCTTTCTCTTTCATTAAGTCTACCTCTCATAATATTTTTTTTTGTAAATGCAGTTAAGCAATTAAAGAATGGTGTTAATATCTGCCTGCACTGTTGTTTTTATTATTATTACTGTTATTATTATTTGGTGCTTTCATTCAGTTCCAGAAGTACAGTTCAATTAAATGGCCTATATACGGAATAAAGTATGCATTGTGAGCAAAATTTTAAAAAAAAAAGAAGAAGAAGATAAAAGTGGACGAATGATCTTCAGCTTGCTAAGTTTGATCATCTACAATTAGGGAGCCCCTTTGTGTGACGTCTGCGCCTGCGCGTAGTGAATGCCACGTACTGGTTGACGTTGACAGTCTGTAAGGGCACTTCCTGATGCTGGTGCCCGGCTCTAGCTAGGCTAGTTAACACATTAGACTTTCACGGTTCGGGGGAAACCTGTGAAATACAGCGTGGTCAAGTCGTCTGATTCAGGTAATAGACGCTCTCGCACTTGCTGTCCAGTTGTATTACGATTTAGTTTTGACCATACAGCGGTTTGTGTGCTACCACTGTTTGACTGATATGCTGCTCGTTAGCATGCTATGTAGTTAGCGCTAGCTGGCTACGCAGGGAGCTAATGCTACGCTAGCTCGCCCAAACAGGTGTCGAGACTGATTCGTAGGAAGTTGCTGGACAAAAGATGCACTGGTTCGCTAATAATTGTAAAAGGCGAAGTTGGGACATCACTAAGTTAAGATTATGTTTCCTTACTTCGCTCTGAGTGCCTTTTAAAAGTAGCTATCACAAGTTGTACATGAATCCCTTTTTAGCCGACGTTTCACTTTAACATGAAAGCAGGCTATCTTACTGCAAGTCTTTCAGCTATACAACAGGAAAATAAAAATATCAATGACTTTTGCTCGGGTTGTGCTGTCTACAATCTCATCATTGACATAGCAGCGGTGAAACGGCCTAACAAACGCTAGCAGTCATAGTGAATTGCTGTTAATGGGCCACTGACAGATGACTCTGCGATTGAGCGTCTCTTACAATCAGCGCCAGCTAAGCCTCCTTTCAGTGGCGTTTTAAACGTCTGATTCTGATGCCCCCGAGATTAATTTGGTGGAGCCAATCTCGGTGAAAATCGGTTTGCTTGTCGCCCCTATTAAACATCACTGTGTGCTAAACGCTAGCTACCACACAATCCCTAGCATCCAGCCAATTATTCATCTGGCTAGGACAGTCAAAGCCGTAGCATTTCTGGAATTAAATTCACAGTAGTGTAACGTCCAGCTTACAACATCAGCAGGTAACGTCATAGTTAATCCAACTGGGGAGTCCACACGAGCAATGAGACACGAGAGTTGATCACAGACTGCCTTGTTTATATGTATGTAATGTTGCAGTGTTGATGCAGGTCTGGGACTGTAAACATCATCTTTTATCTATCTAGTATACGGATGATCATATTCTGATTAATAACTTCATTATATGTATTTATAAGAGCCGCTAAATTGAGTTGAAAGCTTTGTCTTATCATAACGGGTGATTTTTTGGGTCAAAGTCTATAAAGAGGACTGTAATAGCACACAGCAGTTTTTGCCACTTCACTAGGGGATGTTTGACCCTTAGACTCTGCAGTTAAATGAGACTGTCTGATATTGTTACTAAGGAGACTGTTTGATCAAATCATTAAAGCAACGGGAAACTCTTTCCTCTTTGTTATTGTCAAGGTTCCTTTAATCAAGACAACAAAGCTCCCTGACAGCAAAGAGGAGCAACAAAATTCTGCATAATCCCATTGTCCTCATTACAACAACCACATTCTAATCATAAATAACAGCTCTTACAGCAGCCACTTCCCCTGACCTGTTAACCTACTTACATGCACAGTGTCTTACCAGAGTCCTAACTTAACTATAATGATAAAACATTTTGATGTTTTTATTCATTGAATATATGTCATGTTATATTTTATTCTCTAAGGTAGATGTACATGTAATTTAGCATCAAGCACATTGACTGTCATTATTTTAATTATTATCTACCCGTGTAATGGTGTAGCATGTTGCTACTTTTACATGTATGATTGTTTTTTGCAAACCGTATGCTAAGTTTTGTCAGTTGCCTTGCATTTTTGAATCTGAATCCTTTTATTGTCATTATGCGCACGCTTCCAAACACACAATGAAATTACAGGTGAAAAAAGTCTTACATGACAGACCAAAGTGCCCCCACACATCAGACTCGACCAAGCTTCCAAGCTTTACCTGAATTCACCTTGTTTCTTACAATAGGACAGTGATTTTAGTTGAATTTACAGGAGTTTAAGTTGTACACGATCAAACAGTGTGCACTGGTGGTGCTCAAACTGTCATGTTACTATTTTTTTTATCTCACTGCTGCTCATTCTGTGTCCTCCACAAGTTCTTATTCAATCCCAAGCTGACTTATGGCCTATGTTGTGAATTGATGCTGTATAATTAAACATGAATTGAGATGACAGATTAAAAAATATGTCATTAACCTAAACATTTAGAAAAGGCTTAAATTATTTATGACCTCCTTATTATGCCATTAATAATGCACCGCGTTAGTACAGTCCCACCTGCTTAAATAAGTGTCATCTTACTGTGCATTTATTTGGTTATTTTGTTTGTTTTACTTCCAGACTAAATTTGAAATTGACTTTTAGAAAGAAAAGAGGAAAACTGCAACAGCAGGCATGTTGTTTACTTGGCTGCTTTTATAACTTACTCTCTTCTGCATGCGTTAAGTGGTGGGAGCAGAAGAGGTCGGACGGCACCATGAACGGCCAGCTGGACTTGAGCGGGAAGCTGATCATCAAAGCCCAGTTGGGCGACGACATCAGACGCATCCCTATCCATAATGAAGACATTACCTATGATGAGCTGGTGCTGATGATGCAACGTGTCTTCAGGGGCAAGCTGCAGAGTAACGACGAGGTTACCATCAAATACAAGGATGAAGGTGAGTCAGGACACAGGCAGTGGCTCATATTTCCTCTCTGTTAATTGCTCTCAACTGTGAATGTCAAGAAGTTTCCTGTGTGGTTTATGGGTAGGATCTCAACATGTGTTTTCTTAAAAGTTATAATTTATAATTTGCTACACACCTAATCCTCTGGTCTTTCTTTTCCCTGTTTATAGATGATGACCTCATCACCATCTTCGACAGCTCTGACCTCTCCTTTGCCATCCAGTGCAGTAGAATACTCAAACTGACATTGTTTGGTAAGACAGTAAAGCCTTTTCCCTTTTGTCGTCCTTCCAGAAGCATACAAGCAGTACAAGTGTTTAGTTTCAGCTGTTACAACAGGCAGTCACTGGAGGGCAGTCCAGCTTATGTTTCACTCAACAAATCTCAGCTCCTCACTGTCCAAATAAAAGTTGTGTGCACTCGCTTTGCACTAATTTGGGGTGGAATTTCTGTGCGTCTCCTAGCACTGCTCCACCAAACAAACAGTGTAGATGGACATCTTCACCAAATCACATTGTGCCAGTTATACTGGTTCCTTATCTTAATTTTAAATATGTGCCACCCCCGTTAAGTCAGCAGTTATTCACCAGCTCAGTAGCTGCATGACTTCAGGTTTAGCTCATAGAAAAAGTAATTAGACATGCCAAACAGCCAATAGGCCTCACTCTCACATGTTATTTGGGGCTTGTTTTGTTAGTAGCCACAAAGTTGTGTTGCAGGCTCAGGACTAGTAATGTATACATTACATATACTAAAGAATTATTGTAATCATTAGTTGAATAGGAATAAAAATGTGCTTTAATGCAAGAGCCTAACAACTATGTCATACATATCAGCTTTATGGGTAAAGACTGTTTTGTCTTTGGATTTATGGCTATTACAAGATCCAAAAAAATGCTTTATGTATCCATAAATTTTGACCTAACATAAAAATGTGGACAGAAAAGAAATGCAGGCAGATGCAGCATTCATATTAAGGTATATTGCACATCGATAATTGAATTGTATTGATCACAAATGCTGCGTGGGTTTTTGTTTTTCATTCCGTCACAGCACCATTATATTTTGCATCTGCTTATGTTATTCTGTTACTTGTAATTCATTTAAATCCAGGACTATGTTCAGTATTTAGCTGTTACTCTTAAGGATGTTTCGGGGCCGTCTCTTTCCTGCCTGAAAATAAATTGTTGTAGAGATTTGCCAGTACAGGAATATAAATATGAATAGAAACTAAAAACTTAAAACTCTACTTTGAAGTGAAAAATACAATAATACTCACTCACTCTGCTTTTGAATCTGTAATAACAACATGATGTTGTTCCCTTTGCTCTGTTCTTAGTTACTCTGTCATCCTGCCACTTCTATTATTAGCCGGGGAACTGCAATTTATTTTTTTCTTTCTTTCTAAAAAAAATTTTTTTTTACTTCCTACAAATCAAAACTGAGCGCTGGCTCATCATCACATGTCATGACCTCACGTGGAAATTACACTCTCCAACATGTGTGAAGACTTAAAGGCAGAGAGAGTAGCAGGAATCTCATGGCGGCCTGCGTCTCAGCGCTGTGCCTCATGACCCCATGCGTCTCTGTTCAGCATTATCCACTCAGACAGAGAAACTTGTGTGAGAAAGGAATGTAGCGCGATCTCCAGTCCCGCATTCATTCTTTTGCAGTGGAAATTTCACTCCTCAGTCAATTTGCAGCGGGAAGAAAAGGCTTGGAAGTAGTTCTAGGTGCCCATGTGGTGCAGGTCACGTAGGGTTGAAGATTGTGCAGAACTGTGTCCTGTGTTTCCTACAGATCAACAGGTTTCTGTTTAATGTCAAATGTTAAATGCAACAAACCAGGGCCCTTTCTTCTCATGTAGTCCAACTCCATTGTTAGTTGAATGCTTAGCTGGCAGGGTGGGGTGATGGTGATGAAGCTCATAGTTTCTGTTGATCTGGCTGCTGCTGTTAATGGCTCTGTGGAATCAACCATGTGATAGATGATCCCTGTAATCCCAGGTATTTACAGTGTGGAGCCAACAGAACTGAGACCGATCATTATTCATAACATTCACCTATTTAGTGTGGAGCTACCAGGTTTTTTCAAACTGTCAAAGTGCTAAAATTTCAGCATCCCCCGTGTTTATTTTACATTATGCTGATGTTACTTTATAAAGCAGTGTTGAATTGAGCTGTAATTTCTGCAGAACTGTCAGTTATTGTTTACTAATGTCAGATTTCCATTGTAATGTTTTTGGATGTTCGTGGTTGAATAGAAGCCCCAACAGTTTACCGCTTCTCTGTGTTAACAGGATATTATCAGCTGTTAGTCCCTATAAACACTTAGATTTTTAATCAGTCTGTAGGCACTCAAGTGTTTGTGGGGTGTGAGCCCATGCTTCTTGGGTTTTCCTGCCACATTTGGTTTGTTTTGCCGTCTGCTGGGCTGTTGACACTTTTTCTGCACAGCCTAAACAGGATATTCCAGAGTCCATGGCCGTGCCGTCATCATCTGTGTCAACAAGCACTTTAAGCTCAAGACAGCAAGTGGGAAATGATCGTAATTAATGAGATACAGACTCAGTAGTGTGCTAAAATGTCCCTTTAATAAAGGTATGAGCTACTGGGGGATTGTTGTGTTCTGTAAAAGCACACAAGAGTGTAGTTCTATCCATCACCCTTCTTAAAATGAACACACAACCGGAGTGGGCCATGCAGAGATGGAGAAGTGTTTGACTTTACAGGACCCGTTCCCCAAATAAATATGAAGGATTTGCTTGATTTGCTCACTTTGGTTCCCTCTCTTCATTTTATTATCTGCAGTGAATGGTCAGCCGCGGCCTTTGGAATCCAGTCAGGTGAAATATCTGCGCAGGGAGCTCATTGAGCTCAGGAATAAAGTCAACAACCTCCTTGATAGCCTGGAGCCCCCCACAGAGCCTGGTCTGGCTGCGACAGCACCGGATAGTGGTAAGCATTACACACTTGAATTAGCCTAACAAATCAGCTGATATTAGCTCATTGCAGATGTAATGGTGCATACAGGGTGTTTTCAGATATGAAACATGAAATTGCACTACAGAAATTCATTAAATGCCAATGTTCCAGAGTCTGATTTCCACTGACAGGCTGATTTTTCAACAATAAAATATCCCAAATTTGCATCTTTTTATATCAGGATTGCTTGTGATTCCTATGTGTTTAAATTAAAGGACATTAGGCAGTCAAATATTGACGTCAGTATTTAATTCAGTGGTATTCCTATAGTGCCAGATCATAACATATGTCATTTCAGGCCACTTTAGAGTCATGCAGCTGTGTAGGGACCTCAAAAATCAGTTAGGCTTCAATAAACTGGTATTTAAATTGTGTAACATAAATACTCTTTATTTCTGCCTTATCATGTAAAAAACCCAGACATATTTGCACACAAATTTTGGATTAGCAAATTAGTTTTCGGCTCTAACATGCATCCACTAGAGCAAAGAGAGACTCATTTTATCGACAGCGATTCTTGATTTAACCATCTCCTGCTTTGTTGTTGTTTTTTTGCTTTACTTCAAGATGTCAAACCACGTATGTTCAGTCTCCTAATCTCACTGATGTGGACAATATGACCTCCTTAACAAATCACAGTGTTCCACAGTTTTATTGCCAGAGTTGAAGAGCTGCGTCCCACAAAGACTGGCACCAGACTGAGACAGTTTACAAGAGTCAGTAACTGGTGGAATAATTTAATACATTCTTTAAAAGAGTATTTGCCTGCAATTATACACTAAATTTGTTACATACTGCATACATACTGGTTCAGTCCAGTTTGATTGTGGTCACTGTTCCCCACATGTTTGCAAATGTCAAGCAAAAACAGGCCCTTTCATTATAATCACAGCTGAGACTAAAGCATTTATATGAGGAACATGTGAAGTCATATTTTAGCATGGTCGTAGGTTGCTGTATTAAAGCTGATTTCGCATCGCAGTTCCTCTTTCAGCTTTGGGCAGCTTTTTATTTCCTCATGACTCCCGAACAAATACATTCTCATATGTGATTTTCCTGGAAACAGGGAGATGATCTTCAGTTTGCAATCTAGCACCATGCTGAGACAACAGGTGGATTTGATTTGTGAGTCAAATGCAAGAGAATAATCAAGGTCTTTTATGAGGATTTGGCAGTGTTCACCTTTAAACAGTGAACTTTGCGAGGAACACTCACACCGTCATCCTCCATATATGACATGTTTGTGTTCACAGTGTAATAACAAGCCTGTTTATAATCGACCCAAAATGTTGCATGCGTGCATTGTGTGACTGCCACATGCCCTCCTTACCTCTGCTGGTGCTGTTACATTTTCTTTCTTGTTTTGCTTTTTTTTTTAGAATCAGTTGATGGACGTGAAGGTAAAGTTGTGGCAGCAGACCCCACACTGAAACAGGCCACTCCAGTCAGTGCAGCCAGCATGTCAGCCTTTGACCCGTTAAAAAACCAGGACGAGGTCAGCAAGAATGTCATCTCCGCTTTCGGCCTGAGCGAGGACCAGGCCCCAGGTATTAAACGGCTGCAGAAGATGGAGTATTTGTTTTCCTTCGTTGTGTAAAACATTCATGTGAACCCCCTGAATGTGTGTTTCCATCTGAGCAGCTCCCCCAGCGGTTGCACCAGAGGAGCGTTCAGGAACCCCTGACAGCATTGCTTCCTCCTCATCTGCAGCGCCTCAGCCAGGAGTGCCCCCCCAGCCGCAGGCTCCCTACGCTGCAGTACAGCAGGGACCCCCAGCTGGCATGGATGGTGAGACACATCTACTGTACCAAATAGTGTCTGTCTAGGAAAGTAAGCACACTGGCATGATGCCCTAATAAGCAAAGGGAGTCAGAGATCCTGCAGCGTAGGTGGTTAAGCAATTACACGTTTTACAGCTTCGCTTTTAAATGGGATGTTTCTTCCATCGTTGCCACCAAAGCAGCTTCGCTAAAATGTCACCCTCTGTTGAGACAGCAAGTTTGAAAATGTTGCCCTAAAAAAACTGATCCAAGATTATTTGTTTGAAGATTTAAAGTAGGTAAAAGATTATTTGTATCACACCATTTAAGATTAGAAAAGATAAATACCTGGAAATCCACAAAGTTGCCACTTTATTAGGAACACTGATAAAAACCTTATTAGATTTAATATAACAGACTTATAAATCCTACTTTCTCGAAGTTAATCATTTTTTAAAAGAGGTGATTCACTTTAATGATCACTTTGGAGGATGTAGTTTGTGGTGCTCTTTCTCTTGCTGTACTGATATATACAGAAAAGATGTTTCTGTTCCTGCTCTCATCAATATAGATAGGGTGGGAAAAAACCTGGCAGCCACTGCCTCAGTCAGTCTAGTTCTGCTCCTGAACCAATCACACGTACAGTATGTGTGTAATTAGGCAACACAAAAGCCTCTAATGCAGGAAGGTTGCACCAACCCCTGATTTAATTCCATTATTTGCTTTTTATCGCTCAGTGGACTTTTCTTCCTTCTGTCATCCTGCCAGCGATCTGTAATAAATTAGATTAGGTTGATGTTAATGGAGTAGAAGAAACCCTGTTTGGATCTGAATAGAACAAATGGAAAGAAACTAAGAAAATTATGCTGCAAGTAATTCAAATTAAAAGAACAAATTGAGGATATTGCATAGATTAAATGCACCGTGTCTTTATTCCAATTAACACTGACATATGTTTTCCATCCCAATTCACAGTTTGTAGTGTGAGCTTGTTTCATTTTTTGGCAATCAGATCCATTCTCCTGTCGACGCAGCAGGCTTCTTTGAAAGAGAAATGATCCCTGAGTTGCACCATGGCGTAATCTTAAACACAGCGTAAACAAGACCGTCCACGGAATTAATATTTATCTCACTCAGCAGAACCTTTATCGCGGCTCTCCCTCGTGTGCATTCTTTAACATCCACATGTTTGATCCGAACCAGCGGCCTAGACGAAGATAAATGAACAAAAGATGAGGCAGTGTGCTGGAAAACAATCCCAGACGAGGTCCACACAGGTTTCAGCCGCAGAGGTGAAGCATTTTGTGTCGTTTCCCACATCGCTGTGAGCACATTGGGATTGTTTTTAACTTGTGGTTTGGCCCAGATTGATGCAGAGGCCACTGGAGCAAAGAGTACGCCTCATGTTGCACCCTGTGAGAGCAGTAATTTGCTCGCACCGCTGACTCCTGAGCACACCTGCAGCACTGAGGATCAGCACACATGTTGGATGACTATTTCCATTTAACTGGTGGTTTGTGGTTTGGCCTGGTTGTCGCAGACCTATCAACAGGGCTTAGTAAATGTTTAGTTGGTCCAGAAGGAGGCCTTATTCAGTCACTGGGTTAGGAAACGATGCACCATGTTGCTCACAAACAGCTAACCTAACAGAAAGCTATTCATGTCCTTTTCTCTGGTCAGTTGAGTCACTTGTTCTCACTCGATGTGTTGACGTAGGGATGCCATCGTGTGGAGGGCTTCAGACTATTAGTTCAAGCTGTGCATGGGTACCCAAATTGGCAGCCCAGCTTAGCGTACTGCGCAGAATGACAGGGCAGATTTTTGTAGATTTTATTGCTTAGTAATAGCTTCAAGTTGCTGTATCAACTTTATACTGTATTCCTCTTTTTTCTCCTGGTTGCGTCGGAAATCTCGTCATATACAGTATCTGCTAGTGATAAGCAGAGTGGCATTACGAATTGGTGGCTCTTTAATGAATTTATTGCCACTGTATAATCGATCCACTGCCAGGAAAGATGAACCAAATGCACAGGACACACCTCTAACCTACATGAGTCAGCTGTAAGGTCTGTGATAGTTAACAAGCTGGCAGAGAAGTACAGATAACAGTAGAGATGTCCCTAGCTGCTTGTGGTTGTTTTTAGTAGTCACTTTGAAGAGTTGCATTCTCCTAGTTATTACATTTTAATTTACATTATATAATAATTTAAAGATGGAGTTTGTGATTGTGGAGACAGATTGTTGATAATTAGCTGCATTAAACAGACACTCAGGACCTCATCTGGCTATTTTAGCATAGCATAAATGTGTAACACTCCCATTGCAAACAATTGAAAAAAAATACACTGGACACAGGAAAACATCACTTTGGTGGACATAACCCTCTAGGATTAAAGGCTCAATCATTTGTAACATTTGGATCAAGTAGCAAATTATAAATTTTGTGCCAGATTTAGCAGCTGCAGCTTATTTTTCAGTTTGTCGGACACATGTTTAATGAATATTTAGTAATACATCACTTTGTTTTGGACTTGAATCAGGACTGGGGTCCAAAAATGCTCGATCGAAACCTCCACAGATAAAAGACTGAAATGTTCAACTTGTGCCACTCCTGAGTGATAGTAGTAAATTTCTCTAAACTTAGAGAGAGACGAGGCAAAAACACTGTATGAGAAAAGTTTTGATATAAACAGTAATAATGTCCATCGATCTTAAAGAATAAATAATGTCAAGTAACATGTAGTTAAATCTAACTGATGGTGTTGCTGAATAAGTATATATGATGTGGCTGTGAAGGTACATCATAGAAAGGTGTGTCGTGTACTGTATGCAGGCAGGTAGATGTGTGCAGGACTTTGATTTAGTTGACAATAACTGTGCAGAAGTTCATGAGGTTATTCTTCTGTACCCAGCTGGACTTTGGCTTCCCTGTTTAGGGAGACCAGAAATAGATAATTTCCCCACAGAGTAGAGTCACTATTACAAACTCTGGCAGCTGTGTGAGATACCATCCTCTAATCTTCTAGCAGGTTCTTAGATTGATCTCCAAGATGGCAACAAACAGGCTCCTTATCCGTTCCTTAGAATTTCCTCGTTTCTTTTCTCACTTCCAAGGCAACAGATGGTTGGCAGTCAAATACAGTAAACTGGATCCTATGCCGTCTCCTCTCCCGGTCGACCCTTTCCTCACTCTTTGCCCTCACGTTGTTCTCATCTGTGGTTGCAGACTGTTAGTATGACAACATCAAGGCAAATCAGAACGGCCAGTCTTGGCATGAAAATTTTTATAAAAGGTGAGATTGGACGCCAACAGAGCATGTGTGGCCTTTTAAAGGTAGCCTTAAGCACACTTTTAATGCAAGCTTAGGTTACTTGTTACCATAAGAATGCTGCTAACAAGATCCATAAGCAGATGGTAAAGATTTCACCCTGATGCTGATGGGCCCTTGGCAGTAACTTTACATCTGTGCAAGAAAGAAAGGAACTGTATGCACACATGCGTACGTAACAGCAGCTCAGACAGTTGCACGGAACTCCTTATCAGATGGGCAGACGTCTGTTCGGTGTGAAATGTTTATTTAAAATTACAACGTTCTCATGACTCCTTCTTAAGGCATGTGGAGAGGTCAGCAGGACTGCCGCCAAATGCTTTGTTATTCCAGTGAAAAGCTACCTGCTAGCTGTCTTCAGTCATATCGTTGTCCCTGATGACTGACCTCTTGGCTTACACTGGGGTGAAATGAACCCCGGAGCTAAAGAGGTCTAACAGCCACGCAACCTTCCATCTCTCTTACATAACACTCATGATGGATTACAGACAGGGAGAACAGGAGAAGAAGCCAATTTCACACACATGCCTCCTCAAACAATAAAGACCATAACGTTCATGTTAAGGGAGATAACAGATGGTTGCCACATCACTTCAATGTTTATAAAAAGACACCAAAGAGGTGCACTGTTCCTAGATGAGTATTTAGTTGTCAAGTGTCTCCCAGACCTTTGCAAACAGTGTGAGGAGTTTTTCTATTGACTTTGGACCCGAGCAGCTTCGACTATACAGTGAATATATTTTCCAGCATTTCCTCGAACACAGTGATGGTGTTTGTAGTGTTTTGAATTACGAAGAATTGGAGATTTTCAATAACATAGTTACATAGACCTTTTTTGGAGTTCACTGAGGTTGTCAAGGTACAGAATAATTTGATAAGAGTCTCCTGTAAGCTTTGCTGCGTCTTAAATTCTCAAACAATCACCCAAATCGGCATGAGTTTTTACCAGCAAACCCTGATGCAGCCCTTTTTCATTATTCCTTCTCCGTTTGTGCTTTGCATGTGTCGTCAGCCCAATTATTATGCCATGCGGGAGATTTAGGGGTAGGATTTAGGCCTTGTTAGGGGGAGAACTATAGTTTGCCAAGTCTTGCTGAACGCTTAGACATTTTTAGTGGAACATTTCATGAGAAAAATAACAAGATTTCTACATTTTTTAAATGTATAAAGATGTGCAAAGGCATCACAATGGAGGAAGATTTATTAATGTTTACTGGTCATAGTACTCAGAAAGTAATGAGCACGAGGCTCTGTGTTTTCTTGGAAATTCATAAAGCATTGCTATTTAGGGGCCATAGCTGAGATGACTGGACTTCTGAACATGATGGTGACTGTTCTCAATCTGTGCACGTAGGCAGTGCGGCCTGGTGAAGTCATAGTTGTTGAAAGTGCTGCAGGAAGTCACTGTCTGAAAACACAGACATGTCTGGTGGTGCACGTGACATCCTTGTTGTGATACAGGAACATTTATGTCTGCGTGTCTATAGTGTGTTTACGTCTGTTCAGGCTGACCTGCATGCTGCTATATCGCCCGAGGCCAGATCTTACTGTAATGCGCCACAGAGCAATCTCCGTAGAAGATTAACAGCAAATAGTTACATTAAAGAGCTTCCAGCTGTTACCATTCACAGCGTTACTCTGTCCAGATGCACAGGTGTTTCCATGACGATACTGGCACCCCATTTACACTTTAGTCTCGCATGTGTCTGGGGAATATCAGACGCTATCGGATCGCAACAAAAGCCAAGTGTAAATGCAAACAAGAGGCTTTCAAGATGTAGAAAATGTGTAAATAAATGCTTCCATCTTTCTGAGGCGCATAGATAATCTTTATTCCTCTCAAAAGCAGCTGCGTCAGTTAGTCCTCTGTGGAGGTGATCTGCTGATAATGGCAGCTAAAGTTACAGTACTACACTAGAATTAGCTGTCGAAAAGATGCTCCAGATGTTGTTGTGATTGTCTGATTTTGATTAGAGTTACTCCTGAGTAAATCTGGAAGGGCGAGGTAGCAGCGGGAGTAAGAGCCAGTGAAGACAATAAAACTTTTGTCTTGTTTATAGTAAATATACTTATGTGTATTTATGGATATGCTAGTGTTATTTAAGAAATGACACTACCTGTTTGGGCCCGAGTGTCTATCAGCAATTTACTCACTGTTACATTTACACAATCTGGAAATATTTACATTTTTTGCGTCTTTTACTACATGCAGCTTCATATATGCACCACCCTATATTTATATACTATACTGAATCTGTACATATGTTTACATACAACTGCACCTTGTATGTACATTTTTGCACATATTCAGCATTGTGCAATATCCAGAACTGCAACGGTCCATGCTAGTAATACACCACATAAGGTATCCTTACAACAAAAACCAATATCATTGTTTTCAATATGTTTTTATATTTACACATTTCTTACTGTACTTTTAAAAAGCAAACATGTGCCTGTGTGAATGTAATGGGCAGGACTGCTGCTTAATTTTGTTGTAAACTGTGCAATGACAAAAAAAAAAAATCAGTACTGTTTTGCATAGTTGTTAGCCAAACAGCTTAAATGCCCAAATTCCTTTCGGCCCTGAAGAAGGACAGACCTTGATTTGCATGTAGCCCTGAAAAACCAAGACGCTTTATTACAATCAGAAATGTAACTGAAATTGTTGAACTACGTCTGGAATTTCTCTTTGTTCAAGATGCTCAACAGATTTAATGAATTGCGGCTCATATTGGTGTTAATATCTAATTCTTCAGTACTGATAAGGTTTGTCCCTCTCTCTTCAGGTCAGGTGTACCAGCAGTACCAGGCTCCAGGTGGATACCCGCCTCAGCAACCAGGCGCCCCACCGCAGCAGCAGTATGGTATGCAGTACCCTGGTAAGAATAAAACTGATAAAAAAGAAAAACAGGTAGCTGTTGTGTTATGACAGATATCTTTCGTCTCTGGAGTGAAATAACAAGACTCCCTTCCTCTCTCAGCAGGATACAGTCCCCAGCCTGGAGCCCCTCAGCCCGGCCCTCCACAGCCGCCGCAGCAGCAGCAGTTTCAGAACTACGCTCCTCCCTCCTCCCAGGCTCCGGCTCCTGGGCAGGCCCCAGCTCCGGGCTTCCAGGGTGGGCAGCAGCAGCCCCATCCATCTCAGGGAGCCCAGCAGTATCCACCAGGAGCATTCCCCGCCCAAAACTATACCTCCCAGGCCTCCCAGCCTGCTAACTACAGCATGCCGCCCAGCTCCCAGCCCGGCTCAGGGTACCAACCCCGCCCAGGATACACCCCGCCTCCAGGCAGCACTGTCACCCCTCCACCTGGAGCTGCTAACCCGTATGCCCGCAACCGCCCCCCTTACGGCCAGGGCTACACTCAGCCAGGCCCTGGATACCGGTAAAAGAGGATGTTACTGATCCTCACACACCCCTAAACCACCCCACCCTATATGTGGCTCCAACTGTTTGGAGTGGGTGCAGGTTTACCGTTCTGCATCCCCCCCCCCATACAAATATCAAGTCCAAATATGAAACAAGCAACCCCCCCCTCAGTCTGATGGTTAGTGTTTGTACACTGTCTCTCCAACATACCACTCTGTTCTGGCCCTGGTGTTTGCTCCTCGTGTTATACCCCCCCCTCTTTCTCTTGTCACCTCCACCGTCTGCTCTGCCCTCTTGTACCCGTCATTGTAAAATGATGTAACCAGTCTGTATGCACACACCTGGGAGACCAAAACAGGCTGTTGCACAAACTGTTTATTGTCCTTATAATGGTAACGCTTCATCTGGCGAGAGAGATCAGCGACCATTCTGCATTTGCGACAAAAAATCTCTGCGTAGATGCATTCATAAGACACTATCTCAATGAAAAGTTACCCCCTTTGTCGTCTTTCATTTGTTTTGGTTTTTTTTGTTTGATCAATTTCACCACCATGTCGGTATTAATGATGTGTCGATGAAACTGCCCCATGTTGGGAACACTAGCTAAGTGATGGCTTATGGGAGGTGCACATCCCTGTGTCATGAAGAAGGCTTCTTTTGTTTAGCTTCTTATATCATCTCCAGTAAAGCTTGCTATTCCTTTCTCTCTTTCTCTTATCACTGGTTTTTACTAATATATCAAATTGAATTCCACCTTCAAGTGAGATTAGTTGTTTATGTATAAACTGTAACATTTTTTTCTTGAACCTAATAAATGATTGAGACCCAGTTGGAGTCCCTAATCTTTTTGTTTTGATATTGTGTGTCTCTTGGCACCACGCTGTCCTGCTGTCTTAACGCTCTCCCTCGCTGTGGTTTGTGAGTTCATGTCTCTGTTAAGTTTGGCCTCTTCCTCTTCTCCCCCACCCGGATTTGGAAAACTGTGGTAATGCTGGTATTCTTATTTTGTTTTCCTGCCTGTGGGTTGTGGTTGGCTGGGACATGTGGCAGGGGAGTGTGTGGTTGGTCTTTCTTGTCAAACTGTCTTACCCAGTGAGAAGAACTGAGCACACGAGCTTATTAAAGATAATTTAGAATAGAGTGTACAGCGTTGTTCTGAACCTCTTCTGGACCAAATTGAAATCACTCTTAGGATGTTTGTCTACAGTCAGTGGTCTGTAATGTTGACAGTATAATGTTGGGGATTTATTAAACTGGGTTCATGCATTTGAATGTTGATGCATGAATACAGTTTAATAAATCCCCAACATTATACTAACTGACAAGCAGACTGATAAGATTGACACCACTTTCATCAATAGTGTAACCCCTTAAAACTCATGATTTCTTTACAAACAAAACTTGGAAGCATTTTGTTGCTAGTACTACAGGGGAAAAACTCGCACATAGAGAGATAAATATGTCTCTACACACAGGAGAGGAAAGAAGCCTATGTTTTAATCTTATTAGGAAGCAAGGGACTGTTGTTGCAGTGGTTTTTGATTCCCTAAAATAGTTTACATCATTTT
This sequence comes from Dascyllus trimaculatus, assembly GCA_024666655.1. Classification (NCBI taxonomy): domain Eukaryota; kingdom Metazoa; phylum Chordata; class Actinopteri; family Pomacentridae; genus Dascyllus; species Dascyllus trimaculatus. The sequence continues at coordinate 13,603,121 of CM045456.1, read as the reverse complement.
AATTGTGAAGTTTTCTGCTTTCAAGCAATGCAGTAGTTTGTGAAAGGATCCAAAATGGGATGAGGTGTTTTTAAAATATTGAGGCAGCATTTGAGACCATCTCTGGTAAAAATCTGTTCTTTTATGGTTAATTTATTTTTCTTTTATTCTGGAAGATGCATCAAGAGTGAAATGTGCAGTCATCTCTATGGCTGAGCATTTCCAGTACAGATTCACACTTCTGGGGTTTCATACATAAAAGAAACTAAGGAACTAATTCAGTCAAATTTCAGGGTGGAGTTTTTTCTGTATCACTATCTTCTTCAGAATCTGTTTCTGGTTCAAACATGCATGGCAGAGTAACTCAAATATTACAACTTCCCACTGTGTGGAACAGTTTTACAGCATTTGAGCAGAGTTGTAGGTGAGCTGGTGTGCTCCAGTTGCAGTGACTGGTGAGGGGAGAGTGCAGCAGGGACTTATAGATCTACAATATTATATTCTATAGGACAAAACTGTGTAGTTACATCAAAACTGTTTGAAGGCAGGAAGGATTTTCATGGAAAAGCATGCAAATATTTACCTCTAGTACACAGAGATGAGTTTTTAGGGGTTAAATCTATGACCAGAGAGTGACTTTTAAGAGTTTCTGCCAAGGTAGATTCTTTGTAAAAAAGAATGTACACAGCTGACCCGAGTTTCCAAAGGCAACAAAATCCGCCACCCAACAGCAAAACTAAAACCCACTAACAAGTACCTCATTTGCTCTGTTTAAAAAACAGTTGTACATAGTTTTATGAACTGGACTATTTCCTGGCAGGGACTAGTAACTTTCCTGGAGTCACCCGTGGTTGCCAGGAAACGAATGGTCCTACTAGGTGTAGCTAACTGGGCACATAACACTTTAAATGGAGTTTTTTTTACACTTTGTTTTTATACAAATACAAGACATAACATACATGTTAATGTGTGAGAGGTGCCGGCAGGTGAATTCTGTTGACAGCAGCAGGCCAGATGTTTGTCTGTCTGTCTTTCTGTTCTTTGTGCTAAGCTAAATTACTTACACATTTAACACAGGACAGTCACATTAGAGCGGTTTTACTATAGTATAAATGTATTTTTTTCTACAACCATAAAAGCCACTGGCAAGTATTTAAACAAGATTTATTGCTGAAAACATACACACTGCTAAAAAAAACTGCAGCCATGAAAAGTGTGAAAATATTATCTCCAACTGAGCTTAAAACCATAAGCTACATGTTGCTCCTCCAATTTCCATATTGAATCTGAGATTTTTTTTTCAAATATATATTTATTCTTTTTAAAAAATACATGACAAGACTGCATGGGCATTAAAAATACAAGAATCTTTGGTTTCCAAGAGGCCTCATAGAAATGTTAGGCTCAACCTTTCTTACAACAATCTGAAGATGAACAATTTGGCTAAAGCGGTTTTATCTTTTACCTGAAATGTATCAAACTACATGATCCCTGGTAAACGTACTGTTTTTCACACCATATACATATATGAAATAAGGTTTAATACTGTGCAAACTGCAACTGCTAATAATCCCTTAGGGCCAGCAGAAGGTCAATTCTGCATGTCCATGTGTACTTGTATTCTACACAGTCCAAATGTACAATGAACGTATGATTGGCACCTTTCTGTATACACATGACCAATGTGTGTGCTCACTGACATGCAAGTATTGGGAACATTTTTGTACTTTCTCATCACAAAAGCCCGAGCACACACAGAATATTCAATAACCTTGATAAATATTATCATACAAGTTATTACACTTTGGGAGCCAGCTTCCCAATATTTCATCTGATTACTGTATATTCAACATTTTGATTCACTCAAACTCCTGCCTTCTTTCGTCTGTTGTGACGTTTTTGATAAATAGAAATTGAGTTGTTACAAATGCACTCGAGAGTTTTGTGACACCTGATAGTCCTATAACGGTTCACACCCGGGAAAGTCGGGTGTTTTCAAACAGACAGAGCCATCTACAGTGTCCATGGTATCATAAAAGAAAGGCCCACCTCCCTTCAGGCCTACTCAGGCGTCTTAGATGCCCATCTTCTTCTTCTTCAACACTGAGGAAGTCAACCTCCTGGACAGCCCTGTGGGGTTTCTACCACTTCCCAGGGATGGGTGTGCCACACTCGTACCAGCCTACGTAAGTCACATGTGACTTTCCTCCTATCTCTCCAAAGCTTACAGGTTCCTGTCTCAGAGCTCTGTAGAAGCCTGAAACAAAGACAGAGGAAAGATGAGAGTCCAATAAAAGACTTAAGAAGAACGTTTACTGGCTGTAAGCGAACCAAAATACCTGGTCTGCCTGGTAGCTGGTCAGCAAACATCTGGGTGCCGGTTCGACCATCCAGGAAGGAGTCCACAAACTGACAGTGGTCCTCACCATGCCCCGTCTGGTCACCAATGTTGTAAAATTTCCCTACAGAGAGGACCGAGGAAGGGAATTCCATTTTTCCATTTATTAAAATTAGTGCTGTCAATCGATTAAAATTTTTAATCGCGATTAATCGCATAAATGTCATAGTTAACTCGCGATTAATCGCAAATTAATCGCACATTTTTTATCTATTCTAAATGTCCCTTGAATTATCATTTTATACGAGGAGGAGGCGGAGAATTCGCGTCAGCTGTGTTTGGCCATCAAGTGGTATTTCAGACTGGATGTGCTACGATGAGAACTCAGTTCACTCTGACAACACACACAGATAACTTTGGTCTTGTCAATCGTCATGCGCGCACCCCAGGCCGCCGTCACCTGGCGGAGCATCTGCATCAGCGGCACACGGTTCGGGACACGGAAAAGGAGCCGATAGAGAGCCGAGCGAGAATATTGCTGCTGTACCACCACCAGCAGGAGATCCTGTCGGACTCCGACGGCGAACACCTCGCCCTCGCCCTTGCCAACCATGCCCCCGCCCCACCCATCCCCGCCCGCGTTAATCTCGCGATAAAAAAATTGACGCCGTTAAAATTGATTTGCGTTAACGCGTTAATAACGCGATATTTTTGACAGCACTAATTAAAATACAAATAGACATTAATGACTGTAAAACTGACAAAAAATACTAAAACTAGCTTGCATTACTCAGCCGTGGCGCAGTTTGACATGCTCTGATAATTTGCTCATAACATCCTTTTAGCTCAACACTTGAACTTGCCAGTAAGCTTAATGTTAGTTAGCTAGTTTATCTCAAGTAGGTCTATGAATGGCATTTAATACAAATCCGCATGTGTATTGTTTAAACAGGATATCAGACCAGTTAACATTTAGTCATGAAACAAAATTAAGTCTCAGAGTCAGTTTTTAATTCCTTTTGCTCCCTATTTTGCCATTTATCTATCCATTTTCATCGACAGTACGAAGGTAAACCACAAGAAACATCCCATTTTCACAAGTTGCTACATTTTATACAGCCATGGCCCAGTTTAACCCCTGTTTATTTGGTGTTTTTAATGATCTGAAAATGTGTGACTACATAAGGATGCCAGGATGCTTCACAGAATAATTTTGAAAATGTTAAGTTTTTTCCAAATGTATTCTACAAGTAAGTTATGGCATGTTTTTTTGATATAATTGTCATGGTTTCATTTCATATTTATTGCACTTTCTATTAGCCTTATGGTCTGCCTCTTATTAATTCAGCCACTGAATGTTTTTTGAGTCAGTGGCTATGCAGCAGTTCAGCTAATATCTGCATGTTCTTCATATGATGTCTGAACTGTGTCTCTTATTTTTTTGCTATGTGTGGATTAATAAAGTTACAGCCTGATCAAATATATAATCATTAAGACAGCATTCATGCAGATTGATCATTTGACACACAGTATCCCTGAATCAGCCCAACCATTTGTGTGATCCTACAGCAAACCCTTTAAAACAAATCAATATATATGTTCCTTTCTGGATTGAGGTCAGTTTAAATTCCTAATAATAATGCAGAACATGCACAGTCCTCCAACTAAAACAAGGGAAGAGATCTTGTAGACAATGTTTTACAAGTCATTTCTAATTTACAGCTGGTTCCTTCTTGCTTCACTCATTTGTATGTAAATACCATTAAGCGAGTCGCTCAGGTAGATCTTGTATCTCAGGGAGTTGCACAGCTGGATGCCCACAAACTTTCGGTACCAAGTTCTCTTCACATATTGCTTCCCGCTGCATTCAGAGTATGCATCAGCTTTAAACGGAAACTGAGTCCAGATGGCATCTTTGCCTGTGAGAAAATAATTTGAAACAAAGCTTCAATATACAGTTTTTGGTGCATTGGGTAGGATCTAAACTTGGAATGGTTCAAGATTTATAGTAGCTAAAGCTGACTGAAACATTATAATAAGAGGACATAATAGTCACCTGAAACATACTCGCTCACTCGTGGATCCGCTACAAACGGGAGGGAAAATTGCAATGAGTAACGTCATCAGAACAACTTAAATTTAACACACAGTCATGAGATGTTTTGAAATACTGTGGCAGACAAACCCAAACTTGTGTTAGAGCATGTTTGGCGTTGTATTTACAGCCTAAAAGACTGGGCTTTGATTGCACAAGGGCAGGAGTCCAATTAAGCAAAGCAGTCAGTCCCCTCTCGGTGTTGTCATTTTGAGGGAAAACATAGCATCTGAATAAAACAGAGACGTACTTCAGCTGCCTTATAATAGGAACAAATTAAGCCTTGTTCGGAAAGCTCTGATCACCAGGTGGAGGACGTGTTAGAAAGAAGCCTCGGAGGATATCTGGTAAGCTGACAAGGCCCTCGAGTCCTAATCAGTCAGACCTCATTGCCATGTTGAAATCATTAAACCAGCAACTGCCTAATAGCCAACCTTCTGAGATTCAAAGCAACACTAATCGCTGCCTGATAAGTAACATTCAGTGGAATTAACGTGCGACTAATTAATCTCCTCTGTAAGTGCAAACACATCAGGGTTCATAAGGGATTGGACGAGATGTAAAACTTGCCTGATTCTGTGCTAAAAGACACGGGATCACTGGAGGGTCCGGTTCCCAGCTCATTCTTTGGAGTTACTTTGAATTCATAACTGAAACAAAATAAATATTAAAAGCAGGAAATATGAGTTATATACAGGAAAAAAGTACATAAAAGGCACAATCCAAACTGTGAGATTCGATCTAAATTCCTCTGATCTCCAGAGCTGGGATGCATAATATTTTCATGCCTCTGACAACTAAATGTGGGTTCACACACACACACAGAGCTGATGGCTATTCCACGTGCTGCGTTCAGATGTGCTGGCAATAGTCGGTGCAGCAAACCCAGCCCAAGGGAGGGTTCTGCTGAGTCTTGAGACTCCAGATGCTGAGATCTAATTAAAATCTCAGTGACCCACTCCACCCAGATTTCCTCAGCTTTTGTGTCACTTTAGCCATTTTGTATGTGCAGAACCGAATGTGACTCACAGCGAGAGTTCAAGTGAATCTGAAGATGACTTTAAAAGGAGCACAGAAGAGTGCCATTTAATAGCCCTCTGCTGATTAGATCAACACTGAACCTTACTAATACAATATCCTCCAGTCCAAACACACAGACTAAAGATTTATATGGACAAAACTTTTGGCTGTTCCCAAAAAATACACAATGGCTGACCAAGTGGAAGGATTACATGTCCAGTGTTCATACCTGCTTTCTGGTTTGAGATTCTCCACAGCTGTGTGTGTCTGGTTGGTCGTCAGTATAGACACCTCCTGTCCATTCGGTCCTTCAGTGGTGGATACAACTTCATACTCTGCCAAAGAAGAAAAGAAGAAGAAAAATCCCCGTGGGGCTTATAACAACATTATTTCAGATTTCAGCTGTGAGAATTCATAATATAATATTGAACAGCGTGAGGTACTTTGACCGCAGATGTGAGAACAGAATGTGTTTCGAGGTTGAGATGTGACATTTAACTACCTCCAAACTTTTAATTTACTTGTCATACAGAATTTACATGTTAGTCTTACAAATAATGAGAAAACCATTTTTATGTTTAGCAACTAGGAGCTTACTTAAACAGCAACTCACTGTTCTAAGTTGCTAACATTAACAAGTTAATAGCTTGGATCAAATTTTGGCTCTTTTAGAGGGTAAGCGATCAAATAGCACACTAGGAGAAAGTAGGGATATTCTTGGTTAAAGATGGGGTAGGCATTATTCCTGTGGCATCATTGGGTAAAAATTTCATTACAAAACTTTCAGCATGTTGTAATTTAAGTGGTCTGAGAGGAAACTAGACGTCTGCACATCCTCTAGGGTCTGTGTTCAGGCTTTACAAAATCTAGACCATGATGAAAGTGTTACTAATATTTTGTCCACCTCATGTGTATAAATGAAAACAAAAAACAATAAAAAAAGAAACACCTCTCTGTATAAAACAATACACTTAAACAGCATCATAAAAATCCAAAATATAATTGTGAATTATATAACTGAATGAATACATCTCTAAAACAGCTTCAACAAGACCTGAACATTATTACCTTCATGAAGGGAGGATTCATTGCAGTACTGATGTATTAGATTACATTAGTTTTAGCTCGGTGTTCCCTTTACTGTGACCAGTTAAGGATACCAACATGCTGACAACTGAGTTTGAGTTGTTAATTATTCATCTATAAAGCATTAATAAATTACCATCAACCATTACATACAAGCCAGGTACAAATATACAACTGAAACTATTAATAAAGCATGATTTTCAATCTCTCCATGATGATAACAGTAGAAAGCACTTTATTCTAGTTTTAAAGGCTCTTAAGACACCTCATTATTTCAGTTCTTATTTTTAGAATCTCTTAATGCTATTCATGTGACGTGTTAGTTATGTGTTCTAGCTCTCTAAATGCTCCACAGAGAAGAACTCAGTCTGTTATTGCCTCTAAAAACCTTTAAAAATTATCTTTATAGGTTTGTCTTTATGTAGTTGTTATGAAGTTTACTGATGCAGACCTATTTACTGCTTTCTTGGATTTTTGTATATTATTGTCTTATGCATCATCATTTTTATATTTTGTTTTTCCTCTTGTGTTGATGTAAAGCACTCTGAGCTGCACTAATTTTAGGAACTGTGCAATACAAAGAAAGTGACTTAAAAAGTTTACATTTTTCTACATTTTTTTCAAGACATAAACCGACTGTTTAAGAAAGCACTCAATTTCAAAACCTAAACAAAACTGGATTTGTGATCAAGTGTACTGGAGTCCGAGCAGTCCAACACAATTTGGGCCGAGGTTCAATGATCTCAATATTATTGCAAACACTGTACCTCTAGTTTCATTGTCTGTTTTCTGCCAGTCCAGAATAACAAAGGACGGGCAGCCTTCCACAGTGACCACGGTGACGTTGGACGGCGGTATGCGGGGAGGACCAGTCACATTCTGATCGCCGCCTTCCTCATCAGGGAAGTAAGCGAGGGAGGAGGTGATGGAGCACGGCTCATCTGGCTTCTTATCCGTCTTATAGATGACATGGGGAGCTGTGGACAAGTACAGTAAGAACTGGAGTTATTCATTTTAAAGTTTTTATGTATTGTGTTTACTTACATAGCTATAAAATGCCAACTAGTACTGCTTCTTCAGTTAACTTATTACCCAGTGAGGAAAAAGGGTTTAAATGTTGAGCTTAAGTCTTACCTACAAAGCGCTTTTTGCCCATGATGTCTACATCTGATGCCGGCAAAGGCCTGAATATAGAAGAGTTTTCATTTATGTCAAAACGGCTGCCTGAAAAGGAAACAACAGAGAAGGAGTTTTGGTTAGTTTGATGTGCCAGCAGTCCCTGGCAGCTCTCTCTGTCCTCGTTTTTACAGTGCTGGCCCAGGGTCAACAACCAGCCAGCCCAGCACCTGCTCTGGCCTGCGTTCAGACTCTCTGTCTGCCTTGTATTACTCAAATTTTTCTGCTTTTTCCCCCATTTTCTTACGACAACATGAACCAGCAAACTGCATCACCGACATATCATTATTATTATCACGTGCATGTAATGACTGTAAAGTTGGGTCAAACCCATATGCTGTTACTTTCATGGAGGTACTTTTGCATCCAAGTACATGTTTAGATCAAAATATAGCTCATAATGTTCGTCATAAGAAAAAAAAAGTTGTATTGCTCATTACTGTTTACTGTCGGGGCCGAGGTAGTTGTCTGCTGTCTGCGCTCTTGTTTTGGTTTGGCTGTGACCAGAGGGAATGGCTTCAAGATGGACTCCTTGTCTCCTTGTTTCAGGTCCATGGGTTTATCTGAGGACAGAGAGCAGGAGGAGGAGAGATCAGCTCTTCTCCCTCATCATCTGACTCAGTCATACACAGTTGTGATCCATCTGCTCTGGCCATCCTTACTGAGCAACCCAGTGGCCTTTTCCTGGCTGCAGAAAGATCAGATTGCTTGATGAGTAATATCTCTTGGTCTCAGCAGATGTATTCTGGCAGCCCTCAATCCCCTTTAAAGAGCACAAGGATGCCCAGATGCACTCACACAAACTTGCTGTGTGCACACAAGCGCACTTAGGTGAAAGCGATGAGCGAAGAAACACAGCAAAGTCCAGAAAAACACGAAGCTGAAATGAGCTGTTGTTAGGATGAATGCTGTTTTGTGCATTGGTAAACACTGCACATTCCTTTGCAAGCTATTTTGAGAGACGTTTGTTATTTGCAGAATACAGTTTAAGAAGGCAGGTCTCAAACTGTGAAGGACGTAAATGCATTGCAGCCGAGACTTAGTTGACCCTGTGGAAAAAAATGTGGATCGAATCTTAAGTTGAATACAAGATGAATGCATGTGGGACTGATAAAAAAAGAGTGCTTTCATGCTCGCAAAGCTATCAAGATTGAGTTTAGCAACCATCATTCAGATAACAAAACAACATGTAAAATACAGGATGGACAAATTCTCAACAGGGAAGAAAAGAAAAGCAACATGTATCACTGAAGCAGACAAGCTTAGGGACCTTGGTGTCTTCAAACTCTGGCGGTTTGGAGAAAGTTTAAAGGAATAGTTCAGTATCTTTGGGAATACCCTTGTTCATGTTCTGAGAGTTGGATGGAAAGATTGATATCACTCATATCTGTACATTACAATGAGGCTACAGTCAATAGCCAGTTAGTTTAGCTTAGCATAAAGACTGGAAACAGCTTGGCTCGTATATCTGTGTGAAAAGCAAAGTGTAAACATAACAGGTTGTTGTTACACCAGGGGTGCTGTAAGTCTATTTCATGGTCATGTGCAGTGACTCCCTGGAGTCCCTGCTAGTTGTTGGCTGACTTTGCTACTTATGGACGGTCTAGATGCATGTAGCACTTTCCACCTGCTTTCAGTCTTTGCAATAACTAACAAGAGGGTAAGAGTTAATTTCCTAAAGTTTCAAAGTATTCTTTGAACTGATATTTTATGCATTTTTCCTAAAGGGATGGGAGAATGTAAAGGAGCGTCATAAAGAAGAAGTTTGACAACCAGTGGCTTAAAACATCTGTCTTCCCCAACGCTTGCCGTGTGTGTAATTACAGTACACAGGATAAGGTCCAGTACTGTTCAGTGGTCTGTACATTGATCACTGTTGGCCTCACCATGGTCGCTAGGTTTCCCCACCAGGTTGGGTCTCTTGTTGCCAGGAACAGGGACACGCAGAACTGCAGGGAATCGTGGGAAACAAGAGTCCGTTTAGACTAAAATCACAACTAAAACAGACAAACAGGTCTTCGGCACTGGAAAAGAGATATAAAACTGAAAACAAGTGTTGATGATTAATTTAATAGTGCAAGAAGGATAAAACAATATCAAGTTTAAGGATTGAAAAACAGGGAGACATTTAGCAGGGCAGAAACAGTCTAGTGTACAAACACAGGCATAACAAAAGCAACAATAAAGCAGCCAGATCGCATGTGAAATGTGCCTTTGTGTGAGATTACTGACTCCCTTCTATGAAAAAAAATGTTTTGGATCTCATGTCATTTGAACAACAAATGTTCTGCAGAATCCCTGCACCACAAAAAATACAATAAAACAACAGCTGACCAAGCTATGAGATGAAGACCACATTATTTTCACTGTGACTGCTTAAAAGAACACAAGGAATTAACTGGATTTAGTGTACTGGATAAGTAATCACAATAAAGTACAAGGTTTTGTAATAAAAACACCTCAGCAACAGTCAAATTTCTTAACATGAGGGTTCTGCCATGTTTTAATGCTGTTAAACAAACAAAATAATCCAATAATAGCCGTTGTGATATCTTAGAAGAGGTGGAGAAGCTTGGGGAGACATAACACAGGAAATGTTCTTTACACGTTTCATATCATATCAGTTCTTTTTTGGGGGGAGAAAACACCATTTAAGAAGTAGGATTCATTTCCAGAGCATCCACTCCTCTTGCCATTTGTCATTTCTTATCTTAAAGATTCATTAATGATCATTCTGTTGACAGAATACAGTAATCGTCCATGTGTGGAGGCCAGAAGACATTTCTCTCGTTTCCTCCTCTCTGGAGCTCACCTCATAGATCTCTGGCATTTACTACCAAGAGAGGAGAGTTTAGGATATCTAGACAAACTGAAACAACATCTGCCGACAAGTCTCACTGATTAACCCTAAGAATACAATCGAGGAGCGCTCTGACTCATGTATGGTTTAACTGATGGCAAATGGCAAACATATGCTCACATGTAAGTCACACAATATGGTGATACGGTAATTTAAATGCCAGTCATCAGATATACAAACATAAACCACAGGGGGATGAAGTATGAACAACTGACAGCTCAGACGAGTGATGTCATGGTTAACTGGGCAAGAAATGAGAATGGAGCCATCGAGATGTAATGTGATAAGATGTGATGTCACTAATCCCTGTGTCAACAGTATGCCTACGAAGTATATGATATGATGAGAGCTGCTCTGTAGTTTCTACAGCAGGTGTGTTTGGTTTGCTGTCTCACAATAAAGTCCCTCAGAGAGAAGGCTGAGCCTCTGATGTGCCAAAGGCCTCAGACTCAGATTCGTGATTTAAAACAGCAGCGGTGGTGTGAGTGTTGGTTTCTGTCAGATAGCTTCATCTTAAAGTCGAGAATGTGAAAACGTATGCTACCAAAACACAAAGATTTATGGTCAGCCCAGACAAATATTCCCACTGAAATACAGCGTCTCACAATACTGCAGTTGATACTCTTGCAACACACACTCGGATTCCATGGATGAGATTCATGGATGGACACCTGCATCCCATAGCTTGCTTTGAAACAGATTTAGGTTATATGCCAGCATGAAACTGATTCCATAAAACAGTTGTGAACACACTCTAATTCTCCATTTCTGCAAACGTACACTCCGTACCAGCTTTTGTTTGTACTATACGAAGTCATGTAATGCTTTTTGGCATGAGAAATAATAACATTTAGTTGCAAGCTGTTTGCTTTACAGAGACAGGAAAGTGTACTCTATGTGCAGCTGCGTCTTTGTAAAAATGTACAGTCACTGTGAGCTTTGTGCTTGGATGTGCAGGGTGGCAGGCAAAAGGACCATTCTTTTCTGTAGAGTTGCTTCCAGAGAGCCTTGCGACTCCTTGAAGACCTCTGAAACTGTCCAAGTTTCCAGAAATAACACACACCAGCTGTGACATGGGACTGAAGCACAATCTCTCTTCACAACTCCGAACAACAAGGAGTGAGCAGAGCGTCACCATTAATACATGTGGTCCAGACGTGGTTTGCATTACTACTTGAGATGGATTCAATTACTCTAATTAACTGAGCCTGCCTGGCAGAATGGAAACATGTGATTGACCCAAAAAAAATAAAATGGGCAAACCACATTCACCTAAAAACTAAACTATTTTCAAACTAATTCAAACCAGCTGATTACAGATCCATATGTGCTGTAGACTAAATAATGTGGAGAGGACAGGTGCTTGCCAAAATTATAATTATATATGGCTTCAGTCTCAGTCAGTGTAAGCTACTGGGACTATACGTATCAGACAACACAGATCATAACCAGACACAAGTGTCACACTGACAGACAGATTACACAGCATGAGAGGACTGTGACAAAAGCACAAATCAGTGTGACTGTGTGGGACGGGACATAACAGTGCCTCTTAGGTTAGTGAGGGAGGAACACTGAAAGGTGATTATCTTAGTTTATCTTTACCAGGTTTCTCTTTGGACCACACCACAGGTTTAGGAAGAGCATTGCCCCTATGATGCGCCCCACTGGCTGTTGGAGGGAGAGAAAGGTCTGTTATAAAATGTTTTGTCACTGTGACAAACATACTAATACCAAATAAAAAGAACGTCAGAAAATTAAAAAACACTTTTTATTTTTCTTATTATGCATTTTCTTACTGTCCAGTGTCAGTGACAATAAAGGTTGAGACATGTCTGTGTTTTTACAGTGGTTTACAGATGTTCTGGATATACAAAGTGAGGGCAGTGACTTTAATGCATATCATTCTGGTATTTTGACTTTTACCCCTCTCTCCTGTATAACACTTTGGAGAGTGGGAGGGTGTGTGTGTTTGAAAGAGAGGGAAAGAAAGAGGCTGTGGCAGCTTTATTCCTCACAGTGCTTGGCTTGGCATGGTTGGTGTAAAATGTGGTGTGTCCTGGCCCTTGCTTTAGCCAGACTTCCCACCTGGCCAACACGAGGAACCGTAAATCATATTAACGATCCTGACTCCAGAGACACCACTGCTGCTCTTGGTAAAGGTGTGAAATACACACCAAGCACATGTGGCAGAGCGTGGACAGCATATGCACTGTAAGAGTAGGTGAAGCAGAAGAGAGCAAGGGAGGAAGAAAGGCATAAGAAATTAAATGTCCACTGTCTGCATCCAACAGAGATCGAGAAGCCAAATCAAGAGGTTTATTTGTCTTCCTCTGTAGTTGTAGATGCATGGCTGCAGACAAGAGTGTGCAAGAGTTAACTAATGGAAGAGGATAACCTGAGGTTGCTGTTTGGGAAAAGAGAATAAGTGGAGGGGAAGTGAGTACTCCATTACCGCCAGGTGTGCTGGAGCTGTGAGAGGAGGTGACTGTCTTGGATGGAGAGAATGGTCTGACACCATGATTAGTGGAATGAGGAGGAACCCGGGTGCGAGACAGGGTGGTGTTTCTTCCTGCTGTAGGAACTGATGAGCTAATGGGAGAACGAGGGACTTCAGCAACGGATGATCTGAGGACGCCAGTACCTAGATGATCAGAGAAGCAATTGGCAGTTAGGGAAGATCCATGTCTGAGCTTGAAAGCTTTACCTAAATGGAATAAATGATAAAGCACATCAGTGAAAAGGAATGTAGAGGAGAGAACAGGACAATGGATGAAATGACAGGGAGGCATAAATGGGAACTGAAGCTAGCCAGACTGCTGTGGTTGTGAATGGGCAGGGGTGAGGTGAGTGTGCTGCGCTGAAAAATGGAGGCACACATGGAGACAGGAACAACGATGGGGTGGAGTTTGTAGGGTGGCAGGATGGAGATGGAGAAGCAGTGACATCATCCAATGGTTTGAAATACAACTGAAAGCACTGTGTTCCACGTGGCTTGACAACAGAGCAGAGATGGTAATGGGACAAACTTGTCATGGTGTTTACCATGATTGTAACTACCAGCTTTCTCTGTAGCCAGGGCAGGTCTTGGTAGAGGCTTGCCCTCTTCTGGTGGACTAGGAGCTGTATGAAAGAAAACTCACTATTTATCTGAGATAATATGTATATGAATATAGTTTTGACTTTTAAAGGGGGCATACCCTACTCTTAATTGTCAAAGCACAGAAAGCATTAATTGTGATCCTAGCCTTATAGAGTTAACTCTTACATGTAGACAATGTCTTAATTTTGGCAGATTTACAATGAAAACTAAATTTCAACACATCTCAAGTTCAAATGTATATGCCCCCTTTAAAATGTAATTAAGGATATGGTCTTAATGCTTAATTGTGGATTTCTGATGGCAAAAAGTAGGGTCTTTACCCGTAGGGACTGCCTGTCTTGGGGTAACCTTGGTGGGATCAGAGTGGGTCCTGGTCTGAGGCTGCAAGTGAAGCCCAGGCTGAGGGAGTGGCTGGGGCCTAGATACAGTGCGTGGCTTCGGTAGAAGTTGGGAATGGGCTTTTGGTGTAAGTGGTAGTTTGGAAATGGGTTGAGAATGAGGTACAAGTCGGGTCTGTGTCTTTGCTGGAGGTTGTGATCGGGGCCGGGGATGAATCTTTGGCCCAGGTTGTTGTTGGTTCCTAATTTTGGGCCTTGGTGGAGGTTTTGGATGCCCTCTTAGTTGAGGTTGTGTTTGAGTTTTTGGCTGCTTTTTTGGTTGAGGTGGGGGTTGGGGCATAGGCTGGTTCTTGGACTGAAGTTGCGCTGTGGGCTTGGGTTGGGCAAAAATTATCCTTGGTTTAGGCGTTTGTCTGGCTGAAGATTGCCATTTGGTACTAAACTGAATGTGGGGTGTCTTTGGTTGAGGTTGTGTTTGAGTCAGAGTTGGAGACTGAGTCTGTGGTTGAGGTCCAATATTAGTATTTGGCAGTTTTTCTTGGGTTTGAGATATGTGCTGACGTGTTGCCTGATCGATTCGAGGATGTGCCACAGGGGTGGGCTGGGCAGCTAGGTGAACCCACGGCTGAGGCTGGGGCTTTAGCTGTGGTTGTGTTTGAGACTTGGCCTGTAGTTGGGTCTTAAATGTTGGTTGAGGCTGTGGTTTAGACTGGAACTGTTGTGTGGTTTGATGATTTGATTTATGATGTGACTTTGGCTGAGATTGTAACAGAGGGCGCGTCTGCAGTTTAGGCTGGGATGTTGCTTGGGGTTGTGGTTGGGTCTGGAGTTTTGACTGGACTGTGTGGGGTTGCGGTTGTGTCTGGTGTATGGGCTGGGGTGTTGCTTGGGGGTGTGGTTGGGTCTGGAGCTTGGGCTGGGATGTTGTGTAGGGTTGTGGCTTGGTCTGGGGTATGGGCTGGGATGTTGTGTAGGGTTGTGGCTGGGTCTGGGGTATGGGCTGGGATGTTGTGTAGGGTTGTGGCTGGGTCTGGGGTATGGGCTGGGATGTTGTGTAGGGTTGTGGCTGGGTCTGGGGTATGGGCTGGGATGTTATTTGGAGTTTTGGTTCAGTTTGGCCATGGGGTTTTGACACAGGTTGAGCCTTAACTTGGGGCTTCACTTGGGGTTGGGGTTTTGTCTGTGGTGGTGGTGGTCGATAATATGGTTGGAGTCTGGACTTTGGTGGAGGCTGTGCATAAGGTTGGGAAAGAGGATTTTGTTGTGGGTGCCCTCCCTGTTTGTCCACATTTGTGTTGGGTACTGGCACAGATGCCATGGTGGCAGTAATGTGTACTAGAGAATGAATCTTGGGAGCTAATGGGGCCTCCGGGAAAAGAGGCAGGACAGATCTGTAGCGGTCTCCTCCTCCTGGGTTGTGCGAGAGAAAGAAAACATGGCCATGAAGCCACAATCCTGTACTGTAAAATATAACTTTAAATATAATCATCTGTAGGAAAGATTGATTTACTAAATTAAATAAAGCAAAATGTTTTTTATGATCCAGAAAATGACCAAAGCAAGACATTTAGTGAACAGCAGAAATTTAGAATTGTCTAAGTGCCAACAGCTACGTGCCTGAAAACTGCAAGAGCAAATGTGAGACTGAAGCCCAGACTACACAATAACTTCTACATGGCATTAGACTGATAGAGCAGGTCCAGTTTCAAAGGCAGACAGACCATATGGAGGTATTTGCAATGTAACAACCGTGTTACTACTGACAGACTTGGCTTCTATGGCCAGAATGCCTGTGAATGACAGCCATCCAAATCCATTGGCTGTGCCTCTAGGAGGCTTTGGCACATGAGGGTTTAATAGTTGCTGACTGATTGTCTGCTGTGGGATTTTGATGTACCATTCTAAATTAGCAGTTCAGTCTGATCAGATGTTCACCTCTGAGAGAGAAACAAAGAAAAGAGAGAGGAAGTCAGAAAATAAGCGAGAAAAGAAAACATTACGAAAGCAATCAGTGGTCTTAATGTAATGCCTGTTTAGGGGTTTTGTTGGCTAATTAGGCACCATCCAATTATAAACAGGGATTTATGCAGTCCTGCATTTGGCCAAACTGTTTCTTTGAAGGGATACATGTGAGACATTGGGGCACAGTGTAGTTCAGGTAGAAGAAAAGGAGATAAGTGAGATTCTGCTGAAGTACCTGTTGGAGAGAGAGAAATGTCTGTTCATGCAGTCTTGTCAAGCAGATTTCATACAATCAACTGTGCTGCATACAAAGCGAAAGCTTCAGATTTGTAATCAGCAAAAATAGTATTAAAATAGTTATATTGTAATTGTAATTCTGGAATAAAAATGTATTATAAATGGCAAAACATGAGCAACAGACAGAGGAAAAAATAAGAAATACAGTAGGTATGTTTGAAATATGACTTAAGAGGTATGATTTCAGCTGCAATGCACTGTTTCAATAAAAACCACCTCCTGACATTCTCAGGGCTCGCTAAAAGCCATTGCTTTCTCTGGGACTAATTCTCTACAGCACTTTTGATTGGCACGTTTGCCAAATTTAATGTTATTTATATAGTGCCAATAGTAAGTTGCTTTGTCTCAGAATGCTTTACAAATTCCACACCCTGAACCCCCTGGAGAAAACACTAAGCAGAACCCAGCTCACAAGGAAGCAGATCAATTCACACATGCATCAGGACAATCTGCAACAAAACTAGGTAATGTCTGCAGATCCATCCTAATTAATTATAACTGAAAAACAACATAACCTTGAGAATATCACTAAGTATTCCTACAAGCTTAGTTGTTTTGCTAAAATGTCATGCAGCTAACGTCACCTACCTTTCCAGGATTACAACCTAAACAGCTGGCAGTATCAGCTGGGATCCACATGGAGGGTCTAGCTATTGTACTCACTCAGAGCATGCCACTCTTGCCCATGCAGCTATTAAAAAAGGATACTGTAAAGCATTTACAGTCTCTCAATTACAGTCCGTCAAATCTATCATTACGCACAGCCGCAATGAGAGCCATGAAGTTTTTCCAAAAAGATTCACTGTTTACCGATTGGCTGTTTGTTGACCACAGGAAGTGTGGGTCCGGGGGTCGACAGAGATGCCTGTCTAGTAGTTGTGGTTGGAGCTGAGAAATATAGTTTAGGTTAGTAGACCTGAGAGAAAAGTTATTACTGTATGTCCTGTAGAAAGTATACAATTCAATGATGTATGTAAACAATGAGTCTTCCTGCAGTATACTGATAGAGAAGTCAGGTACAATGGTCAGACATGAGGTTCAGAGTTCCTTCTGACCTCTGAACTCAGTTTTACGCCAGAAAGGTCATTACCAAGAGTTGTCTGGTGTGCTATGTTCCTGGAGAGGGGCTGTCCGCCCCGGGTCCTGTTATGGAGAACTGACAAGGACAAAGGAGAGATTAAAGTCAAGGAGTAAAAATTTATGATGCCTTCAGAGTCCTGAAAAAAGAAAGAGTTATGTGAAGGAACTATGTTTCAGCACAGCAAATATGCATTGGAGGAACACGTTACTTCCGTTTATTGTGTTCATCAACACAGTTCTGAGTAATATATGTCTATTATTCATGTAATTCTACTATTGTATCTAAATTTGGCATCTAAGGTAAATTTAGGTTAGGATTAGAAAACCACAAGCATCTGAAACATGTATTGACTGATTCTGGGCACCAGAAACAAGTAGTGAATACCTTGTTAACATATTACCCCTTTGACATATCAACGCCTTTTCTTATTTTAGCTTTGAGTTTTGGGAACTATCAATACTTTAAGCTGCTAAATGCAAAGCAGTGAAGTCAACATTGAGCTGGTAGAGGTTATATCCGCAGAGCTGAAGGGAACTGCAGAGTCGGATGACAAGGGCTGTGGGTTCATCAATAGCACCAACCTCTATCACATTACTAAGTTCTTGAGGTATTGATAAAATAACAAATACTGAGTACAGCTGCTTGAAAATGTGAAGAATCACAGAACTGTGGCAAATTCTCCAAGATGCTTGAAACAGCCTACCTGCAAAGTACTGTTGAAAACTGCTTACTGTATAAAGTTAATTGATAAATACAACTTATCAAATTATTTTTGAAAGCATCCTTACTTCATATTTTGTGAGTGAAAGTTTTGCACAGAACTGCCTATTAATGTGTCTTCATACAGTTACAGTGTGTAAACATAATACTCTGTGCAAAGCCTGACACGGACACACAGGCTGAAAACAGATTTACTGCGTTCAGTTTCTGCAATAAACCAGAAAAACAAAAACTTAGAATTAAAAAAAAGTGACATTGGATACGATGAGGTCCTGCAACACAATAAATCAGATCTCTAGTTAAAATTATTTCCAGTGCACAGTCTTAAAGCAGTGGTCAGTGAAAAGGACTGAAACAGACATTTCCCAGCAGCAATAAATTATGATACATTATAAAACTTCTGCTTCTGTATTAAACAGGGTTCAGCAGGTTAGATCAAAAGCAGCATGTCTCCAGGGCTTACCGTGGTGAGGTGAAAAGGGGAAGGAGTGGGGACCTGTTGTTAAGGGTTTCTGAAGGGCGAAAGAAAAAAAGACAAGGAGAAGATATTAGTCTGTGTAATAATCAACAGTGTCAGCATTTGCCCTCAGAGCAATCGCTTTCTCTGCCTCCTTCTCTGTGTTGCATAACTCAGGCTCTGTACACCATGTCAAATTGGTAAAGTCCCTGCTGAAAAGCTTGTTATTCAAAGTTTCCCTGTGGAAGAGCAAATCTCACAGCTAAATCTCAACAGCTGTGATGTTTTATGAGGTCAGTTTCAGGGGCACATGAAAGAGCAGCCCTGTACTGTCAAAAAATCAGTGCCACCTTTCTTCTCTCAGTTCATTTCAACACTGTTCCCTCTTCCTTTGTCCTTCCAACTCATCTCCCTTTTTCGATATTTTATTCCACTCCAAAAGTTAGCTAGCTGCAGACGGCTCTCTTTGGCTTGGCCAGTCCTGGCTGCACTGATGCCGTTTCCATTCTGCAGTTGGATGGAAAATTAATGAGGCAAACAACCCTGAGAATAGCATAAGCACACCAAAGTGTAGAACGAAGACTCTATAGCAGATTGCTAGTTCCAAAACACACCCAATTCTCAATTTATTTTGTTTCATGATGAAAGGTGTACCTGTGCAGCCTGACTACTCTTACTTGTTTATTACATTCCTTTTATATAGCATACACATCTATTGGCATCCATATCCTCATACTGATACAATAAAAGGAGAATATAACAAAATCTATAAATCTTATGGCTTTGCTTTGATAAGAAATTTTGTGTATCCATTACATACCACAGGGCTGATGGGACGTTTAAAGATTTTCCTGATGGCCTTTTCTAGAAACACAAGAGAAGAAAAGCAGGGAAATGAGCAGTGGAACTAATGCAAATTGAAGGAAATAAATATTACCACATTTAAAACATGCTTTGTTCAAGATGTGCTTCATGTCTTAAGATGCATGGGTGAGGGCTCCTCAGTAATGCCTTAATAGCAGTAAACCATGAGATGGTTTTGATTCAGACACACTTCTCAGTATGTAAGAATTTTTGTGACACTACATATGAACATAAAGTTGCCATGGTTCCACACCATAGTAAAACCATAATTAATAAAACATAATAAATAAAATTACTTCAGTTTTTGTGCTGGAAGTTTTCAAGCAGCAAGGTCTTTTCGCCCACTAATTTCATTTCATTTCGAGGGGGAAATGGCTAATACTAAATTGAAGCACTTGATTTAGGTTTATTCAGCTGAACCAAAGCACACACATGAAGTCATTTTCCTTCTAAATGAGACCCTCTAATTGTTCACTTCCTCAGAGCAGTATACTGTATATTGTGCCAGAAATGTAGAGGAAGAACAAGGACAAGAAACTGAAATTCTGGTTTTAACATCCTCAGATGTTAAAACCTGGCTGCTATCAGGATTGGTGTTGCATTACCAATCCTGATAGCAGCAAGTGGTCACACAAATGAATCAAACATACCCTCTACGCCTGATGTGCTGATGTTGTGAATGACCGGCTTGCTCCATATTCCAGTGCCATCCTTAGAGTTTGGCTGGACACCAAACTCATAGACTGTATTTGGCTTTAGATTGTCAATGACCGTATCGCTTGTCGGGCAGGTCTGGTAGTTCCACTTCCTGTTCCTCTCACGATAACGCACTGTGTAGTGTCTGAAACCAAGACAGAGCAGAGCAGAACATCAACAGTTAACCCTGTTTCTATAAAAAATCACATGTGAAAGGACGACGAAAAGTGCGAAAAGTAAAAAAGCATCTGGAACTGCTGTTATTGACTTAATAGCTTGTTCATAATCCAAAAGTTCAACAGTTCAGACTCTTCGATTTTCAATGCATTTTTTGGGACGTTCGTGCTTTAATGTCAGAGTAAAACTGCTGCCGTTTCATCTTTTTCAGCACTGCAAAGTGCTTCTAACAATGTTGTCAATGTTCAAACAAACTCGATTAACCGAAAAAGTGGCAAATCACCTTTTGCGTAGGCAACAAATTGATTCTTTTATTATCTGAAGAACCTCCTCTGCTTTTTAATATGATTATGTGGGCTAATTTCTCCATGAAATGGGACTGTTATTTTGGTTACATGCAGACACCAGACATCATCTTTTGAAAAGGACTCAAAAGGCAAACCCTTTGACAATTAATTCATTCCAGTTTAGTTAAATTGTTGTATGAACTGCACTCTGCTCTTCTTCCCACCAAAGGACTAATGAATATCTGCTTCTACTCTTTATTCAAAGTACACATATGAAAATTAAATGAAATCAAATTTGTTCAGATTTGTTCAAAATGACAGGGCAGTTTTCTGTTTGTTTGTTTTAGTCATTTTTCATCAAGAGGAATCCAAGTCACGTATCTTGTGTGGGTGGACTCTCTCCTAAACACCTGTGTGCACAGGCTGTCATGGATCCACCAGTAAGTAACCTGAGAGACTTCAGGGAGTCATTTGCTGTTTATACACTTATACCAGAGTATCTGTGTGTATGCGAGAGAAAGTCCTATTCCAACCATCTGTTTCTCTGCTTACCATAACTGCTGTACAGCCAGGGTACATGAAATGAAAAGGCTGAAAAAGAAATCTACATGTATTAGGTTGGTACGTGCATTACTGTACCAGCCCTTTCTGTGTCTTTGCTCTGTGGCACAGGTTTCACTGTTGGAGGGTTTTCACAAAGACAGAAAGAGAGTGAGAAAGGGATGAATGCATTCCAGTGTTCTGATATTAACATGAAGTCAGTTACTGTATTTTCTGCTGCTTTTTAACACCAGGTCAGCTGTAACAGCAGCACCATACAGCTCATGGAGACAGTTACAGTGCTTTTGGTGAAGTTGCATCATCAATACTGAAGAGTCTATATTACGCACAAGTACAAGTTTATAATTTTATTTTTGGGGTCTACTAAAATATGTTCATAGAATCTACTTTTGATATACTGCACATTACTGTAGTACCTTCTCTCACCCTCTGTCTGAAATACTTTAGCTCTTGTTTCTTTAAGGCTCCCTCCTGAAAAGCTCAGTCTGCGTTCATTGGTGAGTTGGGTCGACAAAAGCAAGGCAACATTGGTTAGGAACTGTGACTCCAGAACTATAAGTACGTGGATATAGCCCTAGCAGGAGTGGCTCCATTGAGGAAATAATTGCAAACAGTAAGAAAACTGAACAGTCTTTGTTTTAGGGACTTCAATCGAGGTGTTTCAGACACTTAGGTAGCAATGTTTTCTGTGGGGATTAATTCCTTTTAAAGTGGGCTTTGTACTTTATTTGTTTGCAGACCTTTAACATGCACAAAAAGCTACATAACATACTAACACTTGGTCTGTCCGTTTTAAAAGTTCTGTTTTTTTCCCATATGCTCAGATTTCGTAAACACTGGCTCTATGACATGTCAACCAAGTTTTTGAAAAGGATGAATGTCTCAACTCACCCATCCTCAAGACAGTCATTCATGACATTGCCTTCATAAGGGGTTTTCAGCAGAGTCCCCCAGGACAGGAGAACCGAGGTGGGAGTCACCGACCCAATGACCAAGTGTAGCGGCTTCTGCAGTTCCACTTTACCTGAAAACAAATTTTTTTAAAAAAAAGTTTAACTCACAATTTGCTCAAATTTCATATCTCAAACAGATTATTACTTTTAGGCATACATACCTGTGCAATGCTTTTTTACTTCATTGGTTGGGATGGGCTGAACAGCTATAAGGTACTTGGGCTCAGCATCTAAAAAGAAAGAGCTACAAATCAGACCTATATGTCCTCTCAGCCTCCACAGACACACTCATCTATTCCAGCAATGACTACAGTTATCCAAATACAATTCAAGTGTACATCGTAACAGTCTCTACATCTAACTTTACCAGTCTTTCTTACCAAACTCAGTCTCATAAGGTTGTCCATTTTCTGGCAGCTGAATGAACTGTTTGGAGAACATGCTGCTGCCGTAGCCCAGGATGTAGCCCTCAAGCTTGGTGTCAGCGTTGGGACGCAAAAATTTCATCACAATGGTGTCTCCTGTGGCGTTGATGCGGACTTTCATGTTCTGGCGCCTCACTGAGGAGATAGAAGAAATCATGGATCCATTTAGCATTTTCTTTCATAGTCATATTGTTTTAGAGAAGGCAAAAAAAGCAAACATGGAGAAAAGAAGGTTTAACACAACTGAAGTATTTACAGATAGAACAACTTTTGGTCTTTATACTGTAGATCTTCATGACAAAAAAGCCCCCAATGACATTAGATTGAGTTCACTTGCGTGTTTCCATGCAAGTATACACAAATATAACATATCACAAAAACTGAGGATAAATCAAGTCAGAAAATAAAATCTACAACCCTCAAACAAACTTCTTTTTCCATATTAGTCTTATTTTTTAAAGCAGATCAATAAAAAGCTTGAGAGTTTACAGAGTTACATAAATACTTTCATTTTAACAACCTCTACCTTCCCAGATTCAACTTCTGCTCTCCATCATCTCACACACACTTAAGCTGTGCACACAGTCAAAGCAGACTTATTGGTGGTGTGAGTTCTCTTGAGGTGTAAGCCAATAGTAGTGATTATATTAAGTGGGCACAAAATAGGAGAAGAACCTTATGACACTTTGTGTGCTTTCTAATTTGATAAGAACATTTCTTTTACAAAGACTACAAACTTTAAGAATCTGCCAATAACAAGCACCATAAACTGCAGCTTCTCTGATGTGGTTATGGCTGCAGGATATGTGTTTGTGCTCGAATGTGGCGTTTGAAATCGACATTGTAAATCAAAATCAGCAAGCATGTGTTGTTAAAACGTGAGTTCAGCACGGCATCATCGAGTTTGTGCCGATTTGAAAAAAAGGGGGTATGAGATAATGCATGCAGACACACAGAATTTTCCCTCTCTCACACATGTTGACATCACTTTTCTGCTGTAAGTGACTTCTCCAGAATACAGTATTAATCAGCAGTGCCTGGGGACAGATGTTGGATGAGGACAGGCACCAAAGGGTGGGTCGTAATAAACCAAGAGAGGTTACAAATGAGCTTATTTTTACTGGTCGAGGCAACCTCACAAAACTTGACTTAGTTTGAGCTCTTGGTCAGAGTCACTTGGCAAAACACTGAGCAAAAACATAAAGAAACACACACTCAAAAAACCTGTAATGCTTTCTGTAAGTGACCACTTCAGAGCTGATTATACATCTTTAACTTAAAACAAGAGCCAGATCTACAGTAAATACTGGTAACAGTGATTATTAAAATAAGGCTCATTGGCTCATAAGGCTCACTAATGGCAAACAAGAGAAAGAAAATTGGTTTTTGAGAGTGTTTACATTTATATTAGTGGGGTTTAGTGGTCTTTTTAATATTGCTCTGTGGTTCTTTAAATCTTTTTCTGTCTCTTTGAATTTTCTTATTCTGAAATGCACATGCACAATATAAATAAGCTTGCCACGAGTGATTCATGTGTTCAGCTTCAGCTCTGTCACCGATCACCAATATAATATCTGCCGGAGGTGGCAAAATATTACATATCAAGTCCTTTCCACAGAGAGTAAAAACATGTGCCAACACAATAAGGCAATAACAAAAGGACAGTTAAATAACAGATGTACGTTATTGTAGGTAGTTGCACGGTACTTCATAAAGTGTCTGTAGGTCCCATGGGAAATTATTCAATGAGTTGTGCATTGAGTCTAGCAAAGCTCAGAATATACTTAGACATAAGTATGAAGTATGAAGTTTCAGTAGAGTCAGAATTTATACACTGTTCTTAGTAAATAAATGGGTTTTACGGTATCTCTGGCAGAGGAGGAGTGGTAAATTGCAAAGAAAACTGCTAACCTGTACTAATTGTTTGCATAAATGCATGAAGACAGACTATATACTTGTGTAGTGGCCAGACAAGCAACTCACCATCACTATGAGCACGATATGGGGAAAAATGTTTTGTTTCTTCATTTCATGCCTCTGCCACGTAGCCTGTAACACGAATCAATAAGTGGGTATGCTAACAATCAGCTAATTTTTAATAGGCATGCTAATAAACATCAGAAAACAGAGATGAGTACAGCTGGACGAGGAATGTGACTTGTGACTGGTGCACAAGTAAAACAATGACCACACCAGTGCAATAGTTGGATGATAAATGGTAAGCAGTAGTGAAAGAAAGATTTAATCAATCATATATCCATCTCCTTTGTTTCTATTGTTTTTATTTTGAATTGGAAATACAAATGAGTCTACAGGGTATAAAACTTCCACCCATAATAGTCTACAAGGCTTAAAACAATGGACGTCTTGCCTGGATTATGACTTGCATTATACTCTCCACAGCACATGTCCTTGGCTAATATTTCAGCGCTAAATGAAATAGTGGAACTTTGAAGGAGGAAAACTGCCAGCAGCTGCTAGTCGCCAAAACAGACACTGACAGTGAAAGAGGGGGAAGCCCTGGATTTGAAAAATACCCTCATGCTTTTCCAGCTATGTGTTTCCTATCAAAACTGCATTTGTTTTGATTCTCTCATCAATATTTCCGATAAAGCACAAGTGAGATTGGCTCCAGGGGAGAGGGGCTCAAAACGCATGAAACATTAGGAAACTTCTGGCAGCATGTTTTAAACTCCAGTACAAGCAAACACTGGCTCTGCCCCACGACAAGTCATCCAAAGCCTGGCCATTTGGCCTGCGCACCACTTATGGACCATTAAGACTTATCAGCATTTCCAGAGAAAAATGAATTATGCTTTAGGAACAAATCCAGTCACAGACCTGATAATCAATCACCTACATTGCAAGGGAAAACTATTGATATTTAGTTATCCAAAAGAAAACCTGCTAAAAGTATTGTTGTGAACGAAATGTGAGAAAAACAATGATTACATGAATTTAAAGTCCCGAGGCAAGTTCTGTTGGTGTCTGACCCTGTCAAACACATGAGATCACTGAAGATTTACAACCTCACCAAAATAAATGTAACTTAAGTATAATTAAATCCACAATTTTACCCATAATAACCATGGATAATGGGGTCCACCAGGCAGAACCAGAGGAAAGTTCTTATTGGAAAGTCGATCAAACAACAAAGACACATAACGGAACACAAACGGAGACATAAAACAACCAAGAAGAGACAAAGCAACATGCAAATTGGCCAGAGTGAGATGCATAACAACCACAAAGAGACGTCCTCTCTGTCATCATTTATAATCATTTTGTATCTTTCAATCGGAGGGCCTTGTTATGTATGTCTGCCTTGGGGCCCATTGTCTCATAATCAGGCTATGTTATTAACCAATCTATCACCGGGAAACATTGAGAGCTGCAAACATCGACTCGAAAACAAAAAAAGAATCCTACCATTCCATGATATAGCCCACACTAAATCTGTGTTGTAATAAACCTCATCTGTATGTTTGGGGGAGATGGTGAAAGATTTTTGAGACCGCTTCACAAAAGTCATTCCCACTCACAGCTGGGGTTATAGTATATAATATACTGCAAATGTTACAGTGAAGACTAATCCTTTCAATTAAAACATACGCACAATATGAGTGGTTTATCTCCACATGCATCTCCAGAGAACACAGCCAATTCATCATAGAATACTGTATGAACAAAATCAATCATAACACTGGGAGTCCGCCAATAAACTCGTCAGATTATGCAATAAACAATGCCACATCATTCAATAAACATTTCACCACTGCAGTCATTCTGATTTGGACTAATACCCAAAGAATGTAACCCTGCTGGCCAGAAAAAGAGAAACACCCTCACATGGGAAACTTGATCTTGGCTCAGTAGAGCTGCTATCTTGGATCAGCGGCAGTGATGGATGATCCTTCGGGAAAGGCAGTAGGTTAATGGGGTTGTCAGTATAACACGCTCCTCTTTACTTCAACTCCAATGCAACATGATATTTTTACGTGTTTGGAAATAACTATTAAGAAGGGCATCTGTGCAGTATGTGCAGTTCTGGCTTTAAAATATCCTGATTTACTGCATGACATTATCAAACCACAGATTTCCACCAATGGCAGCTGTCTTGTGGTTCAGATGCGGAGGGTTGCACTGGAGTAAATGCTCTGAAAATAAATACACTGACATCATCACAGGACTTTTCCACTCATGCTGATGTGTGAACGAATGAACTACAAACACCCAAAGCAAAGACTTACAAAAGTTAAAGCAGGGCTACAAAGCTTGTTTTGTTTTCGAAACATGAGGTGGTAATTGAATAAATGTTGTGAAGGATTAATACTAGTACACGGAGTCTATTTTTCCAGTTGTTTTCAAAACATGCAATGGAAAAGAACTTTTCCCCTCTTTGCTGAGATTAATGGAGTAGTTTTGGTGGATGGAAGTGACGCAGAGTATTAAAGTGATGTCAGTTTGTCTTGAGTTGGAACAACTTAACATCAACCCTGACTAAATGAGGCCATTATAATAGTGCAATATATTGTTCTACTACCCTCAGCTTGACACATCTATAGCTATAGATGACCCTTTCTGCCAAATAGATGTTAAGCTGCTCGGGTGTGCAGTATTTTGGCCTCTAAGGTTTCTGTCCTAGAAGAAAAGAGGTGGAGAGGAGACTTGGCTTCCCTCCCTGCAGGGACAAAGACAGATGTTTTATGGTGCTTGGTATAATAGTCACCTTCATTTAAGGCAATGAAGTGTGAAAATCTCTCAGAGCCCTGTGCCAGCCGGAGTGGTGAGGGTTTGACATTATTTAGCTGGTGAGCAAACGACAGCTGAACTGACCTATATTAGCTCTAATGGGAATAACCTGAAACCAGGGTAACTCAGCCCACTGGATATCTACTGTAATCCTGCAGGAGCCTCTTTGATCCCACCCACCTCTGGAACAATCACTTCCCTTGGGCTTACAGGAGGCCTCATCTTGCAGCCCAACGGCAGAGAGTTGCGCCTGGGATTGTACTCCCAATTTTACCCCCACCTTGGCTGCTTCCATGCAGGTCTCTCTGCTCTCACACTATATATCCCCCCCTGTCAGATTCGACAGAGCAACAGCTGTTTTCCCTTTTCACTATGGCGCTGCTCCATCCCGTCCTTCGCCTCCTTCACTCAATCTCTGACGTCCTATATGTGTCACCAGCCATCTTTCCATCAACCCAATCCTCTTTTTACTTCCCAAAGTACTTTGAATTCATCTGCCTTGTCCTCTAATCTTCTCTACTTTCCTCTCTCGTGCCATATTTCCCTCTCATTAATCTGTACATGACATGAGTCCATGTTTGGTCTGGAAGAGCAGTAGTTTGCCGGCCATATATTGTTCTCTTTTATTCACCTTATTCAGACACAGATGGAGAAACTGTTAAAGGGAACACACATAAAGGAAAATTAACAGCCTTGGAAGGTACAGATTACCTAACAGTACAATGACACCTATGTATTATGTTACATCACTCAGACAAGAACGCAAACACAGTGTGGACCATAACATGTTTTATCCATGATCCAAAAAGAACAGAGATACAGACATTTAACTCTCTTCCCAAACCAAAAACACACATCATTTCTTTCATCTGGCTGCCAAAGTTGCACACTGAGATTTGTCTGAAAGCCAATATCAGCCAGCAGGTTACGCACTGGAAGCAGCCATTTCCACTGCGTTTACCTCCTTATACTGACTCCAGTCTGTTCACCTCAGATCACTTTCACTACCATCAAAGTCTACAAAGGGCACCCAAATTTAACTTAAAGAATAGTCATCTCTGACTCTATACTTTGCAGTATAGAGTCAGAGATTGAAAACAGGCTTCAGTGCGCATCTGTGTGCACCAATATACCAGGTGAATGATGAGACAATATGAAAAACATTTGTGGAAAATTCTGTTTTCCAATAATACAAAGAAAGTATGTTTTGAGGTTTCTTATGTTGCAGAAGAAAACAGTTCATGAGGGATAATAGGCCTGAGGCCTCCAAAACCAATCATCTTTAAAATATTGATGAGACCCTCCAAACAACAACCTGGACTGTGTTCTTTTTTAATTTTTGTTTGTTAATATAAAGGCGGTGCTGCAATATCCTCCATATTTTTGGACGTGTGGTTTTAACTAAGAGCAATTATATGTCTGTGTCTGTGTTTAATTTTTAAGCGTTTTTTCAGATGGTTTGTATAAAAATCCATTAATGAGTGCTGTGAACTGTTTAAAACAATAAAACAAATCTTTTGCCTGAGGCACTGTACAAAAGAAATAGGTCAGCTTTTAAACTCTTCAGATGGTCTGCTTGGCTCCAGGAAAGTCATCCCATCAGTTCTACAAGACTAATCCTTGACCCCAACCTGGAAACACTTTCATTAAAACCTGTGAGCAGTAAATGACCTTTCATTGTTGGCTAACCTCATTTCAGGGAAATGTGTATAAACCACAGACATCGTAAGACACACTCACACTCTTACACACACACTGCTCACAGAGTTTCTAATCAAGGCAATTTAAAAGTCTGACGGGATTTTTGACTCCTTTAGGGTTCAGCAGCGTTTTGCAGAATCAGAAGATGGTATCAAATTCACTTAGTGAAAGTTAATCTTCTTAAATCCCTTACCTAATTTACTAAATTGCCTTGTCTGAGGGAAGGCCAACATGCTTCTGTTTTTTCACTCAGTACAGGGAGAAAAACACTTCAACAATTTTGTGTAACGAAATGTATGAATCCCCAGAACTAATCTAAGCACTAAAACTTAAAGACTGACATTCAGCTACTGTCAAACATCTAGCCACATGGATTAGATATATACTAGTCAGCTCCATATGAGACCTAAATGTTTTGTTAATTGCTGTTTAAAAAAACTTGGAACATCATCCAAAATGAAATCAGCATTTGGAATTAACTCTAATCAACTCCCTTGAGCCCCCAGTTTTACTATACTTGTGCACTTGTGTACCACAGCTGAAGGGCAGAACTTGCTTCGTCTCCTGGACAGGAAACATTGGACAGAGTTACATTAAAGCCAAATGTGGTAATCAGGGTTGCACCTAGTAGTAACAGTCTGATGGCAGATAACAAAATCCAATACAGTGAGAAGAGAGCTGCCTGAGGAAGAGAACTGACCTTAAGACATGATGCCTTTATCCGCAAATTTCAGCCACTTTTGTTCATGTTTTGCTCTGTAACCACATTTGTAGCTCTATTACATTAGAAACAAGTTTTTTTTAACGATCTATCGCTCAAAATACTTTACAGTAAATGGCTGTCTCAGTCTTGTTACAAAGTCCTTACTCTTGTGGTCTATCTTTGAAACAAGTATTCATCTTACTATGACATATTGTGTTTCCAAGCCTGTCCCAGCATGCATTTGGCAGAGGGCAGAAAGAGACCATGGAGAAGTAATCAGTCCATCATAGCACTAAGACAGAAAGACAGTTACACTGATATTCACTTGTATGGATTTTAAACCTTGGTGGGACACCCATTAGGAGAGAAAACCGTGACAACGAACCACTCATGCATGCAACAAATGCATCACTTAACACATTATCAACAGTGTCACCTGATGCAGATATCTTTAGTAGAAAACAACAG
The DNA here is from genome assembly GCA_024666655.1 of Dascyllus trimaculatus. Taxonomy (NCBI): domain Eukaryota; kingdom Metazoa; phylum Chordata; class Actinopteri; family Pomacentridae; genus Dascyllus; species Dascyllus trimaculatus. The sequence goes on along the minus strand of CM045456.1, from coordinate 13,573,022 downwards.
CACAAGTGCATTTATGACCTACCTCTGCTTCTGCGTGAAGTGGAAGGACCAGACAGAACTATCCCAGCAATGAAGACCATGAGGAGAAGGACCAAAAAGGTGTGTGAGTGCCGCTGCCTCCTCATCATCATCATCATCATCAACTCTGCTGTGTTCAGCTCTGAGTCTCAGGTGAAACAAGCAGCTGTGATCTGAATGAGCTCAGAGATCTCACAACAGGAGTGAGTCACAGAAACAAATGCTGTCTCTGTCTCTGGGCACAGTCTGAGTGAAGTGTATGCTGCAGCTGCAGGAGTCAGACTGGATGCTTCTTGAGTGGCTGGACTACTTCTCTGAGCTGGTGGCTCTCAGGACTAGTGCAGCTAAATTGACTGAACCTCTGGATGCAGCAGGCTGGTCCTGCACCATCTATACCTCTATAATAGAGGGAGGGGACAGAGAGTAAGACACACCCACTCTCCTTACCCTCCTCACTCTCTCCTTCTCCATCTCACACTCTGTTTCTCTAACAAAAAAAGAGAAAAAGTTTTCTCCAAGCTTCCCACCCTTTTTTTCCTTTTCTCTTTTTTTCTTTTTGGTGTGGTGTGTCCCAACCAATCCTACTTTTAATCCGCAAAGGCCTCTTGAGACCTTTCATTGTTCTTCTTTTTCTCTTTGTTTCTTTCAAACTAAGAATGTTTACATGCTCACTAAGATGCCAGGTTTGATCATCCAAATGTATGTTTATTCCAAAGCTGAGAAATCTGGTTATCCATATTCATGAATCTAATATTATTCAGGTTTCTTATCATCTGTGCACCATCCCCTTCACCAGATGAAGAGCCAGTTTCAACAAATGTGTAAAACCCTGAACTGCATTCATCTGCATTTCAATTTTTCTTTCCTAATTCCAGTTTTTTTAAATTAAAATTTTCTGCAATATCTGTGCTTGCCAACTATGATCTTGCCAAGGTTATGGCAAATAAAACGTGATTAAAATATGGTCAGGAAGCTCAAACACTTGATTAAAGTTCAGGATCATAGTTAAAGCTAATAAAAGAAGAATAAAAAAAGATGTGAGAATCCAAAAAATAAACTGGTCTCCTGCACAAACACTGGACCTGATATGTGTGTCTATCAAACAGACCGACCTCCAGACCTCTACACCTTTACTTTCCGCTACATACGGAGTGTGAATGTTGACATCATGAGGTGTAAAACTGTTCAATATGGATGTACAGAAATCAGCCACTTGCCTGATACTGTACAGGTTCTTGCGCTGCTAAAACAGCTCTGGCCCACTGAGGGATAGACTCTGGATGTGTCCTGCGGGATCAGACACCAAGACTTCAGCTGCAGATTCTTTAAGTCCTGTAAGTTGTCAGATGTTGCCTGTATAGATCAGACTTGTTTTTCAGCATTTCTCACAGATTTTCAATCAGTTAAGATCTGGAGAATTTTGACACTAGTAACAACTGTTCTTGCTGCTTCCAACACTTAACCTCTAAAAACTAACTGTTCACTTTTTGCCCAATATATATCCTAACCCTTTGACAGGTGCTATTATAATGAGATATCCGATGTTATTCACTTCACCCGTCAATGGTTTTAGTGGTCTTAGTGGTGTATTACTAGTGCCCAATTTATTGTTTTTTATGTTATGGCTGATTGGTGTAAGTGCGAGGATACTGTTGGTGACTCCTTAGCAACTTAACAAGTTTCTCTTTCACAAACTGTCTAAGTCACCTCAAAATCTGGGGACGAACTTACTTTGTCTTCTCTAGTCCATAGTTATGTAGTACTTAAGCTGCGTGTCAAATTACAAATTCATGTCATCTTTCTTGGGTAACAGTTGTGCTATTGAAGCTATTCTTATGTAGTAATGCTCTTTCACATGTTTCAAATCTATTACACACTGAATCCTGAACTAAAGTCTGACTATAACAAATTATATTGCAAATCAAATAACAATATCTGCCAGAAACATCACAATTAGATTTTTTCCCCCAAATTGTTCAGCTCTAATCCTGAATATGATTGAAACCAGACTATGACATAACGAGGACCAGTGTTTATGTAAAGATTACGGCTAACACTGATGACAAGACACAGAACTGAAGTTAATTACACTGAAAAATACTAAATATAAGTGACATATTGAAATAACCAGATCAATCCCATCATGTGCATCAGTGGAGGCACTACAAGGGAGGCACTACAATGTCCAGAAACAGCTTTGTACCCACTTCTATCATCTTCGACAAACATACACAAACACATCTTGCATGTGAAGACTGTCAACTGACGACATAAATTCCTGGTTCCTGATCAAGAACTTCAACATGATCCCAACTTCAACCAAGTCTGACCCTGATGTTAACTGTTAAACTAGGGATTACCAGTTTCTGGTCACAAAACGGCAGCAGATCTCCATAAAATGACTCCTGATCTCAGTTCTCACAATATCTTATAAATACAGACACACACTTCAGTCTGTACAGTTTGAAGGGTTATTGGACCAGTCATAAAACCAGTGTGTATCCAAAACAGTTATGAGCATACAAAGAATGTCTGACTTTATATTCCATGGAAACAATGTCTCTCATCATTCTATCTATAAATAAATTCTTTGCCAGTGTCTAAAAAACATTAATATCACGTGCACCACAAACCAGCTGACAAAAAAAGTGCCTTCTGCAACCATGTGTCACACATTCAGACATGACTCTGGAGCATCCCAAACACATGATGACAGCGTTGCATCAAGAGCTTTCTTTGAAGTCAAACTGTTTACAGCCAGCGAGTGCAGTTTTTGCAAATGCTTGTGTGCAAATGTGTGTGTATATGTTTCCAAGAGCCAGCTTTAGTCGTGGTCAGCCAAGACTCTCAGCCAGAACTGGGCCTCAAGGACAAGGAGTGTGTGTGTGTGTTTGTGCAAGGCTCACACATGTCTGCTTGCACGTGCATGTATTGATGTGTGTGTCTATTTCAACATCTCCACCCTCCGATGCGTTTCACTGTATCCCACATGTCATCACACGAGACAGAAAATGATGCTGCTCGCCAGAAGAGGTGTGTCTCCTGAGGAAGCCCCTGAACAGATTGTTGCAGTGGAACTCCGGCCATCATCATGCCAGAACCCATTAAACACAGATGAATCATAAACTGCACCATAATACGAGGACATGATATACGAATGAGAGAAAGTACAGGATGTATTATCAGGAGAATGTACTTAAAATATCAAAAGTTCTGGTTATGCAAAAAAATGCCCCTTTGGCTGATATCCTGTATATTTTACTACTAGATTCTTAAAACTGACATATCATTGTATATTTGCAGTTGGTGAAAGTGGAGATAGTGGTAACAACTTTATACGCATTTAGCATTACATGTCATTTAGTCCATTTGTTTCCATCCTAGGGGTTGGGATAAATTCAAGGTGACACTTAAAGGGTCAAGAATGACACAAAAATCCGAACTCTGCAACATTTCCACACTTTTCTCCAACCTTTGCCTTTTCATATAGATACAAAATATTATCACAGTCATTGCAATAAAATAACATTAGAAATTTAGAGGGAAAACATAACAACGCGTCCCAACTGGATACTGTTTCGGTCACAAGCGAGTATGGGAATCGCTCGTTTGATCCTATTTATTTTGTATCTTTTTTTTAAAAAAAGTTCTATTTTATTGTAGACTTTTTCGTTTAAATACTTTTATTTTGTAATCTCTTATATTTTGCTGTTTTAGTCAGTTATAATTATTCCATAAACTAGTGTGCACTTTTTTCAGTTTCTCCCTACTACTTTTGAATAATTTAACCAATTGAATTTTCGTTACATGGCATGTGTTTTTTACATTTCCCTGTAAAGCATTTAAAAAAACACTAATCTGCATGTATGATAAAGTGTTATATAACTAAACTGGCTTGTTTGCATTTGTTAAAAACAAGTAAAATGTTAATTTGTAAAGTAAAAAGTAATTATACCTGTCAGATAAATGTAGTGGTGTAGTGTGGTGTAAAAAGTACATTTCCTACAAAATTACTCCTTTCTATTTCATTTTAATCCTTCGCCTTACCTTCTCTTACTCTCTTATTTTCCACTCTCTTCTCTATAATTATCTTTCCCCAAAAAGACACCTCCCCTTTCTCCACCTCCCTCACCCTGTCACCCCTGCTGTCACTATCCAGCAGCACCACAACCTTCTCTGTTCTTTTTCATCCAACTTTCTCTTCTTGCTGGAGGTAATCTGGTTTGTATCAGTTATGGAATCTACTTATAGAAATAACTGGCCTCTTGCTGACTAGGTTGGACACCTTAAAAGGCCCTTTGAAAGGGGTCTTTATGCAGTAACATTTAACATTTAATTTCTTTCCAGACTTGTCTCCTCTTTTAGCAGGAAGACACATTTTTATCAGCCGACAGTCAATTTTTAATTCTCCTATAATGAACACAATTTTATTACTGTTTGTGAAATTTGGAATCCAGGATCGATCATTAACAAATTTAGAAAGAATGTTCTTTGATCCCTGTGGATCCCATCTTGTATTTGTGCTCTTTTCAACAGTTAAATGAGCCATCATTCCGTTTAAACACTGTGACTGTTTGTTTAAAAAAGAAAAACGAGAAAAAAGATGAAACCCTGACACGCTGTCTGGCAGATGCCTGTTGAAGGGTCGCAAGTTAAACACTGTGTCCCTAATAAACTCTGAACTCTCAACCTTCTCGTTCACATTGGAGGGCAGAGTGGAAAGAGCAGGAAGAGATTCATTATTGCTTTAATATTGGGATTGCAGTTCACCTTCTCAAACCATGTGTCCTGACATTCCTATGTTGCACTCAGTTGTTGAAAAGCGATAGAAACAGCCGTGTCATGAAAAAAAGAGAGCTGGACAGAAAAGTTTAAACCTTACTCTGTCCTCATCTTCACACATCTGGCCAATAACGACATAAAGGGGATGTAACTGTGGTGTCGGTTTCAGAAAGTTACATAAATGATTGGATACAGTGCTCTCAAATCCGACGTCAAAAAGGTGAAGGGGAGGAGGTTTCCCACACCACTGAGCAACCGATTTATCACCTCTGATGAGGAGCATTGACTACTTTACTTAAACATTAATGGGCGTAAAGACACAGACACATTTTAAATGGGACTGTTCCAGTTTTTAAAAAAAACAAAAATGTCTGCTACAATAATAATTTGCAAGATCATTTGTAAGAATAATTTGTAGTCAAATGGTGATTTTGTAATCCAGCAATACGTACTTCAGATTCTCGTGGCTTCCATCAGAGCAGCACTTACACCTGTGTAATTTTTTGGCCAAGTAATAAAGCTGCAAGACTTTTTTCATTTCAGATACATTTCTTGATGAGTTCCAGATCCTTTTAAGTATAGTTGAGTTTTTAAAGCTTCTAGCCCTATTTGACCTATCTGAAGCCCTTTATTAACCTTCTTCTATGTGGAGAGAAGCTTGCATATTTATTACCAACTTCACATGCAAATGTGGTATTTTTGTATTTTTATTTATTTGCTCCAAAGCACCTATAACTAGACTGATTCTCAACACTTTAACTGGATTAAAATTAACTCTCCAGAATAAAATACAGGCTTAAAGAAAAACATTAATGCTCTCTCTCACCCACACTGCAACATTAACCGGTGTGCCATCTTCCTTTCTTTCTCCTGTGTCTCTTATTTCCCTTCTTCAACTGTGATCTTTTCCCAGCTCACTCAGGCACACTGTCCTCTTTCTGCTTTTGTCATCACAGATTTGTCATTCCTTTCCTTCACTTTACAGCTTTTCAACACATCATCATCCAGACCTGCCAGCATGCGCCACGCAGCCGGAAAACTGTATCAAGGATGGGTACAAAGAAAAGAAAAAAGAAAAATGGAGCACTCATACAAACTCACATCAGTTTTTGTGTATGTCAGTTTATAGTTGATGAAAGTCAAAGAAATAACAATTTTGTCTTTCTAATCTACAAGCTATTGGTCACTACATGCCCTGAAGAGAGATCACCTCTACTCAGGTGGAAAACCACTCAAAGAAGGCCTCGCCAATTTTTTCCCAATATCAAACTGACATGTTAAAATTTTAAGATCAGGACTGTCTTTTTTGCACTCTCTGTGATTTCTTGCTTCCAGTAGGTGCAGGCGATTGGAAAATGTTTGCTGCCTTGGCCAAGAGCAGAAGGTCTTTCACAGCTCAGTCAAGTGTGTGCAAGCTTCCTCACTTGGACTGGTTGTGATTTTGAGTATGGAAAAAGACAAGAATTCAGATTTTTTCCACTCACTTTTTCCAACCGGTTGATGCCATGAACTGAATGGCTTATTAAGTTACAGACTTCCATACCAGGTCAGAGCGGTTCAAGGATGAAAATGTTGCAGACATTAAGAGACACACTTTCTCATACTCCACTTCATGCCACACCACAGAAATCAGACTTTTCTGTCATCACTGTATGACCATGTTTCTATAATATAACCTCTGTACGGATACATTTATTGAACTTCTCCAACTTCTGACCTTGCTCCATTTTTTAAATTTATTATGTGCCTGTCAGGATGTGTGGTAGTCCAGTGAGTCTGGTTTTCCTTCCAGATAAACGGGCTCTGCATTCTGTAGCAAAGTGGAAAATATGATGTATGGAATAGTCTTTAAAATATTCACACACTTTCTCAGAGGTCAGTCTCATTTATGCTTCCAATATGTGCACAAACAACACTTTCTTTGTCAATACACATGCATATCACTCTGTCATGTTGCTGATAAGAATATTAGGTCATAAATTTCAAGATCTCAACATTGCCTGGCTCCACCCTGAGCATGACTTCATTTCTGATTGCTGTAACAGTAGCTGTGCTTGTTGCTTCACACCTACACAATTTTACATCTCCACGTACTCCCACAGAACAGGTGAACAACATATGTGCATCTATCTACACATGCTACAGATTTCTGAGAAGTTAGAAAATGTACAAAATAGACAATTTTTGATCGGTATGTTCAAAATGTTAACGTTCACACCACAGACTAGAACTAATAATTCCTTTTGTAAAAATGAAACCCACAGGCTAGTGTTACTGCCAACTGCCATGTGGCAATCAGAAAATTCTTTTTGTGGAAAGCCATGGGGGACAGCAGTGATGTGGATGATGAAGCACAAGGATTTAGGGGGACTAGAGGACAGAGAAAAAAAGAGAAATATAATTCATCCACTCTAAATTTGTCTCAGAGAGCAGGAGACAGCAACCAAAAGCTCAATGTGGTTCTTATTTGTGTGCTTTTGTGTGTATATGTGTGCACGCTCGCTGTGGTTGCGCAAGTGTGCATACACTTTATGTATGTGAGTGCGCTTGTCAGGATGGATCCTCCATCTGAAAGATAAATAACCACATTACATGGGAGGATCAGGCCTGAAGCTTAGAGCTGACAGTAGATAGGATACTAGACAAATCCACAGACTTAAAGTAAGAATCTGGATTCGATACAGTAATACAGCGATGTCGACATCATAAAAGTCCCACTTTTTACACACTTTCTGCTCTGCTACTGCACTGTTATTATACTCCCAGTAGTTTTAACAACTGACAAATGACCTCAATATGCATTCTCTCTTTTTCTAAAGAGAAACAATAGTTACTCTTCTTGGAAAGTATGTATTCACTTTCTTGCCAATCAAAACTTACAGTAAACACTTCTAATTTTAATATTACAAATTGAAAGTGGTCACCTATGAACCCACAAAGAATAACTGGGGTTTTAGAGCATGCAACTTCCCTCTCAATATTCTCATGGGTTCATTTTTAGCTGCAGCAGCAGGCAAATGTTTTCAAAGCAAAAAAAATCTACACATAATCTGTACAATACCTGCGTCAAATTACGGACAAAGTTAGCAACTGGCCAGTGAACACAATGGATCATTTGATAGCTATAAACTTTCCCTCAGGGGTTGTCTCCTGTAGAATCTGCTACTAGAAAGTGAATATTACACTTACAAGAATCAGGTGGACAAAAACAAAATTGCATCAAATCTTCTCAATGTGTGAAAAGGGAACTGTTTGCTACATCAACTCAAGATTAGAAGTCAATGTTGTGTTCATCACTTTGTCACTGTCTCCAAGACACCAAGAAAATGGGTTAATCCAGGTATATACAAATCACTTTACACTTTCTCAAATCCATTTTGAGGTCGTAAATTACACCTACAGTCACTTTATTGCACTGTCTATTGATCCTAGTCAATAAACAGATAACAGTGTTTATTGAACACATTATTTTGAGAATATCCAGTGGTTCTGTTCACTTAAATCTGTTAAGTCAAGGTTTAAAAGCAGTTTTGAAGGGAGCATATTTCAAGCTAAAATAGGGTGTTCAGCTGTTCTGTAACAAGGTATCTGCACATCAATGATGTTAAATTTAAGACCTTACATTAACAAAATGGTAAAAAAAAAAAAAAACATGCCAATAATTAACCAGTAAAATTACATTTACAACAAATTCAATTTCTTTGACATCCAGAATCATACCATATTGAAAATTTCTAAATGTAAAATGCTCCATGTGTTTATTTCTTGAGAGCAAAATCAAACGTCTGACCACATTTTTTGATGGATCTATCTGCAAGAGCAGACTCAATCCAGATATTTTAATATCAGATTCCCCAAAGACAGCAGAAACTGGATGCACCTTGAAAGCACATTCAATCTTGTCTGTTTAATTTGTGCAAAAAAACAAGTGGGTGAAATAATAAGCTGTGGGGAATTGCAGGGGACTATAACAAATGTCTGCAATATAGCTACTTCATCCAAAAACATTTCAGTTTCATTTGTTGGTTTTTGCACAAACTAAACAACACACACAACACAGAGAGTGGTACTGACCTTTTATCAAATTGTCTGCCAGAAAAAGCAAATAAGTCTATTTCCCAAAATGTTAAACTATTCTTTTAAACAGGACGACAACTTTCTCAGGCTAAAGCAGAAAAAAAGAGTTACAATCTGTGAGTAAGAGGAAAAGTATGCATAAAGAAAAAACAAACATTTCTAAAAGGTCAGTGAGGTGTGTTATTAACCTCTCAGCCGTCATATTACAATATTCATTGCATTCTCCATGATTCAATGAGTCCATTAAGCATCCAAATTCAAAACACAGACCAGTCAAACAGGGGAAAAGGTGCATCCTTGTCAATAGTTAAAACAGTAATACTTTACGTAACACATTTATGACTAAAAATCACAAAGCAGATGTACATCATGCTAAAACCATTTTCAGGCTACGACACCCTGAAAACCATTCACTTCTGTCTTCTTTGGAGTAAAAATCCAGCATCACATTTAGTTTTAAAGTTACGACACATGATGAAATAATGTTTTATGGTGGAACATTGGGCGGCTATGTGAGGGCAGCCTTGTACAGCACACAATTCCTGCAGAGTAGGTCAGCATGGAGCAAGCATAAGTGGCCTTGAGAAGCCAACTAACACATTGTTTAAATATGTTTGTACACAGTACACTTCTGCAAACTTCAGTCTTTTCCTGCACTTCATTGTTTGAATTATTGTACAAGCTAACACTGCACTTTTGTGCTGCAAGTAATTCTCATTCTAGGGGCCTTTTCAAAAAGATGCTTATGTATGTGGCTTTGATCTAGTCAGACTTCGAATAGATATCAATATTCAGCTGTTGCAACAAGCTGGTTAGTTCTTGATTATGTTTAATACAAGAAGTTTGTTTTTTAAAAAATATGTCAAGTCACTCGACTCCCTTCATTACAGCAGAAAATATTTGCTTTTTAAGCCTACAGAGACATTCAACCACAACAATTTAGTAAAGACGGGTAACATTACAAAAATCAGACACAAAAAACAATGTTTTCAAAGAAAAAACATGTAAATGTTATCGGTACACTACCTGCAGTGTCAATGATTGTTACACAAGAAACTATGAGTCAAACTAAGGTTAGGAGGTTTGTTAAATTGTCTAACTTGCAGCTGAGAGAAAAATTAAGACTGCCATAACACTGCAGACCAGTCTTTGTGAAACCAGCCTCTTAAATACCACAAACACTGTGTGCTGACGTTTGCCCGAGAGTGAAAATACAGCAGCTACAGTATCCATTGTGTCAACGAGGAAAAAGCTTAGTGGCAAAATGTATTTTTAACGTCCTCTTTCAATCCCAGTGTCACATTACTCCTTACTGAGAACCTTTGGAAACGCCATGAAATAATGTAAGTCTGCCACTTGACTACAGGAAAACAAATTATTAGAGAGAGGTTCAGCAGCTACACAGACAGAAAGAAATGAAGGAGCCATAACCTCTGACTGAAGAGAATTTGTTTTCCTGGCTTGGTGATTTGATTGTACTAAAGTCTTCTTTGGTCTCGGCTCCGTCTTTGTTCCTCTGGGTGATTAAAACAAATAAACCATGGGATCAAAGTAAGGCAGGCTCTGGAAGATGGAGTGGAGGAAGACAGGAGAGATTTTGATATATTTAATGTAGTTCGGCTCTGGATGTGAAAGCAAACTAGATGCCACTGCACTGGGTGGTGGAAAATAATCACTTCAAATCAATCATCAGATCATTTCACACTTAATGAACACAATGCAAATGCCATAGTTTACAGTAAAAGCCTGAAAATCACCACTGTGACACTAAAAACTAATTGCTCCTGCTCTCCATTTTTTGTGTCTCTTTATCTTTTAAACCATCTGGCCTGTGAAGCAGAAAAAAAGGACTCTTCCAATGAGGAATTTAGCTGGATACAACCCAGAGTAAATCAACATGTGACAGATGATGAAGTAAGAGACACTAAATGGATACACAGCAGTCCTTGTTCAACCTCACAGGAGATACATATAACTCTCAACAGGTGTCTCTGCGAGGTTTCATCAATTTGTCTTCATGTCAAAAGGTGGAAGGCTGGCTCAGCAGCAGAGCTGGTTCCTGCATCGTGTGCTGGCAAGGTTAGGGTTATGATTTATTCACAGAATGATAAATTAAGGAAAAGAAAGAGGAAAATACAGAAAGAATAGAATTGTTCAAGCCACAAAAAACAATAGCTAATAGAGAAATTTGATTCTGAGCCCAGTGTGAAACAAAGACAAAAGAATTAGTTTTTTTGAAAGGCTAAAAACTCTCCCAAAACCAGATGTCCTTTTCCAACAAAAGTTTATTCAAAATGTCCTTGGTGAGAGTGTCCATGTGGCAGGACTGATGGGGAATGGATAACTTGGATGGATAATGGATAACACTGAATTGAACTGAAGAAACCAAAAGGGCACATAGTTAAGCCCCAGGCTATTTTTTTTTTAAATTTCCACCTGAAATAACATCCACAAATTCAGTCAGTAACAGCTCCACTACTAACTTTGAGGCCAGATTGAACAGTCTTGGCCTCTATGGATTACAGAGAGCTGGAAAAACTTTAGAATATAATAAAACTCCTTATCCCCATCAGCAGACCATTGGGAGATTTGAAAAACTCCCACAAAAATTTAAATTTTTTTCTGTCTGATCAAAATAGTAAATTGGAGAAGAACTGATGTTATGAACTTTAACAAAAAAAATTCTCAACCGCAAGTCTACCAGATTTGATGAAATGAAGCGCAACAATTCTACATGCATTTTAGCCACAACCTCTTCATTGAAGGTGCCACATTCTGCAACTTTTATGGTGAAAGAGATGTTAAAATTCACCACAACTTTGGTCTTATGATATAGTTTTCAACTGATAACACTATTGTGCTCAAGTTACACGATCTGGAAACATGACATCAATAAAGCAGTCAGACAGGACGAGAAACATGAGCAGTCTGGTGATCATTCATGTTTCTAAACAAGCCAACAGTTAGTCAGATTATCTAAATGTGAACTCATTGGAAATGTCACTATTAATATGTCATTGTACAAGAAAACCATTACAGCCAGTACAGTAGGTCAGAGTTGACCAGGAAGTCAGTCTGTAAACTGTGACAAACGTTTGCAGTAATGTTCATACATTTCTCTTTCAAATAAATGTGGTTAATGACAATCCGACATCTTTTCAGCCAAGTTGGCAAATCTCAGCAATTAACCTTGTGAGTGCAGTATCAACCAATCCATCCATGACTTTTTGTCCCCAACGGTAATTGGTTGTGCAGAAGTGAAACAGGATAAAACACAAAGCACTTAAACACACAGAGAAATAGCTGCAAAGAATATAACTGCAAAGATGTGAATCAGGTTGTATGACCCTGAATTATCATATTAACAGGTAGGAAGAGCAAAGTATGATTTGTTCACAGTCATTCTCTAAACCTCAGTGCACACTGGATGCACACGAAGGTCTGGATGTGATGACCCCAATCAGCACAGACACTGCCTGCATCTAGTCTTAAGTGAAACACTCTGTGTGTCCTCAGGAGCTGCATGTGAAGAAAATCTAAAGGACAGCTGATGACAAGCCAGTAAAACAAAATCGTTGCTTGAAGCAGCATTCCTGGTGGAGAGGGATATCCTTAAACTGCCAGAGAGACTCATGAGCCAGTGGTCTGTGGTTGTTTACTATGTTTTCAATTTCCTCTAATGACAAAAACACTCTATTCTCATTCACTTGGACTCACGGGGAGAGAGAATTTTCTGCTCTGCAGGGAAGGATCACAAATTATACTTTTATAAAAAAGATCAGACACTTCAACTTTTGGTATTTGGAAAACGTTTAACATGTAATTACAACATATCAGAACCACCCTGCCGCTCCATCAGAAAGGACCAATAAATTCTCACACAGGATGCAAATGCATGAGATGTGAGATCACAGGCACTTTGATGGTCCCCAAGTTGCTCTAATGATAAAAAACCCACTTTTCTACTGCTGGACTCGTTGAGGCAGATATAATTTAATGTGGCTAATCATACTCATGTGTCAAAGAATCAGCACAAAAAGAAAGTAGAAGATTCACAGAGCATATGGACAGGATACAAAACTCAAAAACGCAAAACGACTTTAAGGAAGCAAGTCTGAAAATTAGAGCTGCTCAGCCCAGGTGGCGGTTATCCTTAAGTTAATATAAATTCTTTGGTACACAAAACAGATGGCAGAACAACACAAATGTTTTTGCATATTGTCACCCAAACTGCAAATCACACTGAGCATATATTAACATCTATTTTCCAAAGCACATCTATTTTGTTTTTTAAATTGATTTGCCTAACTTCCAGAAAATCCTGGGGTTTGGATTGCTATAAAAATCAATTTGCAAAGACTTCAATTTTGTTTGAGCTGCAATCCATCACAAGGAACATTTTGTCAGCTTCACAAGACTTCACCTTTGAAGTTATGCTATCAACGTGTGCATCTGTTTGTTGGTGTACACGACAGGACACTGACAGCCGAGCTCCTGGCGAAACAAACTCCAAAATTAAAGACACAATGTAGTTTACATTATCCAATTCACAACATCCACATTTACTTTAAAAACAAAAAAGCTTCTAGGAAGCACTACTTGAATCTGACAGCAATGTAACATAAACCAGGTGCTCCTGGTGATCAGTGTCCCAGTAAAGGGATTAAATCCCCTAAAAGGAGGAGACATACTAAAAACCTTTATCGCTGTGGCCGATTAACATATACACAGACACACAATGAATTTTAAGAAGTTTTAATTACACATTTATTTCACAGTTACCAATGTTTCTCTTGCAAGTTTTTTTTTCCAATTACTGTTCTTATAGATGCAGGTGCAATCAAGAGCAAAGACTTTATCCTTTCTGATGAATGAGTGTCAAGAATCAATGAACACAAGTGAAAACCATCAGAAATTTCTGGCACAAACCCCAAATTCACACAACTGCATCCATCAAACTGCAGAAATTTAAATAAATCCACATCAGCAAGGCTCCAACAGTAAAGGTAAGAAGAATAGGCTGCAGTGAACTACAGACAACCACACATCATGTGCAGCATGTGGGAGATATTCTCCATGGCAGCAGTCAGAGCCAGGTCTGTAACGACCATGCTAATGCCTGATTGCATTTAATTTGATACAAATGAGCATATTATTCAGAAATTTACCAGAAGCAATTATTACAGAATACCTCAATTCATTATTAAATGTGGTATTATGACTGGCATGTCACATCAAACGCAAGTGTCAATACTGAACTGTGAATTTCTTTAAATCTCTCTCCATGTCTCTCAGGGGATCCTACTTTTCACTGTGGAGAGGAGATGTGCTGTCGCTGTAATAAACTATGATTCCCAGTAAAACTGTTGAAAGATTCCTGACAGAAACAGGCCAACATCTAATTGGGCCTGGAGAAGAGGGAAGCTCTAGCTCTTAACTCTTTTTTTTATTATCCATCCCTGTGTTTCCCATTAAAATAGTTTCCAGCCACTGAAAAGAGGATTTGAAATAGCCAACCTCAGGTAGTACCTGCTGGAGCGTTTGCCAGACAGTTCGGCTGAACTCTAGACCCTGGTTCTAAAGTTTAACTCTTTCCAATAACTTTTCAACCTTTATGCAGCAAAGCGCCTGTACTTTCATCTGACTCCTCTTTCCAATCTAAAACACACCACAGTTATAGCTCTGTGTTTCAAAAACACACAGATAATCATTGTCAAAATCAGAGAGTACAATATGTAAACATATGAAAAACATAGTCGAGATAACAAAAAGGTTTCACTTTTGTTATCTGTTCTCTCACTTAAATCCACAGATATACTACAGTAAATCCAAATGCAAGTCAGACATTGCTGTCGATTTTTTTTCTTTACCTGTTGCAAAGAAGCAGTCTTAAAAGTAACTGTGGTTAGACTGATTCAGATATAGCCATATGGAAAATGTGTTGTGTGTGAAATAAGACATTTGACAATGGAAAAAATGTTCGCCAAAATAGTTCCATCTGTGGGGGCACATGATTTCTATCTAGCTGGAAAACTTCTGTCTCTGAGAATTATGCTTAAAGGACCATCTTGTTTACAAATTTGAATGAGGGGGATGGCAATGCAAAGAAACACCGACTCTGAGAGTCAATAAATGAAAAGATTAAAGGCATAAAGAAAATAATCAATTGTCTTGCTATAAAACCTGTTCAAAATAGGTGTGAGTACTCTGATAATCTTGTATCATGGATGGACTTAATTTGGCATACGATCGGCTGCTCAAAGGAATCATCATGCCCTTCAATTAATAACAATGGCATTCAAATTCCCTGTGACACCCTTAGGGCAATGCTCACTGGAAGCGCTTGACATCTTTGAGGTGTAACTGATGTTTTATAAAAACAGCATGCCAGATGAAGAATAGTAGTTAGCAGATCATCATCATCCTTAGAGAAACATCAAAGCAGCACTGATACAAATCATCATGTTCAGTCAGAACTTTGGCAGAGATTTGTGAGTTACACTTTTAACCTGGAGTTGAAGTGGCAGGCTTTGTATTCAGATAATTAGGGATGTCCTGATCAAGTTTTGTTGCCCCGAATTCAATCTCAGTCATTTAGTATTTAGTGTCTGTCAACAGAGTCCTAATCTGATACCATTTTCCTGGATAACAAGACAGTTCAAGTGCAATAAAGTTATTAAAATCAATCTTGTGTATATGCTTGAAAATCTGCAGTGCAAAAAGTACAAAAATGTATCACTGTATCTAGTGCACAAGCTCTACAAGAGGTCATAAACCTGTATTCTCTACAGGCATTTGAGAACATGTATTAAACGTTAGCTGTAGAACCTGGTTGCACCACCAGGTGGGGCCTCTTATTGTTTAACACTGCAGTGACCTGAGAAGGCAGTACCTCGGACTACAGGCAGTTCCACATTTGCAAGCACAGAAGATTGTCAGAGTTTAGCTAACATCAGGCACAGTGACAGGGACAGGGACATCTATGACACTATATGTCGTCTGACCAAAGCTGGAATGTTTTACAAAATGTGTCCCGATAAAACTAATGATCTTCCATTCTGACACACGTGTGTCAGCAGATGTAAACAAAGGATAGGGCTTACAATAGAGCCAGTACCGACAACTGAAAAATGCAGAAGTCAACCCCAATCTACCGACCATAGGCACAACTAATAATGTAATCATGTGAGTTAAACTAAAATTCCTGATATGATCTTCTGGCCAGATCCCCCAGCAACAGTCCAAAATGTGTAAAAATACATTTGAGGAATTATTTCTAAAGCAGTTTTTATAAGAAACATGTTCCAGCAAATCCTTCAGTTACCAATGAGAACTCTAAGTTGCCATCACAACAATTTGTAAAGAACTGCATTCACAAAATGTCAGCAGGTGGACATAGAATAATAAAATATTAAAACCTGCCATCAGGTTTGAAAGGCATGCTATTTAAAAGAAAATGACACCACTTTCTTCAGCCAGAAACTGTTAAAACAGAAAGATCGGATATTCGACTTTCTGACAGCCCTTGAACTACTCATGTGTGACCTGAAAATTGTGGTATTTAATCAAAATGACTTTACTTACATGCGTCTTTCAAAAACTTGTCAAAAAATAAAGCATTTGCACTGAACAGGGTCTGTATAGAAATTATTTGCTTTTCTGGGACTATTCAGCTAAACTGGGCCGAACTGCAGGCTGTGTTTACACGGGGCAAACAGGACACCAATACATTAATAAAAAAATTGTAAGAACACTTATGACTATTGGAAAATATTTTACATGTAGATTCAACCTTTTTCTATTTCGTACATTTAATAACCAAAGAAATTAAATTTCTCTTTTTGCTTTATTTTAATTATTAATTACACTGTAACTTCCATAGAGGTACAAGATTTTGTAGAGCTAACTGTGCAGAAAAATATGACAGGAGCAAAAAAATGGCCAGAAACTGCTTGGGGTTCAGAGTGTTAAGCTACATTTGTAGTATGTAACTTGTCCCTGTACAAGTACCCCTGTAAAAGTATCATAAAATGTTTAAAAGGATAAAAGATCTCAAACTCAAAATGCATATTAGTTACATACATAAATCTGGCCCTGTATACTGTGCTACCACTGCTAAATTGCTTGACATGAAAGAGTATTTCTGAGCTTTACTTTAGTCCTTTGCTTCCAGTCCTTGACAGGCAAGACAGGCACAGTATGGTTAGTGATTTCTGAGGCCATAGGAACAAAAAAGATATCGAGGTCTAATTGCGAGCAGGTGGCCAGCAGACAAACAGTGGATGGATTGGAAAAACTGCCCGTGCTTCCAAATGCCATAGTCACCCCAACTGGCCCTTCTCCCTCACAGGCCTTTTTAATTTTTGAAAACATTCCTTAATCCACCTGGCCGACTGTACACACAGCATACCCAGACACATGCAAACATACACACACAGATGCACAGTCTTGCCTTAACCTTGCATTATATTTCCGTGCATAGGTGTGTGCGGGCAGTTTTCACTGATGCATGCAAACCCTGCAGTGTCAACAAACAGTGGGGAAAGATCTCCACCAACCACTGAGTGAAGGACAACCAGGTGGTCTACTGCTCACACATGAATGCACTATGTTACATTATGCATGGCACATCATACAAGACAGAGTTGTTTATCTTTAACTGACAGGTTGGTGTGCAAGCACCAACCTCTAGATTACACACACACACTGGTCAAAGGCTTGGAAAATTTGTTTGGGCATAGGACCATCTGGTTTCCATATGTCTGTCACAAACAACTCTTATTATTGGCTGGAAACCAAAAAATATCAGCATAGCTAAGATCAACAGTTGGCCAAAGGATATATCGCTTCCTGAATAGAACAGAGAGACATATGCTCTATTAAAAACCCAACATAGAGATGGATGCTTCATGGAAGTGCTTTTGTTTCACCCAAGACTTCATGAAAAACAAGTGTGGATATGTTTCAAAAACACATGTTTTGATTCCCCTGCATCCCTTCAATTACATTACAAATAAAAAATAAATGAATAAATCACTGGTAATTACTCTATAATCAAGTCTTTGTACTGAGAGTTAGATTGATTCAACTTTCCTATCTGTCTGTTAAATCAGATGTTAAAGCCAGTTTAGCCTAGTTTAGCATAAGGACTGTAAATAGGGGATGAACATATACACTGACTCTAATTAACAAAATCAATCTATCAGAACATCTAATGCTTAACACAAAAATACACTTTAATGGTCTTTACAAACATAATCGTCCAGCATGGAAGTTTTGTTCAGTTATTTGTTATGTTTTACTTGGCCACTGTACCCAGCCGAGGATAAGTAGTAAGCAAATGAAAGTGATTACAGTAATATTAAGTACTTATTATTTTATTGCATGTTATATACATCTCTTCAAACACAAGGATTAAATGAACACAAGTCTCGCTTGCACAAAAAGTCTGAGGTTAAAATAAGTTCAGGTACATCCTTTACATAATATGAGGGATTGCTCTGTTCTCTACGTCAAAGCGAGTAAGACTTCAACACCATGAGTAAATTGACCGGTTGCAATATCCCTTTTTTTTGAGGTGATGGAGATGAGAAAAAGATGAAAAGGATAAAGCAGGCAGGAGGTAGACAAGGAGGGGAACCAAGTTTTACAAAGTGAAACAAAAACAAAGATTTGTGAAGTGAATCAGGAGATTCTTAGGAAAAGTGTTTCATAATCACGAATGACGTAAAACACTGTCCCTGGTTGAGCTCTGAATGTTATTTCCACTGTAGATTCCTCCACAAAGCACCATGTATAGTATCTAAAACATTATCTATCACGGTCAACCACACATGTGATGAGAAACACCTCAACAGAAAGGCACAGCAAGACAAACAGAAGGATTGAAACACAGCAGGGTGGATACAGAAACAGTTGTACCGAGTCTGTTTTCCCTCATCCTCACTGACATTGTTTGTCTTCCTAAACGTCTTTCTTCTCATCCTTGTTGGCAGCAGTACTTGGTTATCTCAGCTTCATATAAAGATGGGAAATACAGGAAAACAGCCTGGTTCTGATTTCTTTCTGTTTGGATATTTGTGACATCTGTCTTTTTACATAGATGCTTTATGGATGTAAGCTATAAAAAATAAAAATGCTTTGTTTAAGAACACTCAAGGTAAGGGGGGTAAAAGAGAAAATCAGAAGGGAGGCGGGTTTCCATTCCTTACAAGTTTGACGTAGCTCACCGTTATGTAACAGCAGGTTGAGTTTGCCTGGAAGTCCGCCAGATTCAAACATATCAAAATAATTTGTTGTCTTTTTGTCTTTCTGAGCACAAATAAAGTACAACACCCCAAAATAAGCGTTTACTACACTACATTTAAAGATGGTATTAGCTTACAAACATTAAAATCAAAGCTCCAGGTAAGAGGAGTCATTTACCGGGCACTGCTGCAATAACCTGTGCTTGTCATTTTCATGCGGCCTCTGACAGTGTTTTACAGCTGGCCCCACCAGTTTTATAACTGTTCTGAGGCCCGGGAGCCCGGGAGCCCAGGAGAGCAGGCTGTCCCAAGAGGAAGAGAAAGGAGCATGATGGGACTGACAGAACTGAACTGTCTGCTCTTCATCTGTTACGCAACACACTTCAGTCTGCCACACAATGGACAGTTTAGCCTCCACTCCACTCTGTGGCATACAAGTGCACATTTAACTAAGGTGTAACTAGCAAACACCTTAAGTAACATTCTTGTAGATGTAAAGATAAAACAAAGCTGGATGAGCATGTGCAAAATTTATTTTCTGAAACATTAAAGGTACAAAACAGGGTGGTTTGGTGCCCTTTTCACCTATTTTAAGTCACTATACAAGCAAAACTAACTAAAAGTAGTGCATATTCTACTCTTAATCAGATACCCAAATATTTTTGATTGATTTCCATCCTTCAGGCAGCTATATTATGTTCAGCATTCTATGAAAAGCTTAGTTGAAATAGCTAATCGATCACAGAGAAGATTATACTGGCTTCATTTATTTGCCAAAGCTACACTGATGCCCAGTAATGCAGCTGCAAGTTGGGTATGCAACAATCTCACCTTTTCCTTTTTCTGACATCCATGTTTGGTTACTATGCGTCTTTAGTACACATTGCCAAGTTATGTCTTCAAATGAATCCCTGCTGCCAGCTGGAAAGAACTGGCCCACATGTTCACTGTGATAGATTATGTTTTGGAGATTTATGTTGTCTTTAAGTTTGTTTTTATATCACAATGAAATGTCCAGAAACTCCAGGCTATTTCTGCAGATGTCTTGCAAGCAGGACAACTGCAGAAATAGCCCGGAGTGCTTTACAAATTTGTCAGCTGTAATATATGACTTTTGATGAAGGACGTCTTATACAAGCTTATTATCGTTGCCTCGACAACAAAAGTATTCTCTGAGCGTGTTTTTGATAATGATGAAGTCAGATGATTCTGCTACTGTCTGCCATTTACAGATTTAAATCAGACACATCAGCTCTTCTTTCCGCACGAGCAGAGGGCCTCAGAGGACTTTTGGTCCTCTCTGGTCTCTGTCTTAGACCACTTTCTTTTTCCACAGTCTTTTTCATCCACATGCTTCCTTGATGCTTATGCCAGCAGGTCAACAGTCACTTGCACACACAAGACACATGTGGAGTTAAAAATAGATATGATGAACTGCAGTTATTCACAAAAAACTATTTTGACATATTGGGGGACAAGAAAGTGCTTCTTGGAAAAGAGAGCCAAAGTGATACCCCAAACTTCCATCTTCTGCTCCAGAAATTCCACTCACATTTGTTACAACTTATAACTAGCAATGGAATATAGCCTTTCTAAACAAACGTCATGGGTCTCGCATCATATGTCCAGATATGGATGTCAGTATTTTTTTTAAAAGACAATAAAAAAATCTGTTTTAGCACTTTTTTACAGCAGGGCAGCTTGTAAATCTGTAAATGCAGCAGGAAACCGAGGACTGGACTGTGTAGAAATCTTTAGAGTGCGGAGAATATACTTCAAACAAGCTGGCATACAAGTTGTGACAATGTATAATGCAGCACAGTATGACACGTAAACAAAGATTAGACAATAAATATTCAAGTGCAAAACTTTAGGCTAAAAACTAGCCGTCAATGAGGACAAGTTATATAATCTTTCTTTCAGTCACAACAAAAAACGATTTATACGTAGATGAAAATAGCTTTATACTTTTGTATACTTTTGAAGCCTTGGGTCCTAGGAAACTTTTACACTAAATCCTGTCGGACTTTGCCTAAAATTGTAGCGCTGGCAGCAGCCGACCAATGACTGAAGCCAAGAACAACTGACATCAAGATGTAGCTAGTACACAGTGACACTAAATTATACTTGTTATAATGGGTTGAAGTAAAAAAACAGCATGCAGCATGCAATAAAAATTTTGGCGCATTTTTGTCACCTACATTATATATTGTGCAACTAATCGCAGCAGCTCTGTTTCACTTTGTTAATTGTAAAAATACTGTAGTGGATGATGATTTGTCTGAGAATATGGACAGTAAACTCCAGAAGCAGGCAAAACAAATGCTGATGAGAAAGTGCATTCAATTACAGAAGCCTGGATGTGATGTCTTGATTTTGGCTCTCCATATTTTGGCTGTAAAGGTTAAATCTCCAATATAGCAAACAGAAGCTAAAGTTTGGATTTGATCACTTTGGTCATTTGACTTCCATTTTAGAAAATGTACTGTCACCACACACTTAGGAATGGCTGAGTTTTGTTATTCCACAGAGAGCTGACCAAAGAAAATAAGGAGGGACATTTTTAACTGTGATCTACATTTGTGTAGGATCCTGTCTTGTCCTCTTTTACATTCCTCCTTCCTCATTAACAGTCTGCCTAGAGCAGATTGTTAAGGAACCAAAGCAGCAAAGACCTAACGATGATCACTTACAATGTCACTAAGCCAATACTGTAAAATAATGATCTCATAAACAGAGAGCACATTCATTTATCATAAGGGAGTACAAAATCCTTATTTTTCCTTAGTTAACAATGTGGCTACTAAAATCTGAGTGACATCAGACTGTGAGCTCAGTGCTTATGTGAGCAGCTTCTTTCTAATCCAGAAAAGGAATACCTGTCCACCTCTATAAGACGAGGTGTTGATGGGCCAGAGGAGGTTTCCCTGTGACATCCTTTCCCTGTGAACTGTTTGTTCCCACACGCCCCTGCTGAAGTCTCTGCTGACAGAAGGCCTGGAACAGGACAGCTGAGATCATGTTTTTCACACTCTTGGTTTAGCATTTCCAGTGAAGTTATAAATAATGTCACACAGCAAATTCTCCATTACACCCATGCAACAGAAAAGGAACATAATTGGAAAAGAGAAGAAAACTAGTATGCGTTCTGCATTTTTTTTGTCAGTGGGGACAAACACCTCATCACTTCAAAGGGGTTTTTTACTCCAACTGTCCCAGTCTATGAGCGTTTGCACAACACAACAACAATCACCAAAACAGAGAAACAACCAGTGCCAAGAATCCAACTGATACTTTCTGAAAAATATCCAGCTGGTTAAAGTTGCAGCCAAGAACCTGGTCTGAATCTAACAGTGATTAAAGAAGAATGACAATACAAGCTGTTTTGACATGTTTTAGGAAAAAAATGACTTTCCACTGCAGGTATAGAAGTTACATTTATCTTACATCTCTTTCTACATGGAAATGTATTATATCAATCAATTTGATGAAGGAGAAACAACTTCCTGCAAGGTAAAATCTGCAAATCTGTCTGTGTAGACATCTGGATTGATAAAACATCAGCGTTCGATGCATGCGAGACTGAAAAATGCAGCTGAAACTCTCTGTGTGTAGACACAGCTTTGCTTTCTCTCAGGGTATGACTTGAGTTTATCTGACAGGGTGTGGGCTCGTGACAAAGAAGGCTGGCTGTGATATTAGTGTAACTGCACTTCTGACAGATACTCAAAGGATGAACTCAAATTCTACTAAAGAGGAAAAAAAGCAGAAAAGCTCTGTTCATTACAGTGCCATAGGCCCTTAAGTGTTTCCCTTGCAGACTACTTTTGACACCTCCATATCACAGATAAAGGCTTTACACTCATCACACAGACACGCAAATACTGCATCCCAACAGGACAGTCGCTCATCCCAGAACATCTGTGTGGTATAAATCACTCTCAGAGAGATGACCTCACAAACCACCAGGTCTCTCAGTAACAGAAAGAGAAGCCCTTTGGCAGCAAACACCAAGCAAGAGAAAGGAATTAACTATTACAAACAACAATACATCATTTTTAATTGCCAAAACGCTGAAATTATGATCACACAGGGATTTAGGGATGAGAAGCAGAAGCATGCTGAAAAATGGAGTGATGCAACAGCAAGATGGAATCAACACTCCAGTATGCTGAATCTATCTCCAGAGGTCTGGATGGCTTTACATGTTAACCTATGTTTTTGGACCCTTCAATACTATTTTGATTTATCAGAGGCACAATACTGAGTCCAAAAATTCTATTTTCCAGAGAGTTGGCTGAAACCTATCTATAGCCTGTCTTTCCAGGTCACTTTACTTAAATTAATGCTCCAAAAAGCCACAAGGAGTAAAAAATATTTTTTGTGAAAATCTAGATTTATCGAACAACTAGTACTTACTTACAGTAAAGCACACAAATGCTTTACATATGACGGTCTCAAGTGACCGTCATATGTTTGCACTGCCACAGCTAAGAATTTACCATCATCCATTTTACTCACTGCATAAACACATGTAATTTAATATTTTACAAAAGTTAGTTTATTTGTATTAAATTATTTAAAAAAGCATCACTAGATTTTTTGTTTTGTTTTGTCTGCAGTTTATCAAGCTAAGAACAAATGACATAATACCACCTTACAATGTCCCCTGGAGAGTTTCATCATATTTACATTCAGTTTCTGGATCAAAACAGTGTATATTCAATGTTTAACAAATGTAAAAATACACTTCCTAAAACTTCCTACCAACTTGATTTTTCTAAAAAGTTTGAAACCCGTTTTGCTCGCATCTATGCTTACTTTTTCTTCCCTACTTCTGCTGGTACGCTGCTCCATTTTTTGGCACATTAACACCACCTTGATCAATGGAATCGTGTGACACCATTGGTCAGACTGTTTTGTGTCACCTGTGTGCATGTACTAGACAAAACTAGGACCCACTCATAAGAACACTGCTCCATTGAGGTCGAAAAACTTGTGAACATGTTAGCAAACACTGCCTATCTACACATTCAGCAGATAAGAGCAACAACATTACCACATATGTAGAGTTTAATGAATGCCAGTGGTACATTCACTCTCTCTCTAACTCTGTTTTGGTTTTCTTTGACACCTCAGGGGAACATCTGGTTGGTTAGGTGCAAATGCTCTCAAGAATTCATCTGTTAGTCATTTTGTCTGACCAACAGTGAGTTTTTAAATCCACTGCGAATGACGGAGGTGACAGTGATCCAAAACAGTGAACTAATTGATGCTATTTGAATTACAGCAGTTTGATGAATAAAACGTCTTGTCTGAGAGTCTAGCAATGGACAGATCTGGGTCTGTGGCAGTGTCTATCAGGCCAGTAGGACTTGGGAAAAACTAAAGATAACTTGCATACTCCTATCAGACAGTGAACTTTTGGTCACCCATTACATGCATTACACTGCTGGTGAAGCACGTGGGCTGAAAGGAGAGTAGTAATCCAGCCACGTGCCTTTTCGGATTTTTCTCCCCAATCCGATTCGTTCTCCCCCTCCATCCGTCTGACACACACCCACAAAAAACATACTGGAGACATTAATGGGTCCACATCAGGCATACAAATAAAAGGGCCCAGTTGTAAGACATAGGAGAAAATGATAAGAAAAGGTGCTGATGCAAGAAGCAGGAGAGACTGAAGACGGAAAAGAGAGAAAGTGCTATTACAAGGGGATATAAAATAATCATTAAAGTCACTGGAAAGTCAAAGATGACCTCCATAAAAAACTTCCATGTGGCTTTATGTATTGCAGTAAAGTATTTTATTTATTAAAGCTGATCTGCGTCTAGACATAATGGTTTGACCTAATCTTTAATTACAAAAACCTTGCTAAACAGCTGCAAGTGTAAGGAATAGGGTCACTTTCATAAGTGCCAACTTGCCTGTGGTAACAACTCTGCTCTGTGGTTTATGCCGTCCAGGTACAAAAGATAAACTCGAAAGTGTCTGCAAAGCCGGCTGGCGAAGGCCAGGGTTGCACTTTCCGCTCACTCAGTCATTTATCTGCTCATAAATCAGCAGACTTTTATAAGACACTTAACAAGAGTCTGCACAGACACAAGGGAACAAGCTGCAGACTTATTGAGATATCAAATAACACCTCTGCAGGCTTATCAGTATAATTACATGCTGTTGTTTAAGCACACACAGGAGGACAGGAGATCCGATCACGTACAGAACCCTGTACGCCATTACTGTCCTGTGCAATAACGCATTTAATCAACTTCATACCATGTATGCAAAAGCCAGTGTACTGTAAGAAGATAAACATCCATCGCAAGTTGCTCGCGTCCAATTACACGGGGAGTTTTCAAGCACTCATACATGTAGTGCGGAAAAACAGCATGGTTAAAATGGCTCTAAATTGTCTTATCTACTTTTTTCTAAATAAAAGCCCCGATGTGTAATAAATGGTTCACAGCCCATTCCAAATCAAAACACAGAAACTGATTTTCTTGAGCTGAGATTGATGCAGCATCATGTACAGACAGACAGCAGATATTTTGCCCTCTTGTGGCTACACAGGATCAGACACAAGCATGCTGTGCTTACAGTCCACAAGAAATACACCTCCTTTACAAACTCCAATAGCAAATTTGTGCAGCAGTAGCTTACCACCCAGTGAACATCCAAGAAAATTGTTCTTTAGATACTGATATGCAAATTGACATATTTAATAATTCCTCCGTAGAAATTTTTGGTTTCACTGAAAAAATCTGAATATCAAAGGTAAAACATGACAAAACGGTGTCAGTATTCAATATCAGTTACACACAGATTTAAAATTATTCAATAAAGTGATCCTTTACTACCTTTGTTCTTTTTCCTTGCCATAGCCGATGTTACCATTTTCCCTACTGGTTTTCTCGGGGTCCTGGTGACTTTATTTAACAGCTACAATTGTTTTTTGTCAGCTAGTTACTTTCTTAATTTAATATTATTTTCTTATAAGCATGATTTTGGGCTGATGATGTGTTTCAGGAGGGAACAAAAAAAATCATGCGTAACTTCTGATCAGGCTCTTAGAAACACTAAGTTTTTCATACGCCCTCTCTGCATGATTAGTGTCTCAATCGGTCTCCTAAATGCTTGACAGTAGGGAAAGATGTCCATCCCAGTTTCCCAGAGTCTAATATGAGGTCTTCTAATGACTTGTTTTCAAATACAAGAGGCTTTTCGTTCTGTACTATTTGCTTGAAAAACTATGTATTTTCAAATTCATTTTTTAAACTATCATTTACTATTTCTGGCACTGAAACTGAAATAAAAAGGGAGTTAAATATTCCTGGGGTTTAACTGGGACCCAGTACAAGGTAACACACTGTACAATTTACTACTATGTGTTTTTAAGTAATTAAAGTTTCCCTAGAAACCTCCAAGTTTACTTCAATTATCTGAAGGGGAAAAGAATTCCGTCCACTGAATGATAAAAAATATTTTTAACTTGCTTCCCAACTTGGGTCTGCTGAAGATTCAAAACAAAGATGGCAGACCAAAGGCTACCTTGGTAGAAGACCATCATGCAACTTGGGAAAGTTGATTTAAAAAAATCTTTTTAACATTCAGTGGACAGAATATTTCTAAAAAAAAATTGTAAAAGAGCTTTCATGGATTTTACAGACACCTTCACAGCAACGTTAATTAACCTTGCTTTTCGAAATTTGTAATTTTACTTCTAGAAAAACCCAACTGTTACCTTTGACCCAAATGTATGTCAATACCGAAAGGCAGCAACTAGGCGAGCACCGTTTCTCGTCGAAGACTTAAGCTAACATTGGAAAGCCGTTGAGAGACGTTAAACTAGAAGGAAAGAAATATATGACTTACTGTTTGACGTGGAGTCCCAGTGTCTGTTTGTTCACGACGAAGGGTCTTTTCATATTAAATATCCTTCTGCACTTGTCGCTGGCCCGGTTTGTTGACAGAACTCTATCACCGCTAGCTAAACAAACCACCGGAGCTAATACCGTTAGGACCAACGGCCACAGGTGTTCCATTTAGCTTAAACTAATTTGTTAGTTTTTTCGTTTTAAATTATGAGGGTACAGGCTTCACAGTTAAATTCAAAGTAAATTCAAAAGTTTCGCACTGTTTTGGCACTTACCGCACCTGACCGCTTCATACATAATTGGCGTAATCACACTGCCAAAACACCTGTGCTAACTTCCACAGACGTGGGTGAGCCTGCAATACCATCTTTGACCACACGTTGTCTGCCTTTCACCAGGCTTTACCGTAAGGGGGGCGCTGTTTCACTCATTTCAGAAAATGTCGTGGGACCAGAGAGACCAGACCAGTCTCTTATGTAAAAGAAAAAAAAATACAGTAATGATGTACTAGATCAACAATTTAATTTGCAGATGCTTTGATAACTAATTAACCATTTCTGGAGTTTTTTTCAAATGTAAGGATTTCCTGCTTTTTCATATGTGACCACAGATTAAATATTTTTTCCCATCTAGTCATATAATGAATTAAATATCATCCACACCTCCTCCTTCCAAAATCAATTAATATGAAAATATTTTTCATATCAAATTTTTCTTTTGCATGAGGTCTGCTCCATTGCTCGGTCCATTCTCTGTGATTTTGCAAGGTACGGTGCACGTTTTCAGTTCATTCTGAATCAAGGTTGACGTCCAGCATAGCTGTGTCATCCCAAATCCTGCTCGCACACAGGCCTTAACCTTAATTTTGGGTGACCTCAAGGAAATGTTCCACTTCCAGCTGATGAATTTGAAAACAACCTTCTAGTGTCAAGCAATACAAAAAGCTCAAAGTGAAATGACATTAACCACAACCCCTTGTTTGAATGGATTGTGGCTATTCAGACAATTTTAGCATTTGCACTATTGGTTAAAAGAAATAAAAGAACTAAATGGCATTTTCATTTTTTCCAGAAATTGGTTGCACAAGAATTGCATTGTCATGAATAACATGCCCACAAATTTGGCAGCAGCTTCTTGGGAGGTCTGTGGGCAGATGCAAACATTAACCCACTGGTCAGGAGAATCCCTCACTACTGGGACTTGCATCTGTTCATCACTCCTCTATCCGGTTTATTCTCGAGTGTGAAAAGAATAACACATCAGTCGGTGAGCATGCAGCAATGAAATTCTCCCTCGTGTTGGTGTTTTCCATTTTTCACCCGTGTTGCCCTGTGCTGAAGTGACATCATACTGGTAAACAGTCCAAACTGGACCAGTGCAGAACCATTCGGTGCTCCCTGCCACTTTTCATCCATCATTGAAACTCAACATGATGGGACCTAAAATCAGACACACCCTCCTCCTCCACTACCATGGTGATTCTGACTTACTAATATTAAAGCTGAATGACGCCATCTCTGGCCACCAACACACCCGCTGACCTCACCAAACCACACCGAATATAACCCAAACCTCTGGAACAATGCGCATACTAAAAACATAACAAAAAAGACGGGCAGCTGGATCTAATTCTTTTTTTTTCTTGCATTCAGTACAATGACACACTGTTCACAGTTGTATTGTTTCACCAGGCTCAATGGTATGTTTACATAATGCCCTGTGCTTGTGCAGAGGCGTTAAATTGCACAGCCAGATCCTGGCACATGTGTATAACTGTGTGTGACACTGGCTGATTACTGATACACACTCTTTTAGGAACTGTCATGACTTCCGATGAGCCCATAATCCATACCCGCTGAGGTTAACCTGCTTTTCAAATCATCCGGAAGTGGTTTAAAACAGCTGGTCCAACAGAACAGTGAAAGAAGAAATATATCAAGTCAGTCAAGAGCAAAGTCTACCTCCACGCTTGCTGCAAAAAGTAAAAATCTGAGCAGAATCTGTGTGAGCAGTGATGGAAGGAGCACATATATATATACATATATATATATATATATATATATATATATTACTCTAAAAAGATCATTCAGATTCTGCATTTTTATGTAAAAAAAACTTTATTTTTGTACACATTACACTTTGTTTATTAGTGATTTACACAGCTGCACAATATGATAACACTGTTAACATGGTGACAGAGCCATCAGTATAAAAGGAATATGTTCACATGTCGAAACATTGGAGATACACGTGATTTACACCCTACAGTACAACTGCTAATAATATCTACAAGGTTATTTACACAACAGAACACTGTATGATGATGATTGGCTTCTTGTCCTGGTGGCAGATGTTGAAGGACAGCGACAGAAATTGTATGCAGACACAAAATAACAGCAGCATACATATAAAAATAAAATTGGACACAGATTGCAAAAGGCATGACATTGTCACAAGGGTCTGCTGCGCCAGTGTTTTTCACTCGTGTGGACGTCTGAAAGTACAGCAAAGGACAAGAAGCATGTAATGTAAACAAGCAGCTAAAACGTGGTCTATGCGTGTGATTGTGACCTCGGAGCAGACGCCAAGGTCAGACTGGCCGACAACAGACGAAAGCCTACAGATCGTAATCAGCTGCAGCTGTGAGTGTCCGCTCGGGGGTCGAGAAGGGTCAAGTACAACAAGTCCGGAGAGGAACGGATGAGAATACCAAAGAAAACACTGAAATTAGTCTGTCAGGAGGTTTCAGATTGAAGAGCAGGATCGCAGCCAAATAAGTAGTCACAGCAGGACGGATCGGGTTTTTTTTTGGTTCACTAGTAACCTTAAAGTTTTTCTGCAGCAGGAGACGCAGCTTGAGATTGTCCTTCCAAAGAGCATATGTTGTTTATCAGCTTGCTTTTCCTGTTCTTTCATTTGTATTACATATGACATCTAAAAGCAGACCATTTGATCAAATCCCTGGGCCGCCTGCCTCAGAGCATTTTTCCACTGAAACGTGTTTTCACTTATTTCTGGATCCCAGAGCTATAGAGGGTTCATGCTCTCTGCCTTTCTTCCCTCACCACTGTTTTTTCGCTCGTGTCTGCCTGGTCAGACATTTACAAACAAACACCAAAGCTTCTCGTTGTTGGAGCTCTTGAAAAAGGCAGAAAAATCACCTGCCAGTGGAAAAATAGTTGAAACGAACCTTCTACTCGACCTTCAGACTGTGAAAGGCTATTTTTAAATTGCTGAACCGCCTAATACATACAAAAGGCCTACATTTGGCCACCTTAAAGGAATAGTTTGACATTTTGTTGTCTGGCAGAGATTTAGATGTGAAAATTGCCACTACTTTCATATCTATCCATTAAATTTAATGCCACAGTAGGAGCCACTTAGCTTAACTTAGTACCACTGCTGAAAACAAGGACAAACAGATCACCTGGTTCTGTCCAGTAGTTGCAAACAATTAGCCATCCAGCCCCTGTAAAGGCAAATTCAGTTAGAAATCTTTTTGAATATCATTACAAGTTCCTTTTGTCACAATACAAGTTTTGTTTCTCTCCCTGCCGCACCAGATGACTCTTTAAATCACCCAAATCTGTAGCTGTTATATGTCGAGAAATTCTTCATGGGAACTGTTAATGATCAGACTCCCAGTGTCTCTGCAAACTTTCCGGTTTCACTGTGCCAAGTAAATTTCCCCAATTAAATCAATGAATTCATGTGCAAAAACATAGCTGGTTTCTTTACGCTGAGCCTCCATGAAAACTGCTTTTATGTGGTAAATCTCTGCTGTCAGTCTGCCTGATAACTGACCGCCTGGTCAGAGTCGGTGTGGACTAAAAGGATTAGTGGTGCTTGCGTTAGCTTTCCCAGTAAAGCTCATGAGTTAACACAATCTTATTTGTTAAATGTGCACAAAAACCAAAGTGCTAAAATGACAGTTTACCATATAATGAGCTGCTGGCCCTTGTTTTCAGTCTTTGTTTTAACCCTCTGAACCTCAAGCAATTTCTTCGTGTTTTGGCCTCATTTTTGTCGATTCATTTTCACTGCAATATAAAGTCCTGCAGCTCAATGGAAACAGCACAACCATAGAACTAGAGACAACTCAAAAATGTGTTTTGTTCACTATGACACAGTTATAATTTCATAAATCGTTGAAAAAAAGAAAGAAAATTGAATTTCTTTGATTATGTATCGAACAAAATTGACAAAAACACGCAATGAACTTGTACACTATTTTTCTGATGGAATGGCAAATCACAGAAAAGTAGTTCCAAGACTACAGAAAGTTGGAAATCCTATGATTAATTCTGTTTTTTTGTTTGTTTTTTGTTTTTTGCAGTTTTTGGCTCTGATAAATGGTGTCATTTTGGTAAGATTTTGAACAATAAAGTAGCTTTCTAACCCATTGGTAGGTTTTGGGGTTCAGAGGGCTGTGGCCTCACATTTCACAGATAAGACAGTTCTGTTGATCTTTTCATCTAACTCTCTGCCAAAATGAGAGTAAGCGTATTTCCCAAAGCTCTGAACTATTCCTTAAATGGACAGTAGTACCCTAATATACAGAGTGACCCATTGTTGTTGCTTTTAAATTGTAAAAGTTGGTCTTTATAGACCACTATATTTAAAAGTGTACTTTACATTAAAATAGCACCGTTGACTAAAACGAGCAGCTCTCTCAGTACTTCTGTGAGAAGACCTAAAGAGTAAATGAGAGCCAAACATGACTAAGAAACATCACTTCATCTATGTACATATTCACAGTTTATGTTCTTCCTTTTAAAGAATGGACAGATGTGATGACAGGAAAAACCATTATGCCACTAAGTATAACTACTACTTGGTATCTGTGTTTGTTAGCATTTCAAGTAATAGGATGCAGTCCAGTTTTCCCTACAGGGAGACGTCCAGCAGATAAGCAGCAAACATGATGTCACAGCGAGCTCGCCCAATCAAGAGAAGGCACCGAGGAAGGAGGAAGAACAGTCAACATCATTGCCCATCCAGGGAGGGACACATGCAGACTTATTGTTGAGATTATAAGAGTAGTATGGTAAAAGACAGTCCTTTCCAAACAGTGAAGTCCAGTCTCTGAAAACCAATAAGTCTTGATATGGAGCTTCACTTTTTACCAGAGAGGCTTGTTTCTGTGAAGCAGAAGAAGCATGTCAGTATGAAAGCTTCAAATGTAAGAAAATATACAAAATTAAAAGCCCATCTACTATCATATGTGCTCTATTTTCCCCCTTACAGTATCTTTAAATAAATGGTCTCGATTTAGCAAAATGAATTTGTCATTAAGCTCCTGGAAATGTCTAATTCACTCTGAATTATGCGCAGTATGCTATGAGCCTACTGGTGAGCCAGCCTTTAGTGGTCTGAAATTTTGGGAAGTATGTTAATTCACTTGCTCACAGAGAGTTAGATGAAAAGACTGATTCCACTCTCATGTCTCCATGCAAAATATGACACTGGAGCCAGCAGCCACTTAGCTGAGCTTAAGACTGAAATCGGGGTTCTGCCAAAGGTAAGAAAAGCCGTAGGAAAACAGAGGTGTAAAAACAACTTTGTTTTGTTTGGTTTTATGAGGACATATGTGCCTAGATTAATTCTTGACCTGAAGTAGCTAACTGCTCCCAGACGAGAAATAGCCCAGCAACTAACCTCACATTAAAACAGCAATTTGTCCTTTTATTAAGTTGGTTTTGTTCTTACTAAACAAACAACACAGAAGCTATTAATTAGTTGGTTTTGGAGCTACTAGTGGGTGGATTTTGTTCCCTTTGAACAGAGGCAGCCCCACTTTTTCCCCTTTTTCCAGTTTAAATGCTAAGCTAAGCTAACTGGCTGCAGCTTCATGTTTTTAATCAATTAATCCCGTCGAAAAAAACAAGCATATTTCCCAAAATAGTGAACAAATCTTTTTTTAAAAATCATTAACATCCTTAGTTATATGAGAGCAATTATATATTATCACTCCTGCGACATCTTTAGTGACCTAAATACTTATGAGTAAGTGAAAATGGTTAGATAGTGAGGGCTCATTAATCATTATCTTTTCCAGTTACGTGCTCAGTTTCTTTCCATCTAGTTTTACAGTGCGGTTTGCAGCAACCACTCGAAGCTGCTGTATAATAATCCCTAACCACTCTTTGTAGTTAGATTGCTGCATAAATCTCACTATAGGTGTTCTTTTTCTGCTCTCATGTGCCATATCTGCATAATAATCACCCCATTTCCTGAAATGAATGGCATTTTCTTGACTGAAAAGATAGATTAGGATAAGATTGTTAGTAATATATTTAAACTAAACCCATGAATATCCACTAGAGTTTCTGTATTCTGCTCATTTTCACTATAAAATTGATTATTACACATCCATTCTAGCTTAACTGATATTTCCAGCAAAGATCTTGAGGGGAAATGTTAATTAAAGCCACCAAATAGTGTTGAAATTAAAAATAAATACCTTGTTGTTCCCAGGAAAGCTTCATGTCTGCGTGGATGAGCTCTCTCTGCGGGTATCCAGGACACTGCAGAACATGCAAGTGCAACACATTAGATTTAATCTTTTGAGAGAAATCAGTTACTTTATTTATTGCACAAACAAGTACCCGCAATTTAACCCGACCTCTGTGGCACACACAGAGGCGATCTTCAGCCAGATATGATGTGAAAACAATCACCGCCACTACGCACAAACACACTGCTACTGCCGGCCTGCTGGCAGAGGAAAGAATGTCTGCATCTCGTGATGGTTTCGGTCTCGCTGTATCAGCTCCAGGCCTGGCTGGTGAAGATTTAGGGATGATAAATCTGTCTCCACACTGGTTTGGCATGACTTGAGCTCCTCGTCTCCTCCAGCTCTCGACTAACCCTCTTTGTTTTTGCTCCAGTAGTGTCAGCATCCCGTATCTCAGACTCACTTCCCCACTTTCCTCATATCCTGGTTTGTTTGGCCCATTTCTTTATCTCATCACAGACTGAAAAAGAGGGAAAACACTCACGCTTGATGATGCCGTACGAAGTCTGCAAACTGCCGGTCCTTAGCGTAGAGTTCAATGATGCGTATCCTGTCTTGGATTTCCTGCAGAGGCACATCAGTCAAGAGGAAGCATTACATCGCAAGTAGATAAACAGTAAACTGAACAGGCTGTGGCTCAATCAAAACATGACATTTTACAATGACAAGAAAAGATCAGTTTACTTTAAGGCCACAAAAACCAGATGATGATAGAAATAAGTTTGCCATCTGAAATTTCAGACAGGTACAATTGGGTTGTACAGAGCATTAAAGGACTTTATTGCCATATGCAGCGACAACAAAACAACATGTTATTGGCGCAATGAAATTCTTAGTTTTTTGTGTCTCTACCGGATGCTTAGATTAACCTATTTACAGATTATATTAATTTAGACTCACATCACATCTGCTCATACATCAATCAGGCATAACATTATGACCACCTGTCTAATATTGTGTTGGTCCCCCTTACATGCTCACAAATGTTCTGAACCATTGGACAAGGACAACAGGACCTTTCAGGGTGTCCTATGGGGTCTGGAACCAGGACGTTGGCACTGGATCCTTTGGGTACTCTGGCTTGTGCAGTGGGGCCTCTGTCAATTAAACTTGTTCCACTGCATCCTGTTGATGCTTGATCAGAATGGGGTGTAGGAAGTTTGGAGGTCAAATCAACATGTTGCTCCATTGTCGTGTTCCTCAACATGTTCCTGATTGATTGATGTTGTTTCCATGTGGTGGGGTGCATTTTCCTGCAGGGGTAGGCCAGTGACATTTGAGATTTCAATTTGCATGAGGGAGTGTGCTTGTTGTGGGACAATGTTTATTTGGGTGTCTAAGTCTCATCAACACGGATGCCACAATCCAAGGTTTTCCATCAGAACACCACATAGTACCAATATGATCAATGTTATTCACTTCACCCATGAGTGGTCATGATGTTGTGGCTGATCGGTGTATACTGATGTAACAAGAACAGCACAATAAGGGTTAGGGTCACTTCTGAACAACTCTAAAAATTTTTGCATGTGTGATTAGATACTTAAAGATGCATTTTTGTCTGTTATCAGCCATTTTTACACACTACAACAATCTTTCAGCCCTTAAAAAACGAGATTTTTGGAAACGTTGAAAATCAAAAGTTGCGCTAAGTCCAGCTTGGCATATAGGGAAGACGGAGCTTTTACAAAAAAAATATTTTTAAATGCTCACACAGTCATTAACCTGGATTTAATTTTGTCAGAAAGCATCACGCTATAAAATAATTATTTTATCTGCAGCACGGCACAACAACTTGGCTTAACATTCTATGACATAACAATGGCAATGGGGTAAAGAAAATGCCTTCTTAATGTGGCCAAGACATCCTTTCTAATTCAAGCATTCAACCCACCTCCTTGGTCAGTTCGCTGTTCTCATAGATGTGTCGTATCTCCTCGCTGCTGAAGTCAGTGGAGGCCTCAGCGCTGGCACTGCTGTACACAGGAGCCTCAGGATAGCGGCGGTAGTAGTGACTGTAGCCAGTGGTGGCCTCGCTCTCGTACATGGGGTTGTACTTGGTCGCCCTCTCCAAAGATGGGAGACTTTCCGCTCGCCTGCAAAATGACAAGAAAAAACAGAGCCATCCATCAACTAGGAAGCCGTAAAAGAACTGGATTAACCTTAACTGACTTTCTTTAAGCCTGAGTCAGACCCCACACTGCCAGAAACCCCACTGTGTTCACCGTTCAAGTCTTTTTAGGAACAGATCAGCACCATATCTGTTGGGTTAATTAGTTCAGTTTAACACGGTGATTCTCCACAGGCAGCTTGGCACTGACGGAGATACTTTGGTATGTGTTTAAAGGAGAGACACAGTAAAGGAAGGAGGAAACAGGACGAGACGAAAGAAAACACCAGACTCGGAGACGGGTGGCTGCACTGCTGTAAGCTTAGAAGGATAAGGAGATGGTGCAGAGGATAATTTTGGCCGTCCAACTGAGGATGCCGTCATGGGATTTCTCAACTTATTCTGTCCCCCCCTAAGAAAATAACCAGGCTCCTTTAATCTAAAGCTGATTATGTGGAGGAGAGAAAATCTTTAAACACACTATATTTAAGCTTTTCCGTCCACTATTAAACAGAAAAAGTAACGTTTGTTTATATTAAATAGTTGAATTAACAGTTTGTAGGCCTATAAAACAATATTACTATTACTTTGTTTTTATTATTAAATTTTGCCTCAATTGTCTTAAACATTTTTTACAATGTATGCCACTATTATATTATATTATAGTATGGCATAGTATAGTATAGTATAGTATAGTATAGTATAGTATAGTATAGTATAGTATAGTATAGTATAGTATAGTATAGTACAGTATTATTGTAATCCAAAGAGTACATTAACGTTTCTGCTCGTTCCTAACCTCAACTGAAGCTATATTTAAACCCATTATAATATGTTTTGAATGCAATTTCAGTGGATGATTCTTCAAATAAAAACTGAGCTCTGTTGTATGTAACTGTGTACTTGTTTTAATTCATTTAGCTTGAAATATTCAGTAAATTTGAATTTGGACATTTAGTTTTGTAGGTTGGATTTGCTGCGAGTTTTATAAGATGCAAGAAGAGAAATGTGTCTTTAAGTGCAATAATAAGTATATATTTGGTAGTCAGAATCCGGAAACATATTTACCCTTTTTTAATTTGATCTAAATCCAACAACTATGTAGAGAAGCAGAGTGATTGAATATTTCATCTATTGTAATGGCCAAACAACAATACATATATCTTGTAAAATCCACAATATTGAATAATACTCATTATATACTAACATTATACCAGTTAAAAGTCTTTGATAATCATGGCTGACTGTGTGGGTGCATAATAATTGATTGGTTCTCCTCACCTTATAGGGTCCTCTGACTCGTCCTTGTCATACTGATCCCGTAGCGTCCTGGCCAGGAAGAAGATGACTCCTGAGGCCACCAATAGGAAGCCAGCTACGGAGGCGATCGCTATGCCGACCACCAGCGGCTCGGACACATACTCCTCACAGTGTTCTCCTCTGTACCACCAGTTCTCTCCAACACGACACCTGAAAATTTATGATGGGAAGTTGTCAAAAGCATGATCAAATATTTTCCACTGCTGGAAGAACTAAAAACAGAAAACTGAATAAACAAATAACTTTTTAAAAAAAAATACTCTTAATGAATTCAGGGAAACAGAAGAAGATCAAAACCCCATCATGTTGTTCTGTTTTTTACTCTTTGTTTCATGATTTAAGGCTGTAAAAACTGATGTGTTTGTATTTTGTCCTGACAAAGTTCTTAATATGTCTACAATTCTGCATGTGTCATTAAATCATTAATACTTTGTTTGGGGAAAAAAAACTCTTCACATGTTTGTTTCTCGTCTCCATGGAGCAGCGGTTGGACAACGTGAGGTAAATAACAATCCAGCAGCATCTGGAGCTGCCTGTGTGTTTTATGATGTGGTAGTGGGTGTGAAACAAAGGTTAGCGCTCATCTTGGCGCGCAGTCTGTGTCTGTACATAATCACTCAAGTTCAAGTGTATCACATACAAAAGCCCGAGCAGAGCCAACAGACATGTTTCTGTCACTGATTTGGATTAGTGGCATATCGTTTTACATGTGTCTTATACACATTACGCAAATGATTGTTTGAAAATGGAAACAAAGGTGCAGACACTTAAACACACATCATTCTCAGAATTTTTCCAACAAAGCATAAAAAAAATCGAACGCATCATATTGGCAAAAAGCAGATTGGTTTATGTCATTGCAAAGTATCGCAATAAACAAAAATGTGATATGTATCCTACACTGTAAAACTTGGAGTTCTTAAACAGCTTTAATTGTAATTTTCTTTAACAATTTACTGTTATTTTACAAATTTTCCCTGTTTTCAGAAATTATAAATAAAAACTACTGAAACCACAGACAAAAAAATTTCATTTGTAAGTCACCCATAAAAAAACTGTAAATAACAACTACATCAAAAATCTGTATCTTTACAAAAGGTAATTTGCTTTTTTACAGCATTTGACAGTAAAATTACACTCTTTCTATGACATTTAAATCCACATAATAATTATTTCACAGATATTTGTTATTATTTAAAAGAAAAAAATCTGCACGTTGAAGACGAAATTAGAAAAAATACTATTTACAGATATTTGCCATTGTTTGACAGAAAAAATTTATATATTAAATATAAGAAATGCTAACATTTTTTATAAAGTGTTATTTTACAGATTCACCCTGTTTTGTTAAATAACAGACAATATCCAGTAAAGTCACAGAAATTTAAATTTACATATTTAGTATTTTTAAAAAGGCCAAAACTGTACATAATGTCTGCATCAGAAATCATTGTTTTTACAAATAGAAATTTGTTCTTTTACAATGTGTGAGGTAAAATTACACAGTTTTTTTTCCATATTTACATCAACTGAAATATGATTACTTTTGAGATATTTACATATTTTCCATTATTTTCCATGTTCCATAATTTTCTCTGCAACAGTTGCCACCAAAATTTCACCATTTTTTACAAGATCTTTTTTACAGTGCAGGGCTGAAAACTGGATCAAGACACTAATTAAATCAGAGCAATTACACCTCTACAAATGGTATTCATTGTTTTTATTCACAGTCAGTGCATTAACTGCTCTAGGGTGCAAACAAATTAACATAGCATTCTGCCAAATGTTTGAGCGATGACTTAAAATATAAATCTCTGAAGATGGTTAATTGCTTTTTGTCGCCAACAAAGGTGTAACACTAAAGCTTTATTTCATTTAGTTGTTTATGACCTTAAATCCTGAGCTTATCTAGTGTTTATGGAGCCAAATCAATTAAAAAATAACTTGGGGGTACATCCCTCGTCTCCACATGATCAACCTCCAGCAAAGCAGAGCAGCTTTTAAAACCATAAACTCTGGCCTCCTGCATGAACTGTAATAACACTTAAAATCTGTTTAGTGTTATGCGGTGAGGCACTGGACTCGCAAACCTGCAAACTCAGACACTCTTTCCCGCACACATAGACGCAGATCACTTCCCCTCAATCCCCACCCACCTGCAGATGGCTCCCTGGCCGGGGATGATGTCACACTTGCCGTCATTGAGGCAGAAGTCTGTCTGCAGCTCGCAGATACTCTGACAGGGCAGGCCGTCCACGCTGAAGTAGCCAGCGTTACAGACGCACTCTGCCTCCCCCGACCACTTGTTCACTTTACACTCTGCGTACTCGTTGCACGCCTGGAACTTGCAGGGATCAGCCTGGTCACCTGGAAATGAAAGAAATAGCAAAGTGTTGAGTTAAGGTACGAGGAGGAACCGTAACACAGATGTTTTCTGAATCAGCTTCTTGCTAAGACTGAGGGAGCCCCGCATAAAAACACACTTTTTTACCTGGATATTTCAAATGAGAGATTTTGTAATTTGTTGTTATTGTTGTTGGTACAGTTCAAAACAACGGCTTCTGCATGTCAATAGCAACGTTTGACTCAAAACTGGATGACAGTTGTACGACTGTCGCTTATGCTGAAACCCAACTGTCAGTCAAACCTAATCACACCAGATCAACACAATCCTGATGATGTTTTAGTGTCAGTTTCTTATTAAATAATACTTTCTTTGCTAAACGTTTGCACAGATTGCTTTTAAGTCCTGAATGTTTAACACTATAATAATACTGTTTTATTAAATGTTAGCACTGATTGTCGATAAGTGTTTAAATGTTAGACAAAAATGCACATTCTGAGGGGCTAAAAGTGTTCCCAAATGTCATCTATCCAGCATCTGCCATCCCAGTAGTCAAAACATGATCTGCAAATAACCATATGTATGGGTTTAATTCTAAATTTAACACAGACTCACAAAATTACACCAAAAATAAAACAAAACAAAATAAAAAATGCGTATAATACACATAACATGGTAAGACAAATAATCCAGTTACCTATCACATTCTAAAAAGTTCAGATAGTTTTTTAAAAATGACTTTTTTCAATGCAGCATCACCTCTAATGCATTCTGTATTCCAGCACTATGTTTTGGCTCTGACAGACACAAGCCTGAACCACTTATATTACGAACGGTCAAGTACAAGTTCACATATGCTGTACGCTGTAGTCAGTATGTCCAAGTGTCCGTTGGCCCAAGTGCAGTCAGTGATATGTGTAAATGTCGCGGTGATCCATGGAAGCCAAGATTATCTCATCTTAGCTGATGTGACCGTGACATTGACCACTCGAGATCAAGATGTCACGACAGGGATTCAACACCTGGTTTCTCAACCTTCTCACACACTGACATGTTTTTCAACAGTGACTTAATGCAGAACAATTCATAGAACCATTTTCTGTGATTACACTTAATTAAGGAATCAAGTGTTTGACATTTTAGTTTAACATTTCTGGAAATACGTCATTTGCCTTCATGCCAAGAGTTAAATGAGAAGACGAGTTTTTGCTGTGCAGGGTTATTTCTTAAGAGCAATGACTCTGTTAGAGCAATGACTTCCAGTGTTATCATCACAGCGAGCTAAGCTAAATGGCTTCTGACTCCTTCATGAATGAGCAAGCACGCATGAGAGTGGCACTGATTTTCTCCTCTCACCCTTAGTAAGAAAACATTTTTTAAAATGTGAATGCATTCATTTAAGAGACTTTGATATAAATGTCAACCAGTGGATGCCATTGACTTGATCAAAGCACTGTACATCAGTGAAAACTTACCTGACTCAACATCCAGCGAGTACTTATCAATGGCCAGGTTCATGGTCTGGTAGGCAGTGTTACAGAAGTCCTCCAGGATCAGGTAGACAGTGGTGGTGACGCCTTGAGCCACAGGCCTCCCAAACTTCATCCGGCTGTTGACCACAATGCTCCCATTCCTGAAGTTCAGGATCTCCAGGTTCTCAAAGTGGCTCAGGTTGGATTGGAGGTAGGGCACAAGCTAGGAAAAGATTGAAGAATGTACAATTTCAATTCATCACAAACCAAACAATTTCACACAATAGTGGGAACACTGGAATGAAATCCAGTGCAGTAAAATGTAGGTGTTTACCAGCTCAAGGAAGCGTTGTTCCAGAGCCTTGTACTCTGGAGAACTCTTGTTAAAGAGATCCTCGGAGAAGATCATGTTGGTCACCCTCAGGCTGAAGAACACCATCAGTGCTCGTCCAGGGTTTATAGGCATAGCGATACTGGCCTGGTCAGTACCGTGTGATACACCGATTGGGAATCCAGTGCTGCCCTCCTCTGTGTGGTTAATGGGACCATAACCATAATGAACCACGTCAAACCCATGGTCCCCAATGGTGGCATCGTCCAAGCCCTCAATGGTGGTCTGAATCTTAACAGAGTTGATCAATTCATTAGAAATGGTACTTCTAACTTGGATGCAACAATGCCTACTTTGTCCTACTGCTATAAAATTTTTTTTACAAAGAAACTAGGCTAAATATCATTGGTGACTGTTTTGACTTTAATGTATTTTGTTATGACAGTGGACTCTCCATTAATTTTCTCAAGGTGACATTAAACTTTTAGTTCCCACAGTGCTGTTGTTGGACATTTGATGGTGCAGAATCTGTAAGGGCAGGGACTAAAAATGGTTAATATGTTGCTTCAGTCTTAACAAACGTACAAGAAGGTTAGCAAGCTGAGGGGACTACATTAGCTTTTGCTTTTAATCTGTGAGTTAGTGACTCTTATAATTGGGTAAAGTATTGCCATAAGAACATCTGGAGCAAAGAAGTGTCCGTGAAGATTGCTATCAGTTAGCAGCTCAGAATATGTGGACTTAAGAAGAGGCCTAAAGATGCAAATTTCCCAATTAAAAAAATAAATGAATAAAAAATCTAACCTAAAACTATTTATCTAGTGACTCTGACTTACAACAAAATGAACAAGTTCATTCTTTGCTTTACCTCCACCAGTGAAGGGATGATTATGTCAGGATGTTCCTCAGAGTTCGGATTGATGTCAGCAATTTGAGTGAAAGGCGACTCTATCTCTGGAGACAGGGCAGTCGGTTGGGCAGGGTTTGGTAAATCTGTTATCGGCGGCTCTGGTTCATGTGCGTCCACCAGTAAGATCTCATCCTCCGTAAGTTCTTCTGTTGAGATCTCTGGAGCTTTCGTTCCTTCTTCTTCTACAACCGGAGCTTCAGGTGCAGCCTCTTCCTTTACCTCGCTATCTTTAGCTTCCTCCACGACTACCTCTTCAGATGAAGGTACAGGATTGGTCAAAACTGCATCATTATCTGATTCTTCTTCAGGGTGGTTGGAGTTAACCTCCTCATCTGCAGGTGGAACATCTGAGAGGATGGACTCTTCTGGTGTCTCCTCCACTGATTCAACAGGAATCAGACCAGTTTCTGCTGCCTCTGCCTCTGCCTCTGGCGCTTCACTTGCTATTTCTACAACTTCTGGAAGTGGAACCTGAGCAAGCAGGCCTTCTTCTTCTGTGGTCTCAGTTGTGATCGTGGAGATCTCAAGGTCCTCCGGGATCTCTACTTCATTCAGTACCTCTTCCAGAAGTTCCTTGTCCAGAACTGCAGTAGTAGGTTCTTCTTCCACTGCAGCAACCTCAGCTTCTTCTGCTTCCGCTTCTAAAGTAACATCTGTATTGACGCCGACTTCTTCTATTATCAGCACATTCTCTGAAGTAGTCTCCTCAAGAGGTGCTTCTTCTTCTTCTTCTTCTGCAGTGGTTGTAGATGGTT
The DNA here is from genome assembly GCA_024666655.1 of Dascyllus trimaculatus. NCBI lineage: Eukaryota > Metazoa > Chordata > Actinopteri > Pomacentridae > Dascyllus > Dascyllus trimaculatus. The sequence continues at coordinate 13,530,261 of CM045456.1, read as the reverse complement.
CGAGCAGAACCTCTGGGTCATTTGGGCCTGAACCAGAGGCCTCAGTTTCCACTGGTGGTTCAGGTAGTGTGGCGCTCCCTGGCTGCTCAGGGGAGGGAAGCTCAGCTGGGAGTTCTTCAGTTGGGGGGTTTTCTGCAGCGGGAGTCTGCACAGTGTCCTCCAGCAGCAGGCCCTCCTCCTCAATGCCTGGAAAAACAAAGATGAGAAGAAACTTAATCTTTACGTTATAGAAACTGACTACTGTTTTCCAAAGCCCACAAACCCAAATATTTGACTTAAAGAACTGAAAGATATAGAAATGTAAACTTGAAGCAGTAGACAGTTAACATGTTCAGGAAGAGGGGGAAAGAGAAAAGGTAGAAAGCTGAAAAACAGGAAAGACTTTCATGAGTGAATGTATGCTTGTGTTAAGGATTAACACTCACTGCCAGCTTCAGGTGCAATGGTGGCCAGTACAGTAGTAGGAGGAAGAGGTTCACTCTCCTCCATAACAGTAACATCATTTTCTGTCGTTGCCACCGTGTTGGTTTCAGAGGGTTGAGGAAGGACATCATTTTCGGTGTCCTCTTCCAGGGTCAAGTCCTCTGGTGGCTCATCGACAGCAGCAACCTGCATCACAAATAGGCTTTATTGTCTAAACCTTGTGGCTCAAGTTCACTTCTGCACAACATCTCCTTCAGTGTGGACTGTAGAGAGCTGGACCAGCAGGAGCTCTGATTGGCCAGCTGCTTAGCATTGACAGGAGCTATCCTTGTAATCATCCCAGTCAGAACCCCTGCTGCTGCCCTGTCATTGGTCTCCCTTTTACAGTGGCGTGCTACTTGCACATCTTTGAATTAAATCCATTCTAAAAGGGAAACCGTAAAGCAGGAAATTGATTAACTCCATCCCTCTTTTGTTCTCTCCCTAAGTAGCTTTAAAATCATGTTATTCCTCCATCAGCTTGTTACAACTCTTCACCCTACATCTTTCTATTTCTTAAGCCAAACTCTCTCCATCAGGATCTCACGCACTGTCTTTTTTTTAAAAAATTGGGCCCAAGAATATGTGTTTTTTTAAAAACATGACATTAATTGCAAATGTTATCGAAGTTTTGTGCATCATTTTTGATCAGTTTTGCAGTGACGTCATTACTGATTGGTTAGACGGCATTACACAAGGATGAAAATGTCCTTAGCAGTCCTGCTGGTCCGCACCTTCATGGCATACCATTTCTTTGCTGTGTTTCCCATATTTACTGCTCATCTCTCACGCGACTGTCCAATAAAGGAAAAATGAAAAAAAACATCTTTAACTAGATTTAAAGATAACTAAATTAAGATAACGTACTTGGCATCTTTGAAAGGTTTAGGACCTACACACTAAGGATAGACAATGATAAACAACAGAAGTTAGTAATGAACATTTAAAGGCCTTTTTCAGAATAATTTTGCAATTCTATTTTCAGTTGCAGTCATTAATTTATCCTTCAAAGAGTAACATAATAACAGGCCAAAATCAGTGTTCATTGTTACCTTTGGTTAAAAATCGCATTTGCAGTGTAGTGACCAAACCTTGGAGAGTACGCTTCTGCATCACTGCAGCAAGACTATGTTTTCAGATGATTCTCTTTAAGGAGACTAAAATTCTAAATAAATAAAGTCACCAGCAGTTTTTGTCACTTAAACATCCTGTTGCTAGTAGTAACCGAACACTGACATCACAACATCCACAGATTTATCAGACATGTGATCAGACAATTATCAGCAGGCATCTTTAATCTGCTCCCAAAACACACTTGTTGGCAATTATCTCTAAATATTCTTATAATGTTTATTTATTTATCATTATCATCATTATCAGTAGTATTTGACTGTTGCTTGTTGCTAATCAAGCTGCCCACTATAGAAGCTGTCTGAGGGTAACATGTTGCTAACACATCACTTTAGGTAACTGTTGAAATAAATGTTATGTACTTAATTATTCTTCATTTTACTCCTGTTGACTCTTTATGTTTATTATCTATTGTAAAGTATGAAGCAATCCAACTACTAATCTATACTTTTGAGAACACGTTTGAAACTTTTTTTATGAAATATCATTGTTTTCTGTTCTATTAGTCACCGAAAGACTGCTTTGAGTAAAAACACCAAAAATCTGCTGGTCTTCAGCCTTCATTAAAAGTTCCCAGCGCTCCTACACCCATAGTGTTTTTTTTAATGAATCACACAAATACACAATATAATAACCTTCTAAATGCACTCATGTAATGATTGGACTGTAAATTATTTTTGGTAGTTACATACTGCAGGCTGCATACTTCTAATATCAACTAATTGAAAGCCTGGAAAACCAGTAGCTGAATCTGAACTGTTCCAAAACCAAACCAGGGCAGCAGGATGCTTCAGTGGCACAGTTGGTCTGTGCTTTTGCCTGTAAATCAATTACAGATGAGCTGTTTGCCAAACTCTCCCAACTCATATAATGAGTCAAATTAATCACTTAGCAAGCTGAGCTACAAAAGTGAAGCAGCAGACACATTCGGTGCAACCCAAACTCTGAGTATCATCAAAAAGCGACCGCAAGACAGCACAAACAAAAGCAGCCTTTAGATGGTATTACTCGTCTGAATCGTATGTGCAGCTTCTCTCCGCTTGACTTGCTCTGGTGTGGTGCGCTGTAGTCTTTGCCCCAGAATAGCAGTGGATTATCATAGCAAGAGCCAAACTAATCCCCAAAGCTTCACTTCATCCTTGCTGGTGAGCTCATCCCCTACCTGCACTGGTGTAGTGTGGATAACATCTCAAGCCAGTTACAGGTTATCGCAACATCAGTCATGCTACGAGCGTCCTCAAACAAAAGTGATTTATCAACCCCGGCGGAGCTCACAACAGCTGGACGGCCTGGAGAGAGATTGTTGTCATGATAATTGCGGAGGTTACTCACCGTGGCTCCGTCTGCAGTGTTGACAGATTCAGGAATCTCAGACACTGTGGAACCACAGGAGAAACAAATATTAATACAAACTGACACACAAAAGGCGAATGTGCCAAATAGCCTAAATAGTTCTGCTTTCCAGAGTCTACAAAATCCCTTTAACTATGACCGTTTCAGCACTGACAGCCTGCTTTTTGACAGTGTTACCTTCAGGGGTAAATACCTACAAATCAGTGCTAAAATCTGGAGTGAATATCAACCACCGTGGGCCAAGCTTATTACTGCATCAGTGCCAAAACTGAAAAACAAAGCCCGGCTGTGTCTTTAAGTTCTCCAGCCACACATGTCAGCCATATGAGAGTGTTTAGCCATCATTTCAGATGTCACAGCCTATAACTAATGTGAGCATCAGAGGGCATCCATCTCCACGGGAGCTCGCTTAACACAGTAAACTAATGACACGCATTCTTTGAAAACATGAGACACGGAGAAATCTCACAGGGGGACGAGGAGATGGTATAGACATTATCACATCATTCAAAGGCCTCCGCAAAAAGTATTAGGTAGCTAACCTACTTACTGGCTGCCTGAATCTAAGTGTGTTTGCTCGGCAATAGTGAATTAAAGGCACAGTAGTGAATTTCTAAGAGTCTTTCAATGAAAACAATAATTAAGGATGTAGTTTGATGTTGTTGGGAAGTAGGCTGAGATCATGGGAGGCACCACCATTGAGGATGCAAATCTATCTGACGTGTCTCAGACAGAAGTCATGTTTAAAGACGAGGGAATGCCTTAAAGTTTAGTGCCATGAAACATAATCCATCATGATAGCAAACAGCGTGGTAGCTCGCCAGTGCATCGACTTCTTCGTGCTCCTTTGGCACTCTCTCACATTTCATCTTGTGTTTACCATTGGTCTTTACTAGTGGGCGGAGTCTGCACACCATTTTAAAAGCTTCTGAGCCAGCGACATTCAGGCCAACCTTGACCACATAGCTCATATGCATGGCTCATATAAGCATAGCATGGTTAGTCTTGATACCAAGCAACAATGCAATGTTAAAGTGATGAGCAGTCTGGTAGATTCCACAAATATACTAAACAGACAGCAGAGCAGCCAGTAGGTTTTGTCTGATGGTATCACTTCTTAGCAATAAATAACACAATTAACCCCATTTGCTCTAATGGTACGTGTCCACAGGATCCGTCACTTTAATGTTCACATTCATTGACTATCTGAAACCCCTAGATTGAATATTGGTAGAGTTTCAAGCAACGGGGTGTTGCGTTGCCCACTTGTTGCCCATTTGTTGCCTGCTTGTTGCCTGCACCTCCTTTGCGTAAAGTTGAGGTCTTGCCTACTTTACGCAAACAAATTTTGCGAAATTTTCGTAAAACCTCTAAACTGGACATTGTTAAACCAAAATTAGGACAGCTTCAGCAACTGCACCACTTATTTTTACCTCAGGTCTTTTCAGAAATACTTTTTGTTGAACTGTTTTCATAATAAAAGAGAAAGTTAGCGAGCGAGCCGCCATGTTGGTCAGACACCTCTTCTAGCGACGTGTCTTTCAAGCGTGCGATGCTGGGAAAAAACGCCCCTGTGGACACGTACCTTAACAGATCTATGCTTTCTTTAAAGTGACACCTCATCTAAATGTTTTTCTCTTATTAAGAAATTAGCAACTTGTTTTTATCTGGCTACAGGTAACCAAAATGAAACGTCATCTTAAGTGAAATTTAAGATTTTGCTGTGTTTGTTTGAAGATTGTAAAAATTTGCAATAACGTGGGAACACAAGTAAACAAACATAATAGACATTCTAATTTGGAAGTGCTGCATATTACAGCTTTAAAGGGGAACTCCTGAAATAATGTCTGAGTTTGAAAATGTAAAAAGAATCAGAGTGCATGGAGTTCTCTGCAGCCCACTGCTCATCTCCATCTCAAGACCAGTAGCCAGAGACAACAGCAACTAGCACAACACACCTTAATCTCTGACGGCGACTGAGGTGCATTGTGGGTAATGTTGGCACCAAATTTTGACAAGAAAGAAGAAAGCGAGGAGTGCAAAAAAGCACAATATCTCTGCCTCTGCTGCATCGATTATCAGTGCCCATCATAAGTCTGACAGTGTGTCAGAAGCGCAACGCTAAATCAGGGAAGAATCTTCTTCAGTTAACTGTCGGATCCACAGTTTGGAAGCCAGAATAAAGGATTAAAGTAAAGTAAAGAAAAAAACTAGAGCTCACATTTCAAACGACCCTTTTTTGCTGAGCTCTCCTTTGCAAACCATTTAATGACAAGGATTTAAGTGTAGCACAAAATAAATACAGAGCTCCTATAACTGATGACTCTGTTATTTGTTCATTAGAAATGGCCCACTTTTGAGCCGAAACTTCTTATAAATATGTTTCTGTCTTTGACAGAAAGAGCGTCAAATAAGAAACAGATGAGACTATTAAAACCCTGGAATGTTTTCTCAAGTGGTGTACCGTATGTTGTAGTATCAGTGCAGGGCCTACTGCGTCTCTATTTGATATGACACATGGAGGTTTGCCCTGCGCTGCATGCACCACCTCTGCCAACGCATTCCCGGTGACTTCACTGCCATGCAAATTAAATAAATAGCCATAATGGAGACATGTGAGAGTTGTGTTACACTGGCAGACTGGCAGTGGTGGCTGTCGTCTTACCGCTCTCCAGCTCGTCTTTATGAAGGGCTTCAGTGAGAACGTTTTTGACCTCGGTGATGGTGTAGACCACCGTGGACTGCTCCTTGATCTCACGGTATGAGCTTTCCACCCGATTTGACTGCAGTGTCAGGTAGTCCAGTTGTTCATTGCTCACTCCGGCTCCATCCACCGCCACTGTGACGGCGTAGTCCACTATCACACCATCCAGCCTGGGGACACACATATGTAGTTATTATATCCACTGCACACAAGGTTCACCTTTAAAAGAGGAAAAAATGCACAAATATTACTTTTGTTTGACTTCTGCTACGACCTTATGGTTATAATGCGTCCTTGTTTGCTGAATTGTTTTGTCCAAATAAACAATTACAAGCAAAAAAAAGGTTGATAAATGTACAATTAATTGATTTGCACACCGGGTCAATTAACTGTTTAAACACATTTCCACTAATTTCATCATAGAAAATGTCTACACCTCCTCACATCTAATAATAATAATAATAATGCATTGGTTTTATATAGCGCTTTTCAAGGCACTCAAAGACGCTTTACATTGCATTATTCATTCATTCCATACTTGATGGTGGTAAGCTACATATGTAGCCACAGCTACCCTGGGGTAGACTGACGGAGGCGAGGCTGCCAGTCTGCGCCATCGGCCCCTCCGACCACCACCAACCACTCACTCTCACACTGCATCCATCTATTGCCACCGCTATAATTGGGCCTTGTAGTAAAATTGTTTTGTTCGCTAAAATGGCTGTTTTCAAGGTGAAGAAAGACCTTTAAATCTCAACTCCTATGTAAATTGTGATATTGATTTCAGCCCTATTTCCAACCCTGACCTCCATCTTCAGTAGCCCTTATCTGCCTTAATTACTGCATCTGCACAGCTCACTGCAGAGCCTATGAAAGGATACCTAAGAATTTAATTAAGAATGAGAGGAGAGTCAGTACATTAGGACCCCAACAACATTTTGCATTCATCTTAGATGCACATTTGCTATAAGAATGCTCTTTAAGAGAGGAAAAGACGACGAAAATCGCTCAGGAATTAGCTTGATTTAACGTCAAACCTGTTAAAAGAGCTGTAGAGCGCTCACAAATGACTGATAACTCAAGTGATTTATTTCTGCCTGGAACACAGACGTGCGACAGTATATGGCAAAAAAAAAAACTGCAGAGTCAGCAGAATGATCAATATCATCATAATAAACATGGAAACCTCACAAGAGATTCCAGGCCCTGGAAAAAGTCATCTATCAGCCTTCATTTGACTACTGGGAGCCCTCCACTCTGACCTAGTTTGTTGGGTTTCTGGCGGCCGGCTGAGCACGTGCCGGCCCACAGTCGGCCCCATTTAGACGGAGACCCAGTTTTTTCCCCCCTTTTGTTTCGCAGACAGGCAGACGGAGTGGAGCAGACGGAGCTCTACTCCAACTCTGCCCTGTGGTCTGCAGTAAGCAGCAGCATGCAAGATTAATTACAGTAATAAATAGGGTACTTCTAAATGTACTTAATGTATATGTATGTTTGCACATTCCTGTAGTTATGCTGCTAGAGGACTCGCTGCTGGTGGACCTCCCAATATGCACTGAGCACCTCCTCTGTTCTGCTTTCTTTCACTCTCCATGACTTTCATTAACTTTGGGTTATATTTCTTCCATAGCTTGTGCTCTTTTTTTCTATCCCTGTACCTTTCTGCAGGGATCTCAGGCTGCTGAGCTGCACATTTCCAGCTACGGGCCTCACAAAGCTGCCCAGTGTTTATTGTTCTCTTGTTTGTTTCTCACCACTCATCTTTTCTCTCTCACCTCACCCCGACCGGTCAAGGCAGACGGCCACCCCCTCTCCAAGCCTGGTTAGGCTGAAGATTTAATTTGTTTCAAAAGTAGTTTTTTTCCCCTAGTATTATGAAATATTTGCTCAAAAGAATTGTTGGGTTTTCTTCTCTAAAACATGGATGTGTAGTGCCCTGACTTGACTTATGTTGTCAATTGGCACTAAAGAAGTCAAATTGAATCTCTTGATTTTACTTGTTAGCATGATTTGGTGGACTGTAACTAAGTACATTATACTCAAGCAATGAATTTCAACATAATTGATGCTGTATATAATCTAATTTGTACATATAAACTTCATACATTTTTATTATGTGCTACTTTATACCTTTAGTGCACTACATTTCAGGGACAAATCTTTTATCTTTCAACATTTAACTGATGGCTGTAGTTACCAGTTACTTTTCAGATCATCAATTTACTTTTTTATTTAAAAAAAAAACATATGATCTGTTTACAAAGCATATATAGTTGTTAAATAAATTTTACAAACACTTTGTTTTCTTTCTGAGAGAAGCGTGAGAAGATACCACCCTTATATCTGCCCATTAAGTTAGCTTAGCTTAGCATAGATACTGAAAACAGGGGCAAACAGCTAGCCCTGTTCTATTGAAAGTAGGGAAATGACAAATTATCGGCCTTGCTAACTATCAGATCCAATATTCAGAATTTTTTTCCAATTATGTGTATTAATATTGGATTCTTAATCAAATAGATGAATTTTAAAATATCTTACTTTGGCTCTGATACAGATGCTTCTCACTGTTTGTAATCTCTACAGCCAGTCAACACGGAAGGATAGATGTCATTTTAAACTGAATGTATGTAAATAATAAATAAACAAGGGCATTTCAGCAAAGTTTTGTGTTGCAGTTTGTATGATTCTTAATTTTAACACCAAGATTTCCATTTTTACTGCAAAGTTTGAAATATCGTCCATCAGCCTCCTTGATTGCTAAAAACTGGTATCAGTGTCAGCTGGGAGTCGACCCCCGGTGCAAAAATAACTAAATCCACCTTATAACACATCTAAAGTTCATTAGTGAGCACGTTATATGTTATTTCTTTAACCTGCATGGCAAACAAAGTGCAAAAAAAAGCTGTTTTTATATGAAAATCACTGCGCAGGACTGTTTCTTGGCTCCATGCAGACTTGAGGAAGTATACGGTCGCAGCCAAAATACAGTGAGGCACACCACACCTTGTAAAATGGTGAGCTGTCATTTCTACTCTTCTGTTTTGTCCAGATTAAACAAACCAGATGTAACGTTAGTGAGCTTTAGAAGTACCGGTAGGCAGATTTTGTTACTTTTGGACGAAGCCGTTTCCCTCTGTTTCCATCCATTGAATTAAGCTAAGCTAACAGGGCGTTTCCTGCAGGTTTGCGCCGACTGCATGGCTGCCATGAGGCTGATTAATCTTCTCATCGAACCTTCCATCAGAAAGCAAATAAGCATCAAAACCTGAATACAAGACTTTTTTTTTTTTACACTTCTTGCTTTTCCTAAAGGACAATTCTTTCTTCTTTTTAGATGAGTCTTTCCACATTTATTTGGCGAGGTCGCAAAGCTTGGATAATCGTCTCTATAGAGGAGCACCTGCTCACTTGGTTGGACCCATCCTGATCCCACTTAACAGGTGAGTGACCGCACTAAGACCATTAACCCAGGCAACTAGTGACACACCTCAACACGTGCCCATGCTTACAGGTAAACACAGTGTGATGGAGGTGAGGCCACACACACACACTAACACTGGCTCTAGCTGATTGGGATCTGTGGGCTTAAACACAAGACGGGATCGGGAGAACTATTCAAGGTCAAAGTACCACCGTGTGCGCTGATGACTCACCCCTGGGCGTCAGTCTGCGGTCTGAGTGAAACAAGGAGGAGCTGTTAAAACGTCTGCTGAGGGCTGAAACGGTGTTAATGCCACTAAATGAGGTAGTTTGGGCCATAATGTGAAATCCAGTTGTTTCGTCCGACGTTATAATGGGAGAGAAACTGACCTGAAGTCGACCACAGACACACTTTTAAATCCAGGAAGATTCTGCAGAGCGTCTTCAATCTGCAAAGACAAACATGATCAAGTTTCAGAATAAAGCCACTGTAGATTGTTTAAAAATTAATGTTTTTAACTGTAATTTTTTGACAATTTAATGTTACTTTACAGACTTTCACAACTTTTTAAAGTCACAGATAATAACTAGTAAAATCACAGAAAAAAGTAAAGTATTATTTTACATGTTGACCAAAAGAAACAAAAAGGTCAAAATTGTAAATAACATCCACATCAAGAATCTGCATTTTTATAAATGGTTTGTTCCTTTAGAACAATTGACCATAAGATTAAAACTTTTTCCAGTATTTAAAAAAATGTATTTGCAAAAAAAGAATATTGAGGATTTCTTAAAATGGGTAAATATTTTATTTTATTTTACTTTTTGTTTTTTTACAGATATCTCGTGCTTTGTGTGCAATTTGTTGTTGTTTTTGTTGTTTTTTACAACATTTGACTGTTGAAGGACAATATTTTTTACTGTATTTAAATTAGCAAAAAAATATATAAGTTTGTTTGAAAGGAAAAAAATATTTATATTAAGGACTAAAAAAATTATAATTTTATAATTTTTCAATGGTTTTTTACAGATTTTCCCAGTTTTATGAAATTAAACATAAGATCCATTAAAATCACAGAAAAAAATCATCAATTTTCATATTAAGAATGAAAAAACAGCCCCAAACTGTACATAATGTCTGCATCAAAAATCTGTATGTTTACAAATAGTAGTTTGTTCTTCTGCAGCATTTTAACAAAAAAACACATCATTTTTGTATTTAAATCTGCAAAAACTGTTGTTATTTTACACTTATTTGCAAAAATTATGTATATTGTATGTATTTCGAAAATTAAATAATAAATACTTTTAGTGTTATTTTAGAGATTCTCCCTCTTTTGTTAAATTAAACATAATATCCAGTAAAATCATAGAAAAGGGTATTAATTTGCATGTTGACTATGAAACAAAACAGAAAAAATAAATAATAAAAATTAAGAATCAGCATTTTTACAAATAAAAATTTGCTGTCTGATTGTACAAATTAAACTGTTTTGCTAAATTAAAATATTGTTGATTATCTTCATTTTAATTAGGTTTACTGTTATTTTCATAGTTTTTTTAATATTACAATATTCCACTGTTTTTTAATACACTTTTTCTGGCACCCTTGCTGCCAGATTTCCACAGCTTTTCCAGGATATTTTTTTTAAACTGTGTAATTTGTTTGTTATTTTGAGGAAAGTACAATAAACTTGCCTGCCAAAGCAAATCTGATTTATTATTCCAGAAGGATTTATTTTGTTCAGAGTAATTCAAAGGTCTTGAGTCTTTTGTCCTGTGCTTCTGATCGTTATTCTCATAAGTCAGACTCCTGCACTGCAGCCAAGTTTCAAGGAGCTCTTTTTATTGCTATACAAGGTCTCGTGTCTCCATATATGATACAAGGAAAAAGAATACCTATACTGTTCTGCAGACCCGCTGACCCAGTTAATTTAATCTAACAGAGCAGAAGAAGGACGCAAAAAGGTCTCCAGGGCCTTTTGTCTGCAGACTTGTCCTCCGATCCCTCTTCCTTTACACTCATTTACAACATCTGACTCTTCTATCCCTGTCCTCCTCTCCACTGCACTTCCTCCACATAGACCTTAATCTCTTCCAGGCATGTGAGCCGGGATATAGAACTGCAGGTGAAGGTGTGTGTAGATCATATGTGTCCAGGAAATGGCCACCGAGAATACAAAAGGAGGTCAGCAGTCAGGAAAAATGTCAATATATCACGTAAAACCAAGCGTACGCACACAAAAAATGTACTGGATGTTATTTATGATGCTGTTATTTACAAGTTGTATGCGTGTTTGTGTGTCTACTCCATGTGTGTGTTGAGCTGACAGCCAGGGGAAAAAAGCCCATACACTAAATTTTCCAAGTACCTGTAAAACCATTAAAAGTTGCTTCCGAGCGTCACTACCTGTGCAAACACATGCATGTGCAAAAGTTTACCTATTCCCAAGACGTGTCATAAAGCTGCATTTTCAGCACATTGTTATTCCACTGTGCCCACTGAGGTGCCGTAAAATCTGTATGTGTTTGAGTCCGTGCCAAGCTCTTTGGGTTTAACTACTGCTCCTGTTAAATGCAATGCAACAATCACAGGCCATAAACCAGTGGATGTAGCGGGTTCAGGCCGGTGCCAAGGCACAGTAGCAGCAAGAGGAGATATCTAAGAGGAAACACACTGAGCCGAACCGTTTCTGCGAGCTGCGTGCTGAGCGTTTGGTACTGGAAGCTGGCTGGATCGTCCAGGTCGGCGCTGTACATCTCCCCGGTCAGGAGGATGCTCAGCTCCACCACCTGCTCCAGCACGGCGGGGGTTGGAGGCTCCATGGCAATGTCATTGTCCAGCTGTGCCATTGGAAACATAATCAGTTGACTGTGCACATTAGGAGAGCATCAAAAGCTGCAAACACTGTGTGTGCAGACTCACTGGATTCTCCTCCACCTCTGGCAAGATATTAGCTGCCTCTTCCACCTCTTCTTCTTTGTCTTCAGCTGCGTCTTCTGAGTGGTTGAGTTCATGTGCAAAAAACAAAAGTGAAAAAAAACAGGGACTGTTGGTTTATTTCAAGTGGATGTGAGCTTAAACCTTTGGCAAGTGCCGTTATTGCTAATGGTTGTATGGATTAGACCGTCTTGACCCCGGCTTATGGGTAAATCTTAGGCTGCTGTGGCCAAAAGCCAAGCTGACACACCAAACACAGAAAAACACAACAGAAATACTACAGGGTGCAAAACCACACAACCAAACAGTAACACTGACCGAGCTCAGGAGCTTCGATGGCCTCCCGCGTCCGAGGCGTTGGAGTGCTGCGAAACAGTAGAGAGTAGTTTCAGCTGTGCCAATGTTGAATTAAACATTTAGTGAAGATAAAAAGGCACAAAACACTGGCTTTACTGGGTTGTGCACATTGTGGGTAGAGAATGATGCAACTAGAGGTTAAAGGACAACTCTTTTAATGTTTTTACACAAATTACCTAAAGAGACCAAAGCCATCCATATATATACACCGATCAGCCACAACATCCTGACCACTGACAGGTGAAGTGAAAAACATTGATCATATTGGTACTATGTGGTGTTCTGATGGAAAATCTTGGATTTTGACATGTTGATGAGATTTAGACACCCAAATAAACATTGTCCCACAACAAACACACACCCTCATGCAAATGGAAATCCCAAATGTCACTGGTCTACCCCTGCAGGAAAATGCACCCCACCACATTGAAAAACATCAAACAATCAGGAACATGTTGAGGAACATGACAGTGGCCCAACATGTTGATTTGACCTCCAAACTTCCTACACCTCATTGTGATCAAGCATCAACAGGATGCAGTGGAACAAGTTTGATTGACAGAGGCCCCACTGCACAAGCCAGAGTACCCAAAGCATCCAGTGACAATGTCCTGGTTCCAGACCCCATAGGACACCCTGAGAGGTCCTCTTGTCCATGCCCAATGGTTCAGAGCATTTTTGAGCACATAAGGGGACCAACACAATATTAGACAGGTGGTCATAATGTTACACATGATCGGTGTATATATAAATATCTTGCTAACAAGTATTGTGTCAGTAAAAGTCGAAGCCTTACAAGGGTTAGAAAATTATTACAGCACATTAAACAGCCTTACTGTTGTATCTATGCATGACATGACAGAGCCAGTGTAGTCATTTTTTTATTGTATTATTTATTCCTATGAGCTTTAATAGAAAGCAACTGGACTTCCCTTTTAGGTTCTTGAAATTATTTTCCCTCTCACCAAAGAGGCTCCTTCATTTCTTATTCATTTTCATTTACAAATAGCTCATTTTTCAGTGTCTTTATGATGCACTGACACATCTGAGGTTTAATGTTTTATTATTGGAAAAAAATGCACATTACTTTAACAACCATATTGAGCTTTTGTAAGTGGTGTATAAACATTTAGTGGATTATTTATAGTTCACTCTAATGTGTGTATGTAAATGTGTGTAAAGTCTTTCAAAATTATTACACTTATATCTGCTTCCAGCTACATTTTAGTGTTGGGTTATGTTTATATAGTACTTATGACTACTAAAAGGGGGTGCAATGCAATAGAACAGCTTCTCTGTGTGTGTTTTTATGGCTGACAATAACATGATATATTGGTTAAATTCATTTTTGGTTTTGGTCTTTTCATGGGAATTGCTGACAACAATAAAAGAGATAATATAATGCCAATAGTGTTATCCTTTAGAGAGGGAACTCAAACAAGCCTGGGTACAAATATCTAAGTCTAAGACACGCAAGCGAAAAAAAGCACAAACAAACAAAAATAAGTAAACGTGAGCGATTTGAAGCTTTGGTAACTGCTGAGCGGGAATATGCACAGGTAAGGTTGACAACCTCACCTGCACATATGCTGCCAGGACCTGGTGGGCTCACTACAGATGGTGGGAAGAATGACACGTTGACAAAACACACACTTAATAATGAGACAATAAATGTATCATAGAAATGGGGAAAAGAGGTGGCAGAATTCTTTTACCTTTTCACACCCTGCAGTGACATTCTCTGGAAAAGGAAAACAATATATCAAGCCGTTACATTGAAACAATATTTAACATCTTTTGAAAGTTTTTTAGCCCAAATTACATGTATTATTTCTTGAAGATAACAACAAATACCTATAAACTAAGGATTAGTTGAGTGTATTTAATTATAGTTAAATTATTTAATTTTAAAGTCAAAAAATATAAAAAAAACATAGAATTATCAGTGAAAATAAGTGTTTTCCTTGCAATTTAATGCATAATATAATACAATAAAATAAAATAAAATAATTATGACAGTTTACAATTAACAAATGGTAAATAATGTTCTTTTTTATAGTATAGAATCATTATATTGTTAAATTATGCAAGTTTATTTAATTATTGGTCATTCCCTCACCTTTTTAACCAGAGTCTGATGCTCCTCTGATTGGCTGAAGTAGCTGCCAATATCTTTGGCAGTGACTGAGCCCTCCTGGCATTGGCTCATCCAGCTCTGGTACTCCTCTTGTTCTGGCAGTCGGTCCCAGAAGATCTTGAACGCCTCCCATATGGTCTCCTGGCACACTGGTCAGGCAAAAGAACGACACCGTGAACTCAAAAGCCACACTTGTAAGTACTTGCTTCCATAGTAAATTATATTTCTTGGGTTGACACCAAAGCTCTACATTATAGTTATGTATTCAAGGCTACAAAGCTGCTCTACTTGCTCATGAGCAGGGAAATAAGATCACCTTTATCTAATTCAAACAGTGTCAGATTTTGATATCATCACCTGGAAGCTCTGAGGCCCAAACTGAGGCTCAGATCTGTTTTGCTAATGTGGCAATATGGTCGTGACATAACTCGGTTTTCATGAGTCAGCCTACTGGGCTCTGATCCAAAGACTGATCGGTGCACAGACATATGTTCTGATCTGCTTCCCTAATCAACACTGTCTGAGACACCAGTGGACACCTACAAATCCAAATCTCGCTTACGTAACAAACCTCAACTTTTCACCATCGCAGACAGGCACTGAGCGTCTCTTCGCAACTACAAGTTTGTCTTTGACAAAGTCTGGTTCTTATAAATTCACTGTCAGGAACCACACGTTTTGCTTTATTCTTAACCAAAAACAATTTAAAAATTCTATTCTGTTGAATATTTTAAATATTCCTTCCCTGCAGTACACTCCATCCTCTTTTGTATCTGTTTCTTAGGTGTCAAACATAGAAATCTAACAAAAAACACATTTTCTCATATACCCATGCAGCTGTCTTGCAGTGGTAAAAGAGGTATTTGATATATTTAGTATTTCACTTAGGTACAGTTTGCAATACCTTCACATTTATGGCAGTACTTAAGTACAACTAGCGTCAGCAAAATGCACTTAAAAGTGTCCAAAGTAAAAGAAATCAGTATAAAGAAAATTATTTTATTATTAGTTGTATTTTTTAATAATAGTGACCTAGTGATTATTTCAACCAGTTTGTGGATATTCTTTTGCTTTTATTTATGTAAAGCACATATGATGCATAAATAAACTTTTCTTGCCTATGGGTGGTTGATTATGAGCACTTGTGCATTTTACTATTGTATTCAGTCAAGTTAGAGCTAACTGGCTCTATTTTACATCCAATTTGGGTGTTTATTCTATAACAATATACCATATTTTATGTTTAACCTAATAGATAAACATGATCTTTGGTTGTAAATAACATACAAAGTAACTGTAGTAAATGTAATAAAGTAAAAAGTGAATACTTCTCTTTAAAATGTAGTGAAGTACGAACTATAAAGTAGTTGATGACCTGAGTACAGGTCCCTCAAATTTGCATTTAATGCAATATCATAGTAAATGCAGGTATTTTATGTCATGACTGGTATGTAGCCATGCAGATAGGTTTGGTTTCATGCATGCAGATCTAAGATATCCATATCTAAGGGGTCTGCTGTCACCTCAGTAGTGTAAAAGTGAAGGAAAACTATTCATATAGCATTTTTAAAAAACTCACCAGCTGCATGACTGCGATTAGAAACACTGTTCCTGTTATCAACAATTTTTGTTGCAACTACTGGAACAAATAGTCCCAATGAAATCTCTGATTGCCACAGTAGCCGTTGACTTTTTAATGTAATCTAAAGTGCTTTGAGCAGCAATAACCCCTCAATATATATGAGCAATTTAAAGGGAGTCCTCTGAAAACTTTACACATCAAACTTGGTTTACAGGTCTTGGGAAGGACAGCTACATATGTAAAAAATAAACAAATAAATAAAATTGAGGCAGCATCGATTGTGGCTGGAAAGACAAGTTTCACAGCGACAATGGAAGACTGAGGCAACACGAGCCGCCACTCGCACAACACACATAAATCCCTGAGCAGGTTTGTTTGCTGCAGCGTTGCATTGTGGGTAGTGACAAAGAGCAAACGCTGGAACTAAATAAGATGCATTGATTTTCATCCTCTTTTTTCAACTGCACAATATGATTCTGACAATGTTTCAGGAGTGCGGTGCTAAATTGATAGAGCAATCTTTTAAGAGTCTATATCTCCGCACCTGGTCATATAGAACTAAAACTACAGCGACAGGGGTGGATTTATTCATTTATTTACCTGTATTTAACCTGGTAAGTTTTATTCAGGTCAGAAAAAACCTTTTATCTGATGGAGTCTAGATGCCAGCAGGGTGAGTGAGAAAATCATTCTCGTTTGTGAACTGGGTAAACCGACCCCGTAAGTAGACCACAGTCTGTTTGAATGCAAATCTCATGAGGCCTAATTGCACAGATGTCGACTGACATTCTTGCACTTGGTGAATCCCATTCTGTTAACTCAGCAAAGCTTTACACCCTTGTCTGTTGGACTATTAAGTCTTTGCCCACTGGGAGCTCACAGGGAAAAGCCACACTGGGGGTGTGTGGGGTGGGGTGGAATCTCATCTAATCAATTTCAGTTTGTTTTTGTTGTCGCTGACCCCACCACCACCTGCTGTCTGTGCATCCTCACCCCTCATCCAGTGACAATTGTAAGATCCATCTCCATTCGTTCATGTCTTACCTCTGAGGTGAAAGTAGCTCAGATGGTTCGCAGCAACTTGCTCAACAGTCTCCTGTGCGCACAGCTTGACTCCGCTCGGGAAAAGGATGTTCCTTTTCCGTCGCGATGCAACTGCGTGGCCTTCATGAGACGCCCTCACATCAGATATATGAGCAATACGAGGGAACGCCACTGGCTCCTGAGCATAAGGCAGACTCAGGTATCCCATAGAGGAACCTTCCAGTGTTGCATCTGGGGCACCACAACAAGAAAAAAAAAAGTTACAAGTTGCCTGCGCTTTAAGTAAGGAGTGAGCAAGAAGACTGTGAGGTAACTCTTCATACATACCTGTCCTTATGTCCAAAAATAGGGCCACTAAACTAAACACAAAAATATAGAAAACACATCTCCAAGATACGAGGCTCATGTTAAATCCGTGATTGTGCTTAAATCCGTGGGCTCGGAAAAGGGTCAAGCAGATACGTGTTTCCTCTCAAGTCACGTAACATCAGTGTGAACAACTTCTTACAAGTTTGCATAGTTCAGAATTCTCCAGACGCAGAAGAATAACAGAATAACTGGGTCCCTGCTTTCCTGAGGCTGAGGAGAGGTGTGTCCCATGGCGCTGAGAGGACAGCAACTCCTGGCTCAGGTAGATAGGCAGATGGCTCTTGGAGAGAGGAGGATTTTTTAATGCTCTCTAATCCTGTTTACGCTAAGCCTTTTAGAGGAGCTCGCCAAGAAGTTACTGGAGCAACACCAGGAAAGGGAGGGTGCTTAGTGTGGAGGAAACGTGGACGGGAGAGGAGGCAACAAAGGCCGCGCGATCAAGCGGCAAGATGCGTAAACATATTGAGGGGAATCTGAGGGAGGTTGGGGATTGACTGGAAGGCTTCGACTCAAGTCATTCAGTCGAAGGACAACACCTGGCAACCGCCCAAATCAGAAAAGTGGCACGAATACCATCCAAAGTCCCGCCAATGCACGTGCAACAGGATCACATAAGAAAGTAAAGTGCTGATTTAACTGGCCGATGCTGGTTAAAGAAGTGAATTAAGAACTCTACAAGTAGCCTCCACCATCCATCCACCCACTCATACACAGAAAGAGCGGCTGAAATCCTCTCACTATAGCGGCAGCAGTGAGAGTCAAGGGCTTAGGAGTCGACCTTTGACCGCAAACTCCAAACTCTTACGAGGTTTATCCTGTTTGTAAAAGGGAAATCTGCCTCTTCTTTTCTTTGAGTAGCTGCATTATAAATGGTATGTGAAAAGAAAGAAAAAGAGAAGAATGGAGCAACTAATGAGGGCTTTAAACTTCACTATAAATAGGGGAAATGGTGAAGTCAGCATACTAACAAGCCCATGTTGGAAGTTTAAAAATAGTGACGTTCAGCAGGTGCAATGTTTACCATGTTGAACATCTTAATTTAGCATATTAGCCCGCTAATGTGCTCATAAACGCAAAATGCACATTGCAAATCAGACTGCAAAATTCCCTTAGTGTTGCAGGTGTTCTGGTCATAAACACTGAAACTTTTAGAAGGAAAATCCTAAAGCGTTTGGGATTCACGAACTGTTGAGCTATTTCACTCAAACCCCGATGCTAGAGGTCAAGTCAGTAGGACTGTCTTGAGTCTGGGGTCTGTGAATACTTGTTAAAAGTTAAGCAGCATCTAATATTTGTTGGGATATTCTAGTTTGAACCAAAAGTGGTGGATCAAGATAGCATAACCCCCTGAGCCACCATTTAGAGGATAGTGGTATCTTGGTCCACCACTTTGGTTCAAGCTAAAGTGGTGGATCAAAGTTGTTGATCAAGATACCACTATCCCCTGACCCATTCTACTGAAACAGCTATGAAGACCAACCTGTGCCAAAGCAAATGACTTTTTTAAATACCAGAAATAGAAAATATTTCCAGTGTTTTAGGTGCAGTTTCCAAACAGATGAACACGGCAAAGATATGTAGCCAAATACATAAACAAGTCTATTCTGCAAGATTCCAGCAAATTTGTGTGCTTGATTCCACAAATGGAAAAAAATGGAGCCAAATGGGCCTAAAAAGCTGCATTCTGGCAGTTCACTGACTCTATGTTTGCATTTCTGAATGATAAAGGTCACTGAAGCTCTACTCCTCTTCTTCTAACATCACCATAAGCCAAACTGTGCAGACAGTGGAGTGGTTTGCAATCCATATAATTTTAGTAATAGAGACACAGTGTTAGCCAACTGGTTGAGACACATTGGTGTCCAGCAGGAGGATTACTGAGAGTCAGACTGAGAGGGGATCTGACTGACAGAGACGGTAAATACACCTAAGCTGACCATGTAACCCTCTGCACAGATTTTACTGGCAAGCATTGTCAGTAAAGGTGTTGGAAAAATGAAATTTTTCAGTATAAGAAGGTAAGGATTATTCATCTTCATCTGTTTGCCAAACTGTAGTTCTCACCTACTTATGAAAACCACAAACAAAAAGAGGTCAGGAGTCATAATACACCTCAAAAATGTGTCCATTTAGTATTTGTTAAGCAGAAAGTCACTATAATTGACTCATTCAATGCAACTACTTAGTTACAAATGGAAAACCAGAAACAAGAACAGAATATCAAATGAAGTTTCTTCTGTATACTTTAATACAACATTGAAACCAAATAAATTTTAGAATCAGTACCTGTACATTCAAAACATGTCTAAAAAAAACCTTCGCATTGAGGGCATCCTTAGGCGTTAAAAGAGACAAAAACATCTGAACAAAAAGGGAAAAACTACAAGACTATCGAGATCGATCTCTGCTTAGAATGTAGGCAACAGTAGTGAAGGACTTCAATGTGTCATAAAGGGTCTTATTTTAAGAACATACTGTAACACATGCCAGTGTGTGTGCACCCCTAAACTTTTTGTAAGTGGTATTCATGTTAAGTCCAAGATAGATTCCTATGTCTTAAACATGGCATCTTGAAAAAGACGGTGATGTTAAAATGAACTACTCTGAGTTCTCACAACACACAAGCTATTAGTTTACAACAAAGGGTCAGCTGTAAAAGTTTGTCAAAACAGATGGCAATGTGTCACTATCCACAAAATTTTATATGCAAAGTGACAGGATACAGTAGGCTGCACTGATAATTTAACAATTAGATTCAGTCTAAATCTGTTAATTTCTCTTCATGAAGGTGACATCGCAGTGTCCCAGTGGTATTTTTGGGTCTAAGATCACAGATATGAAATAACACACTGAGTTTAGCTTTGTTGCAAGAGGCTGACAGAATAACAGAGTGAGGCACAGTCCTGAGCTTTAATAGCATTTTAGAACTCTGTACGAAAACTTCCATGTATTGAATATGGAGCCTGAAGTAAAAATGCACTGATGCAAAAGAAGTAAAACTGCTTGCACTTCCATGACTGAGAACTTAACT
Organism: Dascyllus trimaculatus; assembly: GCA_024666655.1. Taxonomy (NCBI): domain Eukaryota; kingdom Metazoa; phylum Chordata; class Actinopteri; family Pomacentridae; genus Dascyllus; species Dascyllus trimaculatus. The sequence continues at coordinate 13,509,730 of CM045456.1, read as the reverse complement.
GAACTATTAGTCACACATTACATAAAACGTCAGCGAAGCAAGTGAAGTCATCTAAAACTCATGTACAAACTAAGTTTTACCATTGCTACACTTTCAGTGTTTCTACATAAAAAAATATTAAATACAAATACTTCCTTTTGTAAAAAATCCATCAGAAAAAACGATCAGTAAAAAGCCTTGGGGTGTACAAACATTTGCATGTTTACATATACTTTAAGCCTTTTTGGTTTGATGGACAGAAATGTATTTATTTTAATTAGCTAATGCCTTTATATTCACTCACAGACAGACCCACAGATAGTCGAAGGTTTACGTGGTTTGTTCAGGTTCATGTATAAAATAACAGACTCTAATTTAAAGGAAATGTTTTCAGCTCACGCTGAAATGTCCGTTGCTCAGTATGAGCAGTGATTAATAATGGCTACAGGAATGTGATGCCGCACTCAGCAGCAGAGCTGCTCTCATGCTTCATCCAGGTTCTGGTGTCGGTGAAGGTTAAGTATCAAATCTCTGATTTCATCTCGTTTCCTTCGAACCTGCTGCCGTGGGAACCATCGTTGTAGATGTAGAGGGAGGTCAAAGTGCACCACAGGGTCCTGTAAGCAGAGGCAGAGTTAGTTACTTATTGCATGAACATGTCTTGAAAACATTTAAGTGAGTTTCAACTCTCTGAACGTCAAGAAGTGTCTGAGCCTTTTTTGCTTGTATCACATTTTTGCTTCCTGTAGGTTCTTTGGTCACTGCAATATAAAGTCCTGCAGCTCTATGGAAACAACACCACTTTAGCTAAAACTTGATAGTGCTCAAAAATGTCTACTGTGCATCATAGCAAATTTATGACGTCATAAATCATACAATAATGAATAATGGAAATTAAATTTCGTAGATTATTTATTCTACAATAATTTTAAAAAAGAAAATGGAATCAACGTGTCCAACATTTTTCCAAGTGCCCACAGGTATTACTAACACAAGAAAAAACAATGACTCTACATAGAATGGATATTTTTCTACTCACATTTTTAATTGGTTTCCTGTCTACTACCTGCTCTGTGTGAACTAAAACTTTGTGTGTGAACACAAAGTTCAGCTGAAAAGTCCCTGAACTTTTGTCACAATTGAGTCACTATTGGCTTTTTTGTTGCACCGACGCCAGAATTTTTAGCTTTTTACAGAATCAGGTTGGTGCAAATGGTTAATTTCTGGCAAATTTTGAAATGAGGCACATAAAATAAAGTGATCTGATGAAATATTAATATTAAAAGCTTAAGTTTGGTTAAGTTTTCCGATGGAACAGTACATCACAGATGCTCCAGGACTGTCGGAGACCTGAACATCAGCACAAGGATTCTTTCTGTTCTTACAGTTTCTGCTTCTGATAAATGGTGTCAGTTAACATGTCCTTCAAACCAGCTGGCGGCTTCTGGGATTTAGAGGGTTAAACCAAACACTAAAATTTAGAGTTGTTGCTGATCCAATATTATAATTTTTTTTTGCACATTACAATACAGTAGATACAAAGTCTTTACCTTCAAAAAACACTCGACATATTGAAGAAGGTAGAGGCCACAGTCGCTGCTGTTGTCCTGAAGGGGAACTTGGCAGTGTGAGCTTTTCATCTGATCGGGACCAAACTCCCTTGATGAACCACGACGGACCTCCCATTCTGACTGCAAGTACCTGACAGACAAATACATGTTATCTAAAAAAAAAAAAAGAACAGAAATACACACACAAACAGATTGACTATAAGTGCTAAACTTACTCTCGTAATAGTTTGAAGACTCGCTCATGAAGAGAAAGTTTGAGGGAATCCATGATAAGAATACACGGCCTAAAGAGAGGAGAGACACGTCAGTGTTTAAGTCCACATTCAGCCTTTATCTGTGATGCCATTTTCAGGTTAGTGTAAACATAACTGCAAGTCAACTACACTGAAAAAAAATAAATTCTGTAATAAAAATAAATCTTAAAGACACACATTCCAAATCTCTCTGTACTCTTAACCAATGTGCAAATGCAAACACTACAATCCCTATTTATAGCCGTATGTGAAGCTTAAATGGGCATTTTATCTGTTCAACGGCAGTTGCGGTTTCCCATTCATAAAATAAAGTGTGCACAAAGACGGGAAATCCAATCTCAAGCAGTCATTGAAGACATAATACACATTCTGATGTCAGGGTCAGTTGTGATTCAGTTCAGCTGCATGTAGACAGTTTTAATACGTTGACACTTTAAGACACAAAGTCTGAACACACCTTTGGATTGCACTGAGTGAGTGTTTAAGGTATTCGAGGGCATAGAATTTCAAGGTGTAAAGAACATGTGTTGACAAGTTCCTCACTAAACCAAACAGTCCGCATAAAAAATAACAGAACTAAGCACTATAATCAGTGTATTTGTGTGTTTTTATGGTTAAATCACACGTGCAGTAACTGTAACGGCAATGAGATAGTAAACCAAATTCTCAGTTCAGTATGAACCTCAGTTTGGGTTGCATTTTCAGTACGGGAAAGAAAACATACTTTTTTTTAATTTAAATTAAAACATTCAAAGGGCTTAATGCTTACTCTCACAGTTAGCACACTCAAACTCTAAGAAACTTTAAGACTGGGCTGTTTATTCTCAAGTATAAAATAAATAATACTAAGTCCAATCTTGTAGTTTTAACAAATGATGTCCGGATCCACACCACAACTTAAAGGATTCTTCCTGTACCCATGCACTAAATCTCCAACAAGTTTGAAAAAATGTCAAGTAAGATAAGCAAAACATTCATAATTACTTTATCAAAGTAGCCAATATAGCCAGCAGTGTGATTTCCGCTTTAAAACTTGCACAAAGTAACGTTGCCTTTGTCATTTTTGTCAACACTGCAGACACATCATTCCTTTGCCTACACCGTGGAGGTCAACTGATCAACGACAAACTCAATGTGAGCATGAGAACTCACACTCAACGTGCAATTTGAGTTTAATCTAATCGAGTCCAGCTGTCCGGCTTTCAAGGCTAACCCTGCTAGCATGCTATGTCTGATGGACAACAAAGTGTGCACTGCCAAAACATTCCAGGTAGAGCATGCAATCTACAATTTTCAAAAGAGCAAGTATGCTTCCATAAATAGACTCCTGACAGTAATTATTTGGCTCACAGTGTGTATCAAACCGTGGAAATTACATATCTCACAGTTTGGAACAAATACAAGTATCATTACAGCCCTACTATAGACATATGATCTAAAGGTCTCCTTGTGAAAAACTCCATAAGTTCTCATTTTCATATGCCAAGCAGTCGACTAGTGAAACTTACCTCTTGCAAACTGTCTTCTTCTTGCATGTCAGCTCTGTGCAGTTCTACAAACAAGGGCAAAATTAGACAGAGCAGATTTGCAAAAACAGATAAAGACAAAATTGTAGGCAATTAAAAAAATATTGCTATTCCACATGAGCAAAAAATGTATTTATTTCTTACTACTGGACCAGGTGGTGGGTCTTTGGCGGGTTCTTTTGGAGCATTTTCTGAAACACATGAAACCAAACATTAACATTAGCTGGAAAATCACAACTTGGATCAAGTCTTAAAATCTGCACAAAAAGTAGAGGTAAGTGTACACAAATGACTGATCCTGGCAAAGAAGGCAAGAATCATTGAGTCAAACACACCTGTCTCTGTCTCCACAGTGTCGCTGCGGTTTAACGTGGGTGGTGTCTCTGCATTTTCATTTAAGCTTTTACTTCCTTGGGCCTCATCTTGATGCTGTGACTCGTTTGTCCCACTGTGGTTTTTTCCCTTCTGTGATTCTGAACCAGTCCAGGCCTCGAGTTTTGGCTCCTCCAGTCCAGGAAAGCAAATGACAACTAAATACCAGTGAGCCCTGAACACAGAAACAGTAACACGATGTACTTAACAGCATCCCAACAAGACTGTACAACACACCTACTCAAGTATTTAACTTACTCCTGATTGACGGGCACAAAAAGGAAGTCCTTTTTGAAGATGTCCACATGCCGTGTCCATGTCTTCACTCGTTGGTGCCGCCTTTGCCTCTGACAGCTGGGTGCACACAAGAATACCAGTTTATACAAAATCTCGATCTCTACATTTGATGAGCATGTGTTTTGAGTACTCAGTGTTGCACAGTTTTCAGTCACAATAGAGCTGAATGTTAGAAATTTGGCAGTGAATGGATGTAAAGCAAATGATGGTTCTTGTTCCACACATTATGTTGAAGGCAACATCTGGTTCATAACTCATGAAGTCACAGAATGTTTTACTCGTCTTACTGTGATAACTGATGTTTCTACAGCATGAGTGTTGTTGAAATGTACGATGACAGTACAGCAGACAAAAATAAGAAATACATAGAGATAATCAATGTATTTAGAACCACCATTTTTACATTGGGTTCTTAACCATCTGTGGAAACTTGGAAAAATGTTGTTCATGTTGATCTCAGCTTATTTAGTTTTTGTAAAATAAATACTTAAAGTGTTAGGGATGTAATGCTTCCAATTTTATGGATGGCAGTTAGTGTGGCAACATATAAAAGCCAATCAGGTGCGAGAGAGCGAGAACTTTTGCCAGTGTGCAGCTATTTCCTGGAATCAGTACATATCAACGCCAACCTGGTATATACCGAACTTTGTCAACGCTACTTACGAGTCACCGTTGGCACCTTCACTGGCATTGTCCCTCCGTGTCAGCTGCTTGTAGAAGAAGCTGCTGAAGATGTGGGAGCGTTCGGCCACAGCAGCAGATGCATTCTGGAGGAGGTATCTGATTAAAACAAACATCAGCACGATCAATGCAAAACTCTCTTTTCCACAAACTCACAACGAAACAAAGTCAGTTTAATGTCTTATGTTTAAAAATGTGTCACTTACTTGAGGTAAAAATCAATGATAACATCATTGAGGTACTGCCCACTGTCAAGGCACTGCAGGTCCTCCATTGTTACTGATATTCCTCCTTTTAATGGTGGAGGAGGAAACTGGATCAACCTAAATGGAGGAGGAGGAGGAGAAAATAATGAGCCATCAGTGCACTGTAGATGACAGATCTTATCAGTGCCAGCAGCATTTAAGTTGCAGCACCAGCCTGTATGCACAGAAACAGCTGCAGTTTTAGGTAGACTACAAAAGCTGTCTTATATTTCAGGCCAATATTAGAGAAAAAACTCTCCCTATTAAGCACATATCATACAGTTTTGTCATTAGGGTGATTATAAAATTCACAGTTTCATCTACCAGTTACACTCGTTAAGTGACAGCAGGCTGCCAACCTAGTTTTTAAGGCCTCTTAATGTACATAAGAACAATCCAAACGCTCCATTAGTGAAACCCTAATTGTTATAATATCTTTATTCCTAAGAGAGAACTACAGTAGCTTCAAATATCCCTACTTGAAATCAGATGTTAAACCCTGTTGCACCACCACCTGTATGAGAAGCTGCATATGTGGTAGTGTAGGTTACTTGCCTGCGGGCCAAACCCTGATGTTTATATTTAGTCCAGCTGGTGTCTGGTTTGCACAGCGACACAGAGTACGATCCTTTGGTTCTACGATGGCACAGTGTGTATGCAGGACTGGGTTCCTCCTTTTTCTTCTGTGGGAGCAAATGCATATTATTGTGGTTCTCCGGGGTCAGGACGCCCAGGAGGGAACACAAAATAAATCTGAGGGGCTACAAAATGATCACCAAGACAGGAAAAGGGTTTCTTCTACCAACAGTGTTCTATCCTCTACTTGTTTTTTTAATATTTCTTTCTTACATATTATTTTCCTTTTTGGGCCTATAAATGACTCTTACACAGAAATGGAAAGTATTCTGATTAAACTACTCACATCCAGACTTCACTCTAAACGGTGAGAAGCCAAAAAAGTTGGAAACCACTTACGTCAGAGGGATGTTCCAGCTCTTGTTCCTTCTGATCCTCCTTTGGTTTGAGTTGCGTTCCCGTATCCTGCTCTGGGTTCGTCTCTAGCTCCAGCCCCACCCCTTTCTGCGATTCAGCCTCCTGCTGGGTGTGTGTTGTGAGGTTTTTGTCTCTATCAGAATGTGAACTGCTCTCGTCCTTGTTCTGTTCAGGGTCGGTGCTCTTCACACCCAGCATGGAGAGCATGTGACAGTCCAGTCCCGTTCTTCTGATCAGCTCTATGCTATCATCCAGAGAAAGAACAGGAGAGTGGATGTCCTCCAAACCACTCAATCTGTCTACATCGGGGGTAACAATAGCTTGTCCGTGTGCCAGACTATTGAGGCAGTCAATGTCCAGTAAAGAGCGCAATAATGCTCCTTCCATTCCCTCCAGAGGATCATTGAGAGTCAGCAGGACGAATGGGCTGGCTTTCCCTATCACAATAAAAACAGACCAGTGAAAATAATGTCAGAAACAAAAACTTAACAGCAAAAATAGAAACCCCTGACAAACAGTTCTGTAGAAAAATCTAGTCCCTTAATGATGGACACTTCTGTTTGCTTAGACCAGTTCGTGAACTTTGAACATGGATCTCACCAGTGTTTTTGGCTCCATCTTCATTGACACATAATTGGCTGAGGTCCTGCTGTATTTCAGCTGCAGCAGTTTCTGACACACAAAACAGGAGGACGGCGGGGGGACACGGCTCCTCGTCTTCATTTAAGTTAATCTCTCGCGCCTCCAGTTCCTGCTTCTCCCAAATGCTGTATCTCCTCAGCTCTTTACGCTCGAAGCTTAAGATCAGTGCAAACTGCTCACTAGCGTCTGAGGACAAGAGGAGGTCATGTTAGCATGTTAGCTCGCAGCAATGATGAACACTGTTATTTCCTTATTTTTACCACGCTAAAGATAATACCCCACAAGAGATACACCTTATACTGTGTTCTTCTGGTGGAGAATGAAAACACATGAGAGCAAAAGCATCCAATTAACTTTCATAACTAAACACAGTAACCCATCTTCTGAAGATTTTAAGACAACTTTATGTTTAACTGCTAAGGTGTTTCACTGGACTTGCTGCAGTAACTGAGATGCACCAGCTAATCCCACTGCTCAGTTTGTGTTAAGCCCTTTCCAAGTTCTTAAAAGCAACAAGCTAGTTTGAAACTTCAATAGGTTGTACCATTAAAACATACAAACTGCATTTAGCATGTATGCACTGTGTATTTTATAGTCAATTAGTGATTTGGAGTGGAAGTCATTGTAAGCTGTTAAAGTGCATAATGGAATATAATTTAAATGTTAAATGATTCAAAATTGCTTGACCTTATAGTAATTGCATTATTCCTGAGCTGAACAGTAGGCTGTCTGCACTTAAATAAAGTTAAATTCTAATGGTTCAGATTTACTACAGTAAAAATAAAACCCCCACAGTAAGAATCCAATGCAACAAAAGTCACTACACAAAATTCCCACAGATTACCCTTGCTTTGGACTCCATGGTGCAGACATACAGACACACTCATAGATCCAAAATGTGTTCACAGATCATTTAATAACCACATTCATGCAATTAGGCTGATTGTAGTTTTGTTTTAATGATCACAAGTTTTCTGATTTGTGTGTCACCAAGGTGAATTCACTTCTGCTGCTTTTAGTTTCTACTTTGGGGCCTGTATTTTTAATGTAGTCCTCTAAGGTAATTGCGTATGATTGTTCAAATAAGAAAATACTCTACTGTTCAACTTAGACTAAAGACAATATTGAGAGGTGGTACATTGTCTACTGTATATTGTAGCTGCACAACCTCACAGCTTTAGAGGATCCAGTGATATGTTAAATTTAATTGCCAAGTCTTTTTAATGTAGGTATGACGTCATTTATATATGTGGGTTTTAAGTATTTATCCAGTTTAAAATAAGTGGGGCAAATCAATTTACAAAAACCTAACTGTTAGTTTGGAATTTGAAGTGTATTGTGTTATATTTGTTCAATCAAATGTCAAGGTCAGATATGTATAATTTTACTTTAATTACTTTTTACTGAAATCAGCAAACTAACATCTTGGTTGTGGAAGAGTTGGTAAATATTCAGTAACATCTACATAAGAGGTAGTTTGATGGTAAAATTCTTCACTAATTATTAGTGCATGAATTTATAATTTGAGATCATCATTCGGTTAATTTTGATCAAACAAACAGCTGGCGCTCCTGGTGCCTACAGACAGTTTGAGAAAACCTTTACACTCTTCTTCTTTGCAAGTTTTTCAAGGCTAAGACAACTATGCATGTAACTATTTTGAGAAAACTAACTTGTACTTTGTACTTTTAAAATGCATTGCTTGGTTTTTAAGAATGTTCTACAAACTTACAAACTGATATCCAACTGCTTTTTTCTTTAACAAAGAGTTTTCTTCCCTTTCAAACACATAGCTGGGATCAAACCACAGTGTAAAACCACCTGAGTTCCCTGAAGGGGAGATTCACGTGTTCAGAGGTGAGAGTGCACTTGGTCCTTGGGGTCTAATCCAAGACCACAAACACACTTAAATAACTGAAATAGACCACTAAGCTGGGAGAGGATGGTGTGCAGACAGCTTGACCGAAAGAAGATGAGATGGTTTCTCTTTGTGTCAACCCAGACCAAAGGTTGCAGGCGGCAGCTTATGGTCCTACAAACAGTGTGATCTGACAAGCTGATCAAGAAATACCCTCTACGGGATTCTTAAGTAAACTCAGCTGTGTCATAAAGTTTCATTTATTCATATGTTCATAGTCTACTTTTAATCATTTTCTTATACATTTATGCATCCTTTTGACATTTGCTGAGCTTTTTTTCTGATCAAATTCCCTCCAGCAATGTGACATGTGTGCATGCGTCACACAAAAACCCAAGAATATGCATGAGTTGGAGTGTTTTCTGTGCTTTTTTGAGGTTGACAGTTACAGCGATTTTCCACATCAAGAGTCATAGTGAAGATTGTGGACCACCAAGACTAGACTAAAGTGTAGTAGTGATTATTTTAATATCACCTGTCAGTGGTATGATGATTTTTTCTTCTGCTATCTGTGAACAGAGAAAAAGATTCATCACACATTCAGATTCTGATGAGGACGCTAAATAAAAAAATACATGTGCTTGCGGCTTTTTTGAGTTACCATAATGCCTCCATTGGCTTTCCCTTTGTAACCTCCACAGTGCAGCGTGGAGAAGGCCACCCCCATGCAGGAGTAGTTCAGAGAACCTGTCACTGAGTGAGGAACTTCTCTGGCATCGACTTGCAACACCTGCAACACACAAACATAGAAACATGTTTAGTCTGTGGAAGACGGTGCGGAAAGGGTGATATGGCAGCAATATAAAGCAAACACAGTAACATCACAGCAACACCCAGAACACAGTAAGAAGTAGCTGAGAAGCCACTTTGTAAAGGCTTTGAAAATCTGTTACTTTGGCACCATCTAGTGGTGGTAATAATAACGACCCTGTGGCTGATTATACAGGTAATTTATCTAGGGGAAACACATCTCTTTACAATACTGTCAGTCAAAAATGAGGTAAACGACTCTGATCAAAACCTTTTCACAGCAAGAACTTGGTTTTCTGTTCTGTCTCCCAAATGCACAATGAAAGGCTCCTACACGAAGCTTCACAAACAAACCCTGGCATAGTCTTGGTAATTTTATTTCACTAACAGAATTGCTTTTTGTTCTTTTGTTTTTGCATGCAGATCTATATTTGTGGCATGTTCTGTAAAACTGTTTACTGTCAGTTGATTGTGGTCTTATTATAATGTATTTTTAGAGATTATTCATCTGTAAACTGTGTGTAAGGTAACAACATTTTGCATTAATACTGCACTAGTAGAGTTGATACTGTAGTTTTATGTTTTATGTTGTCTGATCACAAACGTTTGTGACATCAAGTTCTGCTGTAAAGGGAACTAAAGCTGGTAAAATGACAGCTTGGTTAAGAATGAACGGAATTTTATCTTTATTATATTCTAAAATTCCACCTGCTCTCCTGTCACTGGGTCATATTCAAGACTGAGGGGATGTTACGCCAACAAAGTATTCTTATTAGTGCTGTCAAAAAACGCAAATCAATTTTAACGGCGTCAATTTTTTTATCGCGAGATTAACGCAGGCGGGGGTGGGTGGGGCAAGGGCATGGTTGGCGAGGTCGAGGGCGAGGTGTTCGCCGTCGGAGTCCGACAGGATCTCCTGCTGGCGGTGGTACAGCAGCAGTCTCCTCGCCTCCATGCCTTTCTGTCGGCTCATTTTTCCCATCCCGAACTGCGTGCCGCTGATCCAGATGCTCAGCCAGGTGACGGCGGCCTGGGGTACGCGCATGATGATTGACAAGACCAAAGTTATCTGTGTGTGTTGTCAGTCTGAACTGAGTTATCATCGTAGCACATCCAGTCTGTAATACCACTTGATGGCCAAACACAGATGACGCGAATTCTCCGCCTCCTCAAAAATGATCATTCCAGGGACATTTAGAATAGATATAAAATGTGCGATTAATTTGCAATTAATCGCAAGTTAACTATTACATTCATGCGATTAAAAATTTTAATCGATTGACAGCACTAATTCTTATTTGTTTCATTCACTTAGGAGGTAGTGAGCAGGACACCCTGGGGTGAAGTAAAACCTTAGGCTTTCATGTAATGTCTCTATAACACCCTTTGTGATGCCATGTTAATCTGGGCATTAACTCAGCTCAGTTTAGAATCTGTCTGAAGCTTGTTTTCCCTGTTTTTTTTTATAAAAAGTGAAAGAATTGCATAGAAATTATTATTATTAAATAAAATTGTGATGTATTGAACTGGTACAGATAAAATGACACATTCCACCAACCTGCACATCCTGTATGTGAGACGCTCGTCGCTGTTGTTTGGCCACAGCTTTCACTGACGACTGTCCCTTTATTACTGTGTCTTTCACAGCGACCAGCGTACGGACCGCTTGAGAACCAACACCGTTCTCCTCATCATCACTGGACAGCACAACTGAAATACAAGCATAAAAGCAGCATTAGGCTAGTGTGAATTTGTTTCTTGGGAATTACACTGCTTTTGCTTCTCTGAGGGTTAAGCACACTCTCAATCACATATATGGCCCTTATTTGACAGCAAATAAATTTGGCGTAATGGGCTTTAAAGCCGAGTAAGGACAGTCCTGGGAAAGACGCATTGGTAAATAGAGCTACTTAGACACACAAACTGCAAAAGACAAGCCAACAAAATGGCAGAAACAACAAAGGACAGAGGAAAAGCTTGGCACATAACTTAATTTCTTGACTTTGCAACTGTCTTGCAAATGTATTAAGCAGTGTGTTGCGATGACAAAAAGTGCTTATGAGACGAATGACAACAAGATCTGACAAAACTGGATGATGTATTAAGAACTGAGCAATCTCAATACACTGATGAAGATGATGAGATGCAGATGACAGGAACGCTCACAAACAACAAACTGAAAATGAAGCAGAATGATCCTTTAGAGCTGATATGAAACTCATTGATGTTTAGGGTTAGGATTAGGATTAACCCATTAACCTGCGTTAACTGGATGAAATTCTGCTCGGGACAGGAGACAGTAAACCCAACCTGATGACTCTCGTCTGTGTAAAGTCATGTCGACGTTAAATCAGGGAGCTTTCATTAGTTCAGTTCTGAGTCACCTTCTCTCCGTGTTGGGTACAAATGTTCAGATCTGACTGGTTGCTGTTTGGCTGCTCTCACATCTCCTAATCCTCAACTCAAAAAATTTAAAAAAAACTATTGCAATTTGTGCATTTCTGGCTATATTTGCTGACCAAACACATTACCGAACAATTAAAGCCTGACTGACGAAATGCTAGCTAATCACAGAAATAACTGTATTAGAATAGTAATAGTAGTCAGCTGAGAAAAAAACGTTTCCACAGATCCATCATAAGTTCATTTTTCAACTCTTAAGTGATCTGAATTGGTACATATTTTGGCTTTTGGTGTTTATACTGTGTGTTTATTGTAAGTAAGTAAGTTAAAAGATTATTTTAAAACTCTCATATGTTAATATCCACACAGGCCAAAAAACACAAGTATAGTTCAAGCTCTACCGATAATCACGGCTATACTGTGTGCACACAGCTGGTTTCTATCTCATAACTTGGCTTTTGGGTGTGAGAATTGGGTGGCTGACTGCGTGTCCTGATGCACTCAAGTAGAAGGACATCCGATAATGTGTTTGTTTTTTGAAGCCACTTTCAGAAACAGTGAGCAGATACTGCACACTTTCAAATCAAGATGCTTTTAAGAGTTTTGATACTGTGTTACTATAAGGCTCACACACACAAAATGATTCTCATTTTACCTGGCATAACTTCCTCAGTGGTCGAAAAAATTAAAGCTACAGGGTTAGAAGTAAATGTGACGTGTCTCTGTACTCACTGGGCTCAGCAGGGCTGGCTTGAGTTGTGTTGTCGTGACTATCGTCTCCTCCCACCGTGAACTTTAAAATGCAACGGTCCAGGTTCTCCAAGTCTACATCTTCTCCACTTTCCTCCTGACTAATACTCGTAGGTACTGGTCCTCCATTTCTTCCGTCTTCCCCCGTGAGGCGGAGCACACTCTCGCGGTGGCGTTTGGGGCTGCTCGTTCCGTTGCACTGTGACTCTGAATCTTTCCTTTTCCTTTTCTGTTGAGACACCACAGCACAGAAGACATTTACCAGACAACTCGGAATGATACAGCACTGAACAAAGAGACATGTTAAGGATCCCACTTTAGCCCTGTTCAGATGTGAAATAACAATTAGTGAGTTGTAACCCTGTGAACCCAAAAAAAACACGAGCAGGTTTGAATGGCATGCTGTCCTTAAAGAAAATTGCCAAAATTACATTTTTTATTAGAGCCAGAAACAATAAAACCTGAAAAAATCTGCAGATATTTAACTTTCTGACAGTCCTTGAGTGACTTACCTATGATGTGCTGCTCCGTCAGGAAAATTGTGATACTGCATCAAAATCACTCTACTTTACAAGTCCCTTTTTAAAAATTGCCAAAAATGACCTATTACTCTAACTGGATTGTGTAAAAAACAAAGAATTCTGTGCTCATCAGACACACAACAGATAAGAGTATAGAAGCAACCAAAAATGTACCAAACCAAAAAAAGTAGCAAAATATAAGAAGTATTTAGAGCCCTTGTTTTTCAAAACTTTTCTGGAACCTTTACTTGGAAAAATGTTAAACATGTTAATTACATTTTAAATAATGTTTGTAAAATGAGTAATCAAAGAAACTATACCTTTCTTCTTTCTTTTGTTATAGTTTATGGCATATTATAACTGTGTCATTATGCACAAAATACATATATGAGTTGACTCTACTTCGAGTCATGGTTGTACTGTTTCCTTAGAGGTGCAGGCACTTTTATTTTGCAGAGGAAAATGAGCCTGCAGTGAGTGAATATGTTACGGGAGAAAAAAAACACCCAGAAAGTGCTCAAGGTACAGAGTGTTATAGGTGCTGGTAAGCAGATCTTTTTTCCTCTGGACGGAGCCAGACTAGCTTTTGCCCTCGTTCCAGTCTTTGTGCTAATCTAACTGGCTGTAGCTTTATATTCATTGGCAAGATATGGGGTTGGAATTGTTCACCTCATAAAATTCTTGCAAAAAAGAAAAAAAAAACAAACAAAAAACCCCTCTGATTTTTCAGGTTTTTTAATGTTTTTGCTTGTATTCCACAATGGGTCATAAAGCAGTAGACCAGAATTATTAATAAATATTGGCACCACTTGCCACTATCCAGACACTTTTACACCAGTGAGGGAAAAGACGCTGTGCATTTTGCTACATCTGCATGTCTGATAATGGCAAAGCATAGACTGACAAGGTGTAAATGTGTTCAATTTGCACACCATGTGTAAAGCTTTTCGCTGGATACACATACTTTAATAGGCATGGATGAAACCTGAGAATGCTGTGGCCTAGTAAGACAAACACTGTGACTTTGAAGGAAAGGTGATTCAAGGTCCTTATTCAAAACATGAGGCCGCCATGGAAAGTTGCAACTAGATCACATAATGAGGTGCACACCTGGGCGCTAGTTCTATTTTCTCTGCAGGAATCGGTTCAATATTCATTCGAGTTCTGAAAGCGGTACCCACCAAATTCTCTTGTACGTCTTTTTCTGAATCAGTCCACCTGTCCTTGATGCTAGCTGGGGAGAAGTCATCACAGCCGGCTGTGTTCTCAGTGGGCTCCCAGCTTACTGACAATCCACAATCTGCATGAGACAAACAAACACAGAACAACCTGTGATGCTAAAATAAACACATACAGTGCTACAAATGGAAAATCGTGTTGTCAAAATATGACAAAAACTAAAAAAACATATGGCTAAACTGTAAACTCAGATGTACAGAAAAGTAAACGGCAGAGAAAATATGTTGTGTCTTGTTCTGTAGGACTTTTCTGAGTGTGAATAAAATCCCTTACATTAACAGTCATTCAGCTAGGTCAAGGGAGAGTGGGAAAATGAGAAGGGTGATAGAAGTACAATAGAGGGGGAGAGCAGAGATCAGTATGTGAAAATAAATTCTTCATGTTTACTCACCTACAACCTCAGCAAATTTGTCGTCTTGTCCTTTGTTCTTTCCTATTATCACCTCCTCGATGTCTTTGCTCTCTTCCTTGTCTTCTTCTTCATCTGTATTTTTTTGTCCTCTCCTGGGTTTTGACCTGAAAACATAAAGGAAAGGAAAAAAACATTGTTCTGTTGATGGTGCATATTTACAACAAAGCTACATGACGTAGTGTAAAACATCCCAAGACAACAATCTCAAAATGTTATTTAATCACAAAATATCAAAGCTCCTGAAAAACAAATGCACAAATTTCTGTGTGAACCAGAATCTCTTGATCTATGAGATATTTTTCCAAATAAAAATCATGACATCTTCTGTCTGGAAAACAAGCGACTGAGCCAAACTCCATTAAGAAGTAATTCCTCCTTAAACTAATCTAAAACAAATAGATGAAATTACCCTAATAAAAACCACCTCCTGCTGCTTTTGTGGTCATTTTTGTTCTGGTTTGTGTAAAATATTACCTACCTACCGCACTACTCTGAGTTTGTGTAGCACCATATGTAGAAGAGACAAAGAGAAAAAGAGAATCTATTTTTCCCAATCAAGCTTTTCGTGCAAGTAAAATCCATTTTCTGACTCATTTCTTAAGGCTGGGTGCTTAATGGTGCGAGTCTTTTCTATAAGATTATTATTATTATTGTAGAGATTCTGCAAGCCTCTAGGAATAACGCTTACCCAGAAAGACTTTATGGCTGCACAATTTTTAAAAAGTGGGAAAAGTTCTACAAACATCTACACATTTCTCGTCTTTTCTCTATGAAACTTTTAAGCCTCCCTCCACTCAGAAATGTGTTTTGCTTACTGCTACTTGAATGTTTGACCTTCACCGTGCAGAACTGAGCAGAGTCTGGCGTCTGAAGGATGTTTTCACATTCATCTGCTGAAGGAGGAAAGTTTCTCGGCGCCCACCTTAAATCTGATATTGGACGTGTTTTTACAAGCAGGATTCTGTGGAATCATCGTCCAAAGTTTAACTCGCACCTATGTCATGTCGAAACTTAAAACCTCCAGTACATCAAAAATGGACTCCTCAGTAAAGTAAAAAACACTTTTTGTCCAACAGATAAACTTTTAGAATGAAAGATTTTTAGACATATTCAGAGATTCTGTAATTTTCAGTGCGGGAGAAAGAGGTTTCAACATAATAATCAAATGTTTTTGTAGAAAATTCTTCATATTATTCCCAGCAGAGTATTTTTATGTCTTAAAGCGTGTCTGAATGGTTCATTTAGAACACACGATCATCATTTCTGGTGGCAGTTGATCAGGCAACTAATTGTGTTTTAAGAACCCACGAAAGAAGTGGGAGAAACTGTTGTCATAATGCACAGACTGATCAGCTTTCACTGCAGTCTGACTGTTTCTTTGTTCAGGCACAGTCACATCTTTAACTCTTTACCAGGCCTTACAACCTAATGGTCATTATAAGAGTCCATCACATAGCATATAATTAACCACAAAACACTAACACAACCAACAAATGAGATAAATGTTCACTGTGCTCAGCTTGTGTTTCCTTTGGATTGAGTCAGGCAACCTTCCAGCCTTTGAGCCAAGCAAACTAGCTGTAGGCTCACACTGGAGCTCATCTTCAGATTACTTCTCTAACAATGTTTTCCTACCTTTGGGAGGACACGGGGGTGGTCTTCTGGTTTCGTTTAGGGGTTTCACTCTTGCTCGTATTATTCTTGGTCGCCTTCTGACGGGTCTTAGTGTCTCTGCAGGTCAGAGGCACCTCTTTGCTCCGAACACTGTCCCTCCGCGTACTCAGTCCTCTGTTGCTCATTGTACGATTCTTTTTCATCCTGTCTATATAAGCCTGACCCGGTTCTGTCTTTAGGACATCTGTTAGGACCAGAAGGGGTTGTCTCCTAAAGGACAAAACAGAGAAATGTTTATTCACAGCCTTCCTAAGGCAGCGTCTTCTCTGCAACATCAAGCCCCATCAAGATATTTTGACGTAAAGCTCATCTATCACTGCAGATGAGACTTTCTGTGTACCAGCTGATCTACAGGGAGGGGTCCACTGCTATAGATAAGCCATATGTGTGCCACGATAAGCTTGGGTTTGAGTCATGGTGCTTAGAAGCAACACGTCCTTTAAGTAAAGCAACTACTGCACACAAAAACAAACCAATACCGTACACAAAAACAAGGGGCATGCATATATAAAGTGGCTTTTTGAAATAGCAAATGTCTTGAGGTACCAAAAGTCAAACTAAGACAAACCTCAGGTGAACTTCTGTTTGACACACCTAGAACATAGTAGTATTATATTACATTACATTACATTACATTACATTATATTATATTATATTATATTATATTACATTGTCATAACTGCTTAACCACTGGCCCATTTTTAACAAGATGTGGAGGAATGATAAGTTGTACGACTAACTAGTGTAGCAGCCTGTCACTTGCACCATGTTTGAAACTTAAAACCTAGAACTCTCTGTCCCACTTAAGCATTTGGTTGCTCCATCTGAGACATACATCAACATCATGTGAAGAAAGCTCTTCAATTTCTTGTAAGAGAGGATTTTTTTTTTCAATATTTCTGTAATTAGACATAGCCCCTTTTATACAGCAAAACAGTAAATTGGACATGTGGGAAAGATGCTGGACAAAAAACATGACAGTGTCACTTAAAAGCAGGAAACTTTGTGAGAAACTTCAAAATCAAAACAGAGACTGCTTTTTCAAAATAAGCAACCTCCAATTAGTCGAAAAGAACGAAATAAACACGTTAACAAACATGGTTGTATTAAAACATGCTAAAGACATGATGTGTTTTTTGCGGAAAAGTAAAATAACCTTTAAGCTCCAATTTTGTGAAGGTGTATGTATATTTTTGCACATAGTCTGGAATATTTAACCATGTTACCATATTTAATGTATTTGACAAATTTTTTATATACATTTATATACACTGGCAATTGTTGGCTGGGAATTTATTTAAGTAAACTATAATTAATTAATATTTCAAGTTGAAATGTTCAGCTGCAGCAGAAACGTTTAAATACGGTCATTGAACTAGAAAAAAAACAAAAAACAAAGTGCCACTGCTGTACATCTCCTCATTAACAGCTCTTAAATATTAAGTGTGAGTGCCCCACCTTGTGAAAGTTTAAGAAACTGCAATGAATTACACAGTGAAAACAACAGATTGAACTCAAAGTCACAGTGTAAACAACATCCCAGACTTGTCAATTTCAACTCATGGGCAGTGTACATCTATCACAACTCTGCTGTTGTCTGCTTACCTGGACATTTCCGTTGTGATCATAGCTGCGCGCTTGTGATCTAATGTCATGGACCCATTTTTATGCCGTAAATGACTATGTCTCAATTTGCCAGCAAATGCAGTCCAGGAAACCTTTACCAGGAGAAGAAAACAGCATTAATCCTGTAGGTAACCCTGAATTACCATTTTATCACTATAACATTGCTGTGTACCTGTCTTTCTAACTTTCCACAGTCTGATGAAAGACATGTCATGGGGATTCTGAGTGGGTTTTCCATCTAAAATTCATATAGCGATTAGTTACCATGCTTGCATAAAATGTATTACAGGCAACAACCAAAAGCTTATGAACTCTAATATAAAGCGCAGCGACAGCAAGAGGAAATAAGCAAAGCTCACTGATTTATTTTGCTGTAAGTATGTGTTTATATGTAGCAAGTATGTCTTTGCAGTTGTTAGTTAAATTTGTATTAAAGCAGCGTACATAAGCTGGAATATACATAATCTATAATCACATTTCCAATTTATTCATTGGTAGCAACAAATGAATACATTGGTTTATTGATAAGTAAATTGATTGACAATGAATGGGCAACTATTCCAAAGACAGGTACAACTTCTGAAATGAAAACCACCATTACCTAGTTTCAACTTCTCCTCTTTGGAGAATGATAAATTGAACTTTTGGTTTTGGTATGACCAAAATAAAACATGCAATTTTAGGACATCAGCTTGGACATTATGAATTATGTCATTATGTGTTATTTCCTGTTTTCTGACATTTTATAGACAAAGCAAATAACCAGTTAATAATCAAAAGATATTGTGGTAATGAAAGCAGCTTTGTTCCTGCAAAAAATACTGCTAACACTTAGTTATGTTAAAGCGGTGTCTTGGCCTTACTGCAGAGAATGTGGTTACTGAATATCAGAATTCAACAATCCAGCGGTTATAACAGCAAGCCTGTGCAACAGTAAGAATCCCAGTTTACAATGAGCTTGTGATCAGCACAAGTGATGATGGCAGCCATAAAGCAAGCATCACTAATGTATCATGCCAAGATGAAATGCAATTCATGCAGCACACCAAAGGCTCAGAAGACAACATTCATGCAATGAAAACTGGATAGTTCAGAAACAAATATACCAGGTTATCCTTGTCAACAGAAAAAGGTATAGTTAAGGCTCTTCGTCGCTCCATCATGGTCCACAATTTGGTAAGGCACAGCAAGAACACTGCAAGAAATACATAGAGACATAAACAGTATGACACAGTGCTCACACATACAGAACTGTCACATGTAAAGCAACATGTGTTGTCTAAGGAACAACCAGTGCTTAATGTTCTCTGTAAGAAAGTAAGCTCCAGGGTAGGAGGCTAATGCAGTGCTGACACATTGTTACCTTTGGCTCCGTAGGAAGACACTTCACAAAATGCTAATAAAATGTCAACAATCATGACAAAAAGGACATGCAGTAATAGTCCAACTAAACCCTTTATGAAAACATGAGTGTAAAAAACTGGGTGGTAACTTAAAGAATATTCCTGCTGAATTATTGTCATTCAAAATTATACTAAATCCCATTTTATTAGTACTGGTATTGTAGTTGATCAGCAGTGTTTTGCTACAAGCATCATTTCTGATGACTAATGTTGATGTGCCACAGCGAGACAGTGAGCAATCTGCAGTGACAGTGAAGTTGCAGTACGGTGCTTTCATTCCCTGCAGGCAAAGTAGGCATGTCAACTGCTTTTTTTTTGTCCGGCAGGTTTCACAGGCCCAAGACATGGCTGCAAATCAAAGCATGTTGTCAACCGCTGACAGATTGTGTATACAGCAGACACGCATTATATGCATCGTGCAATCAAATACAAGTCAGTGTCATTTTTTAGGCAACACCCTGGCTTTATCGTTTCAGCATTTTTAACAATGTGGAAAGCATTTGTACACACAAATGCAGTATTTACACTGTTATGAGAAATTGACCTTTGCATGCAAGCTGCCAAAAGTCAGATGTTTAAAAGCAGCAGCAGCACCAACAGTTGGTATATGATCAACTGAACTCCTGCAGAAAGAGTGTAAGTGAGTTATTAAAGGTGGACAGATGTAAATGTGCTGCAGAAAACTAATCATAATACCGAGTTTGTCCAATTCTGGTTGGATGCTAAAATGTATGAGCAATCTTTCATACAATAATTTCTTTTACATACTTTAATGAGATTCAATGACATTGTCAAAATATTTTCTTTCTTTTCAACTGATAAGAGAAAATAAGTTCCTAAATCTGTGATATATTATTGCATTACTTTTCCTGATGTTTTAGGTTTTTGCTGTGGTATTGAAATTTTTTGTCAAGTATTACATAAAAATCAGAATTTTGATATTGTGACAACAATAACACAAAACGACGAGGGAGACCACAGCAGTTATTATTAACAATTAATGGTGTCAAGCTGTGTTCTCGTTCGTAGCTGTAACATTGTAAACAACACTATAAATGGCTTGATTACTATATTATTTTACAATAGCTACATTGGCTACATTTGCTTTTGTATTTGACTTGTTACACACAATTTCGACCTTCTTTAAACGTTCTACTTGTCAATGTTTCCTGTTTTGCACCCAACTCTGATTTCACGTATGTAAAAACGTATTCACCAATAAAACAGATTTCCCACTTTGCATCAGCCTCCGGGAAATCAGACCCGGTGAAATGAGTCTTTTACATGCATGTAAATGTAAAAGCACCAACTTGCAACTAACCAGAAGTGGCCCATTATGTCAATTCAGCAGGCAACACTTGCTAGATATATTTCTTTTTTCATTGAAGCTTCCGCACAGCTAGTACGTGCATCACAATTTATTCAAAAGAAGTCTTTCGTGGAATAGTTGTGCAGCCATGCCCTGAGCACTAGTTTGATTTTAAGTTTATTTTCTCTGTCTGAACACAAGAGAAAGTGAAAAATCTGATTAGCTAGCGCTAGCCGACCCAGCTAGCTACGTTTGCGCTAAATCCATGATGCTAGCTGCACGTAGCGGAGCTAAAGCTCACCTCAGGCCAGGCCTCCCGTGAATTTTACACGCAGTATCTGTAAACTGGAGAAGGCTAGTTTCCCACGAACGCGTCCAACAGCAGCTTGCAAACACAGAAGGCACACATTTTCCTCTGTCCGACTCTGCACTCAACAGGCGCTGCAATATTCATTAGCAACATCCGCTGGACGACGGAAGTGCGTCCAAGAAAAAAAACAACCCATGAACACGGAGAGGGCACAGTTTGTTCCGCGCAGATTTCTTTCCTCTCCGTGGAATAAAAGTCATGTCACATTTTATTTTAAAATATTATTATCTGATTATTGCCAGTTATTTTATGAGTGATGGGAGAAAGATTGTTTCTTTATTATAACTTTACTTTTTTTAATTTAATATTTTCAAACTGTAATAGATAATCCTAGATATTGACTCTCAAGTTAACAGAAAAGTTTGTATGTATGTATTGAAAATAATAATAATAATAACCGTGGAAATGTTGCACCAAAAGATCTCAGACCCACTTCTTTTGACTGACTCCTGCCTAATAAATATATTTCAACGCTATCTATATAGCTATAATTAGTGAAGACACTGTCCTCCAGTCACACCTATTTACCTTAATGGTACAAAAAAATCTGATAAATCGGTTTACAAATAAATTGAATTCATAAATCATTAAACCAAATCACAATTAATTAATTATGTGACATTTTTAGGGGAAGCAAAAAGAGAATTTCTAAAAAAAAAAATCCACTTAAATACTAATCCACCATTAAATGAAGCAGTCTGCCAACACTTCACTGTGACACACATCATGCATTTAAAGTTAATTTAAAATCATGGTGTGTGACAATACTATATTATTTATTAAGATAACCAAAGCATGCTTTGTGTCTTTCTTTATGTTTTATGTATTGCTGTCCTTGTTTTAGAGTTTTTGATGTGTTCTTAAAAAGCGTGCTTTGTTACGTGTATATTACATAAGGTGTTACTGTTCCTGTTTAATGTTTTATGTGTCTTTTGGGTCTATCATTGCCCGGGGACTGCACTGTAAAAACGGCCAACTGGTTGAACTGGTCTATTTACAGAAATGTCTACGTAATTTGGGCTCCTAGAAAATCTGTTGGTGATTGATAGCAGTTTATATAGTTCATTAATTTTCCTTTGTGTTTACAATCTGTTTTTTCATTTTGCCTCTTCAATCTCTGTTCTTACAATCTTTGATGTTTTCATTTAATCTTTTTAAATTGATGCAATTACTTTCATTTTCAGTGCCATCATTTCTGCTTTTATTTCTTTCTTTGCTGCAATATTTTAAAGTTAGTACACTTAAATACTGAAATTGCCAGGGATAATGATGTTGTTTGATTGCAACAGATGTGTCACATGGGTGATTGTCATGTTTCTTACATGTTGTGAACCAAAAACAGAAAAATAAAGTTGTAGTGCACTTAAATCATTTATCATTTGCTTATAAATATACCAAATATAGTAATGTAAATGGGAAATGGAATGAAAACATCATTAAAGCTGCTAGTTTTACCTGTTTTTTGCTCAACATACAATAAGGTCTATTAGTTTGATAACCTTCTAAAAATACACTAAATTTCATTTTTAGGTCATTGCATACCCTAATAAGCTTTTTGATTATCTTATGAAAAAAGAATATCACCCCAAAAGCATTTTCTTAAAATTTATTGATGCACCGACAGAAACATCAGACCTGCTCAGCCTCTGGGTAGAGGTTGGTGAGCGGACCTTCAAACACTGCAGTACACAAATTCAGGCCTTTGTCACAGGGAACATGTTGACTAACCACACACTTAATGGCATAGATGTCTTCATTACATTTATAAATATGAAAGCAAGGCCCTGTAGTATTTTGTGTGGTAAATGTAAAAGATTCATTACTTATTATTATTGGTTGCTATTTTTTAGCTGCAGAGGTCAAAATGTCAACTGTGAAAAAGGCCTACTTGTGAGTCATCCTGAGCTGGACATTGGCCACTGGACACAACATGGACACAGGCAAGTAAATAATGTTTTTTGTATTCCAGAAATGTGTTTGTAGACTTTTGTATTGACAAAATTAATGTAAGTAAATTATTGTCCTGTGCTGCAAAAATACAAATACAGCTAATTAAATTTTGCAACTGAGTTGACTACAGTCCCAGTGTCCAGCTTAATCTTTAACGTCAGGAGCCACATTTCTGAACGGCTGTCTCCGAGGACGTCCCCGAGCCTGCTGCTCCACCAACACCTTCATCAGGTCCTGAGCTCAGTGCAGCAGGCAGGCCGTTTCCACTTGACTTGCCCCCCGCCCTGCTTTCAGCTGAGTAGAAAAGA
The DNA here is from genome assembly GCA_024666655.1 of Dascyllus trimaculatus. Lineage (NCBI taxonomy): Eukaryota > Metazoa > Chordata > Actinopteri > Pomacentridae > Dascyllus > Dascyllus trimaculatus. The sequence continues at coordinate 13,486,537 of CM045456.1, read as the reverse complement.
GAAACACATGTGGGTCAGTGACATGTACACTATAATGATCCTCCATAAACCTGCATGTAGAGTCCGTCTTTACCACTAATACCTTTAATCTCGTGGACATGCTTCATGACATAATGGTCAGAAAAGTAGGGCCACTGATATCACAGCAGGTTAACATACAAAAAGTGTTAAATGCTTGTTGATGTCATGTTTCAGTCAAGCTTATAATGGCATATAATGTCACAAAATCATTTTGGAAAATAAGGACTTATTGAAATGTCAAATAGTAATAAGGGGTACAGTTCAGTCAACAATTAACAAAAGTCTGACATTCTCCGAACCAAACAGTTCTAATAACTTTCTACTATTTTCGTCTTTGTTTTGTTGCATAATGTGTAGTAGCAGTTCTTGTCATTGTCTTACCTAAAGCACTACATGGTGTAATGATGGGCTTTTCCAGTTGCTCTCCCTCAGCAATGGAAGCCCGGATCTTCCTCACCACGTAGATAGTAGCTGGAATGTTAAAAACAGATGTACTAAGTATAAATACACCAGGGAAGCTTTAAAGCACCACGTTGAAGATATTAATTTTGCCTTAGTACACAAAAAACAGGGTTTTTTTTCTTATGTGTAAAAAAAACTATAATTTGAACTATAGATAGCTAAATAAGTTGATGCATTATTATTAATAAGTTTACTTCACATGCCGTATATTTTGTTGTGTCAGTAAAAGTAACTACTACCGTGTAAAACGTCAAGTCAAAAAGTAACAGTACAAATGTATAACACTTAAAGTAAATACAAAGCACTCACAATGCAGAACTGTCTCACAATTAGCATATAACAATATACAACAACATTAACATAACATAACTGAATGAATGTATATCGCCTAAATGTTGCAGATGGTACATGTAGTGCTATTTTTGACCATTTTGTATAAATCAGGGTAGCTTATGTAAACATAATACGTTTTCAAATAAATATAACAGAGCAATGTAGGTCTCAAATGTAGCTGAGAAGAAATGACACGACACGACACAGCACTACTTCAGTAAATGGACCTTTAAACTGCGTATATCTGTGTTACTTCACATAGCATAGTGTTAAATAACTAAACAAAACTTCCTGATAGCTTAGAAGCTAGCTAGTTAGCTTGGTAGCAAACGAAAACAAACGAAAACACCGTTATCTCTCACCCACAAGCGCGTACCCATGAACCGTTTTAATACACACAAAAAACGATAAAACAATTCCTACCTTTAATTAGCAGTCACACCATTGTTTCGTCCTGTTTTCTTCGACGTTTGAGGTAAAACTGTCCGTACCAGTGAAAACAATGCTAAGCTTCCTGGATTCTTCTAATATTAATACCCCAGCGGTTACAAAAGCACACAGCCAATTACATATCGCGGATAACATCGAGGGCGGGGCTTAGATGGCTCTTCTGAACTCTGATTGGCTGAGCTGTTACGCAAGTTAAGGCGAGTACGTAACCGGGTGAAGCAGAATATTTACAGAGAAAAGAGGATTGAGATGAGCTGCAAAGCAGACAAAATCTGCAGAGATGACTTCACAGCAGGTTAGAAATCTTACCTAATTCGGATTAATTAATTTATTACACAATATGAAAAAATATCACTCTTAACACATGTATAGAGAACTATTTAGTTTGGTATTTAGTTTAAAACAATAGGAAACATACAGGTTAAAAGTGTCAAAAAAATAACATGACCCAAAAAGGCTAGATTATAAAAGCAACTAATTGTAATTCATTTATTACCTCTGTATTCTTAGGTGCTGCCTCAATTTTCTTCAGAATTAATATTAAATAGCAGAATTCTTTCCAGAATCTGTAAGAATTTAATTTCTAGCTTTCTAATAAATTACTGGAAACCTAGAATGAGACCTTCCAGCACAATCCACTTAAATGGAAAATGAAACATGATTGTTTTTTAGCATAAGTTCTGTGAACATATATTTAAAAAACAGTCTAATTTAAAAAAGTTGCTAAAATCACAGGTAAGTAAGGTGGAAGTAATTCAGTGTTATTTTAAAACAGTGATAATAGATTTTTCTAAACTGAGTAGAAGAATGAAACTTTGCTATTTTTTATGTAAAACAGTGCATGTGTGGTATGCTAGAGTGAAACCAAATCAGTGTGATCCATTTAATAATTTATTGTCAGGCATTTATTGCAATTTACAGAGCTTCATTTAACCTTCACCGATCCTAACAACCAACATTATGATCAAGTATTTAAGTAATCCATTACACATTTGTCATTTGGAACAGAAGCACGCTTTAACCTACCTCAATATATCTTTTCACAACAACAGTACAGCAGTTTCTCTTAGAGCTGCATTTGTATATTCAATATATACACATAGATTTCATTTAACTTAAAATAGTTTCACACAGCAAGACAAGCACAACAACTTCACACAAATCTCATTCTTTCATACCATTACAATATGTCTTATTTTTACAATAAAAAATACAATTGCAATCACCAGGAGAAACAAATGAAACACAGTTAGTGAGGGGTTAAAGGTGTAAGGAATGATGTGAGCTGTGAGGCCGACAGGAGGAAGTCTGGATTTGTTCAGTGTGGACACCAGCAGAGGATGGTATTGGTTGACAAACAGTGCCACAACTGTGATGCTGACTGTTATCATGCTAGTGTTGTAAACAATGAGGTGATTCAGCATTACCTCCTAACCTCCCCTCAAACCATCACAGTTTCTTCACTAAACAGGAACCTTGCACAAAACACAAACATTCACTAGAGGGCTCTAAGGGGACAGCAGGAGTGTCGATGTTCAGGCCTTAGTCCAGCCTGATCTTCTGATTGGTCATCCTGTAGATGATGCTGTCATATCCTGGGTCCATGTTCCACAGGTTGTAAGCGATGGCGATGACGGCGAGGGCCAGGGCGATCATGAGCCACAGCACGATGTTGAAGACCACAGCGTAGTGGAAGTTGTATTTATAGGCCAGGTTGTAAGGGCTGTTTGGGTTACTCTGAAAAAGACATACAACCACCAGAATAAGAAAGTGTGTCACTGAAATCACTCTGCAATTATTTGATTTTTGTCATCAAATTTAAGTACTTATATGCATTCAGATACACAAAGTTAAGACCAATGCAGTCTAATACAATAAATCCTCCCTTCAAACTGTTATTCTTTCAAACTCAGAATACATGAAGGTGTGGAGGCTTCATTTAAATTATAGCAATGTAAGAAGCTGAAAGATGCAGGCACTCAAATAAGAAACTTGGATAAGAGTATAGCAAAGTAGTTAAAACATGAAGGGGAATTAGAGCATTTAAAAAACACATGAAAAGAACAGCTGGACGTATAATAAGACAGAATGATGGATTGTTCTGAATGTTAGTTCACGTTACAGGTACACTACTCAGTACAAGCTCAGTAAAAACATATTGTATTGATAGAAATCAATGAGGATAGATTACATCGTAAAAGCACCTTTCAGTATAATACAAAAGAGTTCAACAGCACTGCAAACTGCAGTCTTAAAATCACAACACAGCTGAATATGCTCCTCTTTTTTCTTCTTTCTCTTCTAAAAGTTTCAACAAAAGCTTGTGCAGTCCTGCTTTCATCTGCTACCCGAATCAGACCCCTTATCCATGGTTTCTGTTAAGGATAATATGCATTAACAGGCCTACCAGGATTGTCTCTGACCCCCTCTCTCATCCTTGATCATTTTTATTGGAGCAAATGATCAAAGTAATCTTTGCACCCGAGTCCTACAAACTGAGCAGCATGAAGTGGATTTGGGTTTACACATGAAGTAAGGGGTTAACAGCTCCATAAATACCAATGGCGTGGGTTTTAATTATTCATTCCGTGTCAGATTTCCCCCACCGATAGCTCCATCACAGCACTTGATGTATTGCCGGTGATCAGATATTCCCCCCAGTGATTGTGATCACATTTTTTCATTTATTTCGTGATACAGAGAGCACACACTCACAGAAGTGGATTCACAGCTGTGCGACAGATTTTTTTAACATAACACATTTTGAGATGTCATAGCAGGAAAAAGCACAAATGGTTAAAAACATGTTAATGGATGTGGTTTCATCCAGGTATCCCTCTAAGCCATGACAGTTGGGCAGCATGCATTATAACAGGATCCTGTTACCATCTAAGCTAAATGAATGCAGCCATATTTAAGGTAAACATTTACACCTGGGCTTTTCCTGCTCTGACATGCCAAAACAGCTGCTGTGACAAGTGTCTGCCATTTTATATCACTGTTATGTTCTTCCATTGTGATCTGAGCAGCGATCATGATCAGAAAACTAAGATTTGTGGTTGGAGGTGACTCTATTACTAACAGAGATTAGTGAGGCTTTCTTCAACTTGTTCAATCTTGTCTTGTAGGTTTCAAAAAACAATCAGCCTCAACGGACCATCTCAGTGATACTTGTAGCTGTGATATATTTTTCTGCCTCACACCAGTGATATCTGTGGCTTCAGCACTGTGTTTTTGTGCCATCTGTGTTATTCACTTGATTAGTTTTGGTCGATATGACCTCACAAAACATGTTTTTGGTCTTCACTTAAATGATTAAATGCTATTGATGACAAGGTTCCCCACATGTCTGATAGGATGACATGGATAACAGGATGACATTTTACATCTAAAACTTCAAGGTCAACTTTTCTTTGACACCAAACAAACTCGTTTCTGGCCACTATTCAACACCTTAACTTAAAGACAGGAAATGTGGATGTAAACTGAAACTTGACAGGATGGCAAAGGCACTTAATGTGGCTAACCAATGTGGTTGACAAGCGACTCTCACATCTGCAGCAGTGTCAGAGTCTTTCCTCTCCTGTCTGCACAGTGAGTCCAACCTGCTGTCAAGTTACCCGTCCACATGCTGCCACTGCCCTCACACTTGGCCTGAACAATCACCTCCATCTGACCACGAGTGAACTGCCAACATTACCTCAACTGCATGTGGCTCACCCCACACAGACAATAAATGCTGCATCCACATTAATTCATCTGGCTGAGAACCACTGCCTGCACAGCAAAGATTTAGCTGTTTGTAGCCTACTGAGAACTCAGAATTTGTTGAGCCCTGAGCTGCCACTTGACCTGATTGATGAAATCATCTGCATGATAAACGACTGCTTACAGACCACATTTTGTCCTTGACTCAAGCTGTGCAAATTAGTCTGATATGCTGGTCTGAAAATAATAATATTCCCTCTTACTGCTGCATGTAAGTGAGAATTAAATGCATGAATGGATTTATTGTATTTTTTGGCATTTATCAAAACAGCTACATAGGGCACATGGAAGCACAAGACGCGTCTCGGAAAGTCAAGAGAAACATAAAGCTGACTGCAGTTTGTGGTGATGTTTAACTGTTTTGCGTAAAACTGATGTATTTCTGTCATTTAGTTTACCCTAAATTATAAAAATGCGATGGACAATATATTTAGAAATCTTTCACTGAATGAATGTAAAGTGTTTTTGTTGGCACTAAACAGTAAACAGTTAAATCTTAGACTTACAATCTGTCTGGATTCCAAGATGGAACGAGACTTCCTGGTCAAAGGAGCTTCGAAGGTCTTCACTGTAACAACCTCCACCACTGCATTGTTTCCATAGAGACTGTACACATCTTCTCCGAACTACAATGAAAAACACACAAATGGTTAAAATTTGCTTAAATTAATGGCTGAAGAAGTGCTTAATTTTTCCACATCTCCTCCTTACCTTCTTAAGGACAGAAGCAAGAATGGCCGTGGCGTCGCGGTACTGAGGGGAGTCTTGGCCATAAACCCGGCTGAGCTCCTCCAGGCCAGACAGCTCCAGTGAGTACAAGTCAGGGGAGTGGTCTTTTGCCAAATGTCTGTGTCTCTGCAGCTACAGGAGTGGAAGAAGACATCCGATTCAAACCTAACAGACTATCCTCTGTATAAGGAAAAAATAAAGGGTTCGGCAAGTCTGGATGACTTACCAGAGCTGTGATATCATGCAGGACTTGGACCTCAGACAGGAAAAGCAAATCAGCCTAAGAAGCAATACAATACAGTTAAGAGTTAAAAGTGTGATCTTCATTTTTAACAACAACAAATTTTGGTTATATAAAAGTGAAGCCGTATCATTATTTTGCTCAATAAACAGTCAGTTAAAGCTAATGCTGTTAGAAACTGACCTCTGCATTTCTGCTGAGAGAGTTGAGAGGCAGAGATGCCAGCACAGAGCCGTCCTGGGACAGGCGAGCTCGGATCTGCTGCAAGGTGACTGGTAAGTCCTCAAATACAGCATTGGCCTTGCCAAGCATATAAAGCCGCTGTGAAAGAGAACAGACAGGTTAGAAAAGTAACAAATTAGGGTTTTTTAAATTGTGATATGGTCAGTATTCCTTGTTCACTCCAAATATGTCATTACCTCCTCACTGGGGGCCAGTTGCAGCACTACAGGTGTGTCCTCAGCAAACAAAGAGTGCACAGTCTCTGCAACACTATCCATGGTGAAGGGAACCGGCTGTAGGAAAGAAGATATCTCATTGACAAATGAAGCCAACGCATTGAAATCACACTACAATCTTCACTTCTATTTACACCAAGGCATAAATCAGATGTGCATAAATGATCTGACTCACATTCTCCAGGGGGTAGGAGGCCACACTCTGAGGCAGAGCCAGGCTATCCACTCCTCTCACCACCACCAATACATTAGCCCGGGGTCGCTGAAACAATGGACCAGCCTGGAGGCCTGGCCAGGACAGATCCTGTGTAAATGAACAGATGTAATCAACATAAAGCTAGCATAATAATAACCTTAAGCTTCTTGTAGAAACAAAAAACACAATTTAATTTTTGGCGCATTATTTTAAATATCAAGGCACCTCCTGAACAGAGAAGCCCATGGTTAAAGCCACCAGGTCAGGGATCTTCTCTCCAGATACAGGCCAGTCGCCTTTCTGGAAAGCCACAAAGTCTGGAGCCTGCAGAACTGTCAAGCTGTCTCCATGGACACCTGCAGAAAAATAACAATTGTAAATCCAAGCATAACATGGAAAAGAAGAAGGCAGACGTACAAATGCTTCCTAGAAGAAAACAAACATTTTCTCAACCTAACAGACTTGCAACAACATTTCCAGTTTTCAGCTTTTAAGTGTTAATATTATTGATTTAACAAAATGTGTCCTTTTTTTCTAGCTCAACACATTACAAAGTGTCTTCATTGATTATTAATGCTGTGTTGGAAATCACTACCAATTTGCTGCCTGGTGCACCCTCTGTGACTTTGTTTTGCTTCCTCAGTTTCTCAGTGTAAAATCTATCCACTATTGTGCAATAAAAAAATTCCCACAAAGGAAACAAAAAAAGTGCCAAAACACAGACACTACTTTTTGAAATGCTGCATGCACCGCTTTCATTTTGAAAAGTGGTGCATATGTGTGAAAATTGCAGTTATATGACGCTGCACTGAAATTTCGATGTAACCTTTTATTTCCCAAAACAGAATAAATATTTGAGTGCGTATTATGCAGCAAGAAAGGACTGAGTGAAGGAGGAAGTGAAGCAGCTTTGCCTTTTTATTATTTATTGTGCTACTAGAATGATCAAATCAGGATCTAAAAATTACTCAGCTATATTCCCCAGTCCTAAAATAAATTAAATGTAGGAAGTCCACATTTTTCTTGTTGTTTTAGAGGTAAGAAAATCAGTTACTAACCGTTGCATCACCTTTAGTTTTTCATAGCTACTAAACAGGCATTAACACTCCACAAAAGTGCCTGTAAAAAGTGATGGACCTCTGAAAAGAGAATCCATGTTTTTTCTATCACAGTAATGCTACAGTTATTTCTCACTGATGTGTTAAATGTGCTTTACAGTCAACACAAGTAGCAGCTTTCAAAGTAAGGAAGCCTTTTAACAATACAGCAAGGATGGAGGCATAAACTCGTGACAGAGAGCTGATGGTGAATGTAAAAGAGGAACTACCGGTGAAGAACTTGTCACATGACTGTACAACCTTCTGTGAATGAGTAACCGGCTACTAGGAAGCAATAAATGCACATAGCTTTTTAAATTTTAAGTGACCTCGACATATTTGTTAACCTTCCCACTGCGAAAATGACACATCTTCCTCTAACTGCTAGCTTTGCGTTTGCTAATGCGCTAAGATAGTGTTAGCAACAAGCTAGCAGTGAAATCGCCAGCTGTTGTTGGTAGCCCAGACCGATAAAAATACAACATACTAGTATCATAGACAGATGATGTCATCAATCATATCATATTAATTTAGCATTATGAGACCTGACACAAGAAAATATAAGGAAGCTAAACGGTCATGCTAACGATGTTCCTTGTTATTTTAGCGACTGTCATTAGCTAATGCGGCGCATAAATGACGCCGTAACGTTAGAATTAAAAGGTGTAGAAGCCAATCAAAACATTAAAAATGACTGTGTGTCATTACACTTTTCTTACCGGTTGTGAAAAGGAAGCAGAGGGCAAACGCGACGGAAAAAACAGCCTCCATCCTTCGCCAGTTCGTCAGCGACATCTTTCTCCTTGCTACAGCAGCAGTCAGCTGACCTGATGTCACGGCGCCGCAGGGAATGATGGGAAAGTTAGTGCCGGTACCTTCTGCTTCATGCTCATCCAAACCCAAACTAAAACCAGTCAAAATCAGTCATTTTGCTGTTTTTTTTCTTCTAATATGCTAGATTGCATTTTCTTTTTTTGCGTATTTTGAAAATGGCAAAAAAATTACAAAGGCTTGACTGTAAATTTACATGTTAAATGCAAAATTACCTTGAAAACCTCCCAAGTGGCTTATTAGAAATAGGCTATACAGAGATTACCAGAGAGGCATGTGTTATTCTGATCAGGCTTTTAAAACTCTGAGGTCTAAAGATGACAGAAAGACAGAGAGGATATCAACCCCACATTTACAGAGCTGTGCTTGAGAAAGCCTTACTTTGTCACAAAAAATCAGTCTAGATCAATCTTTTCATAAAGAAAAACTGGGATCTCACAAAGGGGGACTCCTCTTTCTATGAGATATTCACTGAAGCTCCAGGGGTCAGCTTCAGAAAGGCTTCAGTGATCAAAGATAAACTAGTCAGGAGTTACGTTCCTGCTCCCAAGCGTGACACTTGGCTGCACTAACCCAAGGGGAATTTTTGCTGTAGTAACTACAACTAATGCATCACAATATGGTGATACTTTTAGAGATGTATTTCCTAACAAAACCTACCATATCACCAGTTTCATAAACTGTAAAACTACTAATGTTGTTTACCAGCTTGGATGCATTTGTGGCTGATTGTATGTAGGCTTTAGGAGCCTGAGGGAGAGAGTGGCCAAACAAAGGTAAACTATTTGTTCTGGGAATTTGGCCAAACATTACAAGGAAGCACAACATGGGGGTGATTCAGTCCTAAGAGTGTCAACTGTTGAGGTTATTAGCTTTAGTGCCATCGGTGGAGGTAAAATCAAATGTGGTTCATTAAGTATTAGTATTTAAATTAGCTAGAAATGTAATTATTTCACAGATATTTGCTGTTATTTCACAATGTTTACAGTTTGTTAATGTTACAGTATTCCAACATTTCTTAACATATTGTTTTTATTCATAAAATCAAAAACCTCAAACTTCAGTGGATTATAATGTCACGATTTGTCATGATTTATTGCTGATTATATACCCTTAATTTACATTACTCTGGCAAAATGTATTATTTGGATTCAGTGCTTATGACAGGTATTCCTGTTCTTATTTCTATTTAATGGTTTTCTTATCATTTTTTTCAAATTTTACATTAATAAATAAAAATTGCCTAAAAGATGTCTAGGTAGGAGACACTAGGATCTCAGCACAGGTTGGTCAGCTTCAATCCTGCTCCTGTGATCAATGTAAAATTACACTTTTTTTACACAACTGCATTTAAATCAGCAAATAATTATTTTATAACTATTTTATTAATATTTGCCATGTGTATTAAGGTTTGAAAAACAATCTTTTAACTGTTATTGTACAGATTTTCCCTGTTTTGTTAAATTGCAGATCATAGAAAAAATGTTAATTTACATGTGGACTCTAAAAAAAAGACTCTTGGCTTTGTTGTTGTGGTTCACCCATATTTATATCTTTGTTGGATGCCAAACAGGGCTAAATACATTTAATCTATAGCCACATTTACTTACAAAAGAGCTGTGAAAACATATAAAGCCTCTGAGTTTTACAAGTTTTTATGTTAATTTTCCTTTTTCTTTCTCTGCTATATTAGACTCCCTTTACTCAAGTCATACGCACAAGAGATCTTTTTCACTTGTTGTTCACCTGCAAACTAAAACTAACAACTACCCCGGATGAAAATGGACATTCAAGTTACTCTTTCCCTCTGAGTCTTAATAATTAAATGATGAAGCCAACAATATTTATACTTCCATGAAAACAGGGCATTCAGTTTCCAGAAATGCATTTGTGACTTTAACTTTAGCATAATCATGAAGAAAAGGCATTAACACACAGGTCACAGTTCAACACAGACAGTGAACATTGAATAATTAAGCAAGAAGATATACAGTTTATATACAAATGAATAATAATGATGTACGGAAATAAAAACTGCAGCAGATAGAGTCCAAAATAGAAACACTAATTCTGTCCTGTCGATAAAAAGTGAAAGATAATGCCAAATATAAAGTGCAGGTGTGACAGTTTCTATTACAGAAACAGATTCAGTCTTTGAGGGATAAAAGAGGGTCCAAAGCGTCGGGTTTTTATTTAGAGCGTCGTGCAGCAGCAGCCTGAAGGAAAGACTCCATATGAAGAAGGTGACCGGCTGCTGTTATTCACCAGACAACTGAAGTAGCATAAAAAATTAACAATTATTTTTCCAGACAGTCTAATTTTATCTATATACGCCATAAAGATAGCATAATGTTTTTATAACTTATCTGCAGATACGTTTGTATTTTTACTGTGTTCATGGTTTTGTGGTACTAAGTTGGAAAAAAATAATTAAAAACTAATTTATTTTAAATATCAAGTCATTGTCTATTAAACAAAAAAAAAAGCTTCTCCAGTTGCTGCTTCTCTCTGTTTTATTTTAGTCCATAAATCTAAATGTCTTTGTGTTTTTAACTGTTGATTAATTAAAAAAAGAAAAACAGCATTTCTTTATATCCTTTCAATATAACACAAATATATTAGAGATATTTTCTGACATTTAATAGAATAATCAAGCCATCGATTAATGGAAGTAAGAATCAGATTATTAAACGGATAAAAATGGTCATTTGTGTCCGATGAGATAAGATCTGTCCATTACGTCCGGAGACAGATGACAAAAGTCTTCCGGTGTCTGTCAGGTAACAACGATTATATCCTCTTGATTATAAAAATGATCGAAAATTATTTTATGGCAACGCTATAATATCCAATCATCAGAGAGCATCAGAGAAATTATATTATTATTTTGACCTGATCTAACAATACTGAGCAACAAAAGCAGAAACCATAGAGAAGAAATGATTAAATAAGATAGAGAGATGTGTGCACAAGCTCAAATCTATGCATTTGTATTTTTTAATGGAGTTTGAAAGGAAAACAAATCAGAAACAAATAAAACTGAGCCTGAAGTTACAGACTGACACTCTGAAATGCACTGTAAAAACAATCCTGTCAAAAAAAAGGAAATCTGGTAGCAAGGGTGCAAAAAAGAAAAAAGAAAAACATATAAAAGAAAAAAAGGTGAATATGATGGCAAATATCACTAAAATGATAATATATATCATATATAATTTAAATGAAGTATAAAACTGTAATTTTAGTCACACATTATGAAAGAACAAATTATATATTGTAAAAAGACAGATTTTTAATGTGAACATTATTTACAGTTTTAGACCTTTCTAAACTAATATTTTTCCTATATTATTTTAAAACTAGTTATTATGTGTAATTTAACAAAACAGGTAAAATTGAAAAATAACAGTTAAACAGGATTTATTATTTTTCAGTCCTGACTATACATATATTTTGAATAATAACAAATATCTGTAGTTTTTGTTGATTTAAATGCAGTAAATTTGTTTTAAAAAATTAATTAATTAATTAAAGAAAATACAGATTTTTGATATGCATGTTATTTACAACATAACATGTTGTTTAACGGTTTTGTTTTGTTTTCTTTCTCTTTTGAGATTTGAGATCTGTAATTTCACAAAACAGAGAAAATACATAAAATAACGTTAAATTGTTCCAAAATTACACTTTAAAAACAGTTTTGGTTTGGTTTTTAGAAATATTTTTTTAAAGTGAATCCTAAACTAGTTGGTATACAACAAAATTCCAAAGTTTCGAAAGCAGCTGTTTGCATGATGGAAAATATTGTTTTCATGTTGGCTGAAGCGACACTGTAAATCTACATTGGCTTCCAATAAAACTCCGCATTTGTATCAAAATACTTCTAATTAGGTTTAAAGCCCTGCACAACCTCGCCCCCAGTTACATCTCTGACCTCCTAGTTCCATACTCTACCTCACGGCCGCTCCATTCATCAAATCTTAGCCTCTTATCCATCCATCGTCCAACTTCTCAACAAAAGGTGACCGTGCCTTTGCTATCCTGGCTATCAGATTCCATAGATAGCTTCAATCAGCTTATAAAAACTCACTTATACAGACAAGCCTTTAGCGAAACCAGTGATGTGTAGTGTGTGTATGGTTGTCTATTTATGTCTATGTTGTGTATGAGGTGTTGGTTATGTGTCTGTCTAAGGGGTTGTTCTGATATATGTGTGTTGTGTGTGTGCCACTTGTGTGAGAAAGTTTTCTATCTGCATGTTGTAATTGTTTCCTCCATGCACCTTTTTTCCCCTCTCCACTCACATGCTGTCCATTTATTAACCACAATCGCTGGTTATTAGCGGCTGATGCTCCGATTGAAGCCTTTATATCTGCAATTACATCCTGCTGCTCGGCGAGGTTAGGCGGAGTGGAGCTCTCGATGCTGAGTGTGACCCTCCTGCCTCCAGACGTGACTCTCAGACTTCACTGTTTGGGCTGAGAGGCATCTCTATTAGCCGTCTGACAGCCTGTGACACCCGACTCCGGTCTGGCACTTTTCCCTGGATATGTGAAATGAACCATCATCCTCTCTGCCTGCTGACATCAGCTAAAATCACACTTCAATAACTCCGTTGCTAAACTAAGCAAGCACTCACTTTGCACATCTTTAGCCACCTTTTTCCACGTAAAAACAAGTCTTGGGATCATCCTGATTGTATTCTACTATTTATGGCCTCAGGGGCTGGATTGACCACCCTTCAAGCTTAAGTGTCACCTTGTGGATCAGCTAAAACTCCTGAATTTTGCACTTGGCAGCCACACATGGATCCCTCGGCCCCCATCCCGCAGATCCACAGCAGCTGGGAGTTTTAGTTTTGAGCCCTACCTGAGACTTTACTACAGTCATCATTTTTCCTGCTAATTCGCCGCATTCCTCAGAGTCCCACAGACTTCTGGTTTTCTCTACAGCAGCCTATAAATCCAGATCATCAGTACCTGATTGGACACATGTGAGAAAGGGCTGATCCACACAGTCAAAGAATGTGATTCAGAGAGTGGTTTAATCCACCCCTGGGTGCTGCTGTAGTCCTGCGAATCCAAGCAAGCCCCCCTGCATTCATCTAGTCATCTTAAGTGCACGAGAGTCACGGATACAAACCTTGATTCACTCTGTAAGACCTGCTTGTTGGACACACCTTCGAAAACCCCATCCTCAGAGATGTTAGGAAAAAAACAGTAAAAACTCATCAAAAAGACAACTGTCAATTGTTGCAGCGGTGTAAGAGCACAGTTGCAGAGATGTTGTTCCAAATAATCTGTATACAAAATCATTATTTTTCTTAACTTACTGTTTCCAAGTTACAAACCAGCTCAGAGATGCAACAAATAAACACTCAGACTGGGATTTAATGAGAATTTCTTGGGATAAAAACAATAAATAAACACATATTATAGGAGGAATGGAGGACGATACCACAACATTGTCGATTGTTACCTATAAAGTCCTAATAATGCTGCAAAGAAAGCATTTTAGTCTGATGTTTAAAGAACATCCATCCATCCGTTATCTGTACACCGCTTAATCCCCTGTAGGGTCGCGGGGGGGGGGGACTGGAGCCTATCCCAGTCGACTCAGGGCGAAGGCAGGGGACACCCTGGACAGGTCACCAGTCTATCACAGGGCTACATATAGAGACAAACAATCACACTCACATTCACACCTACGGACAATTTAAAATAATCAATTAACCTCAGCATGTTTTTGGACTGTGGGAGGAAGCCGGAGTACCCGGTGAGAACCCACGCTGCACAGGGAGAACATGCAAACTCCACACAGAAAGATCCCAGGCGTCCTAACCGGGACACGAACCAGGGATCTTCTAGCTGTGAGGCGACACTGCTAACCACCGAGCCACTGTGCCATTTAAAGAACATTTTAAGGATATTTATCATTAAGGTAAAAGGTCAATTAAGACATAAACTATAACATTTAGATGATGTTTGGATGACAGATTATGTTATATGATTAAAAAAAGAAGGAAGTTCTCTCACTAATATTCAAAAAATGCTTTTAAGATGCTATTGAATCCACTGATAACTGATCATCTTTTATAAAAATGTTCCTGTATTGTGATTTTACTACCCACATTTTGACTGCAGTGTTCTGAGGATGTTTTGGGGGAGTTTGTTGAGGTAACACATGAGAGAACATTCATTTAAAAAAAAAAAAACATTAGCACAATGTTGCAAGATAACAAAGAGAGGATGTTCTCAATGCAACATTCGGGAAACGTTTTAGGAATATCACCGACTGTTAAAAAGAACTTTGTGGGAACTAAAAGAAATGTCTTGCTGAAAACCTTTCTTGAACTTGGTAGAACTTTCTCTGAACATTTTTAGACCAACAAAAATTCTAACTAGGTAGATGTCACTCAAATAAAAGAACTTACTTAAAACAAATATGGGATTTCTAACAAGAGGTTTTGAACTGACATATCTAGTTTGTATTACAAGCAAATGACAGATGGAGCAGCTCGTCTAAGCCTGACATCTAAACGTACTTGGAGGGCTAACCCACGTTTTGGTCACATCACCTTTATGTAAGTCTGCAAGTATCTGGCTTCATCCTTAATCCTATCAGGCCCACAAACTCCTAACACACCACGCTAAACTACAAGCTTTCTGAACTTGACAGATTTGATGGCAACACAAAGATCCATTTTACGTCATTATTACAAAACAGCAAAACTTGGCTTAGCCCACTTGTGCATACTGACACCCAAATGTTCCTAACAAAATGTGCAGAACCAAACCTCTAAACCTGGTTCAGCCTCCTCTGACAACAAGCGTCTCATGCATTCAACCAAGCAACAGTCAGGTCTGCTACGAACAAAGTTTAAGAGACGCAGTGGTGAGCTGCTCAGCTTGCACAGGCTGATTTACATACAAAACCAAGACAGGGTTAATCACACAAACCTAACAATCCATAATGTAAATTAAAGTGGCATTTATTCAAATGTTCCGAAGAGGTAAACCAGAGACGTCAAGGCTCTCTGGACTGAACTGTGTGTTCATGTGCAGTAGAAGTCTAACCTGCAAGTATGTATTCTATTCATTATAGGTTTGAGGTTATTTAATTATCTATCTATTTTAGATATTTACAGCAAAATGTTATTTATTCTGTACTGCTGGACCTGGGTGACACATTTCATTCTCTCATGTTTCGAACATGTCTGACCAAAACCTTTCATCTGTTTTTATCAGGTTTGACTGGTGATTCTCTACAGTTACGTCTCCATTCATTTAGATGAGGGTCTGGTCTTGTTAGCTCTAAACTACTGCAGTGGGACGAGTATGTATGAATATGCAACATGTATTCAGCAACTAAACAACTAAATGTTTTAAGGATTTGTTGACGTCCTTTGTTTTTGTGGTCATTGATGTCATTAATGTGTCTGTGGCCCTTTTGTTTTTCCTAATATCAACCCAAGACCAGGACACTGTAGCTTTCTAGCAAACAGTTCTCAAACAGGAGTGAGTAGTGTGTTTCAGGAGACTATTTTAATCAGTTTGGGATTGGATAATGAATTGACCACCTTTAAAGACGTTATTATTTTAGCTTATATTGGAATTAAGTGGTGCGTTTTCCCAAATCACTTCAGGAAATGATCAAATGATGCTGCCTTGATGCAGCCAATAAAATAAACCCCCATTGGTCTGACTTATTAAATAATTATCCAAGGATGGCATTTTCCATTTTAGTTTTCATACCAGAACAGACAGGAAGTCTTTTATATTGAAACTCAGAGTCAGAAACTTAATGTGAAACAGAAAACTCATGTCAACAAGTGAAAAACCTTTGACTCAGATCTCAGATTTGAGTCTGACATTAGAAACGTAACTTAGAATGCATTTTGTCGCCCGAAGAACAACTAGATTGTGATTCTGTCTCAAGTCAGTGCAGCGTCTTACCTATATATCAGATTAGTCTTTTAATTCTACATTCTAAAAGTAATTTCGGGGCCTGTTACCACCACGGCTGAAGGTATCAATTCACTAATTTACTGATTTAAATACAATCAGGTGAGAACTAATATTTTAACAGGTTAATTTTGACATAATAATGTTTGTTTCGGATTTTTTATAGTGTGCTTTAAAGGTTTGTACTTGAATTTTGTACAGTTATGGCAAAAAAATGTCGGTATTAGTAGCAGCTTACTATTGTATGTTATTCAAACTCAAATTTCCGTGTTAGTTTATTTAACAGTGAATTCTAATTGAGGTGACTTAATGAACTTCCTCCTCTACCAATTTAACACTGGAGCAACTTAATTTTTACAGTTTGCCAACTTAAAAACTTGTGTTAAGTGCATAATACTTCAATTTTAATACTTGAATAATGCTTACATTGAAATACTTAGATTTCTTTTAAATAATGTGGAAATGCTTTTTGAAACATCATATTTTTTGTGAGCAATCAACTTAAAAACTTCATTAACTGAGTGGTACAATACATCTGAGTGCAGAGGAAAAGCCAATTCCCTCAACTCAGTGTAGTTTTTTTTTGGTCGAACATAATTTCTGTAGAAGTTGTCAACTCAAAAAGATTGGCTTTAACATCTGTGCTCTGTGCTCCAGAGGTAACTCTTAACATGAAAAATCTGAGAAGCCCTATTTGTGATTAACACACTGAATGTATGGGATCAGTTTAGATCTCATTTCAAGTTTCACTGTCTCTAATGCCTGTTACAGGTAACGTCCTGTTCCCACCATCTCTCCTAGACTCCGCCTTCCAGCCGTGGTTTAAGAAGGGCTTTAAGTGTGTGAGTGAGCTCTATCAAGGCAATAATTTAATCCCCTTTGAAAAGACGGCACAGCAGTATGGCATTCCACATTCCCATTTTTATAGATATCTCCAGGTGCGTAGTTTTGTCAAGACGCTGTTTCTGTCTTTCAAACCTCCACCACCGCAGGGCCAGATAGATGAGTTCATGGGCTCGGACCCTCTACAGTCAGGCATGATATCCAAACTGTACAATTCAATTCAAGAAATGACCACCCTTACTTTGACTTACCTGAGGGAGCAGTGGGCTAAAGACTTTGGGACTGAAATGTCGGATGAAACATGGCAGTCTGGAGTTCGAAGAATCCATTCTACATCCATGTGCATTCGATATGGTTTATTACAGTTTAAGGTAATGCATAGAATAAATTTTAGTAGAAGCAGACAAGCACTTGTCCCTGCTGTCACCAGGATGAAGCCACTCTGTGCCATTCGTTTTGGAGCTGCCCTAGTCTTTTACCATTGTGGCTGACCATCGTTGAAACATTCTCTACTATTTGTGGTAAAGAAATACATCCAGACCCAGAAATGGTCTTATTTGGAGTAGTTCCTGGAGTGTTTGCTCTTACAGGTGCACAGGGTGATGCTTTAGCCTTTTTGTCTTTACTAGCAAGGCGTTTAGTGTTGATGCACTGGAAATCTAGCAAACCACCACCTCATAGTAAATAGGTGGAAAGTGTTACGTCACATCTCAAGCTTGAAAAACTTAAATATTCCCTTCTGTGCAGATATTTTTTAAAAGTCTGGAAGCCTGTCCTGTCTTATTTTGAACAGAATTTTAAACCTGAACATTAAATACTAAGTTCAGTTGGACTCCCTGACTGCAGAATGTGTACTGTCAGCTGTTCTGGTAGTGGCTTTTTTAATTAAAAGAAAGTCAGGACAACAACCAACAACGAAGGATACTTCTGATGTTACACTCCACACCTCTGAACAGGCTTCCAGAGAATGTTGATATTTTAAAAAACAAACTCAGGAAATATCTTTTCAGTCAGGATTTTAATCATTTATTTATGCATTTTAGTCCATTTTATCCGTTCTAATCCTGCTTCTAGTGTTCCCTCATTGCAATTTAATGTGTTCCACTTCCAGTTCTGCACACTAGAGAGCGCTGCAAGCCACCAGCTTTTCGGCACTCGGCTTCGGCACAAGGGAGTTGGCAAATCGTTCTCTCATGGCTGCAGCAATAAATTGCCGACACCTACAATACTAACATTTTCCAAGAGATGGCAATATAGGATTGTGTTGGCGTTCGCACCTCGATCCATTCAGGAGTAATTGGGCATAAAGATTGTATCTGACAGGACACCCATCAAAACTTAAGTTCCCTGAATGCAAAATTAATTCACCGACCACGACGACACAATGAGGAGCTGAAAACATGGCTCATCTTGCAGTTTGTATATTTATTTTAAAGCAACTTCTTTTGTAAAATATAAATACAAATTATGAGATATTTTAATTACAAAGTTAAAACAAAAATGAACACACCAAAAAATTACTTTACTGCAGTAGCCTCCCTGTTATGTACAAGCTCTGTGCCGAAGGGTGAAATATCAACATTATCTTAAAACTTTATTATACAAACGATTTTGTAGTTTTGCATGTTAAATTACAGGCTGAACAGGAAGCGAAAGTTTGAACATAAAAAAATACAACAAAATAGCCCCTGAGGCTCAAGCGAGCACTAAAGTCTGAGGAGAGGAAGGGGAAAAAAACAAGACATCATGTGCTTCCTATAAACACAAATACCACATTCAATAGCACAGCCTCAGTACTATTCTGTACAGCTACACACATGCACGATGTGCTGCGTGCTCACACACTCCGTCCAGTCGCTGCAACTCCATTAAAAAAAATCTTTCAGAGAGGAGTCGTGAGCAACATCCAAAAAAAACTCTTATTATATATATATATATATATATATTTATATATATTTATTTATTTATACATATATTAATTTATAAAAATAAGACCATTATTAAGTCTATTGAGTCACAAATGTATTGATCCTCGGAGGGAAACGTTTCAGCAGCCCAGTCAGCCAGTAGGTCAGTTCATCTGTACAGTGCACCAGTGCTGGTCCGGGATCGGGCCGAAGCGCAGGAACGAAGCATCAGGCTAAGGCAAATCATCACAACCCCTGCTCAGTCCTAAAGCAAACTGCAGTCGGTAAGGATTTGAAGGTCAGGGTTCAGCGGGTCAGAGGGGTCAGGATGAGCCCAACTTCCCAACAGCCTTGATTTTGTCCTTTAGTTTGTCCCCTGGATGGTCCCAGCGGTCGTCCAGACACTCCAGCGTGGAGCCCAGCAGAGCGGCCAGCTCGGCGCTGTCTTCCACCAGGTCCAGCAGCTCCTTGCTGTCGGGATGGAAGCCCTCCAGCTCTTCCGGGCAGGAGAAGAGCTGCGACAGGGATGCCTGCCGGTAAAACTCGGCCTCGGCCACCGTCACCACCTCCATGTGGGGGAAGGTCTGTCGGAACCCGCGGGCAGACATCCGCAGCCGGCGAAGCACGTCTGAGAGCAGCAGCCAGTTTCTCGGCCTGGAAGAGGGAAACCAACCAATGTTTAGGAATGAGGGCCAACAGGGGCGGAAAAAAAATTAGAAAAAGGTGCTCTCAAGATCAAAGCTCACCCTTGGGAGAGGGACACCTGGATGTTGTAGCAAGGCAGCAGAGGTCGGTCGGAGAACTCGAACTCAAACACCTCCCTTTTATCATCCTCCTCCTCATCCTCCGGGCCTGGGGGGTCAGCCAGGATGTCGTAGATCCCGCCTTCTTCACTAGACTCTGGAAAAAAAAAAGCACACATGGAGCATTTTTTAGTGAGCGTCAACATTACCATAAAGCTGCCTTTGCCTAAATGAGGGGATGCACAGACACTGATGATGTTTAAAAATAAAGACTTTGTAAGCACTAAAGGACACACACAGAGTGCTGATCAGTACTCACCACACACAGCGCTGCCATAGAATTCCCAATAAAGCCCCGGGTCGTCATCCGAGCGGCCCTGAAGGTCAGCAAAATAATCTATGGAGAGAGGAGAGGAGCGAAGCCTGTTATTCAAGAGCCGCAGCCCTGGGGACAGCCAACGAGGCAAATACAATTGCCCTTGGAGACTACAGCAGAAAAATGGATAAAGAGCATGGTAAAAAAAAAAAAAAGAGGAGCAGGAGGAGGAGGGAGAGGGGGGAGGAGGGGGAATGTCAGGAGAGAAAAGAGAAACAAACAGAGCAAATGTTTTGGGGGGAGGAAGGGGGTGGGGGGGGAGCGAGGGCCGATGGTCAGGGGCCAGCGGTTGTACCACGGGGGAGGAGAGCGACTGTCTCCGTCGGGTTAGAGCTGGCTCAGTTCAGAGCAGGGCCACAGACGGCTGCCAGGAATCAAACAAGAACCACACACAGCTCGCTAAATGCGCACACACATATACACGGAGCTGGAAACAAACAAGCAGAGGGAGCTGGATAAGCACACACAGCGAGGGCGCGGTGTGTATTCAGCACACGCGCAACAGCACACACACACACACACGCATTTGCAGAGTGAGAGCTGGGCTTTGTGCCAGTGCTGAGGCGTGGGGCGTCTGGCGTGTGTTTGGAGGGATTAACGGCCTCCAGATGAGTGGGACCAGGTGGAGGGAGGGCAGCAATCGCTTGCTCTCGCTCATTTTCTCCGGTGCTCCATCTCCCCCCCCCCTCCTCCGCCATCGATCCACCCCGTCCTCAAAATTCAACACCACCTTTCCAGTCGTCTAACATGCAAAAACCCTCCGTTTTTTCAGCCACCTGTCCGCCTCTGTGACTCTAGTTCAGGTAATATTAAGCAGCTGGCTACAGAGGAAGCGTGTGTCTGTGTGTGCTTTCATTTCCCTCTCCTCCCCGCACATGTTGACTCAACTTTAACTACAAACATCCAGACGAAGCCCTTCGCAACACGCACGTCCCGACCACGTCAGACTAGTAGCGTGGCAGCCCTGCGAAAAGACAGGCGCTCACATGCACGCATACAAGAAGCAGAGTCTCCAGCCAGAGCGAAGCCCATTTCCGCACGTACGCTGAGCAAACACAGTTGCCGTTGCTAAGTAACCAGATAGAGGAGCTCAGAGGCAGCAGCACGCACCCCGGCGGGCTGAGACTCCCTATCTAACAGGTGGTCGAGGGAGGGGGGAGGGATGGGGGGGGGAGCCTGGAGGGGAGACGGGATGACAGACACGGACATGTCTAGTGGTTGTCGGGAGGATCAGGATTTACAAAGAGGGGGACTCATACCAACAGGTTGCACGGAGGTCAGAGCAGGGAAAAAACAGCAAACAGCGAGCGAGCCAAGATGGGATCATTTGGGAGCTGGGTTTGGCGACCGGCGTTTTTTTTAAAAAAGTTTACCCACGCCTCACCCTGATGTCTACTCTCTGGTGCTGGCTAAAATGAAATCCTTTCATCTCCTCAGCTTTTACCTCCTTTTTCCTAGCATTTGTGATTTTATGATTTGTGGTCAAGGGCACATTAATATTCAGATTTCCTGGCTTTTGCATTTCATTTTGTCTGCATGAGGCAAGGCATTTTCCACCGTTGCACTCGCTGCAAAAAGGTTAAATTTACCAGTACTGTAGGCTTTAAAAACAGCACTTTTAGGCAACAGTACATTATCTGTACTTTTTCTGTCTGGGGATATAAGGGTTTACAATTCGTACATTATAACACTCTGAACCACCAAAAACTGTTGGTGGATTTGATATTGAAAAACTGCAGTAACAGAAAGAATTGTCAAATGTCCAACAGCCCATGAACTAACCATGTATGTTATATAGTTCTGTCAGGACAACTAACCAAATCGACACTTAAAATCACGCTATTTCCTCAAAATCATTTTATTCTACGTCTCATTTGAAAATTAGTCAAAAATAGATTGTTTGCTCTTATTGGATTCTATAAAAAATAAAAAATTCTGTGCACGTCTGTGCAACCGTGAAGCCACTAGTGACTCAGCTGCGACCAACAGTCATGTGACAAAAAATTCAGCGACTTTTTGGCTGAACTGCAGGCTGTGTTTACACAGAGCAGATTGGAGACAAGTATGCAAACAAGTTGAAAAATGTAAGTCATAAAATATCAATAGTATTTGGAGTTGGCATTTTTTGCAGCCTGTGGAAACTTGGAAATATATTGTACATTCAATTTTTGTAAAAATAAATAAATTCAACTTTGTTTTTTTCTTTTTAAAAAATGATTTACGGCACTGTAATCGTGGTATACTGCACAGAAACTATTGTTTAGTTCTCTCTACTTCTAGCCATGGTTGTTCCGTTTCCATAGAGGTGCAGGACTTTATGTTGCAGTGAAAAATGAGACCACAGTGATGAAAAATGTGATGGGAACAAAAAAAAAATGCCCAGAAACCATTTGGGGTTCAGAGGGTTAAATTAAATTTTTAGTAGGCCTGTTGTTTGTTTCTCAAACTCAATTAAAACCAGACCCAACTGTATGCCGTGCAATCGCTTTTCCTAAAACATTTATAGTCCTAATACAGAACTGTTTGCGATTGAAATCAAACACTGAGTTAAATGTTTTTATACACAGAAAATCGCATTTACCAGTGAGGAAACGCTCCATGCTGTCGCTGTGGGTCATCTTGAGGAGGCCACGGCCAGAGTATGTAGCCAGGGTGGGGTCAGCGCCATAAGACAGCAGGACTCGCACCACGTCCAGGTGGTCATTCTCCACGGCGTCATGAATCGGTCTGGACACACAGAGAGGGGCGTTTATTTTAATAATTACCCAACAGGAACAGCACCGACAGTACAGGAAGAAAAATGAGCATTTTCTTCGTCTGGATAAATGTTAAAAACGCTGTGTGAAGTATTCAAAATGTGTTTTTCTTTTTCCCTGCTTTGTCTTCTGTTGCAGTTTTGGTCATTCTACACTTTGGAGTTATATTAAAATAACATACTAGGAGGTGATAATTTTAATGGCAGTGAAACTTCAAAGAACACTCTCCTGCACCATAAATTATATTTTACCCATTTATATGCCCCTAAACTCTGACCTAGTGGGACATAAAGTAAAATGTAGTTTCGATTTATAAGACGGTCATTCATCTCAGCAACGTCTAACCTGTGTAATATAACACTATGGATGCCGCAAATCTGGTAATACTTTAATTAAAGCTAAACTGCTACGTGATATTCCTCCAAGACCTGAGCAGAGATTCCTAGAAAAGACCCCCTACTGTAAATTTTAATAACACCGCAATAAAAGAAGTAGCCTTTCCCTTTTAAAACTGCAGCTAATCTGTCAAATCACTGCTCTCGTAAAATAGCGTGCAATAAATCGCAGAAATTTAGATGTGAGCAAGCTCAGGTCACTTAATTGATGACTAAGCCCAGCTTGCTTTATTAAGAAATGTAGAAAAAAAATGCACCATGTTTGCACTGTGCAAAGGAGACAGCCTAAGCAAGCGCAGGATTGATTGTGGCTGCATATGAATGGCAGCGTTTGTTTACCTGGTGCCATCCTGTGCACTGCAGTTGATGTCGGCGCCGTAATCCAGCAGGTGTTGGACAATGCTGAGCCAGCCGCGGGCGCACGCCTCGTGGAGAGCACAGTATCCGGCATAGTCTCGGTGATTCACCTCACATACTCTGTTCTCCAGACAGTACAACACCACCTCCTGCAAAAAAGAGCCAACACAGAGGGGAGAGCAGGGTTTTAGTGTGCGAAGATTGTTTGTGTATGAGCGCTGACAAACCAGGCACTGCAAGGCCAAACACACAAGTCAGACAGAGCAGACTCATACGCAAACAGTCCTTCCCTTTACAGTTCCTGTGGGAGAGAAATTAGGGAAAGGAGGAACTGAGTGTGTTCCTGTGCCGGACAAGCATACACGCTCGCACACAAATGCTCCATAATACTAGAGCTGGCGCCGAACACATCGAGGAGACTAAGTGTGACTCAACTGTATTTAGCCCGCCAGATTCTGCCTGTGCACGTATGAGAGCGAGTGTGTGTGTGAATGTGTGTGTCTGTGTGCCATGGTTGGGTCTGGACGCCACTGTGGCAGCCAGTTACAATGGCTGGGCTCTGAACACAGCATAATGGAAGCGGAACAAAGAGATTTGATAGAGGCGCTCAAGAGCTGGAAGCGTTTTCTCTGGTCTAGGGCTGTGACAGTTGGGCGTCCAGCACTAAGTAGTCAGACTGGTTTTTATTGGACTGGAGCAGCGTCTGCTGCTATTAAACAGAGAGGAAACAGAGAGATAGAAAGCAGCCTGGCAGTGTGTTGATACAGGCCCTGTCCGAGTCAGACAAGTGTGTGTTTCAACACAGCGGGTGTTTGTGTCTTTGTGGATATGCAACTTTGTGTGGGATCTGGCATGAGTATCTGCAGACCCCTTGGAGAAACAAAGAAAAAATAGCTGGGTTTTTATATATTGTATCCTATATATTTGTATAAGTGAATGCAGGAGCCATATATCTGGACACATGCACACTCTGTCCTGCTAACAGTCCTGTGCCGAGAGGAGAGAAGCTGCTCATCTGAACCTGGGAAATGACTCCAAACTTCCATTTCTATGCTAATTCTAGGCTGCCATCTAGTCCAAGTGTTTATCTCTGTCTCACTCTTTCTTTCGGCATCGGGCGGATGGAGGGAGGAAGAGGGAAAGGAAAAGAAAGGAAAGGCAGCGGAGGAAACGCAGACTGACAGAGGGATGAACAGAGGGTTAGAGAGGACGGAGGAGCGCGAGAGGCGAGAGGCAACACCCCAACAGATGACAGATAAATGAATCTGTGGACGAAATCTGCTGGGGCCGTCCTCTGGGCTGCAGCTGATAATAACAAGAGATGAAAGGGTGGGGTGTAGTGGGTGGTCGTGCGAAACTCGGGGGGGTTGTGTAGCGATAGGGAGGTGATATAGGGAAAGACTGGGGCCGGGGAGGACGGAAAGAGAGATAATAAAGGAGAAGAAAGCAGGAGCGAGAGGAAAAAAGTGAGCAAGTGCGAGCAAGAAAAAGTGCAAAGGAAAAAGAGAAATGTAAGAGGGGGGGAAGAAGACGCTCCAACTGGTTTTCTCTCGCTGCCAACAGTCTGTTTGCCTGCTGGAGAGAGATTCAGGAGCGCTGTGCTGAAGCTCCCCTCTGGGGGATTCCACTCGCTCTGTGCATGTGTGTGTGTCTGAATGAGAGCAAGTGTTAGAGAGACTGACGGGTAGAGAGTGTTGATATGCAGCCTGTCTGAGTGTGTCTGTGAACGCGCACACGTGTAATTGTGTGGCGCTGACGAGTTTGTGCGTGCATTTGTGTGTGTGTGTGTATGTGTGTGTGTGGCTGTGGAGGAGGCGTAGCGCTAAACCTCCGGAGCCGTGTTTAATATCGCTGGGAGAGAGCGAGGAGCTTAGCACGAGAGCCCCGGCTTCCCGCCAGACGCACACACACACATACAAGCACAAGCGCACACACATACACACACACACACACACTCCTCCGCAGTAAAATGAGACACCCCTCCCCCCCGCCTCTCGCTCTTTCCCTCCGTCCTCTAATCTCCCTCTCTAGAATGCTTCCCTGCGCTCGCCTGCAATCAATGCATCACTCAGACATTTAACCCCTTGCAGCTCGGCCTTCTCAGTCCTAACACACACACACACACACACACACACAGACACGCACAGCAGAGGCGTGCATGTGTCTATGAGCGCCTATCACATGCAGATGATGCATGAGCGATTTTTCCCTGCGTGATGAAGTCCACAGCCTGAGCAGTAAAGTTGCTGCGTGCTCAGACAAGTGAAACGTGTGGATGATTGAGTGTATGTGCGAAGGAGGCTGCCTGCTGAATGACTGTGCCGGGGTAACGCAGGAATGTGGCCTCTGAGGATCTCAAACAGAGTTAATTAATCTGAGGCACACGTACGCCATTAGCCGGTTTAAAAAACAAAGACAAAAAAGATAATAATCACCTGTTCACATATATATATATACACACATATATACGTGTGTGTGTATGTATAATATTTAATTATCAGCCACAAATCAAATGCTCCAACAGGCCTCATTTAGCTCACTTAGAAAATCATTCACGCTCTTTGGAAGTATGAGTTGGTGAAAGTTGGATGTTGTGGCTTCTCATGGGGCTTAGCTGGGCAGCTACGTACTTGGCAAACTAACAGCTAATGTGGGGGAACAATGTGATCATGAGATGGCGTGATGGCAAGCTAAAATAGTTTGCTACTTAGCAGTTAGAAAGCTAACTAAACATTAAAGCTAGTGTAAGCGGGATTTTTAGTTTTTGGCATCATTGGTTTAAATTCCAAACTAACCTTATAAAATATTGTAATTTAAGTGAAACGAGAGCAAGCTGGACTTTTACAGCTCATCTTAACTCAGTTTTCAGGGGTTAGAAAATCTAGCCCATGACAGAAGATTTTAGCCAATTACAAGTGAGATAGTATAACAAACTGTTGTGGTGCAGTGGGTTACATGGAGGGCTTTCACTCAGGAAAGCAGCATTAAAATCCTACTTGAAGTGGCAATGAACGTTGGCTTTTAGCTTGACTGACTTTGCATGTTGGGTGAGGATAGAATAGAGCCTGACTGAAGCATACGATAGCCAAAATTAACGTCAGGTATTGGCCTGTTACAGATATATCGGTATCGGCATTTACGGTGTCCGACATAACACATTTTTTGGGTATTTTTGTACTAAACATTATGAAGAAAAAGATGCTTGGGGTAATTTAGAAATGGTGTCATGCTACAGTTTGTCCACCAGAGGCACTATGATTCCATTTTTTACAATAAACCTGGCATTGGCTGCAGCACATGCAGCAGAGTGCGTATCACAGATGGCTATATGGAATCAAGTGGTGTCTTTATGGTAAGCTGCTAACTAGTTTGTGATAGCTCATTGCTATAAAGTTAAACAATGAGTCCGTCATTTTGCATCCTTAATATTACTCTAACTTAAATATGTTAATGTATAATGAACAGCAGCCAATAAATCAATATCGGCATTTTTTTTCTCTAAAATAAATAAATAAATAAATTGTATTGTTGCCAGAAATGTAGTATTGGTTCGAC
The DNA here is from genome assembly GCA_024666655.1 of Dascyllus trimaculatus. NCBI lineage: Eukaryota > Metazoa > Chordata > Actinopteri > Pomacentridae > Dascyllus > Dascyllus trimaculatus. The sequence goes on along the minus strand of CM045456.1, from coordinate 13,459,058 downwards.
TCTAGGTTAGAACACAGAAGAGAGGGCAACAGCTTATTTTAAAATATAGTTTCCAACTTTTTGCCTACTCCAGCTTTAAGTTAAAATGGGTTATTCAAGGAAACGTACAGCATTGATATAATCCACTGCTTCTCTACGGGTCATACCTTGTTTCTAACATGAATTAGTGGAAAACGGTGGCTGAGCAAAGGATTCTATATGAACTTCAGTGGGCTGTTGCAGCTCCTATGATAGCTATTTCTGTTTTAGACTGTGTAGGTGGGTAGTTCCCTCAAAGGTCCGCGCTGTCTGCCATTGGTCAGAGGTGAAAATCTCTGAGTCAAAGTTCACCAAAGTTGAACTTTAGAGTCAGTGTGGATTTACGTTACCTCCACAAGAAACTCCACTGATCACAGCAATTTCAGCTCCAAGTTTTGCCACCACAGATGCTGGTCCGACTGGGCACTTAAAACGCAGCCCAGCTTTTCTATTTGCTTGGATCGTACATGGATTTTGCGGAGGAAAAATCTGAAGTGATTCACGGGAGGAGAATAAATGACAGATTGCACCTTTATCTGAGCTTTCAATGGGCAGAGCTGAGGGGCCCCGAGCCCCGGCACGAGAGGGAGAGGGATGAAGACATCCGCAGAATCTCTCCTCATTACCATTTCAAATGCTCGGAGAGTGAGGCAGACGAGGGAGAGCGAGAGAATAAAAGGGGAGCGAGGGAGGGAGGAAGAGGGAGAGAGAGAGAGAGTGAGAGAGAGAGAGAGAGAGAGAGAGAGAGAGAGAGTGAGAGAGTGAGAGAGAGAGAGAGCGCTTTCATGTGCAGAGGCACGGATTGCAAAACTAAATGAACATGAAATATGCACAGTGTCGGCCGGGCATCGTTAACAGCACAGAGCGGGGTGCATGTGTGCTAAATTACATGCATGTGTGCTTGAGGTGATTCTGCATCCTGCAAAAAAAAGAAAAAAGGATATGCCTGCAAAGTCTGTGTGTGCATGAGGCGATCCTGAATTTGCATGTGCAGGTCTGTGTGGGTGTGTGAAGAGCCGTCTCTCTGTGCAGCATATGGAGAGGAACGCGTCAGGAAGCGCTGTGCGTGTGCTTATTGGGTCAGAATGGGTGTTTTTCTCTGTGCATATTGGGTTGCGCGCTCATAATCAGCATGTGAGCTGTGTTCGTGTGTGCGCCTCTGTCTCGCAGACCCTCATATCTCCCTGCCTGTGTGTGATAAGCCCAGAGCTTGCGGCGCTAAAACACCAGCGTGAGACAAGCGCTCTGTGCATCTACAGGCTTGTATGCAAGTGTGTGTGTGTGTGTATGTGAGGCGGTATGCATAAATTGGTGTGTCTCCGTGCACGTCCTTGTGTGCGCATGTGTGTGTTTGTGTGTGTGTGGGAGCCCCAGGGGCCTGCCCCAGGCTTATCACACACAGGCAGTGAGAGACGAGCTTCCTGAGAGGGAGAGAGAGCGAGAGAAGGGGGAGAGAGAGGGTGGGAGGTAAGGGGAGGCGGGGGTGTTGTTTGCGCAGCGGTCAGCGCCTTGTTTGTGTAGTCTCAGGTTTTCTCCTCCCTCCTCCCCCTCTTTCCCTTCTCCACACGCCGAGCGCAGGAAGGGAAAAATGCGAAGGGGGGAATGCATTAAAAAAAAGAAGCAGAAGAGAGGGAGGGAAAAAAACGTTCGAGAGAGACGCATAAATCAGAGAGACGAGCCAGCTTCTCTCCAGCACGGCTGACTGAACCCTGCTGCTGCGCTGCAACCCTGTGTGTGTGCGAGAGAGAGAGCCAGGGAGAAAAACAGCCGCCGCCGCTGCTAACCACAGTCACCACGGCACATTAGAGGGCCATTAGAACGCGATTATACTCCCAGTGCTTACCTCTCATTCACACTCTCCCATTCACACACACACATAATCACTGACACACACCTCATCATCATAAATGTGTCCAACAAACACACACACACCACCATAAAGCAACTCATGAATGAGCAACAAAAAGATGCCTATTTACAGTTGTGTGAAGATTCCTCAGCTGATGATAAAAATCAGAACGGACACGCACAAGACAGATGCACACAAGTGGCATTGAAACCACTCCGATCAATAAATCAATTTGTAAAATCTGTCAACAAGGAAGGAAGGAATGGAGAATAGAAACACAAGGGATCAGTGGGAAGGAGACAGCGGGCCATCCAACTTTAATTAAAAGCTTTCAGAGCGATGGGACTTGAGAGATTTTGGTGGAAAATACACAACTGCTTCTTGTATGTGCAGAGAAAGGAGAAAGGTTCTGGTTTTAGGGAGCGAATGATCGGCAGCTACACACAAAGAAAGGAAAAAAAACTCCCGATGCTAGAGAGAGGCAGCGAGCATCAGTCTCCGTATAATGATCCCACCGATCCCTCATGCTGCCTGTGCGCGCCTGAGTCTCTGTGCGCGTTGTGTGTGTGTGTGTGTGTGTCACACTTCGCCTCACGGAAAATTAATGAGATGTGAGAGCGGAGCGAGGCGAGAGGAGGGGAGGCAGCAGAGTGTGTGTGTGTGCATGTGCAGGGAGGAGGAGGAGGAGGATGAAGAGGAGGAGGAGGGGTGCCAACGACAATCTGAGTCACAAAGAGAGGAAGAGAAAGAGAGCGCTGAGAGGAAAGAGGGGGGAGGGAGAGAGCGGAAACCTGAGAGAGAGAAAGAGAGAGTAGCGAGGCAAGAGGAGCAGAAAATAAAAAAATATATAGATGGAGCATGTGAAGAAGAAATAGAAGGGAAATGATACAAAAAGAAGGAGCCAGAAAGAGGAAGATGCAATAGAGGAATCTGAAGAATTCTGAAAGCCAGAGTCACAGACAGGAACAAAGTCGGAGGGGAGAAAATGAGCTCAATTTGAGAAGAGACAGGGAGAGGGAGAAGATTTGGAAAGAGGCGAAGTGTAAGAGTGTAAAATGTGAAAGGAGAAAAGAGATAAGGAGGGAGGATTGACTTAGAGCGCAGCCTATTACCTCGTAGCCGAGCCGCGCAGCTCTCTGGAGCAGAGTCTCCCCGGCGTTCTTGTTCACAATCAGCCGGCGAGCCTCCGGCGGGATCGGACGCACCACGGAGGGCTCGGCAGGGGGGGTCCGGTGCAGCCCCACCACCACTGCTGCCTCCGGTGGAGCACCGCCCGGCGCTCTGCCGTTCGCCTGGGGCTGCAGGGAGGGCGGACAGAGCGCAGTGGGGGAGCAGGGCTTGACTGGAGAGCAGGGATAATGATTAGGAGAGGCGGCTCTCTTCCTCGGAGCGCCGCGCTGCTCACTCAGCTGAGGAGAGAGTGGGAGATAGGGGAGAGAGTGTTAGAGCTGCTGCCACGAAGCAGACGGGACACTCGCATACATACGAACACTCAAGGGCACATGGATGACATTATACATATTTGCACACACAAAGGAGGAGGCCCAGTGGTGCATACATGCACGCACACATAATTATATCAAAATTTATTTTCTTGATGAAATGAATGAAGTTGCAATTAAAAACTTTGCTTAAATATGACAATTAGTTACCGTTCACCACTCATCCAGAAACATTAATCAGATTTTCAATTTTTTAAGGTTCATGTTCATCCTCCTCAAAATATTTTCCCCATTTTATCCTCACATTACTACTACCTCTTTAGTATATGTGAAGGAAATTCTATGTTTTACCTGCTTAACTATATTTCACTGCTAAAACTAGGTTTGTTATTCTTTTTTTGCATATTATATAGATTAACTGTGGGCTCTGACATGCGAAGGTTTGTCTCTCGCTTGACCATAATGCCATAACTTGCACATTCTCAGACAAATAATTTGCACAATCCTGCATGTCGCAAATATTTCCATTTTTTTTAAACACTAAATATTTACTAGATTCACCACATTTGCTTTTTATTTGACTTTTAACACTTGTTTCTTAATATTTTTAAACTCTATTATAGTATGCATGCGCCATGTGAGTGGCAGCAAGTTACAGCAGCTCCTGACTTTGTTGTGTGTGTCTAGTGTCTTTTCATGTTCATTTTTACACTGATCTCACATATATACATGTGGCTAAAAACTCTATCTATGCTTCAAATGTATCTAGCTTCTGCAACGTGTGAATTTCCCCTGTGACGGATCAATAAAGTTGATCTGATCTTACCAACTTGTAACACTTGCTTTCGTTTTAAATCTTTTGCATCTTTCTTTTTAAAAATTCTTTACTTGTCAGCATTTACTGTAAAACCCCACGTCAAATTCCTTGTATCTGAAAACCTATTTGGCAATTAAACTGATTCTGGCTTCTTATCTTGCCTCTGGAAGGCCCACACAAGTGATTCTGTGGAGGCCTTGAAAGTGCCTCGCTAGTGGTACAGTTAGATAAAACCGTGAGAGACTGACCTGTTTCCCTTCGAAAAACTTACCTATAAGATTTGTTTTTAAACTCCTGTATGCATATTGAACTCTGCTGGACACTTACTTTAACCATAAGTCCAAAATAACCCACAACAACCAATCATATTTTCACATTTTCAAGATTGATATTCACCCTCTTCCAGATAATTTTCTCATTTTATCCTCGCATGACTTTTCTAAACCATCTCTTTAGCAGCCTACCTATATATAGATGGATATTCCATTTATAACATCTGTGTTTATGTATGATTATTGTGTTTGGAAGACACACTATGCATCACAGGAAAAACACAGACACACACACAGCTTTTCACACCAAGAGTTCACGCCCCAAACACTGCAGGTTGGCACGCCACTTTTCTTTAACCGCTAAACCAACAGAGCCCTCGGAGCGCAACACACGAGAGAGGGAGTTGCCTACTTCCCTGCCTGCACTCTGTGTGTGTGTGTTTGTGCGAAGAGTGCGTGCCCTCTCAGTGGAATTCGATGTCGAAGCAGCTGTCAGGCTGAGGAGGAGCAGGGGAGGAGAGCAGCACGGGCGGAAAACGACTAGCCTTCTTTTTTTTCCCCCTTCAATTTTTCCCCGTGCTCATTTTTTTTCCTCCCTCTTTTGAACTCGGGCGCTTCATATGCTCAACCATAGCTGCCACATTCCTCACAGTGCAAGCGAGACAGAGTGTGTGTGTGTGTGTGTGTAGCCTTGTGTTCGGGACCGATGTGTGGTTTTGTTGTCAGGAATGCTCACAGCGCACGCAGACACTCACACCCCTGGCACTCACCTACACACAAAAACGGCGCAGATGACACACGTTCGACAATTAAGGCTGGAGACAAACACACATGCACGCAGGGCCTCCGCAGGGAGTCGCTAAGGGCACGGGGAGGTCAAAGCTCCAGCAGCCCTCTAAACATTGTAAACATACTTCCTTCCTCTGTCCCTCCCTCCCTTCCCCAGCTGCATAATCAGAGGCGCCGACAGGCATACTGAAACAGACTCCGCTGCTGCAAACATCCAGACGCCTGTATCGCGGCCAGACACCCTATCAGCGCTCACCTTGTCATCTTCGGCTGCTCCCAGATCGGCCACGCAGCGCTGGCCCGGGCTGCTAGGTGTGGCCTCCTTCCTTTTCTCCCGCTCTCGCTCCCTCTGGCTGGTGTGTTTGGTCTTGCACGGCCGCTTGCCCTTGGGTTTGTCCGTGTCACTATGGCGACGGGGCTTGAGGGGAGGGGTGCCTCCCACGGACGGCTCCGGGGCCGGAGAGGGGGGGCCCCTCCTGGGCTCCTTGAGGCCACGGTCACCTGAGAAGGGGTTCGGCGGGTGCGCTCTGTCCTTCAGCTGGCTGGGGGGAAGGGAAGCAGCGGCAGCAGCTACTCCTGGAGAGGAAAGAGGGAGGCAGAGTGAGTGGAAAAGGGAGGATAGGAAGGTATTGCAAGGCCATCTCTCACCCTCTGTTGGTTTATTAATGAGCACACAGAGCTGTCTGGGAGCACAGCATGCCTGCTCGCTCAGGAAAGGAAAAAAAGAAAAAGAGCACACATACACTTCGCACGCACAGCGCCGGCTCACATAAACACCCCTATAGTGACTGGTGTGCACTTACTCACGGCAGCAAGGACATTGCTTGGAGTAATCTCCTTAAACAAATGTGGCACTGTCTGTTTTTTAGCCCCTTATTGTACATATTTACACACAAAACAAAAACCTGCCCTTGAAACCACAATGTCAGAACGCTGCTTAATAGCTTATTGGAAATACATTTACTGCTAAAGATCATTTCTACCATTCTCAGGAATGTATTCTAGGTCTTATTTGTGTTACAATACAACTTTTAGAAAAAAAAGTTTGAAAGTCCATTCAATCAAGCCGAGGCTAAGAAAAAAAGTGTGAGCAAAGTGGAACTATACATCCTGCTTATACTTGAATAGACAAGTACTTGCTATGTAATCGGCACTGCAGAAAGAGCCATTCAGAATATGAGATTCTTAACGGACGGATTTGAATGTGTTTTATGTGATTTGTGGTGTTCGGAACAAAAATGGAAGAAAAAGGAAAGACCACAGCCCTGACAGTCTCACAGTGGAATAACCACATTCATTGTAAAACACAGCTGTTGCCAGGGTGATGTTATCTAAAAAGGCGAAAGTGAAAGAGGAAAAAAACGAAAAATCAGTGGCCAATCAAGGCCTGTGGTTTCTGTAGAAAACGTACACCCAAAATCTCCCGTTTTATTCACTTCCTTTAATCTCTCTCCTGCTCTTTTATTCTGTCCTCTTCCTCTGAGCCACCCTCAGCCTCCGTTTGGGCACATGAATAAGGGAAAGCCCTGGTTTTAATAAGACCCCCCTACACACCCCCTAACAAATCCCCCGTCCACTCTTTCCCTGTGACTGGTCTTGAGAGGGAAAAAAAAGAAAAGAAAAAGAGAAATCATTGATCACACATTAGTCACACTACACCTGCCCACGCATATCTCCACCAGCCACTTCCCTCATTTGCTCTTTCATCGGCCTCACAGAGCCGCAGCAGACCAGCTGAACAAAAAGCCCCGAAACCACAGGGGGTTGGAGGGGTGGCTCGCATTTTAGCTTCTGGTCCACGGGTCCGCTTTTCTGATTCTCTCTAGCCTTTACCCCGGCAACAGGAAGGATCCCCTACCTCATTTCCTTTCCTCTCTGACGGCTCTCGGGAAATCCCCTAAAGTCAGTCTGCTCAACAAGAAAGTGAAACGTGAGCCAAAGATAGATTTCCGTTACCCTAGCTGAACTCGGAATAGGCAGCGGTTTGTACGGCTGGTGGTTCACTCTTACCATTAAGCAGCTTCTCGCAGGCCCATTTCCTGTTGATCTGCGCTGCGGCTCTGTCCTCGGGCTCGCTCGGCCTGATTTTCCGATCCCGTACACTCTGGATCGGGTTCACCAGTCGGGGCTGCGGCCACGGCCTCTCCTGCTTGATCTGGGTCCCGTCGGGTGAAGTGGCACCTGCTGCAGGCTTGCTAAGTCGCAGTCCCTTGAGCTCAATACAGACTTTGAGCTTGCGCACCTCCTCGTCGTCGTCCTCGTCATGGCTGGCCTGGTCACGCTCATCTGCAAACAACACAGAACTTGTAATGTGTGTTCTCATATGGCGCTATGTTGCCACGAATGGCTTGAATTGCAATAGTTTTTATGGTTTTTAAGTTTAAACTTCACTTGAAAGATTACATGAGAAAAATCTAATTTCTCACTTGGTCTTGTAAAAGTTGTTAAAAACCCACCAGATGACTTTAGAAATACATTGTGGGCAATTTAAAGTCCAACAGTTTTTCTTCTAAGCATCACTGAGAGCACATTTGAGCAAAAGGTTTTCTGCTTTCCAAAGACACTCTCACCATCTACTGTATGTGCATACATACTGACGCGCAAACCACAGAGCACAAAGAACAAAGGTCATTAATCACTACATTCTTATGGCTGGTAAAACCCCATCTAAGCCGTACATCTAACACAACACACCCAGGCAAGAGAGGCAGGGAGCAGGATGTAAAACAGACAGATCGGGGAGTAAAAAGGGGAGAGAAGTCAAGAATCGGCTGGAGAAACAAAGCAATAAAGACCGGGGAAGCAGAGGGAGGGTTCTCCCCCCTGAAATTCACAGGGGACGGGTATTTGACTTGTCTGCCAGTGCCGAGGAGAGCGAGCACGATACCGCATGCCAGAAAAAAAAGGAAACCCAAACAGATGAGGGAAAAAAGAAAGGAGATGAAAAGAGAAGAAAAGAGCAGCTTTGAAGAGGGTGGGTAAGCACAGCGGAGGAACGGCAGAGCTGAAAGAAGAGAGAGAGAATGGCTGTCCCTCTTCCTCGCTTCTCTCCTCGCACTCCGCTCAAAGGCAGGATTAAACACTTCTCAGAGCTGGCTGCCACACAGAGCGAAACATGGGACAGAGAGCGGGAAGGGGGAGGAAGAGCGAGGGGTTGTGATGGAGCGGGTTTAAGGTGGAATTGATTGGGAAGGGGGAAGCGACAAAAGGAATAGGAAGATTGTTTTTTTAAAGGAACAAGGGATGAGACAGACAGGGCTCGGCATCACAGAACGAAGAGAAGGAGCAGCAGGCAGAATTCTAGAAATGCATGGAAAGCAGAGGAACAGAGGAAGGAGAGGATTTGAGAAAATCGTGGGGGTGGGGTGGGGGGTTATGTGAGTGACAAGGCATGTTTCTGAAATTCTCACCCATAGAGAGCTTGGCTCTTTTCTCTGGGAGGGACACCCTTTCTTCTTCCTCCCTCTCAGAGTCCTCCTTCTCAGTCTTGAGGCAGAATGGGCGTTTCCTGGTGGGTCCAAAGCCGGGGCTGACCTTCTCCTCGGGGTAGCCTTTTGATAGAGTCAAAGTGGGTGGCATACAATAATTTTCTTCGGACTCTCTCAACGCCTTCCTGGCTACGTCCTTTAGCCCTCCTTGGCTGACACCTCTTGCCCCATCTTGGGCTCCGTGGCCTGGGGACAAAGGCTCCCTCAGGCCCCCACACCTCTGGAGAACTGGAACTCTGTTGTTTGTGTAGGGCGGCCGGACACCTGAGCAAACCAGAAACAGAAACTATAATCAAGTGTATGACCAAGCCGCCTATTTTCACTGTGTGTTTACATACATTTAACAGATTAACTGAAATGTACAGTCATCGAAGCTCAAATATGATACAAAAACCATACCAATAAACTGTGCTGATGAAATATGAATATAAAAAAGGTCACAAGGGTCAGTGAGATCTTGTAGCTCAGGAAGTAGGTGGTCAGTATTTGAATTTTAAAAAGAGGCTTTGATAAGGATGTTTTGTGAGCTACTCTTCCAACTTCATCCAAACAACATCCAAATCACAAGGTGTACCGAAAACAAAGATTGTGCTGGGTTTGAAAGGAAACAAAAGCCTGTGAAGGCGATCCCACACACCGTGGCGATGCAGCTCATGACAGGAGGTGAGAATCAGGTGATGATTACACTTCAGGGAGATCTAGATCGTATTTAAGTTTTCTGTGATAACTTCGGTTGACCAATGAGACCGGCTCGGTTATGGGCTGCTCTGTGTGGCGCACAATAAATCTACAAGTGGACTGAAGATGACTGGTTCGGATAATTATTTGGGGTTAGAGTAATTCAGGGAGTTGGATTGAAAAGACACAACAAAAGGAACAAGGGGGTAGAGGGCAGAGGCAAAATGAGTAAAAGAAGATGAAAGGGAGGCAGACAGACAGACCGCAAGCCAGACAGACAGAAAGCGGGCAGGGAAACGAGGGGCGGGAGTGAGACGAGGAGGGGGATTGACAGAGGGAGAATGCCTCTTAAACACCAGCCAGCTTTTATTCTGCTTTAAAGACAGGCAGTAAAACTTTGATGGGGTAAAGACTTTTTAATCTGATGTGAGCCGAGCCAGCGGCCTGATGGTTCAGCGCAGCCGCTCACACTTCCAGCGTGGAGAGGCAAGAAAACATCCTGCGCTGTGCAACGCCGACTTATCTCCCCCCCCCGTCCTCCCCCATGGCTTGACCGCACCACGCCCTTCTCACACAGAGCGTGACTCTACCCCCCCTCCTTCCCTCCTCTCCAACCCCCGTCTCCCTCCATGCCATAATTAGGCTCACACGTCAGCCGCGGCCTCGCTCCAACACACAGCTGGGCTCCCAGCCAATGTAACTACCCCCCTCTCTTTCCGTTGCGCTCTCCCATCCGCTCTCACCCACTGACTCCCCCCCCGCTTTCACTCTCTCTCTCTCCCTCACTCACGCAATCTCTGCCCCTCCTTCTCCCCTTGCCCTCCCTTTCCATCGTCTCTCCCTGCGCAGATAAGCACAAAAGGCTTCTTGAAAATAAAACTCCCCTCTCTCCCGTCTCCCTTGCTCGCTCATTGGCTTGCGCTGCCGAGCTTGTGTAAGAGTGTGTGTGCATGCGTGTGTGTGTGTGTGTCTTTTTATAGAGTGACCCGGTCTTGCCTCAGCATTTGCTGCAAGTGCATGTGAGCGAGTGTGCACCTATTGTTTGTGTGTGTCCCTTCTTTTTTTTCCTCTCTCTCTTTTTTTTGAGTGTTCATTTGCCGAGCGTCTGCATGTGTTGTGTGTGCGAGCGTGCCTCACGAGTGTGTGCGGTGCTGGGTTACTCACCCTCCCTCTCTCCCTGCCTGGTGGTGTGTTGGCAGTGCTCCAGCGCTCGCTCTCTGCGCTGGCCGTCTGCCAGCTCCCGTCCTGCTGCCGCTGCCGGGGCAGACACACACACACCGCCGCCCTCCTTCTCCTTCAGCTCCAGCTCCGAGAACCGCATCATCGCCCGCTGTGCGTACACACACACACAAAAATGCAGAGAAAACCCATGAAAACCACTCATCATCTGCCCACGCCGCATACACACCTCTCTAAGCCTCAATCTGGCCTCAACAGCTACAGAAGCAAAAAAATGCATCAAAAAAAAAATCACATTGTCTTAAAAATAAAAGAAAATGCCAAAGAAATTAAACCCACACGCGCACACACATACACGCACACACAGGACAAAAAAAGGAAGACGGATAAATCACAAGCATGGCATCAAGACACAGGTTAGACTACGGCAGCCACTGTGAGTCCATGCGCTCTGGGGCTTAAGTCCTGGCATCTCCCTTCCTGAAACATAAACATGGCTAGGAAACATATACATCTAAGCCCTGAGGCAGAGAGAGGAGATGAAAAAGAGGAAATAAGGGAGTGGGGAAAAACAAGGAGTGTGCAGCGATACAGAGTACAAAGGAGACAGAGCCCATCAGAGGCAGATGTGATAAGAAATGTAAAGAACTGACCTCCCAGTTAGCTGCAGGTTGACTTATATTACTCCCCTCTCGTGATATGACTTCCATCTAAGCAATTAGAATGGGGGGCTCAATATATCTGTCCAGCATTTCATCTTTTTTTTTAATGAATTTATGTTATGTTTCTCCACATGTTTCTTTACACACAACAGGCAGCCACAATCCCACAAAATAACACAATCAAATTAAAGTGACTCAACAGGTCAATTAACACTGCATCAAAACTATCAAATAATTTCTGAACTGCATGAAAGCCAAATTTGACAAAAATGAATCAAAATAATATATTCAAAGCATAACTGTTAACACGTATTCAGTTTCAACTGTCTGTTGTTATTTTGGTATTTTTTGGACCCAAAAAGATCACATGTGATTTTTACATGTCCAGAAATACAGTGTTTGATAGCTTTGTGTTGCAGCTGTGCATTGACAAGCATGACAGAGACAAAACCACAGTTTTTTGGGATGCATTCACAACATAGACAGACATGTGCAACCTATTAACATATCTGCCTCTGAGCCAGTGGATAATATAGCATAAGGTTTCTTTGTGTTTCTATGCTGAACATTGAGCGTAAAGAACCCCAGAGATAGCAGATTAAAAAGCTCCATGTGTGTATGTGAATGACAGCCATGTGTAGGGGATGTTTCTGCATGTGTGTTTGTAGACGTCATGTGATGTGTGTTAGGAGAGAGGGTCTTTTAGCCAATGGGGTGAGGAGAATTACGACCTTGGACAGCAACCAGGCAGGGCAGCACAGGCCATCAGAGGGAGGTGGGTTGGGGGAGGATAGTGACTGGTGGATGGGGGCATGCAGAAAGCCTGAGAGGAACCCCGAAGAGGGCAGCTGTTGGTTGTTAAGCACACTGCAAGCCCTCCACTGCCCCTAACCTTTGGGGTTAAGCATAGCCAAAGGCAGTGTGAACTGTGAGGGTGCCACAGTCATGCTCTGAAACTACTGTATATATCTCTATAGCACAGTCAGCACTAACACATGCTTTAGCCCCAAGGCAGTCACACAAGGACAAGCACGTACGGACACACAAACACGCACGCACAGAAATAACCTTTACAATGGCTGCTCGCTAATCAACATACAGAGATGGCAGCCCTGGTTAACCTTTGAACTGCCCACCCCTGAAAGAGGGCCTCAACTGGCCTTGCACCAACTCACTAAGACAATGATAAACTAAAGGGAAGATCAGACCTATGGCCAGGACAGTAGCATGACAGCACTTGTATTACTCTGTGCTGTGTTGTAAATGCAGTATGCCAAATTCATGCAGGGTTTGCTCCACAGGCAGTTCTGAATATTGCAGCAAGGGAATACAGACAGTGGCCCTTTGGGGGTTTATTCCTGTGTGGATGTTAGAATTGAAAGTATGTTTGAAATGTCTGCATATAAAAAGGCTGGTCATAATGATCTCTCTCCAGCCCACCACCAACTTTAGTCCAATATATCATGTACTGTAAATATATATAATTATACACACGTACACACACTCACACACACACAAATGTTGTTGGCCTTACCTGCAGAGCTCTCTGTTCACGGCTCAGCTTGCTGGAGTCAGCATACAGCTCAGTGGTGACACATTTAAAACGGTCACCGACGTAGCCTGAGGAGTTAGCGATCCTTTTGGCCAGACTGGATCTACGAGCGCTTTTAGATGAATTCTGGCTACCATCGTCTTCTTCATCATCCCCTTCTCCTTGAGACTCCCCTAGGTCTACAAAACTGTTTTCCTTTTCAGTCTCTCTCTCGCTCACATTGTCGTGGTCTGAATCCTTCACATCTGCGCAGTGCTGTAGAAGATGAGGAGCCTGGCTGTCCCTGTCGCTTTTGTCCTTACCAGAGCTGCGCTCCCCTGATGTGCGGGCACAGCGCAAGGTGCTCTGGTCTTGGTCTCCAGGGTCTGGGCTGGGGCTCTGCTCCTCAGAGCTCTCCTCTGCTTGGGCAGCCTGCCCTGGAGAAGTTGGGGATGTGCTGGATGTCACCCCAGGGCAGCTTGTGTCCTGGAGAACCTTTGTTTTTCCAAAGGAAATTTCTGGCTGTCTGTCCGTGTGGTTGGGCTTTAGGTTGGGGCTCTGTCCAGAGTGGACTGGATAAGGATGGGGAAGGTGGTGTTGGTGTTTTGGCTCATAGTCAGTCTTTGTCAGATTTTGGTTACTATGACAACATTCATTTTGGTTAACCTTGGTGCTTGTCTCAGCAGAGGGCTGTTTGTGGACTGTTGGGGCAGACTCAATATCTGTGTCTGAGTGTACAAGGTCAATGCAGACAATCTTTTCTCTGGATGTTGCAGAGGAAGAGGGGGTTTTGCTTTGACTTCCACCTTGTCCTTGTGCTCCTGCTTCCCTATCAGGCTTCATTTGACTTCCCTCGCCTGTCTCTTTCCCAGTGTTGTGATCTCTGTGACTCCCACATTCTTCGACAACTCCCCGGGATTTCTCCTGTCCCCGGGGCTTCAACGTTGCATCTGCCCTTTCTGGCAGCTTGTTGTCAGAGTGCGTCTGCATCAAGGGATGGACCATCTCCTGTGAGTTATAAGTGAGGTACTCCCCTGCGGGACCAGCTGGGAGGTTGTGGTAGGGCAAAGGGTGTTTTGCTGCCAAGTGGGTTGGGTAAAGGCTGCTGCTGCCCAGCAATACTGGGTGAGGATAGACAGGACCTTTCCCTCCAATTGGCACAGAGTGTAGCGCCATGCCTTCGGGAATTGGGTAGTGTAGGTATCTGTTGGCATAAGCCAAGCTGTGGTTCAGATAATCACTTTGAGGAAGGTAAAGATGGCCAGGAGGGTGACCATTCTCTAAACAAGGCCTCTTGTATGATGACACATCTGGAGTTGTTTCACCTCTCTTAGTGGTCTGGGAGGACTTCTCTGTTCCCTCTCTGTGATGGCCCACAACTGATGGATGATCTGATTGGCTGGGGCTGTGTTTGACCCACTCACCATTAGGTTTTGGAGAAAGAGCCCTGGAGCTAACTAAAGAGGAGCCAGAGTGTTGAGTGGTGGAAACATTATGGTTAGGCTCTCCTATCCTTGGACAGGATGAGCTACGTTGTTGAGGGAGCACTCTCTCCAGACTCTTGTTTTTTATGACGGAGGGTGAGGAGCCTTTGGCTTGTGAAAGACCTAGGTCTGTGTTGGGCCTTGGAGAGGAGGGCAAGCCTGGTGTGTGCTGTGTGTGGGAAGGAGATGGGCTCGGTACAACCCAGGAGGAGTGTAAAGTGCTGATCATCTCAGGCCTATCTGAGACCTTTGAAGAAGTGCTGCTAACCACAGAGTGAGGATGAGAGGAAGGAGAGAGGGACAGGTTTTCCTTTAGGAGCTCTCGGCTCGGAGGAAGTCCATAACGTGCACCTGATGCCATAGTGTCCATTTTAACTGGGAATCCGGTGGAATGCGGTCCAAACTCCAGCATTCTTCCAGACAAATCCAAGGGCTTCTCTGTTGAGTCTTTGGTTGCTTGGGGTTGGTGAGCTGGCCTCTCAAAATTTCCTTTAGAAGGAGACCTGCTGGGTCTTCTCTCAACTCCTGCACTTCTGTGCTCAGGGGCCCCATCTCTTGGCCTGGGTTTGTGGGGGCTGGGTCGGGCAGGAGAAGGCTGCTCTGATGCCATGCTGCTGACAGAGAAAGGATGAGGAATGGACTGTGTGGATGAGGATGAGGCAGATATTGAAGAAGAGGAGGAGGAGGTGGACGGCTGTCCTATTCTGGCGACTGGTCTTTGTAAATCCAGAGAATTGTCGAGGAGAGCAGGAGGAGGTTGAGGGAGGCGAGAAGACACGTGAGGAGAAGAATCAGTAGGTAGACTATTATTATTCCCACCACTGGCACCACTAGTGCTAGTGCTACTGGTATTATTGTTGGTGCTTGAGCCCTTCCTAGAAGGAGGTCTGCTTGGTCTGCTGCTCCTGCTCGGGGACCGGTCCCTGTCTATAGCAGCCTGATGGTGCTGAGGATGAGGGGAAGGTTGGTGAAGCTGCTGTGCAAATGGAGATGCAACACCAAGCCCCTTATCTTGGCAGTGCACCAGTGATGTGGGGGCCACTGTGACTGCAGGAATCCTCATAGGGGGTGCCACCAGGGGAGAAGAGATGGGAGGAGGAGGATAGGGAGGCATATAGTAGAGCCTCTCAGCAGCAGAGGCAGCTGCAGCAGAGGTAACATTGCCTCCCTGGGCTGCACACAGAGGCGGGTAGGGCAGGTGCTGGGGAAGATAGGGGTTGGGTTGGCCGAGCAAGGACGCTTTGTACATGTTTAGAGCTGCGTACTTGGATGTGTCCATGAAGGGATACATGCTTGCTTCGGGGTAGGGGCTGAGCCATGGCATGCGGAGGTAGCTGCCACTAGCAGTTGCCAAGCCCAGTTCAGATGCCTTTTCTCCAGGCCCTACTCTGCGTTCCAAGCCGAGACCTTCATTTCCAGCTCCAGGAACCAGCACAGGCTTGTGGAGACTTGGATGGGTGCCCTTGTAAAGGCCCAGATATCCATTTGTGGGCTTACGACTGTCCAGAGGGCCATCAGGCTTGTAGATGAGTTCTGGGAGACCATCCCTGTTATAAGTGAGTGGGAGGGTGGGTGTCTCTCGGCTCTTCTCCCCTTGTAGTGCTCTGATCCCTGGGTACACAACACTACCATGGAGACGAAGACCATCATGTATCAGAGCGCCTCGGTCCAGCCCCATCGCTGCCAGGGGCGTCAGCCTAGCATCCACCTGCAGCAACGTGAGGAAAAGGTGTCTATTAGCATTAAGGATCCCTCAATAAAAATTAATGCAAAATATATAATAATGACCAGTAAACAGAGCAAAAAAAGAATTCTGAGTGTTTGAGATTACTTCTGTGCATGCAAACAGCAAAAAGAGACCAAGTGTTTTTCCAGATAAAAGTGGCTTATGTTAAACACGAGAAAAAAATCCATGCTTAGGACGAGCACGGGGACTTGCCATGTTTTGTGTGATGTGGTTCCCTTGTCTTAGTTCCAGGTTGGTTTGTGCCTCAGCATCGACATCACGAACAGATGTTGCCCTGTGGAGATGAGCAAACATTTAGCAGTCAGTGTCTTGGCTCTGCCACATACACACACATACAGACACACACCACAGCATTGTTGCAATCCCAGTGCCAAAAAATTTTCGACGAGGTAAAACTGGCAGTGAATAAAGTCTCTAAAAGAGTGCCAGGCATATTTGACCACTCAGGCACACAGATCTAAATGTCCACATGTGCTATATAGAAATTAACTGCAGTGCCGAGACGTGTAAGTGAAATGAGACAACGGGGTAAAAAATACAAAGAAGAGGCACATAATGGCACCGTCCACTCTAGTACTCACTGGAGATTAAAGCGCTGTGTGGGCTTCCCCTCCCCTCCTCTCCCATCCGTCAACACCCCCTCACCCATCCTCCCACTCCCCCCCCCTCACTCCCATTACCCCAACCTGCCCACCCCGAGGGCTAGACGTGCACGATGGGGCTGCGTCTTTTCAGTCACGTTCCTCACACACTGGTTTTTCCTGTGCCCTCTTTGACCTGCTCTTCTCGGCTGCCTCAGCCAGCAGAGCGAGGTAAGATTATGCATCGCGGACCACTTCGGTGGGAAACCATTTACCACCCGCCAACACAGGGCCACAGATCAACAAACACTTGCACTAGAAAACGCGCACACACAACACTATAGCACGCAACAAAGAGGAGACAAACATGCAAAATTTATAATAAACCACAGATCAACTTTGAAAACATAAAGGGCAGGTATAAAGATTAAAAAAAATTACTTGATTATGGAAGAGAAAATGGTGTTTCTTTGAAATTGTTCTTTGAAAATCACACAGGTAATGGCAATAAGCAAACAAACAAAAAAAACACAGATCTTTATGTGTGTGAAATGCCCTTTAATCTCTCAGTGTTTAGTATACATTAGAATTTCTTTAAAGCTCTGGAGCATAACATGGCTGGTATTTTATGTTGAGGAAATGTGACTGAAGATACAAGACAATATTTTCAATTAATCATTACTGCAACAGTTTACGAAACAACAAAATCAACAATTGGTTGCTAATCATGTGCATTTTTGCCTGGAATGCCGATGATGCAGGTGTGAAAACAACAACAACAAAAAGAAATTAAACTGTGGTGGGAGCAAATTTACAGAAAATTTTCCAGTTTGTATTTACGTTTTGCTGTGAACTTAGTACAGATACCTTCATTGTAAGAGCAGTGGAAAAAGCAAGCTTGTGCATTTCTGACTGAGTGAGAAACTGACAAACCACACAACTTTGGTATTCATAAATCTATTTGTTCAAACAGCAAAATAGTGAAATCACTCAACATTTATAGGCCACTGTGAGTCAAGTGGGATCTTAACAGTAACAGAGTCTAATTTTGAGAAGCCTTTTCACAATCCTCAAACAGATGAAACAACGCTGAATGTGAAAATATTGCTGCTCTTTGCAGATTTTATTCAAAAAGACATATTAAAGTTTGAAAGATGACTTGATTACTCTTTTGGTTTGGACATTTCTGCGAGGCAGCCCTGTTAGCAGAGCCACTAACTACGGGAATGAGGTGGGAGACAGTGAGAGAGAAGTGGCTTTAAATAGAAAAAGTGAAGCTTTGCGGTGCTGAGAGCAGCACAGAAACTCGGCTCCTCGATCATTGCAGAGAAACGCCTCTGCGCCTCGCTGCCGAGCCGCTGGCACGCCACTTTTATTGCCGTGACCCGGGGCACATTAATCAGCCTGCTGTGGGCCCCTCGACACGGCTTCTCCCTGTCCCATCCCCCCACAGTCCCCCCTCCGATCCTGCTACAGCTTCCCCGCGGCCCATCTTGCCTCAACAACGGAACTGAAACGCTGTGCGTAAAAGCGCAACAGTGTACGGACGTGTGCGCGGCCACGTGTGTGCGTTTCACCAATTCACACAGACGCCGTTGAGAAATCACATCGCTCCCGGTTCCTGCATTTCCTGGCGCGTCACACGCACCATTTATCTGTCTCGCACACCAACCGAGTAACTGCCTTGCGCACACACAGCTCCCTTGCACTGAAAAAGTCTGCGCTCAATGAGACCGAACACGAGAGCGAAGGATTAAGCCTCATTCAGAAGCAGATATGCACGATTTTATGGACATTTCTGCACAACATAAACACAAACTCAACTGACAACACAGTGAAGTATTTGTCTCTGGAATAAATTTAGCTTAAATATCCGCTGCGTCCCCGGAAAGAAAACAAAACACAGCTGGGAAACAACTTAGAAAGGAAATTATCTGCTCTCGTTCAAGTCGGCAACAACAACATCAAAAGTGTGGTGTCTTGTGACTATTAATTCACCCACACGGAGTGTTTGTACAGCGGCACCTGTCTTTTCCATGAAATTTATAGTAGCCCAGATAAGACATGAGGCTCCACCGGGGCCAGTGGGCATGAACTGCTGGGAATAAAACTGGACGCCTGCAAAAGTGAGTTTAAGCCTGTGCCAAAACGCATGAGAGAAAGTTTCGCTCTTCATGAAATTGCACCCTACTAAGGTGGTATTGTTTTTGAAAAACAGAGAGAAATGGGTGCAATAATGCTTTAATGGTATTGCTGATATTTTAAGATGAGGTGATTTGGAGCTCAGCTAACATCACATCAATAAGAGATGCCATTTAGGCCAACAGGATATCACGTCAGACTGAAGTCAAATGGTGTCTGAGAATTTTCTGGGAAAAAACCTAACATAATATCGCGCTATGAGTGGAAGAGAGAGAGAGAGAGAGAGAGAGAGAGAGAGAGAGAGAGAGCGTGACGGGAGATAGGAAAGGAGGAAAAAGGCGCTGTGTTGACGCCCATCCCCGCTGCTAAGAATAGTTTGCGCAACAAACAACTCCCGACGGCCGTCCAATCCATCACACTGGTCGGCAGCAGCAGGCAGGGGGGAGGGAGAGGAGAGAGAGGAGGGAGAGCGAGAAAGAGAGAGCGAGAAAGAGAGAGCGCAGCGGCCGGTGTGCTGCGTTTATAAAGCAGACCGCTGGAGCGCAGCCCCGACTCGCACCATTAAACAGAAAACCACCGGGTGTTTTTTAGACGGAACCTGGCTCAGCCCCTGCAGCCCATTTCGGCATTGTCTGCGCGCAGGAGGAGTAAACAAGGACAGAATGATAGACTGATTAAAAAAAAAGGAGGAGAAAAGGGATGAAAAACAAACTCGTTTCTCCCTCTTTCTTCCCCTTTGTTTCCTGTTTCTGACGACAGCGACTTGAACTCTCCGTGACCCGTCGCTATACGCACCAGAACAAACACCGGCACCGCTCATCGTTTCCTCCGGGGCTGAGGCCTCTCTGTTCCCCCGGCGCAGCGCAGCGGTTGCGTGCATACCAATGATCCGACATGTAGGTTATATCTCTGTATGTGCTGCTGGTGGTGGGACTGGTGTGAGTGTCACCATTTAGCAGCTTCATGTCTTTTTCACAAGTTGATAAATGACCAACTGGGAGCGAAGACACACAGTAAAAGACACTCAAGACGTGGATTACGCACGAAAACAGTCCCGTCTGCCTGTTTCAGCCCCGTTTTCACGTCTAGAATAACGGGGAAGCGGGAATGTGGGTCTTGCTGCGTGACGGGAGTGTATGGGCGCCCTCTCGCTCTTTGTCCCTGGAGCTTTGCCAAGCTCTCTGAAGCGCAGAGCTCCGATCAGCTCTAAAAAAATGCAGTATGACGCAGGATAATCTCCGCAGCGACGGGGGTGGGGTGGGGATAAACACGGATTAAATGCGGGCGCGCACACAGACACACACACACACCCTCACACACACATCACAGCACACTGACGCTGTGTGTGTTTGTGTGCGCTCTGAACGAAAGGATTTTTTTTTTTTTGCGCACGCAGCCGGTGAACAAAACAGAAATCAGCGGGAGCAAATCTAAGAAAACACACGAGGAGGAGAAGCGCGCAGCAGAGAGAACTACAGCCCGGCTACAAACTATGCACCGCCTCAGGCAACATTAACGCCCGGCATCGTAATGAGGGAAGAAAAAAAAGGCGTGACAGACGAGCCCAATTTTAATTGTTATTGATTATCAGGCCAACGCGTGCCAAATGGTCCAATTGATCATGTCAGCGTAGGCTCAGCGCAGCCTTATGGAAAGTTGACATGCTGTTGCTGATTGCAGCTCAGCAGAGAAGAGAGAGAGAGAGATGGGGGAGATAAAGGCTGGAGAGACACAGGAAGAGAGCGAGAAAGAGAGAGAGAGAGAGAGAGAGTGAAAGCTGCGCTGCTGCTGCTGGAGCTGGAAGGAGATGGCGGCGTCTCTTCAGCTGTCACATTATTAGCGACTGAGTTGTAAACAAGGGGCCCCTGCGTCCTCCCGGGCCGCTGCACAGCCGCATGCAAGTCGGTGCACGGTTCAATTCCCCCCCTCGGCAGCACGGCCGTCAACAACGGCGACATTGTGAGCTCCCCACCACCACCACCACCACCACCCCTCCCCAACCCCCAACCCGTGCTGTCACTAGGGCCCGGGCGGCGGCTGCTGAACTGGCTCTATTCATCCCGGGCCAAATGAGGACTAAATGGCCCTTTATGCCACCAAAGGACCTGATTGTAATAGAGATGCGCATGCACGAGTCGTTTACCGGAGCTTTCTTGACGTTTCTGGGGGGGAAAGTGCTGGCTCTGCTGTTGTGTGATGAAAAACACATGATCCACTTTCATATGACCCCAAATAGGAATAATCTCTTCATGGAGCACTTTCCAGCACTGAAGTTAGAAGACGCTGCACATAAGCAGGACGGGAGCAAAGAATGTTAATGTCAGCTGTGTCATATTTTCCACCAAAATATACTTTAGGTGTTTATTTGCGAGGATCCCCCAACTCGAGGTCAGACACTTTGTAGTCAACACGAACTCAGCGACGTGCCATGCAGACAGCAGATAACGCATTCCTGCTTTGAAGGCTATTGGCGTAATAAACTCCTATCGCTGCTGCCCTGCCAAGATTCTGTGGGATTTCGTCAGCGATGCCCGAGGCTCCGATGTCTAAAAACAAACGAGGAGGCTTGATCAAGACTGTGCCTGCAGAGGCTCGGAGGAGGGAGGGAGGTGTGTCATCATTACTCTGCTGCCAAATCAATCTTCCGATAGGCCAGAGTGAGGTCAGTAAACTAAACGCAATCAGAGCGAGGTTTTAATTGTGCGTTCATATCGTGTGAAGTCACTGGATGTGGCGTTTTTCAGCGAATCCAGTTCCTTTTGGAGACACGGTTATCGAGCAGAACTCGGAGAACTTAAAAAAAAAACCGTGCGTAATCGGCTGCAGGAACATCAGTTTTAATATGCCAGACAGCTGCTGGAGAAGAGAATAATGTGATGTGGCTCCGTCCTGACCGTCTCTGCGCGGGTGAAACAGTACTGGGGGGGGGGGGCCGACACATCTCTGCAGGGAAGTGACCCGTGCGCTCCAGACCTCGTCGAAACAAAAAGCTTAGTGGAGCGCTGAGAGAGAAAAGAGAGGGAGAGAGGCGGGTGGAAAGGGAGGGAGGAGGTGGAGAAGGGAGGGAGGGAGGGAGGGAGGGAAGAGGGGGGGGAGGGGGGGGGCTCTCCCGTTTCATCGCGAGGTCCCGGGAGGCCAGCACGGAGCATAGCTTCAATCAAACCGTGACGTCTCCTCCGGGAGCTGCGCAGCGCCTGGAAAACCGATCTCTCCTCGGCTCTCTGCCGTGCCTCCGCTTTTGTTCACACGCATCTCGCCTCAGCAGCAGCGAGCGCAGCGCCGGCAGCGACGAGACTGTTGTTTTATATCCAGGCGTGAGTGAGACAAAAAGAGGGGAAAAAAACAAGCGCGACAACAATGAGGCAGCCCCTGCGCCTTCTGTCTGGATATAAAACAGAACACGGGGATAGCTTTTGACGAATATTCCTCCCTGACTACTCCCCCCCCTCCCCCCCAACACATTAGGTTTGATCGGTAAAAGTGGCCCCGTGATTGTATTGACACGCTCTCGCCCTTCCGTGCGTAATATTCCCCGCGTGGTCCCCATTGATTCCAGATTAGAAAAGCGGACAAACTGGAGGTTAATGGGTTTAAAATGGAGGCGGCGTGGTTTGTCCCCTTTCGCGGATCCTCCGGGCGCCCCACGGAGCGCCACGCTGACACGTCCACTGTCACTCAGCATGTCAACGAGCCCCAGCAGGCCCCGGGTCCTGGTGCTCCCGCCAGGTGAACTTTTGCATCCCCAAAACTGTGGTTTTCCCCGGTCTGCTCCAAGAAAAAAAGAGTTAAAAACGTGACTTCTCGGTGCCTTTAATGCGTAAAACATCAATTCGCACCTCAGCTGATTTAAACTCTATACTGTTTATTTGAAATGGCTTGTCTACACTTGGGGAGGTGAGGCTGACAGAGGTGAAAGTGATTAGCCCAAAACCTTTTTTTTTCTTCTTCGCGCATTTCTAATTAGAGATTATTTCTAATGAATAAAATTAGCACCAAATGAAATCCTATTTTGCTTGAGGGGGCCCCACTGACGCGCATTTTGGCTAACTAATGGGCAGTAAAACACTGTTTGCGGAAGAAGTGTGAAGTCCTGTCAGGGAAGGAGCGAAAAAATCAGTATGGCAAATCTATGGTAAGGCAGCCCTCCCCCATCTGTGTTCCAACACCTGGAAAACAGATCAGTTCCACACTGGCTTCACAGCGCGTAGCGGAAAAATGATGCGCAAAACAGTCCGACGGGCTACACTATAAATAAACTCAGCCCACACAAAATGTGAAGTATTTGTTTTAGGCTTCCATAATATGCCACTCGGGGAACAGACTCTGTTACTGAGAGATCAGACTTAGCAGTCATTAAAGTTTGTGGCTTATTGAGGGAGAAAAAAATCAGACAGGGTGATATCTGAAGGCCGGATTAGTCCAGTATAGCTGCGTAATGCATGAAATCCACTTTTATTTTCTAGGCGAGAAATCCTCAAGCACCCAGAAATGCCAATAAAACCCGAGGCTACGACTTAATACATCATTATTTCTACCTCAAAGTCACAAAAAGTGGACCGTTGTAGCCTAATTTATTTATTCCGTTTGGTAAATAATTACAAATTCTTATGGATGGCTGCTCCTAATCCTCACTTGTGCGTCCAAATTTCCACATCTCCAAGTGTTTATCCCTTCCCTCACTTCCTTCCTTTACCTTGCCGTACCAATTAAGACGGACGTTTAATTTAAACACAGCTAAGCTTTTATTCTCCATCAAAGCCCACTGAAGTAGCCTCCACCCCCCACCAGTTAATCCCTTGCTCCGTCCCTTCCAAAGGTCCCAACACGAGGTTCTGCTCCCCCCCACCCCCTCAACCTGCCTTTGCGCACTCAGCCGAGCAGACGTTTGCGTTATGAGCGATTCTTTCCCGTATCTCCCGCACGGATTGGCCGCCGAGGCTGAAGTGCTCTTTTAGTAGCTGCTTCCCTCACTAAGCTCGTCAATGAGCTGGAGCCAGCCAATATGAGGCACATCGATCGTCCTAAGAGAGCGTCCCCTAATTAGTGCCTGTGTGGCTCCAGGACAGGCAGCAGGCAGAGGCGGCACGGGAGGGGAAACTCCACCGATGTGAGGCCGTTCTCCTGCGGTCTAGACGGAGTCCTCTCAAGGAAAAAAAAACAAAAACATATCTCGGTTAAATAGCGCTTTGCTGCTCGTGAATCTGTGCAGCCCGCAAAGGAGCTTTAAGGAATCGTTAGGTAAGACGATTCCGTTTGGAACGCATCCAACTCGCCTCGCAGCACTTATTTCAATTAAACATCAACTTTATAAGACGCGGCTCACCCTGATTGCTGTCGCCCACAATAGTGCAGAGATTAGATGACTAAAAAGTGAGTAAAATAAATATTTTAAAGTGGGAAGAGAAGAAATTCGTACATTGGATTAAAAGCGAAGTGAACCAAAAGCTCGCCAAACTATTAAAAAATATGGTGACACTAATACCCAGCAGGTTATAAAGTATTTTAATATTATTAAAGAGCTTGGTGCGATCCCTCTCCCTACAGGAGAGCAGCGCGTATCGGAGCTCCGTGGAGAGGAAGGGGAGGGGAGGGGGGGTCCTAACTGGCGCTACATCGATCCTCCGTGCGCAAAGAATATTCCCCTGCAATGCAAAGACGATCGCGCAGCAAGACTGCGTGCAAGAGTGGAAGACAACACAGTGTAGCGCAAAGTCATATCCGAAAACACCTGCAAGACGCGGTGTGTGTGTGTCTGTGTGTGCGCGAAGGAAGAGTGAGAAAGAGCGATGGCACAAAGCCAAAGCGGTTTCCATCAACTCGACAGGAAGGTGAGCGGTGCAGTCCCGCGTCCCGTCTCCTCCCCAACCCCCACACCTTGCCTCCAACACTACCTTTTGGACTGATGAGACGACTGATCAACGTCCACTCTGTCCAAACAAAGCCCCCCCACAAATACACACTCAGTTGTCACGCGCACGCACACACACACACACCGCGGGGATGCCCTCCAACTGAACTGAACTGTGTATAAACGGAGCAGCACCGCTCGCTTCCCTTTGGCAGGGCGAGGCTGGATTCCGTAACCTTGTTTAGCGCAGAAGCTCCGTGTGCGCGCACGCACACGCGTACATACACACTCCCACCCTTCGCCCCACAGGCACTCACACTCTCCCGTCACACAACAGGGTGCGAAAAGCCTGAATATTCACCGTCGAGGACGGCGCCACTTTCAAGTTCGCTAATCTCAGAGACTCGTCCTTTTCACCTCCGTCCAGCTGAAAGGACAGTTGTTAAAAAGGCCAAACTCACGGTCGGATCATTGTGCGTGTGTGTGCCCGTTTGTTATTTATCAGCCACATGCCACTGCCCCGCCGAAACGCACAAAGACCACCCTATGCGCTATTCTTAGAAGTGGCCGATCCTCTCCCAGTCTCTGCGCACAACACCGGACTATCGCGTTCAGATCGAACCTCACAAGAAGACTGTTTCTGATTAAAAACACACCACATGAAAACACTGGGATCATTTAAACCATCTTGGCCGCTACAGCACTATTAAAAACAGAGCGAAGCACGTTTTTCTGTCCTCGTGCAGGGAATTTCACATCGCCAAACACACATGTTAAGGCACACACATTTTGATTCTCTATTGATTGCTCACCTGGTTAATTGGTGCAAGTTCCAGCCGGGGTTCGTGCGCCCCAACTCACGCCTTTTTCCTGTTTTGCCAAGTTAACTAGGAGGGCAGCGATCCGTGCGTACGTAGACGAGCCCGGTTACGGTCCTGTCTGCTGGAGACAGACGATCCCGGCCAAAGAAAAAAAAACAAGTAAAAGTGTCTAACAGGTTATCCACTTGTCACAAAACAAAACAAGTCTTACATATGAAGGTCTTAGTCTTTATTCTATTGTCTACAAGCAACTCTCATCCATTACCCTATATTTCAAGCGGACTTTTTGCTGCTGAAAATGTCACTTGGGTTTCCATAAAGCAACAAAAAGATCCTGCGCCGTGGAAAAACAAACGCCGGGACAGAGAGAAATCCACAAAAGAAAATCCGTTCAGGTCCTTTAAGTCGGAGAGCAATGCGCCGTTTGAACCGGGCCCCCCCAAAGGATACAGGTGGCGAGGTCGGCGGATTCGCGGAGAAATTAATTCAGCTCGGCCGTACCTCGCAGCAGCGCCATGTTGGGTTTCAGCGGAGCACGCCGTCCTCGGAAAAAGCCCCTTTCTCCCGCTCTCCGTCACTCCATGTCCTCTCCAACAGCGGAATCTGCGTGTGGGAAGGTTTGCTGAAGGTTATTCCGTGTAGCTTTTCTCTACCGTCCCGCGTCTTCTTCGTGAATCGCAGACAACAGCCCGGTCGGAGCCCTCGGTTCGCACCGAGGACGCACGGAGCTGTACGGGGAGTGCCGCACAGAATGGATGAACGCTGCCGAGACCGAGCGACTCGCTCCACTCCCACTCGCGCAGACTCTACCCAGAAGGCCAGTCGGGAGACCGCAATTACCATAAGCCTCCAGCGCACGGCACTGGCTGCGCGCGCACGCACCAATGGAGACACACAGACAAACACACACGCAGACACACACACACACACGAGCTCCGCTGAAACTCCAAAACAGGAATAGGCGAGGTTTTCAGCTGCAGAAATGAGGCGGAAAATAATGATCACGACAGTAAAACGAAATTGGATTGAATATTTGCGTAAAAGTAAAGTTAGATTACGCAAAAACAGGGCCAAAGAAGAGCTCCACCATACATGATACAGTTTATATTTCCATATGGAGATATAGAATAGCCTATGTCAGAATCAGCTTTATGGTCAAATTATGTCCAATTTCACTACAGATTCTTGCATCCAGCGCGTAAACAGGGGAATAATAGATGCATATAAATGTAAATATATGACAAACAACAGCCAACAGACGTACATATGCTTAATGTAAAACTGCTTCTTGTTAGAGTTAAGGTAATTAGTTAGTCAATGTAACCTATATAAGCTGAGCATCCACAGATGGGACACTGTTGTTTTCTTTGCTCCTTTATTTCCATCTAAATGTTTTAATATTGTTCACATTTTGCCTCATATGTCAGCTTAGCTTCCCCCTCTCCAAGTCTAAAGACAAATAAAGGTAAATTTGTGAGGCAGCGGAGAGGCAGAGACAGAGAGGGGGGAGAGAGAGGGGTGGGGAAGCAGCTCAAGGCTGGGGCACATCTGTTAAGGCTCCCATGTCAAGTAAAGGAGGAGGAGGCTATGAATATCAAGCCTGAGGTGTGTGCATCATGTGCCTGCATGTGTGCGTGGAGAGAGAGAGAGAGAGAGAGAGAGAGAGAGAGGGAGGGAGAGAAAGAAAAAAATGGGAGGTAGAGGGAGAAAGGCCGGCAGACAGACACACAGACAGACACCCAGACAGAAGCAGAGTAGGAGTAGGAAAAGAGGGAGACTTGGCAATGGAAGGTCTGGCTGCATTCGCCACAGCTGTTGAAAGTAGGAGTTAAACCAGACGGTCATACACAAATAAACACAAAGCTCACAGAGCACTCACATATGGACGCGTTTAAAAGCTAAACTCATCCTGAAGGCCAAATCGTCCAAGAGTTTGGAGTCAGAGGTACGAGGGATCGAGAGAAGAGTTTCCTCTCTCTGTGAAATGAAAAGAAAAAGGGTAGCAGGGTGGGTGTATTTATGCAAGGCCACAGGACCAAAACTGCACTTTTTTTCTGGGCAAAAGAAGCTCCATCATGCATTTGAGATTTCTTAAAAAAGGCTTTCTTCAAACTTAAATCCAGGGTGAATGGTTGGCCATGTTTGCTCTGATCAGCTCCACCCCTCGACCTCTCACAACTGAGAGTTGCCCACCACGACCGCAGCTGCTAAAACCACGAGACAGCCGAGCCTATGTTCGCACTTAACCATGTGAAAGCGCTGTTTGTGTGAAAACAGTCTCGTCCACAATGGAGTCCTCAGATTGTTTCCGTTCACGCTCAGATGTTTAATCAATAGGAAAATGGTTTAATCGCTTCTTCCTCTTTGGGTCAACAAAAACTATGCAGCTCAGCCAACATCTGGCAGGAGCAGACCAAACCGGGCTACTCCGCTGTGTCTCAGCTGGTTAACCTCTGCCCAGTTCCGTTCCTGCTCTGAATGTGACCGCACAGAATGCAACCAGACACACTATTTAGTTGTTCTCATTTGCATATTTCCCCGTGTCTGTTTGCAGACAACTGAAAAGAGCATAAATTAGCGAGCTGACTGCACGCTGTTATCTGTTACAGTGGGGCTGCGTGCACAATGAATTCAGCTCTGTGTGAAGAAAATACGGCGCCTTAGTTCATTTGAATGAGGCCCGTCCATCCAGCAGCAGGGGTTCCAAGGCAGAGAGCTCCTGCAACAAAATAATAATTTCAAAAAAAAAATGCACAAAATGGGATGGCGAGAAAGTTGAACTTGGCTCAGCTTTTTCCAGATTGCATATGATAAAGCCCTGCAGGGTCCAATCAAACACATGGCAGTGTAACACCAAGACTTCAATCCAAAAACTATGGCAACCACACTATTGTTAACTACACTGACTGGCAGAAACTTGGCTTCTCATCTTCGCTGCACCTCTTAACCAGGTTCGCAAACCCCTTTCTGTTCTCCAAAAGCTCAGTCGTGCCCAACCACACTAAAACAAAATGCTACAGGTTGAAAAATAATGGCGTCTAAGTGAGAACGGATGGTCGAAATGGAAAGAAAATGATGCTTTTTCCAAATTTAGCTTGGTCCTCCTGCACAGGAGCTGCTG
The DNA here is from genome assembly GCA_024666655.1 of Dascyllus trimaculatus. Lineage (NCBI taxonomy): Eukaryota > Metazoa > Chordata > Actinopteri > Pomacentridae > Dascyllus > Dascyllus trimaculatus. The sequence goes on along the minus strand of CM045456.1, from coordinate 13,430,589 downwards.
ACAGATGGGGTGTACCCATACAACGCATGCCACTTAACTGACTTTTTATTTTGTTTGTTGGATCGTGACAGTAGATGGATGTGGATGAACATTTTCTGACACGAGCAGCCCTCGCCTGAGTCAAAATAGAACCGGAAAATATCCATTACTCACTGGAAAACAGTTGAACTCGGTCGAATCCCGACTGCAACGTACAATTTCGCGTGCGCCCGCTGTGATGTGGTGGTGTTTTGTTTTCCACTCCATGCATAATGGATTTGTATGGATCCTGATTTGAGAGAACGTAACAAAACAGTGATAACATTTAGACTACAGGCTTGGGATGTGCAAAGGGGGCTCTTTTTTTTTTAAATAGTTCAACAAACTCAGCAAACTGAGAATCCAAGTTAGGCGTTGTTGGACCACAAGATGAGAAGTAAGTGTGCCTGAACAGAAAGAACACAACCCAACTATGTGGTCACACAGTTGGAGCTGGCATGCGATGAACTGCCCTCATCCTACCAGCATACCTGCGCTCCCTGTCGCCAAACCAACTCTTGGTTTGGTTCTGCCATTTCTTTTTTTTTTCTGTCCACGGAAATATGCTAACATTTTTTTCCGCACCATCTTTAGCCCTGGCAATTTGAGTGTCATGCTTCAGCCACATTGCACCATATGTCCCATTCACTTGTGCTGCCCAGATTTTAGCAGGTAAGATCCAACCTGGCAACCCTGCCACCCTCTACCAAAGCCCTGGCTGTCTGTCCTGTTAGTGTAAATACAGGCCTGTGAAGGGGACTTGACGTGCTGCTTTTTGGGAGCTGTCAGCAGGGAGGTTTTTAACTGCACCCTGGTCCAAAATCAAGTTTTGTGTACCAACAGTCCGCTCCACTGAGAGCCACAATTTATTACAAACAAAAAAAAGGCAACCAAGAATGCTCTCAGGGTGATAATTTCAAAAGCTGGAAATAACAAACACGTATGACACAGCCTCATGCTAATGTCGCACACAACCTATAATCACGCACAAAAGGTCACGAGGGAGTTGGAAAGACGCAGAAGCCGCGGCGCACACCAGGTCTTTCCTCATCCTCTCCCTCCTGCTCTGACTCAGAGGGCGTTGAAGGCAATTCGGCTCTCTCCATCACTCACTGGAAAACTGGATTAGGATGAATATTGCTCTGAGGAACCGCGGGGCAAAACCAAATTTCTGCCGCTCCAACACAAAAACACACACACAGTTGTAGCCTGAGAAAAAAAGAAAAACACCTTTTGCCGAGAGTCTGAGGGAGACGCAAAAACAGGTCTGGAGAAACCAGCGCAGCCCTTTTTATGGCAGCACTTTTATGGCTGTGTGTGAACTTTGTGGTTTGAAAAAGCCAGCCTGAGAACAGCATGTGCCTTTGAAAACACTCATGGTGGATAACGGTGACGAAAAAAAATGCGCTTGGAACCGGGATCCCTCCCTTAAACCGTCATTTTATGTCTTGTCGGGGGATTCACGCATAGGTGTACGTCTTGTAAAAGCCAAAACAGCGTGAACACACACTCAGACACACACACACGGATATAGAACGGTGTAGAAAGCGCCGCACTCTGGGAGGTCACAGTGATCCAGCCATCTGCTGTTGCAATCAGACACTGAAAGCGGCGAACTGGCAAACACACACGTTTGCATGGTAACTTCACATGTAATGCGCACATACAAACATACACGCCTTCAACACACGGCCCGTCAGATGTGCACATGCCTAAAAAACAGAGACACGCATATACAAAACCACACAGCCCTGACACACATTTTGAAAGGGCTGACTGCCAACACACAAGCGAGCCCGACATCGCATACACACACACACACACACACTCTCAGTCGGCAGGCTCATATTGCAGGAAGCTCTTTGCACGCAGCTCAGTCCACAGCAGCCGGTACTAATCAGCACAATCCACCTGCAGATCGTTATGGATCGCTTACTGCAACTCACACACAGAAACTTGCCTGAACACTCACTAGCACGCACAAGCTCGGGCATGTGCACGTGTGCAATCAATGGAGCCACGCTCGCAACCCAAACTCCTTTACAAAAAAAAAAAAAAAAAATTTAACACACAGTCGATGATTATGCTTTGTTCAGGTTAAAACCAATACTCATAAGGAATGTTACCCAGACACTCCGGTGCAGGAGTCCTGCTCAGCCCTCACATTAAAGTGGACAGATTAGCCAGCCTGAGCTCACACCAGAACAAGATTCTAATTATGGAATAAAGGCTGAGGTGAAGGAGATTCGTCCAGCCACTAACTGTCTCCTTCCAAAAGCTTCCTCCACTTCTTTTCCACTAGAACCACCGCTGGTCAATGATACTTCATGAGAACACTTAGGTTCACAACAGCTCCCTGCTACACTCTAAAAAGTGATTCAAGAGACCTATTCCAACCTCCTAATTACGTCCATGGTTGCAAGATTAAAAAGAAAAAAAATCGAACTTACTGATTTAGATGAACATTTTAAGTTGCAAAAATTAGTGTGACGGTGTTGCATTGACACAACAATGTTGGTGATTGCACCAACTCAATACTGTTTGCAATTTAAACTCAAATTTCCGCATTAGTTGATTTAAAACCGAATTCAAGTTGAGATAACTCAATAAAATTAGCTCGTTAACTCAATCTTGAGTTTGGGATTTCCCATCCCGTCCCCTACCTACATAACATTAGAGCAACCTATTCGTTTTAATTTGCCAACTTATGAACTTGTGTTCATAATTACAGCAATTAAGTACCTGACGCTAAAAAAAACTCTCAAATAACTTAATTTTCATGAGTGATCAACTTAAAAATGTGTGTTAATGCTAGAAGATTTTAAGTAACTTAATCAAAAACACCATTGATTGTGGAGTTAGAGCTAATTCCCTCAACTCAACATAGCTTGTTGGTTGAACATAATTTAATTAGTTGCCATAACTCAAAAAGATGGTTGCGATAAATTTTTCTGTTGAGCCCAAACATTAGTTTTTAGGAGCGTATTCATGAAAGTTGGATGTTATTTAAGCTGCTATTATACTTTTGCTGCAAGGGAGATGTTTTAGGGGTCAACCTCGATACAATTTATACTTCTATCATCACTAGGAAGAGGCTACTAACACTTTAAGAAACCCTCAGACAAGAAACAATAAGGCTGGGAAACCTTCACTTTAAACGCAGATAATGTGCTTTATTTCAAACTTGCAGATAATTATAGCAATAAACTTGATGTAGAGATAGTCCATGTAGATTCTTTCAGGTCATTGGAGCTTCTTTGGTTCCTTCAAAGACCAAAAAGAAACCCAAAAGAAGCATTCAGGGTGATTTAGAGACTGTAAATGTCAGAATTTAACAGTCAATAAACAGTTGGATTACTCTTTTTACTCGTTTTTATCTATTCTGATAGTCCTACTCATGACCTCCTTGGATTGGATCTGGTGTTTGGAATCCCAAAAAATGTGTGGATTCATGGCAGCCAGGTGACTAGTTTTTCTCGGTGAGGGCATCAGTTGCTCTAAATCAATTGTCTAATCTATAATCCAGGTTCCACGGTTCATGTGAGGACTGGAAATCGCTCTGATGCAGGCTACTGAAATATCAACACAGCAACAACTCTCTCCCTCTGTGTCACACGGAATCACACGCACGCGCGCGCGCACGCTGGCACGCACATCCATGCGCCCCCACCAGTGTTGTAGGGCTAACCGGTTCCCCACAGGCGCGCCACGCTGTGTTAGCGCGGCCTCACCGGGGATAATTACAGCCTGGCGCGGCAGGGCGAGCGTGGCTCCGAGCCAAACACTGCTGCTCGCAAGAGAGAGATGGAGGGAGAGCGAAAAGGCGAGGGAGAGAGAGAGAGAGGAAGGGAGGAAGGGAGGGAGGGAGAGAGAGAGAGAGAGAGAGAGAAGGAGAGAGAGAGTATTCAATAATTGGAGCACTGAGAGACGTGAACCTATAGATTAAACCCTAATCAATAGGCTGCTAAATTCATCGATGCAATCAATCAGTGGGGCTTGTGGCGTAAAATAAGCGAGGCGATCAGTCACACTTGTCTTATTCCGACCTTGCGCATCATAAAACGGCAATCCCCTTCTCCAGAAACGCGCGGGCAGACGAGAAACACACGCGTCATTTTTTTTTTTAGCGAGAATAAAGATGAAAACCTTCAAACGAACCTTATCTGAGGGGAAGGAGAAGCGGTGGCGGCTCTCAGCGCAGCACAAGAAAGATTTCCCCCTCCCCTCCCTTCCCCTCGTCCTCCCCTCCTTCTTCTCTCGTCTGTCGGCCTCTGTCGAGTTCCGCTCATAACCTCGCCACCCACCCTCCCAGTTCCCCGCCTCTCCCTGCTTTCCGCTGCTGGCGGGGAGCGCACACACACACACACACACACGCGCACACGTACACACTCAGTGAGACACACGAACACCGAGGCAGACGCACACACACCTCTTTATAGCTCTGACACGCACCCACAAGCGCGCACGGCCTTTGCGCACACGGACGCACACACACAGATGACACACAGGCAGGCAGCGTCAATAAAAAGCCCAGCGCTGTGAGAGGCCGCCGGCACTCCACTCCCCCCTCCTGCCACTGCGATTAGCGGAGGCTGGCTGGCTGGGGAGAGGCGCCCCTCTGTTATCTGGGGCGGTGGCAGCCTGTGTGTGTGTTGAGAGAGCGAGAGAGCGAGCGAGCGAGCGAGCGAGCGAGAGGGTAGAGAAAGAGATTAATTTAACTCGTTCGGGGCCGGAGCGCAGCGCACGAAGCTCCGCTCGCTCCTGCGCTCTGCTCAGGCAGCAACAGCAAAAGCAGCAGCAGTGGAGCCGAGCGGAGAGCAGACAGGGCGCCGGGAAACAGGCGCGTTTAACGCACGATTCTCAAGTAACAGCTATAAATACAGGCGGGATCAGACACCCGGATCCGTGGAGATGTTTCTCCAAATTTGGGGGGATTAGTCCACAGTTGTACACGTGTCATTTTTTGGGGTTTTTAAACAGATGATCCTGTTATGTTTTGGATAAATATTATAGGCTAAAAGGAGGGCATTAAATGAGTCCTGCAGGCTATCCATCAGGCAATATTTGCACTAGGGCTGGGACAATTAAGCCTAATCGATTAATCCATTGGCAGGAAATGATTTGCTGGTTCCAGCTTCTCCAATGTGGTAGTAAAATAAATGTTTTTGGGGGGGAGGGGATGAATTTGCATTGGAATATGTCGTGTTAGGTAAATGTGTCTCACCGTTCTGACTATTTTCTGGTATTTTACATAAAAACTGGTCATCAGATTAGCTGCAGCCCTAATGTAAACCTTGATTTGGACCATGGGAATTGGAAAAGGACAGAAATTCTGTGTTTTTGTGTTAAAATACATTAAAATTTGTGCTGAGTTTGGCTGGTAATGGTAATTTTCTTGAGCAGGTGGGAATTTGTTAGGAGAATTTAATATTTCACAGTTTCTAAAATCCCGGCTACCACCCTGAATGGAGAGTAATGGCTACATCTATCAAATACAGGGATTAACATTTATTTACATACAATATTTAGTCATTTTAGACATGGAGTCTGAGAGCCAAATGTATCCTCACTGGCCAAACTGGTGTTATTTTGGATTACTGTGCAGCACATTCAACAAGTATGTGTCCCTATCGGTGACAGAAAAAGCTCCTTGCTCTCTTGTTACAGATTAAGGAACTATCGTGCTGTAATTGTTGCTCTAGTATTGGCATCTTAAAATGGTGTAAACTGTTCTAGTGTAAAGCTCTGAAATAATTTATAATCAGCTCTTCAAAATGTAGAATTTTCACCCAACCTGAAATCAGGCTGGTGAGTTTTCAGGCTTTGAGGTCATCATGCGTACCAAAAAATTACTATATTAAAAAAAACCCTTTAATAACAGTGAAAATATGGCAGTAAGGTAAACAATATGTAAAAAATGAAAAACAAATAAATAGCGGAATACTTTAATATTAAAAAACTGTAGAAACAAAAACAAGCCATGTAAATTCACATTCTACCATTGTAAAAGATCAAATTCATATTTGTAAAAACTGATTTTTGATGTTGATGTCATTTACAGTTTTGGCCTTTTTAAAGATTGATGTGTAAATAAATACCTTTGTCTTTAGTAGATTTTATCTGTAGTTTCACAAAACAGGAAACATCTGTAAAAAAAAATCGTAGTTTTAGAGTTTAGATGTAAAAAGGTACTTGTTTTCTGTGATTTTACAAATTATTATGTGAAATGTAACAAAACAGGGACACATTTTATTTCAACAGAATATATCTGTACAGTAATATTTTTTGCTGATTGAATATTGTAAAAAAAAATGTAATTGTACTGTTAAAGATTTTTGATGTGCATGCTATTTAAAGTTATGTCTTTTATGGTTAACATGTAAATGAATGCTCTTTTTTTTTATTTTACTAGTTACTGTACAAAATATGAAAAAATATGTAAAATAACAGGTAAATAATTATTTATCATTTTTCAGTCGTTAGCATACAGAATTTTTCTTTCAAATAATGACAAGTATTTTCTAAAATATTGCTATTTTACAGATTTGTATTAAGGTAAAAATAGAGTAATTTTACTGTAAAAACACTGTAAAAAGTTACATACCATTTGAAAAATATAGATTTTTAAAATAGTCTACATAGTTTTCTGTCATGTATCTTCAAATATTTGTGAATGCAATGTTAGTTTTGCTGATTTAATGAACACTGTAATTAGTTATCTGTAATTTAGAAAAACAGGGAAAATCTGTAAAATAACAGTAAAAACGTATTTAGCTTTTTTTAAATCCCTAAATCTGTAACATAATGTTATTTTTGATGATTTAACTTAAGTAAAAAAGTGTTATTTTATGGTTAATCTTTGTAACTGCAACCCTATAAATTGTTATTATCTGTAATTTAGCAAAACAGTTGTTTTACAACATTTTGTAAAATAACCAGAAATTGCGCCAAAAAATATGGCTACAACTGTTCTTTTTACAGTGTAGTATTGCCCGAGAAGCCAAGGCCAGAGATCCAGGATTCCATTAAGACTGTAAAGACCACATCAGTGTCTCACTGACATGTTTCTTCATGAGGAACAAGGGCTTCATTCTGACTTAATCCCACATACATTATCCTGCTTAGTTGGGCCCAAAACATATATTAATCCACAGCCGAAAATACCCCCCTACCCTCTAAAAACATTGATTACTCCCATTTGTGTGACTTCAACCTGCAGTGGCTGGAGCTTTTAGTAAGAAAAATAGCTATTTTTTAAAAAACGTATAGTCAGATTATGCGCAATACCAGCAGCCTTGAGCAAAAGTAGTTAATTAAAACATTAGATGTAAAAGGCTACGCGGCAACCTCGGCTCAATTATTTATACTTTTAAGACATCAGTCATGCGGGCTGTAATCTTCCCATTAACCTTCTCCAGCCTTCTTTTTACTGTAAGCAGCGGGTGAGCTGGGTTTAGGAGGGGTTGTACCCTCCCCCCACCCCCAGTGTCCCTGCCTGTAAATACTGCCGGGGCTCTAATAAACAGCAGACGAGGCTCCCGGAGGAAGCGGCGCGGAGGAGCCACAAACACCCACCAGGCCTCCCTCTCCGCTGCGAGGTGACGGAGCTGCAGCTTGTTTTTCAGCGTCTGGGAGCTGCTGCTGCTGCTGCTGCGCTGTCGCCTCTTTTCCTTTCCTCTCCTCTCTCTGTGTTTCTGTGCGTCACAGCTAGGTCATGGCCGGACTCCAACAATGGCTCCGGTTTCCCGAGCCACACGTACACGCGCCAAGCACACACACACATACGCGCGCACACACACACACACACAGGCAGCAGGAGCACACAAACACAGATCTGACAAATGATAGGGTGGCGAGGCGAGGCGAGCTAATAGTAGGCAGTGCGCCTGCCGACATGCCCGTGGGCCGCGGGTGTTAAATTGTATCCAATTACGGCGCATGCGACGATATGAGGGGGGAATAATAATTCTTCTTGCGTGACAGGGAGATTCGCTTATTTCACGGGATCTTTATATGAAGGGGGCTCGAAAGCGGCTGTGGGAGAGCTTGTGTATGTACGAGTGGAGGAGGGAGGGGGAGGGAGGAAAAAAAGTCTGGATTTTCTGGAGGACACGGCGCGCATATTCCATTAATCAAAATCCAGTTAACCATATTTGGAGACGCGCAGTGGCCAGCAGGGTCCGACCAATAATTAATATCCATTATTTAAGCCGGCCGGGGTCTCAAAGACGCGCATTTCATACACGCACACATTCAAACACTTCACAGGAGCCAGAGCTGCCGTGGCAAGAGGGAATGAGGGATGGCATCAATGTGAAAATGAAATAAACACGCCCAGTCTCAGCTTTGTTATGAAATGTCTCTCCTGCTCATTTATTTGATGGAGTGCACAGTCAAGTAAAACCAGCAACAGTGCCAAAAGAGGGGCACGGTGCAATTGTGTGTGCGTGTGTGTGTGTGATACAGTGCTGGTG